>JAPFRF010000001.1:206600955-207201834 GCA_029282475.1 Phrynocephalus forsythii | reverse complement strand
TCAGGATAACACAGGTGGCGGCCACAGTTTGAGGACCCCTGTCTTAAATTATATCCACCAATTTTCACTCCTTCATTTAAATCTAATCTGCCTTTGTGTATGATATGTTCTGAGTATAAACTGAACAGATAAAGAGATAAAATTGACCCTTGTCTATCTTCTTTGCCTGTAGAAAACCATTCTGCCTTTCTATATTTTGCCCTATAGGTGGCTTCTTATCCAGAAATCTATCCACCACATTGATGTGGTCTGTAAAGGCCTGTACTTCCTGAGTCTTGATTTTCACCCAGGTATCATCTACATACCTGAACCAGTGGGATGGTGTTGTCCCTGGAATATGTGGTGTTCAGACACAGGTCCAGGAGCAGGCATATCTGGTCTGGGTTGAGGCGGCTTCTGGAGGTGAGGGTACTGTCTTCTCTTAGTCTTCTCTTTACCATTGTTAGGGCATCAGTGGTGGGGATGCTGGTAAAGAGCGATGTAACATCAAAGGATACCATGGTTTCATCTGTATCCAGTTTCAGCTCCCTGATTTTAGAAACAAACTCCTCTGAATTGTGTACGTGGTGGTCCATGAGTCCAACCAGTGGAGCTAGGACAGTCGCCAGGTATTTTGCGATATTTCATGTACAGCGGGGACTTCTACAGACAGAAGCATGGTTGTGCCATGGGTTCCCTAGTGTCACCAATTGTTGCAAACCTATACATGGAATAAGTGGAGAAGAAGGCACTCAACACCTTCCCAGGGACAACACCATCCCACTGGTTCAAGTATGTAGATGATACCTGGGTGAAAATCAAGACTCAGGAAGTACAGGCCTTTACAGACCACATCAATGCGGTGGACCCTAATATTAGGTTCACTAGGAAAGACACCCAAGACAACAGGCTGGCTTTCCTGGATTGTGCAGTCATCATCAGACCCGACCGTGGCCTGGGAGGAGAAGTTTACAGGAAACCCACCCACACAGATCAATACTTACTGTTTGACTCCCACCATCCATTGCAGCACAAACTAGGAGTCATCAGGACCCTAAGCCACAGAGCAGAGAGCATCCCCACCTCCACAGAAGCCAAGAAGAAGGAAGACAGGCACCTGAAGACAGCACTTAAGGCCTGTGGATATCCAAAGTGGGCCTTCAACAAAGCAGTGGGCCATCCCAGAAAAACAAGGGATCAGTCTGAGACCCAGACCCGACGGAAGAACCTGGTCATTTCTTACATAGCTGGGGTGTTGAAGCTTAAAAGGATTTTTGGCAAACACCACATCCCTGTTTATTTCAAACCCACAAACACACTAAGCCAGAGACTTGTCCACCCAAAGGATCCGATACCACACCATAAAAGGAGCAATATAGTATATGCAGTCCAATGCAGTGAGGAGTGTTCAGACCTCTACATTGGAGAAACTAAACAGCCATTAAACAGAAGGAGGGTCCAACATAGGAGGGGTAACAGCTCAGCAGTACTCCTCCATTTGAAGGACAAAGGGCACTTTTTCAAAGATGAGGATGTACACATATTAGACAAAGAAAAGAGGTGGTTTAAGAGAGGAGTAAGGGAAGCCATTCATGTGAGCATGGAAAACCCCTTCCTCAACAGAGGTGGTGGGCTCCGGCATAGTCTATCTGCTACTTATCAGGCTGTGCTTTCCAAAGTACCCAGACAAATCAAAAAGCCTTCACCACCAAGGCCATAGCTAAGGACCCATTCTTGATGGGTTTCAGCACCTTAGGCCATTGTTCACCCTAAGGCTATGGATACTATTGTCTCCCTAATGAGCCTATTCAGGCCATTGTTCATCTTATGAGCCTAATCCAGATCAGGGTGACAAGAGGTCAAAGCTGACTATGAGATGGAGTACTTGCACTAGCTCTATTCAGGCCAATAAAGCTGCATGGATGAACAGCGAAACGTTTCTGTCTCTCAAAAAAGACGTCCAGTAGCCATGACTCAACTTCCAGATACAAGTATAGTGAGCTCTTTCTTGGTTTGCATCTCACAACACAGTAAAGATAATGCAACATGATTTTGGAGGTACAGGGCCTAGACTGTAGACACTTAATACCACTAATGATCTTGTCTCAGTTGCTTTTTTTTAAGTAAAAGCTTTTATTTTTTTCTGTATAAAGGCTGGCATAGATAATGGTAAAGGCTCTCCCACACATGCATGCTAGTTATGTCCGACTCTAGGGGCGGTGCTCATCTCTGTATTCAAGCCAAAGAGCCAGTGTTGTGCAAGTGCATGGCCGTGTGGCCGGCATGGCTGCAAGGAAAGACTGTTTTACCTTCCAGCTTTTTACAGCGGTACCTATTTATCTACTTGCATTTTCATGCTTTTCAACTGCTAGGTTGTCAGGAACTGGAGTCATCAGTGGGCGCTTGCTCCACTGCATGGCACCCGATATTCAAACCACCAAGCTGCCGACGTTGCAGCCGACAGTTTTCAGAAAACTTAGTCCACTGAGCCACAATGCCCCAAGCTGGCATGCCTGAAATAAATTGTGAGACTGTGTGTAATGACTAGTATTTGTCAATATTTTCAGATGTCCTGTATTTGTATATTAAAAATATACTTTACATAAGAACATAAGAAGAGCCATGCTGAATCAGGCCAAAGGCCCATCTAGTCCAGCTTCCTGTATCTCACAGTGGACCCACCAGATGCGTTTGGGAGCGCATGAGACTAGATATCTGTCTCCTGATACCACTTCCCTGCATCTGGTCCTAGAAGTACCCTGGTTTTAAGTTTGGAGATTACACATCTCCATCATGGTTTGTAACCTGTGATGGACTTTTCCTCCAGGAATCTGTCCAATCCCCTTTTGAAGGCATCCAGGCCAGATGCCATCACCACATCCTGTGGCAGGGAGTTCCATAGACTAACAACGCGCTGGGTGAAAAAATATTTTCTTTTGTCTGTTCTTACTCTCCCAGCCCTCAATTTGAGTGTATGTCCCCTAGTTCTGGAATTTTGTGAGAGGAAGAAGAGCTTCCCTCTATCCACTTTACTCATGCCCTGCATTATTTTGTACATCTCAATCATATCCCCCCTCAGGCGCCTTTTTTCCAGACTAAAGAGCCCCAAATGTTTTAGCCTTTCCTCATAAGGGAGGTGCTCCAGCCCAGTAATAATTTTAGTCATTCTCTTCTGCACCATTTCCAGTTCCACTATGTCTTTCTTGAGATGAGGTGACCAGAATTGTACACATTACTCCAGGTGCGGCCTTACTATTGTTTTGTATAATGGCATTATAATGTTGGCTGTTTTATTTTCAATCCCCTTTTTGATAATCCCTAGCATGGAATTGGCCTTTTTCACTGCTGCCACACATTGGAGAGACACCTTCATGGAGCTGTCCACCAACACACCAAGATCTCTTTCCTGATCTGTCATGGATAACTCAGAGCCCATGAGTTGATAGATAAAGTTTTGATTTTTTTTGTCCTAATATGCATTATATGCTGCCTAGATGCCCTAAGCACATCCGATCTCGCTTGATTTTGGAAGCTAAGCAGGGTCGGCCCTGGTTAGTACTTGGATGGGAGACCACCAGGGAATACCAGGTGCTGTAGGCGCCTGGAGTAGGAACTGGCAAGCCACTCCAGTACTCCTGCCAAGAAAACTCCATGGACATGGAGACACGTAGAGTCGGTCACGACTGTAAAGACACAACACACACACACACACATGCATTAGTTTACATTTGGCTATATTAAAACGCATTTGCCATTTCGCAGCCCATTTCCCCAGTTTGAAGAGATCCTTCTGGAGCTCTTCACAATTTTCTCTGGTTTTTACCACCCGGAAAAGTTTTGTGCCATCTGCAAACTTGGCCACCTCACTGTTTATCCCTGTCTCCAGGTCATTTATGAACAGATTGAAAAGCACTGGTACCAGGACAGATTCCTGGGGCACACTGCTTTTCACTTCTCTCCATTGTGAAAATTTCCCATTGACACCTACTCTTTGTTTCCTGGATCTCATCTAGTTCTCAGTCCATAAGAGGACCTGCCCTCTTATCCCCTGAGTTAACAATTAGATGAGATAAAAAATTCTTTCATGAACTAAATAGAAAAACTTCAAAGTTTGTCTGGCAAGGGTAAAAAGCAAGAATTAGGATTAAGCTACTACAGGAGACGAAGGAAAGAGGAGGATGGGGATTACCGAACTGGTATTTGTACTATCAAGTCTGCGCCCTGACATGGATATGGGAGTGGATTAAGTTAAAAAATAAAAGAATACTCTATCTGGAGGGGCATGATCTACAAGCTGGTTGGCACACATTTACATGGTACGGTAAATCTAAACAGCATAAATACTTTGAAAACCATAAATAAGAGGCTCTTTATTGAGAACATGGGAAGCAATTAAATTAAAGTTCTACAGGAAAATGCCAAGATGGGTATCACCCCTGGAGGCAACCATATACCCTATTGTGATGGACATAGAAAAAGCAACTCCCTATGACGGGGCGTGGTGGCTCAGTGGACTAAGGCACCGAAACTGTAGACTGCAAAGTCGGCAGCTCGGCAGTTCGAATCCTAGGTGCCACACAGCACAGCGAGCTCCCGCTGATAACCCCAGCTCTTGCCAACCTAGCAGTTAGAAAGCATGTAAATGTAAGTAGATAAATAGGTACCACCATAAAAAGCGGGAAGGTAAAACAGTGTTTCCTTGCAGCCATGGACTTGCACAACACTGGCTCTTCGGCTTGAATACGGAGATGAGCACCGCCCCTAGAGTCGGACACGACTAGCACGCATATGCGGGGGGAACCTTTACCTTTACCTTTATGACCTGTTGCTGAATGAAGGAGGAGTTTTAAAGACCGAAAGGCAACTGAAGGACCAGGGATGGTCTTATTCATGGTGGCAGCTATTACGAATGAAAACAATAGATAATCAGGATTCTAAAAAGAGCTGGATTTGAAGATAAATACTTGCCGATGGATAAACTTTTCCTCTTCACGGAACAGAAGCAAATACGGCAAATATATAAATATTTATTGGATTATGAAATGCAGGACAAGGAAGTGAAAGAAACAATGATACAATGGGCCAAGAATTTTGGATATATGATTGAACTGGCACAATGGCAAAAGTTGTGGACAAAAACGATACGCTTACAACATCTGCAGCATACAAAGAAAACCTTTTAAAAATGTTTTATTGATGGTATGTTACGCCAGCTAAACTATCTAGAATATATGGCAACACATCAGACAAATGCTGGAAATGCAAAAAGAATGTAGGGTCGTTTTATCATTTATGGTGGACATGCAATAGAGCTAAAAGTTTCTGGGTAAAGATCCATACATGGTTGAACCAAATTATAAAAGAGAACATAGTATTTAGGCCAGAATTATTTTTATTAGGTATGACATCAAATTTAATGACAATACAAAACAACTACTTAGTCCTGCACATAACAGTGGCTAGACTTATTTGGGCCCAATTTTGGGAAAGCGACTCATATATATCAGAAGAAATGATAATAAATAAAATACTTGACTGTGCAGAAATGGACAGACTAACCTACAGACTAAAAGAGAAAGGATTGTAAGTTTTTTGCATCCTGGAATGCGTTCTATGAATGGTTATATATAAAAAATAGGATAGTGGAAGAGGAAATATAATTCTGCATTGCTACATAGATGGCTAGAAAACATTAACCTATCTTGCACTGTATGCAAATATAAATATTGTTAATCTACACCTCCTTTTTAAGATGGAAATAAAATTATATTTTTTAAAAAATGAACTGTATGAGTCAGAAGTAGAAGCAGATATAAATATCAAGGGTTTTATAAGCCAGCTTCCAATAAATCAAATTTTACATGAGCATAAAGAACAACTTAACTCAGCAGTGACAGTATCAGAGGTGAAAGCAGTAATTAAAAATCTTAAGAAGGCAAAAGCACCGGGGTGTGATGGATTTATATCTGATTTTTATCAAACATGGGCAGATGATATATCAAGGCATTTAGTAAACTTGTTTAATTCAATATTGAAGGGGGGGGGAGAAATTCCTAACTCATGGAAAACAGCCAGGATAATAACCATATTAAAACAAAAAAAAGGACCCTTAGGACCAGCTTCCTATAGACCAGTGCTCCCCAACCTTTTTATCACCGTGGACCGGTAAATGCTTGATAATTTTTCCCTGGCCCGCTTGTTTTGGTTTAATAAGATAAAAAATGTAAATGCCCCCCCCCCGGCCGCTGACGCACATGCGTGCTAGTCGTTTCCCACTCTAGGGGGCGGTGCTCATCTCCGTACTCAAGCCGAAGAGCCAGTGTTGTTCGATGAGTCCTTGGCATCGCTGCAAGGAAACCCTGTTTTTACTTCCTCGCATTTTCCCCCCATGGGCTTCCTCATTTTCTTTCTTTCTTCCTTCCTCCTCCTCCTTTCGTTCTTCCTCTCTCTCCCTCGCTCCTTCTCTCCCTTTCTTTTTCTTTCCCTCCCTCCTTCCTTTACTTACTTTCTTCCTCCCTTCCTCCTTCTCCCTCCTTATTTCTTTCTTTCTTCCTTCCTCTTCCTCTCCTTCCTCCCTTCCTCCCTCCCTTCCTTCCTTTCTCCCTTCTTTCTTTTTCTTTCTCTCTCTCTCCCTTCCTCCTTCCCCCCTTTCTTTCTTTCTTTCTTTCTTTCATTCTTTCTTTCTTTCTTTCTTTCTCCCTCCCTTCTTTCTTTCTTTCTTTCTCTTCCCTCCCTCCCTCCCTTCTTTCTTTCTCTTTCTTTCTTTCTTTCTTTCTTTCTTTTCTCTCCCCCCCTCCCTTCTTTCTCTTTCTTTCTTTCTTTCTTTCTTTCTTTCTTTCTTTCTTTCTTTCTTTCTTTCTCCCTCCCTCCTTTCTTTCTTTCTTTCTTTCTGGCGGCGGCATGGTGGGACGGGGCGGTGGGGTCTCGCGGCGGCGGCGGACAAACGGGGCCGGCGGGGGGGGTCGGAGGCGGCGGATGGGGGCGACGGGGCGACATGGGGTCGGGGGTCGATGGGGGGGGGGGATCGGGGGGATCGCGGCGGCGGGGCGGGGCGGGCGGGGATGCGGGGGGGGTGGTGGCAGCGCGGCGGCGAGGGGTCGCGGCGGCGGCGCGGGCGGCGGGCGGGGGGCGGTGCGGGCGTGGGGGCGGCGGGGCAGGCGGGCGGCTGCGGCGGGCGGGCGGGGGGTGCGGGGGGTCGCGGGCGACTGCGGGGGATCGCGGCTGCGCGGCGGGGCAATTGCGGGGGCGTGGTGGCGGCGGCGGACGGGGCGACAGGAGTCGCGGCGGCGGGGGCGGGCGGGGCGTGCGGCAAATTGCGGGGGATTGCGGCGGCGGGGTGGCGCGCGCGGGCGCAGCGGGCGGGCGGGGCGGGAGGATTGCTGCGGCGGGGAGTCGCGCGGCGGGCGGGGCGGGGCGGGGGTCTATTTAGGGCGGCGCGGGGGACGGTGGGGGATTGCGAATTATTGTGTCGGGGGTGGCGAGATCCTTCTGGAGTTCTTCACAATCTTCTCTGTTTTTTACCACACGGAAAAGTTTTGTGTCATCTGCAAACTTGGCCACCTCACTGCTTATCCCTGTCTCCAGGTCATTTATGAACAGATTGAAAAGCACCGGTCCCAGGACAGAGCCCTGGGGCACACCGCTTTTCACCTCTCGCCATTGTGAAAATTTCCCATTGACACCTACTCTTTGTTTCCTGGATCCGCGGCCCGGGGGTTGGGGAACACTGCTATAGACTCATAACTCTGCAAAATCAGGGTCAAAAGATTTTCAACAATACTGGCTAAAAGGATAAGTAGCTTTATTAATAACTATGTTCATGGGGACCAGTATGGATTCATGCCTGCTAGACAGATGCAGGATGCGACCCGCAGAGTATTAAATGTTATATACATAGCAAATAAAAACAGAAGAAAGCTTGCAATGCTCTCAGTGGATGCACTCAAGGCCATTGACAGAGCGGAGTGGATTTATATGTTAGAATTAATGAAGGAGATTAACCTGGGGGAAAAAATTTGTTAATGTGTTAAGAAAATTATATGTAGAAATGAGAGCAACAGTACTGATCAATGGATCAGAATCTGAAAATTTCCAAGTACACAGAGGAACTAGACAAGGGGACCCATTGTCCCCCTTAATTTTTGCATTAGTACTGGAACCATTAGCTGCACAAATTAGAAGGAATAAAAATATTAAGGGACTAGAATTTAAGAATAGAAATCATAAAATAAATTTATACGCCAATAATATGCTTTTGTTCTTGGAAGAGCCACTTAAAAGCATAGATGTACTGAAACAATTATTACAAGAACATAGAGTCTACACAGGTTTAAAATTAGCAAAAATCTAAACTTTTCTGTCTTAACTTTTCTATCACAGAGCAAAAGGAAATCAAAGGAGGTCAAATTTAGACCTATGTTACTAAACTTTTAAATATCTTGGAATTTGGATAACAAAAATACAAATCAATTAATTGATAGAAATTATTAAAAATGGTTCACATTTGTCAAGGAAAAATGAAGAGTTGGAAAAAATTAAACTTATCTTTATTAGGGGGAATTGCAATAATGAAAGCACATATTTTATCCAAATTCTTGTTCTTATTTCAAAATATACCTTTGCAAGCTAACAAAGAAAATGGGTTCAGTGCAGAAAAGTCTAGAAAATTTTATTGCAGGCAAAGGAAAAAGTTTAAGATTTGTTAACAGTATTAAGTGCTGTATAGTGAAAGTGCAAAAGGAGGTTTGGCTATACCACAATTACTACAATATTATGAAGCTGTTCAAATCACTCAAATGTCCAAATTTATATCAATGAAGAATGTACCTGATTGGGTTAAAATGGAAGGAATATGCTTTTAGAACAAAGCGACTTAAGAAGAGTGACCAAACCCAGAATTTATATAATTTTGAAGCATTAAGAATATGGAAGAAACATACAGGAATCTTAACTCCTCCCATATCACCCTTCTGTCCCATATTGGGACACCCTAATTTTAAATCTCAAGAAAAATTTGAACAATTTAAGCACTGGACTGAGTTGGACTCTATAGAATTAGAGATTTATTTGACTCAGGGAAGCCAATAATGATCCATCAATTAGAACAGAGAAGAGGAATTAAAACTAATTGGCTAACATTAAAACAGATAAGAAATTTTGCAGTGAAATTGTACCAAACTCAAGGCCCCATTAGACAATTAACAGAGTTTGATCAATGGTGTGTTGGAAAAGACAAGAATATAAATAAGGGATTAACTTAAATAACATATTAATGTATTATAGACAAAGGATTTATCCGAGGTTTAGGGTTTAAATTGTCTGGAAACAACCTTAAACAGTATTATACCAAATGAAGTATGGGCAAGGATTTGGACTGGGTACCCTTATAAATCAATCTCAGCAAAAGCTAAGGAAACAGTTTTAAAGATAGTACATAGATGGAACTTCTTCCCAACAAAATTGCATAAAGCAAAGTGTTCTGCTTATATACCACCCCATACCACTTTAAGTAGTCTCTGGGCGGTTTACAATTTTTTAATTACAGTGTGCAGGCTACACATTGCCCCCCAGCAAGCTGGGTACTCATTTTACCGACCTCGGAAGGATGGAAGGCTGAGTGAACCTTGAGCCTGCTACCTGGGATTGAACCCCAGGTCGTGAGCACAGTTTCACCTGCAGTACAGGCATTTAACCACTGTGCCACGAGGCTCTTCTAAATTAACAGAAGGATCTCTGTTGCATGTTGGTGTAATTGCGTGTGTAAAGGTTCTTTAGAGCAGTGGTTCTCAACCTGTGGGTCCCCAGATGTTCCTGGACTGCAACTCCCAGAAGCCTCCGCTACTTGCAGTGCTGGAAGGGATTTCTGGGAGTTGAAGTCCAGGAACATCTGGGGACCCACAGGTTGAGAACCACTGCTTTAGAGCATATGTGGTTGGGCATGTCCAAGTATAGAGACATTTTGGATTAAGGTAATTAACTGGATAGAGAAATTAACTAAACAGAAAATAGTTCCAAATGATATTGTTTACTGGGGAAAATGAAAAACTAGCTAATAAAGAATTAATAGCAATTCTTATAGGCATGGCTAGAATGGAAATTAACTCGCAATTGGAAATATGCCCAGGATCTCTCACTCACAAAATTTGTAAACTGAATATGGGAAATGCAGTTCTGGAAAAATTGACTAGTAGGTTTAAACTATACAGGGAAGAGATAAAATGCGATACATTTCTGAAGATATGGCAACCTCTATTAACTTCAGATGTTATATAAAAAACTACATTGGATAAATCAGAACATGGATTGGACTGATGGATAGTTTAAGAATGTTTAATTTGTTGTTATTTGATATTGTTTGTATAACAAGTTTGGATGGTATGTATTATCTTAAATGGATTGTCAATAAAAACAAGAATTAAAAAAAAAGATCAACAGAACTGCAATGAGCATTTGCATGGCCCCACAATATGCAAACATATTCATGAATGACCTGGAACACTTTCTTAACAATCATAACCCAAAATCACTATATTTGAGGTACACTGATAACATTTTTCTGATCTGGCTCTTGGAGAGGAATACATGTACCAGGTAAATTTTCTGGACACCACTATGAAAGTACAACATGGACATAGAATCACAGCATCATAGAGTTGGAAGAGACCTCAGGGGCTACCCAGTCCGACTCCCAGGGAGGCAGGAAACCCCATCTTAGGACCACACTGTACTGGAAACCCACCGACTGATTTATCTGTTTGCATTCTTCCAGCTGCCATCCTGAATGCACGACAAAATTCATTGTATACATCCAAGCCCTAAAATACAATGGCATCTTCTCTGACCCAGAGGATCGAGGCTCCAAACTTGCCAGCCAAGGATAAGCAGATACTATCCTTTCTGTATTTGCACTTTGGATCATTTTTGAAACTGGTACACACCAAATGAGAAAAGAACATTCAGGTTTAATATGCATCTTATATGCAGTCATTAACCTATACTAGGGCTAGATGGGTGGTATAAAAGTCAAAATAAATAAATAAATAAATAAATAAATAAATAAATAAATAAATAAATAAATAAAATATTGATATTTTTATGTGCATATAATACTGTTAACTGTATAGATAAGAAATGAGAGCTTTGATTGGCCTGAGCCAATTATTTCTAAATGAATATATTTTTATTTTAGGCTTAGCTCCTGAAGGCTACAGTCAAAATTTGTTGAACCTGAGCTTTTTAGATAAGAATAAAGTCCGCACTGTCAATATTTTTACACATATTGAGACCCTGTCTGCCATTTGAACTTGTGCCTTGTGGAACATGGCAAGGCCAGGGATTCACCCTTGAAAGGACCCCTCCTACCAGGTAGGTCCTCCCCACATCTTAGGTGCCAACTCTCTTACTGACGAAAAATTCACTCTGAGGGAGAGGGTCAGGAACTCATGGCCTCCCAGCAAAGTCAGGGAATTGACGTCCTGGCAGTGTAACGCTTCAGTCAAGAGGAAAAGGAAAGTGGACAGATCATGGAGATGGTGCAAAGATATGTGGGGATTTTAGGATCAAGATAAAGTGGCTCACCTGAAGAATCCAGGGAGACCCAGTCTGTACTGGACCATGACCATGACCACATGTTCATAAGCAGAGAAAGCTGATCCATCAGACATGAATGCTGTCCCTACCACCAGTGCACCTCCATGGATCCAGACCATGACCTGGGAAAACACAGAAGAAATCCCAGTTTGTACGACATTGAGCTGGCTGGTGTCACCTGCTGCCTTCATTTGGTGACACATTTGTTGTACACTCTGAAAGCTCTTTTTATTAACACATTGTCATGGAAGAGGATTTGCTTTGTCAAACAATCATTGCTTAGCAATGAAACACAAAGGCTCTACACAGGGATCACTAATTCAATGCACATTGCAATTATGTTTAACAAAGCTCAACTGCTTGATTAGACAATTCACAATAATAATAATAATAATTAATAATAATTAATTTAATTAATTTGATGATGATGATGATGATGATGATGATGATGATGATGATGATGTTTCTGTTTCATTAGGTGACATATTTTAAAGCCACATTACTTTGAAAAAGATACACAGAACTGAGGTGAGGCCGCACTGTTGGAAAGGAGCCACCAACACACACTTTCATTGACATGGAAGGTAGGGGGTTGGGGGTGGGGTAGGTGGGAATCTTCTTCCTTGTCAACACATCTGGATAATGCAAACCCTGTTTCCAATTTGGTCCCAGGTACTATCCTTCAGTAGTGAGAGTTTTATCAATCCAGGCTGGTGCTCGACTTGCTGCTCTGTCTAGCATCTACAACAGCTACAACCAAAAGAACCCTTGCACTAAAGATGCTTCTGCCCCCCCCCTTCTCCGTGGGCATTAGATTTAGACTCTGCAAGCAGCACAAGAACCAAAGCTTTCTCCTTCTCTGTTTACTTTGTGACTTCTGAAAGCTCTTTCCAGCTAGCTAGCCCCCCTCCCCCATCACAAAACACCCCTTGGCCCTTCACTCCACTTTTAAGTGGCCAAAATGCCACTGTGGCTGCTCCATCAGGAAAGGCTTGCCCTGTAACAACCAGGGTGTGGGATCTGTCTCCCAAAGCAGAATTTGAGATAAACTCACAGAACCACAGAGTTGGAAGGGACCTGCAAGACCAGAATGAGTCCAACCTCCTGCTCAGTGCAGGAATCCCAGTCAAAGTGGATCTGACAGAGAAGGCTGTCCAATTTTCTCTTGAAGGCCTCTAGCGTTGGAGCCCTCACACCACCTCCGGAGGCCATAGTTGTGCTGCTCTAACAGTCAGGATTTTTTTTTCTAATATCCATTCTAAATTGGGGTTCCCTTAACCTAAGCCCATTTATTACAAGTCCTTCCCCTCCTCTACAGATGGGATTCACTGGCTACTTGTCCTCCAATCTGACCCGTCTATGTCTTGTTTCGCTTGTCAGATAAAAACCCAGCCATTCTTCAGTGTTTATGCTGGACATTTATCAACAGTAATGTGCAATAGTAGGGGAAATTGCTGTTGTTAGTGGAGAACACTGTGCATCTGCATTCATAGAATCATAGAATAATAGAGTTGGAAGAGACCTCAAGGGCCATCTAGTCCAACCCCCTGCCATGCAGGAACCCCTTCACAATATTTCCGACAGATGGTCATCCAGCCTCTGATTAAAAACCACCATAGAAGGAGACTCCACCACCCTCCGTAGCAGCATATTCCACTGCCGAACAGCTCTAACTGTCATGAAGTTCTTCCTAATGTTCAAATGGAATCTCTTTTCCTGTAGTTTGAAACCACTGTCCCGAGTCCTAGTCTCTGAAGCCATGGAAAACAAACCTGTTCCCTCTTCAATATGACATCCTTTCAAATATTTAAACATAGCTATCATATTCCCTCTCAACTTCTTTTTGAAAGGCTAAACATTCCCAGTTCCCTAAGCCATTCCCCATAAGACATTTCCTCCAGACCCTCAACCATCCTGGTCACCCTCCTCTGCACCCGCTCGAGGTTGTCAACATCCTTTTTAAACTGAGGCGCACAGAACTGGACACAGTACTCCAGGTGGGGTCTGACCAGAGCAGAATAGAGTGGCACTATCACTTCCCTTGATCTAGACACTATGGTTCTGTTGATGCAACCAAGAATCGCATTGGCTTTCCTGGCGGCCGTATCACACTGCTGACTCATGTTCAATTTGTGGTCCACCAAAACTCCCAGACCCCTTTCACAGGTACTCTTCTCTAGCCAAGTGTCCCCCATCCTATATCTGTGCAATTCATTCTTTTTTCCTAGATGTAGCACGCTACATTTCCCTCTGTTGAAATCCATTCCATTAGCTTTGGCCCAGCATTCTAATCTGTCAAGGTCCTTTTGGATTTTCACCCGATCCTCTGGGGAATTAGCAACCCCTCCCAATTAAGATTCATATATCCATAAAAGGTAGCTTTTCCAATACCAAGGACTGTTTCCTGCAAACAATGATTTGCAAATGAGCAGGGACTGCCACAATGTTGGGGGTAGGGAGTGTGGAAAAAAATAGAATGTATATGCACAGCATTCCCCCCATAAACCCCTGATAGACTATAACACAGTCTTAACAAAATAAGACATAAAAACTTGAGACCCAGCAGAACCCAGTGCTTTTCAGGATACCAAAAAACTTTGCAGACAACTTGCCTTAGAAAAATAATTTTATATTTAAGCATTCAACTTAGAAAGCTTGTGTTCAGCAAAAACATGATACATAAAAACATGCCTGGCAACAAACAGTACCTTGACCAGCAAATAACTCCTTCATGAAACAAAAACAGAGCAACTAACCTTGCACAGGAACAGCGTGAGTGGCTTTAAACAAAGACCAATAACTTGTGATCCCTCTGTGCTACCTTTATACAAACTGCAGCCACAACTACTTGCACCTGCCTTGGCTGCTGCAGCCACAGAGTTTTTCCTTAGACCCTTAACAGCTGTGTGTGTTTGACCCACACACAAACTCTGAGTAGTTACACTCCTCTGTGAAAAAGGTACGGTCACTATTTTATTTATGTTTTTATAACTTTGTTCAAGTATAAAAACTTGACACCCCTCCTAAATTAAATATTGAACATCCCTATTCGCTTAGACAATGCTTCATGTTTTTCTTCCCCTCTTCTCCTCTGGAGCATGGCTCTCGGCCATCGTGCAGTCATATAACAATGCAGCACAAACAGTTCTAGGCTCACCTCACCAGGTTTTAACATTTGCAATCTTAACGTTTCCCCCCCAAAAAAAAAAAACATGGGTTTTTTTTTTTGATAAGGTAAATATGATGGGAAAACTGGAGGAAACATTTACTTACAGGCAATCTGGCCTTCAAGTCTGGGATGCAAACATTCAGGTAGAATCAATCTTCAGATGCTGGTGGTTGAGAAAATTTCCCTTCACCTTCTTTCTCAACATATCCAGCCACCTTAAATACTGCAGGCACATTTAAAAAAGAAAACAAAGCACAAATCTGAGAAGGGGGGGAATATATCAGACCCTGTCAATTCATAGGATTTCCATATGTTGAGAGCACATCCAGAAGTAAAAGGGAGGCATCAAGTTAAACTATTTCTCTTCTTGATCTCTTATAGACACCTTGTGAGAGGAGGATTCTGTTAGCAAAGACTCTCCAGCGCTCTCAGCAGCAAACCACAGATCCTGGGTTTAGGCTGGCATCCCATCAGCCTGCATTTGCTGGAGACCCTTGCTCTCGGGGTGATGCCCCTGAAGCCACTGCAAGGTCTAGCTTGCCTTTAGTCTGAGCTATTGTTCAGGATGTGGATTGTATACTGTGTATGAGATTCATCACCCTGGAGTGGATCCCCAGCACCTGCACAACAAATGAGCCCCAAGCCACCCGTGGCTGCTTGTGCTCTTCCTGTCCCTTAAGTCCCTGTTCAGAAGTCACTCCTGGTGGAGTTTAGTGGCACCAGGTGAGGCCTTACTATCATTTTGCACAATGGCATTATAATGTTGGCTGTTTTATTTTCAGTCCCCTTTTTGATGCTCCCTAGCTCACAACCCATGAGTTGATAAAGTTCTGAGTTTTTGCCCCAATATATATTACTTTTTTTTTTCTGTTTGTTGCCCTGCCTATTTTGGCTTGCCGTCTTGAATAATGCTGTTTTTTGGCTTTTATTGTTTTTATATTTCATATTCATTATTGTATCCTGTAAACCACCCTGAGTCCCTGTGGGGAAATAGGCTGCGGTATATAAGTTCAAAAATAATTAAATAAATAAATACTTTAAATTTTCCTACATTGTAATGCATTTGCCATTTCTCAGCCTATTCTCCCAGTTTGGAGAGATCCTTCTGGAGCTCTTCGCAATCTTCTCTGGTTTTTACCACACGGAAAAGTTTCTGCAAACTTGGACATCTCACTGCTTATCCCTGTCTCCAGGTCATTTATGAACAGACTGAAAAGCACCAGTCCCAGGACAGATCCCTGGGGCACACCGCTTTTCACCTCTCTCCATTGTGAAAATTTCCCATTGACACCTACTCTTTGTTTCCTGGATCTCAACCAGTTCTCAATCCATAAGAGGACCTGTCCTCTTTATCCCCTGACTGTGCAATTTTCCCAGCAGCCTTTGATGAGGGACTGTGTCAAAAGCCTTCTGAAAATTAAGATAGACAGTATCCACCAGTTCACCCAAATCCACATGCCTACTGACTTTTTCAAAGAATTCTAAAAGGTTTTTCAGGCAAGACTTACCCTTACAGAAGCCATGCTGATTTTACCTCAACAAGGCTTATGTCTGTGAACATTCTCAGTCATCCAGGTGAGTTTATCTGGAAGTTTAGCCATGGCAACTGAACTTTTGCTTAAGAGATAGAAACATTTTGCTGATCATTCAAACAGCTTTATCAGTCTGAATACAGCTAGTGTGAGTCCTCCATCTTATAGTCAGCTTTGACCTTTTGTCACCCTGGTCTCAAATAAGCTCATAAGATGAACAATAAGCTTGTTAGGTAGACAATAGAATCCATAGCCTTAAGGTGAACAATGGTGTAAGGTGCTAAAACCTATAAAGTATGTGTAGTTAGCTATGGCCTAGTCCCTCATCAAAGGCTGCTGGGAAATTGCACAGTCAGGGGATAAGAGGACAGGTCCTCCTATGGACTGAGAACTGGTTGAGATCCAGGAAACGAAGAGTAGGTGTCAATGGGAAATTTTCACAATGGAGTGAGGTGAAAAGTGCTGTGCCCCAGGAATCTGTCCTGGGACCGGTGCTGGTAAAGGTTTTTTCATTTGTCTGGGGACTGTTGTAATCACAGCCTGATAAGTTGCAGATAGACTGTGACTGACACCCCCACCTCTGTTGAGGGAGGGGGTTTCAATGCTCACATGAATGGCTTCCCTGACTCCTCTCTCAAACCACCTATCTTCTCTGTCCAATATGTGTACATCCTCATCTTTGAATGAGTGCCCTTTGTCCTTCAAATGGAGGAGTACTGCTGATTCTGGTCATGAGCTGTTACCTCTCCTATATTGGGCCATCCTTCTGTTTAATGGCTGTTTAGTTTCTCCAATGTAGAGGTCTGCACAGCTGTCACTGCACTGGACCACATATACTATATTGCTCCTTTTTTGTTTTGGTATTGGGTTGTTTGGGTGGACAAGTCTCTGCCTTAATGTGTTCTTCTGTATTTTAAGATTTTCTCTTGGATGAGGCTTTCTACCATCTCCCCTGGGACAGATGTAAGGCTAACCAGCCTGAAGTTTCCTGGGTCCCCCTCCTTCCTTTAAAAAAATTTGGTGCAACATCCGCTATCCTTCAGTCCTCTGACACTGTAGCCATTTTAAAAGACAAGCTGCATATTTCTGTTAAGAGATCAACAATTTCATTTTGAAGTTTCATTGCATCTCCATTTCTCATACAAATGCCAGTGCAAGGAACAGGGACATAAGCTGTGAAGGACATTGACTTATAGTTTGGCATGTTCCTCATTTCATCCCTGAACCTCTCCAGGTTATAAGGGCGGTCAGGAGATGCTTTTGCAAAGCTCTCTGGAAGTTGAGTTATGGCAACTGGACTTCTTGAGAGTCTCAACCAACTGGATTATTTGATGACAGAAAAAATAACAATTATGTAGTTATTGCTCAAACACTGTCTGTAACTTTCATTCCAATGTTCCTGAACTGTTCATACAGCTGGTGGTGTACCATCAAGTTGGAATCAATGCAGAGAGACATCAATAGCGTTTTCACAGTAAGCAAGAAATTTAAAGGAGTGGTTTTTACCAATTGAGTTGGCCCAAAAGCCCATTTTGCTGCCATCTGCAGCTACAGCATGGACGACATCAATGGCACCTCTGGCTCTAGGCAGGAGAAGGACATTCCTTCATATTAATCAGGGTGCTGAGCCACTGGAGCCAAGCTCTTCCATGCGAGGGCAAGTGGCCGTGGTGGTGGTGGTGGTGAGAATCTGAGCGCTCCGACTGGAGGCCTGGCAAAAGGGATCCCCAGGAAGACCTTCACAGGCCCGGCTTGTGCCCTTCACGCTGGCCAGCTTCCCACGGAGGCGCCCATGTCCTCCAGCGCCACTTCTGGCGGGTCTTTTCCAGGACCCAGGAAAGAAGCCCAGGAGGGCAGCCATGGACCACCTGGCAAACCACAGAGCCCCCGGTCCCTCTTTCCCCTTTTCTGCCAGGAAGGGAAGCGGGGGGGGGACTTCTTCGGTTCCTGGAGAACTAGATCCTAAACCGGGCAGTTCCCAGCCCCCGGCCACCTGGTTTCCCAGCTCCACTCCTTTGGCACACTCTTTCTGTGGCACCAGATCCCAACCTCAAAGGGAGTCTTGCAACGGCATGTCTCTCTCTCTCTCTCTCTCTCCCTGGCTTGGGAGTGAGGGACTTCTGAGGCCTGAAACTTGCTCGCCACCTGAAGAAGCTGCCTGCCTGCCTGCCTGCCTGCCTGCTCCAAAGGACCAAACGCTCAGGCCCACCAGGCCACCCCCTTTCCCCCATTAACTAGGCCAGCTGCGAGCAAGAGGAATCGCGGGACCTACACACACACACACACACACACACACACACACACACACACACACACACACACACACACACACACACACACACACACACACACACACAGGGTCTCCCCCCGCCCCCGCTGCTGTCAATTCCCCCCCCCTCAGGAGACCCCCCCCCCGCAGGAAACTCTCGGAGACGGTCCAAAAATGACAGAAAGCGAGTCCGGACGGCTCTGGCTCCCCCAGCTCGCATTTCCCTCTTTTTGTTGCGCAGCTGAGCCGACTTACCCAAAACATTCCCCCTCTTTCAGCTTCTTATGGTGGGCTCTCTCGCTCACAAAAAGGGAGGAGGAGGCTGGAGGAAGGCCGTGGCGCCTGTGCGCCACTTCTCTCCTGGGGAGGAGGGGAGGAGGAGGCACGCCCGTCGCCTCTGTGTGGGGGCCATCATGGGGAAGGGGGCACGCCCGTCGGCCGCCATCATGGCCGCCTCTCTCCCGCCCTCTCGCCTCGCCTCGCCTCTCGCTCTCTCTCTCTCTCTCTCTCTCTCTCTCTCTCTCTCTCACCCGCGCACGCGCGCTCTCTGTTTAGGAAAAAGGAGGGAAGGAGAGGGCCATAGAGCTAGGGAACATAGCAGACAAACCGCTCAAGTGCTCAGAGCCAGACAGGAACCGGAACTGGGAGCCCGCGCTCGCCTCTCCTTCCCCGCAAGCTCTATGGTGGCCGAAGGGACCCCGGCTGGGCAGGGAGGCTTCCTCGTGAGGTTCCTTCCCGCCCCGCCCCGTCAGGACCAGGAAGTGTGTGTGTGGGGGGGAAGGAGGTTGGCGAAGAGGAAGACCCTCTTTTTGTTTTTAGCATAATCCCCATGAGTCCTTTTTCCAAGATGAAAGGCGGGGTAAAAATACTCTAAAATAAATAAAAAATAAGGTTCACAAGTAAATGAAGAGTCAAATCTTTTGGGTCTTTTAAAAGGCGGGTTTTAATCCCATTTCATATTATTTATGATGGGTCCTTTTTTCCAAGATGCAAAGGCTCCACGGTGGTGCAAAAACAATCCATCTCTAAAATAAATATCGTGATAAATAATAATAAGTTTGTCCACAGATTCAAAAACAAGTAAATGCACAGAAAGGAGTCAAATAAGAACTGAAGAGTGCTGGGTCAAAAGGCCCATCTAGTCCAGGTTTTGACGTTTGGGATCCGATATCTGTCTCATTTCAGTACCCTGGTTTTATTATTTATACATCGGGATCCTTCCCAAATCACCCTCAAATCACCACATCCTCAGTTTAGACTTACAACGCGCTGGGTGAAAAAAACTCATTGCACAATAATAAGTTCATCTATCCATCTGTCATGTCTGATCATACGGCTTTTTCCAGACTAAAGTGGTGCAAAAACATGGTAATCCATCTCACCTTTTCCAGTTCCCACCTGATTGCGGTGATATGATTTTTACATTGGATCGCATTATAATGTTCTGTTTTATTTTCAATCCCTTTTTGATAATCCCTAGCAGTCCATCTCTGTCCACAGATCTCTTTCCTGATCCATCACGGATAAAACCATGGTTGATAGATGAAGTTTGGATTTTTTGCCCCAATATGCATTACTTTATATTTGGTTACATTAAAAGCATTTGCCATTTCTCAGGCTCCCCAGTTTGGAGAGATCCTTCTGGAGCTCTTCACAATCTTCTCTGGTTTTTACCACACGGAAAAGTTTTGTGTCATCTGCATCCACGTGGATCTACCTGATTTTTACCCAGGATCACACTGAAACCAGTCTCACATCCTAGAACCCACCTCTGCCCACTGAATGCACACCCAAAATCAAGGGTCCATCAGCGCATGGCGAATCAGTAGTGCAAAGACACAGATCCACACAGTTCTTCCTGATTTTTTACCCAGGATCTCCACCAAACTAATCTCACATCCTAGGCTCCATCCTTACAGACAGATTGCACAACCAAAATCAGGAGTCTGTCAAAACCTGACAGGGAGGGAGTGGGGGAAGTGACATAGCCCATCACTTTGAACTGCCTCAGCAATAGAAGCAGCTGTGAAATGGAAGTCTTCCGCGAAATTCTCGTATCTCAAGTTTTCCCATAGGGAATTTTCATATCTCGAGTTCTTGTGGAAGTTTTTCAGAAGAGTTCCATTCCCAGGGTGCTTTGCAACTTCCCATTGCATCTCGAGTTTTTTTGTACCTAGGGGCATTCGTATGTAGAGGCACCGCTGTACACAACTTTAACATTAACAATGCAAACATTGAATTAGGTACGAGATTTTGTTTACTTTGTTTCAAACACCTATCCAAATGGATATTGCAGCCAAGATATCAGAAAAAAAGGCTGAGGGTAGGAAGGGCAGCAATGAAGGAATTAGACAAGATCCTCAAGTATAGGACAAAGACCAGAATGGTAGGTGGGGTGGTGGGGTGGCTGCAATTGGTCCCAGGGGCTGGATTCAGGACCCTGGGGGGCTGCATCCGGCCCCCGGACCTTAGGTTGAGGATGCCTGGCCTGGAGGTTCAATCTCTATCAGAGAGTGAGGTTTTTTGCAAGTACAGCAACCCCCGCCTATCGCAGGGGCTAGGGACCCACCCAAACCGCAATGATGAAAATCCGTGATATGTGGATGCATGTTGGGTGGGGCCTGGGGGGCCTGGGGGGCAATCAGGTTCCCCCACCACCACTCTCTCACACTGCTCCAAGACTTCTTGCAGCATCCTGGGTGAGCGGCATTGGGGGATCTGATTGCCCCCCAGGCCCCACCTGACCTGCATCCGCATATCATGGATTTTCAGTCATCGCAGGTCAGGTGGGTCCCTAACCCCCGCAATTTTAGAAGGCATGTTGGGAAGGGTTTTAGATTCTTTCCTTCCTAGTACCACCTTTGAGGTACAACATCCCTTCCCATCCATACACATTTGTGATTCCCAGTCCACCACCACCAACCAGTACCAGTTCCCCCATTCTCAACTGGCACAATACGAATGCGCCTGGCCGTCCCTCTTAATCATGGCCTCATTTCAAAAAACCAACAAAACAGAATCAGAGTCCTCCTATTCCGTTATTCCTAGCTGGAGTATTCTGGGCTGGCAAACTCCTGCCTTCCTCCTCAGCCTGCGAGCCTGCCTGCATGTTGTGAGATCTGAAAGACCCATGCATTTCTTAAGACCTGCCTGGCTGCCTTGGTGGACTTTAATTCTTGCCTGCCTGCCTGCCTGCCTGCCTGCCTGGTGGAGTGAAATTCAGCCCTTTGTGCCTTGGTGGGCTTCAAGGGGAGAGTCAGAGGATGCTCTGAATCCACACACACCCGACAGCAATCTGATTTCCATAGCTGACTGTGCAAGGTGCCTGGCTGGGATATTTTCAGTACTTTAAAATTACCAAGGTTTTTGTACTGGGGCACCCCTTTTGGCATCAAATAATATGGCTCCCCATAGCCCAATCTTCTCCAAATTTGGGGTGTTTAAAGAGGAGAGCTTGAGGGAGGATCACAGTGAATTCCATGCTGCTAGCTGCCCAGGGTCAGTATTTCCAAGCTCAGAAAATTCACCTTATCCTTGATTTTAGCCTATACTTGGTTAGCTTGCTACTGAGCATATCATGGGGAATATGACCTTTGGCCTGATCCAGCATGGCTCTTCTTATGCTCTTACGTTCTTATATTATGTTAATTTTGTCTTGAAAAAACCATGCTGGCTCCTATTTTTTGCTGCATTGTTTTTCAGTGACTGCTTAATAATCTGTTGAAGGATTTTTCCTGAGATTGATGTCAGGCTGACTGGCCTGTAGAATAGAATAGAATAGAATAGAACAGAATCCTAGAGTTGGAAGAGACCTCAAGGGCCATCCAGTCCAACCCCTGACATGCAGGAACCCCCATCACAGGACTCCCGAAAGATGGACACCTAGCCTCTGCTTAAAAACCTCCACAGAAGGAGACTCCACCACCCTCCTTTGAGGCAGCTTATTATTCCACTGCCAAACAGCTCTAACTGCCATGAAGTTCTTCCTCATGTTCAAATGGAATCTCTTTTCCTGTAACTTGAAACCATTGCCCCGAGTCCTCGACTCTGAAGCCATTGAGAACAAACCTGCTCCCTCTTCAATAGGACATCCTTTCAAATATTTAAACATAGCTATTATATCCCCTCTCAGCATTCTTTTTGGAAGCCTCACCTCATAAGACATTTCTTCTAGACCTTCAACCATCTTGATCACCCTCCTCTGGACATGCAGGACTCCAGGTGTGGTCTGACCAGAGCAGAATAGAGTGGTACTATTGCTTCCCTTGATCTAGACCCTATGGTTCTGTTGATGCAACCAAGAATCGCACTGGCTAAAAGATTCCTCTTTTTGAAAAGAGGGACACCCGCCCGCCTCCAATGATCTGGCACCTCACCCCTTTCCCATGATTTACCTGCCCTCTTTGCCTACGGCCGGTTGGCTCAGCTCACCCTTTTGTACAAAGCCTCCAGTTTCCACCGGCTCTCGAGCAGTGTTGGCAGCCCCCGCCTGTAAGAGTTCTAACTGAGCTGGAGGGAAGGGCAAGTTGGCCCAAATGTATCCCTACTTCAATCAACATTAGCTAGTTATCAACTGGTCAACAGAAACAGGGTCACATATTTAATATAGGAAAAAATAGGAATTTATTCTCGTTTTTAACCTAAAAATGTATTTACATCACCCAAGCACTGTACCATGGTCTCAAAGTCCATCCAACATCAAATGTTGGCATTTGGCCCAAAATTTAAGAGTCCACATCAAAGCCCAAGGCATATCAAAAGAGCACCAGCCCTGGAAGGAAATGCAGGAAGCTCAACAGCTATTGCTGTGAATTGCAGATATAACCTCCTGCTCACCAAGGATAAAGAACCAGTCCCTTTCATTGCACGTTCTGTCTCTCAAAGGTTTGCTGCTTTCCTTCATGGGTCATCAGCACATACACCCATGCCCAGACGGGCGCGCGTGCCTGTGCCGAGGCCTGGGTCTTCCACTCTCAGGCCAGCCACTTCCAAAATGCCAACTGTGCATCTAGCAGCGCTCCTTCCTTCTCTTCTGGGGTCTTTCTCTTCTATGCCTCTAGGATTCCCAAGACTGAACAGAACAGGAAGCTGGCAGGAAGGGCGGCTGACCTCCATTCCATGGTGAAGGAGAGGCTGAGCAAGGCAGGATGTCCTCAGCAGGGGCAGCCAACTCCTCGGTGCGGTGGGTGGAGGAAGCGGCTTCCTGCCAGAATGTGGCCCCTGGACCAAAGTGCTGGGCCCCATTGGCATGCCCCACTGCTGGTCATGTCGCCAAGGGAGCCAAGGCAAGGAGCTCCTTGGCTGCCTTCCAGCCACATCTGCCCGTCGAGGCGCTCACTCTGCTTCAGGCAAGTCAAAGGGCTCGAAGGCTGTCCGGAAGGCCTTGGCTGCAGCGGCCTCCTCCTCCTGGCCCACCTGGCAGTTCCTCCAGTCAGCCCGGCCAGGCATGCCCAGGACAGCTTCACTGGCTAACACCTCCCTAGGAGTGGGGGAAATGGGGTGAGTGGGTGGGACGCAGGCCAACAACACTCTCTAACTAGCAGGCTGTGCTGCTGCATTTTGCCCCAAAGCCTCTTTTGCTGATTGCCTGCTGCTGCTGCTGCTGCTGCTGGTGGTGGTGGTGGTGGTGGTGGTGGTGGTGGAGCAGGAGGAAGGCTCCCCCCGAAGGCCAGAAAGGCAAAGGGAAAGTAGAGGGAAGTGTTGGGCGTTGGCGGGGATGGAGGGAGGGCCCCCTAAGTGCGAGGGCTGGGCCTGGCCCCAGCTCATCCACTGCCCTTGTTCGCTGACTGTTTGCTCGGCTGCCCTCTGGCTGCAGGTTCACCAGCAAGGGTGCAAAGGACCAGCACAACGGCTGGAGTTTACCAACCTTCCAAACTGGAGGGGGAAATTCTTCACAATCCGGTGGAAAAGCTTCTCTCCATTATCCAGCTCAACATAAAAATATGGCATCCCTGGCTGAACTATCTGGGAGAAAAAAACAAAACAAAGCGTGTGCTTTCCCACGGCAGCATTTCTTCTAAAGGGCTGGAGTGCCAGAGAAGGGTGACCCACAAGCCCCAATGCCCTGGGAAAGGATTCCTATTTCCTTGGGTCGTGCGCATGGGTGCAGAGGACTTGTGTTCCTCTGAAGTCCATGGAGAAGGCAAGGGCGAGAAGGCTGCCCTGAGCCTCCCTCCTCAAAGCTGCCCGGCACGGCCTGCGCAACGGGAACACTTGAACCTACTTGCTTGAGAGTTGAGTGCTTGGGTATCTCCAGGAGCTCGAGGTGATGCTTCTCCGCTTGAACAAGGAAAGCCTCCTTGATGTCTTCGGTCACGCAGCCGTCCTGGGGGACAGGGACCACCTGCAGTGGCATTCCAGAGATGAGCACATGATACAAGGAAAGAAAAAACAAAAGGAAACAGCAAGGTCCCCCGGGATGCCATCACTGGGGCCCAGTCTTTGGGATCCCCTCAGTTAGACCCATCATCATGGAGGGGAAAGGCCATCGCCTCGCTTGCAGACTTAAACTTATGAACCTGGAGGAAGAGAAGGCTGAAGAACCAAGACCTTCCTATTGGAGACAGATGGGAGGGTTCCTCTCTCCCTCTCTCCGCAGGAACCCACAGCTCTCTTGTCTCCTTGATGCTCTCTGTGGCAGCCGGATGCTGCTCAGACACTGCCTCTGACCAGCCAGGCAGGAGCTGCCACAGTAGTTCCTGATGTCAGAAGAGGGCTATTGCCAGATGAGCCCAGCCAGGGAGGGCAACATGGAAGGGCCCTGGGAGGGAGGGAGGGAGGGGGTGGGTGGAAAGAGGATCATCTGGTGGCCCAAAGGGCAGCCAGTGATCCTGAGGGGCCCAGAGGGACGCCTGTGTCCAAGGGCGAGAGGAGGCGTTCCCAAACGAGCCTGGGGCCACCGGGGAGCTGCTCACCTGGAGCTGGAGGTGCTGGCTCCTGTAGTTCCTTTCATAGGCCACCCATCTCTTCCCCCTGGCCCTGAAGAAATCTCTCAGGGCTGACTTGTATCGCTCCACCTCTTCCACCACCTCGGAAGCAAGTTCAACCATGGAGCGGCAGTGTCCAATGGGCAGGATGAGAACATGGTCGGGGGACAGGCCCCCTTTGGCTAAGGCCAGGTAGCACTAGGACAAAGAAGCAGAGGGACCGTCACCGGAACCAATAGGTTGCTGGCCCAAAAAAGAAAAAGAAAAAAGAAAAAACCCTTGAAAACAGAGGCCGTGGCTCCTCTGCAGGTGCCCCTCAGAGTTGGGAAGCTGGGCTGGCGAGATCCGACCTGCTCACAAAGGCTGCCAGCAGGTGGTCCCGCCCAGAGAACAGATGGAGATGTCCCATCCTGCCCCCACAGCAGGCAGAGAGAAAGGGGTGGGTGGGCAAGATAGGGCCAGTGGCTCAGGGCCAGTCCCCCAAACCAGCAGAGGTGGCCTGCCTCCACTCGCGATGGAGGGAGGATGAGGCTGAGCTGCTCTAAAGCACACACACCAGGGCCACCTCCTTCTCTGGCCAGGAGCTCCCAGGGAATCTTCCACCTCAGTCACCATTTATGTCTGCTGCACCGGCAGGAGCCGAGGGATGACCAGCGAGGTCCCCAAGGAGGTCCATCCCACACCCCACCACCAACCCCTCCACGGGCCGGGAGAGACTCACGTGGGTGCCGATGCTCACCACCAGATGCTTCTCCACTTCTGGGCTGGCCAGGCAGAACCAGCAGGATGCTGTGGGCAATGCTAGAGGAGGAGAGGGGCACAGGCACGTGTCACAAAACAAACGGATCGGGCCCGGAGGGGGGGGGGGCGGCGGCAGTGGTGAGGGTTTCTCCCAGGTGTCCCCCACAAGTTGGGAGGGGCTGCTTCTATCAAAACAAGGTGCTTTGCTCACGACAAAATGACCCTACAAAACTCTTTCTCAGTTGCCTGCAAGGAGACATGTGCCAAGGGAGCACCAAGTGCAGCCACCTGCAGTTTTGTTTTAAGTACAGGAGCATTATCAAAATTCTGCTTGCCCAAAATAAAGGCTTTGATAAATGGAGCATTTCATGTTGCTAGAATAGTAAAACAATTTAGAGCTAATAGAAAGGCAAACAAACATTTTATATATTCCACTTCCTCCTAATATGTCTGGGTTTATTTCTGGAGAAAAGCAGAAGAAAAATGTTGGCTATTTGTACCCCTCGTACTCTCCCATCAGAGAGCACAAAGGGTGGGGGGGCGGGGGGAACTTGAAGCAGAACGCTTCACCTCCCCAATGCTTCCCATCCCCCTGAAGGGAAGAGGGAGGGAGACAGGCCGGAGGCGCAGCAGCAGCAGCAGTCCACGCAGGGGGCCACTTCCCCAACCGGAGGGACTTGGCTGGAGGCTGCTCTCCTGGGCCGGCCGGAGGGGCAAAGGCTTGCCAGCAGTCAAGGGAGCGCCCTGGCCCCATCACCAGGGAAAGCGGCCCAGCCAGCCAAGTCTCTCGGCCGGGTGTGCCTCCTCCTCCTCCTCCTCCTCCTGCTGCTGCTGCTCCAGAAGAGGCCATCCAAGCCCTGAAGGTTGGAGGGCAACCCCGCCCGCCACCATCCCCCCAGCCCAACCGGCATGTCCCCCGGTGCTGGCTGGCAGCTGGGTGCGGCATCCACCAGCCCCTCGCTCTACTAGTCACCCGTCCCAGCGCGGCAGGGGTGCTGGTCACTCAGCTCCCTGCAGCCAAGCGGAGCAGTGAGGGCTTTGGAAACCTTTCCAGGATGTTCTGCCTGGGGGATAGGACAACCCGGCCTCCTCCACGAGCCAGGTGACCCAACCCGCCCATGAAGCGGTCGCTCAGAATCTGCCCGTCTCCAGCTGAGCCCTTCAGGACAAGCCCACCCTGGGACTCACGGGGTTTGGGATTCGGCCGCTTCCTCTGCAGCTCCCCGCTCTCACCGGCTGGACGTTTCCTTCCTTTTGGCTTGCTGCTTAAATCAAAGAAGAACTGGCAGGCTGGCGCATCCTGTGGACCAAAAGGAAAGGAGACTTTTAAGTCAGAAAAGGATTTGTTTCCAGGGACCTTCTTCTCCTGGTTCAAGAACAGGTGGTCATGGAGACACACCCAGATAAACCACCTTCTCACCAAGTCCACACACTCTCAACCTCCAAAGCGTTTGCCAGAAAGGACCTATGCCCTGAAGTGCCTCACTCCGCCAGCAGCTTTATTTATTGCCAGGCACAAAGCGGCTGTCATTCTGACTCCTCAGGAGCCACGTGCCTGAGCTGCTAGAACTGGAAACGGGGGTGGAAAGGCTTGAGATACCAAAACAAGAAAAATGGATAGTCACATTGGGTGCACATGGGTGCTAATCATGTCCAACTCTAGGGGCAGTGCTCATCTCCGTTTCCAAGCCAAAGAGCCAGTGCTGTCCAAGTCCGTGGCCATGTGGTCAGCATGGCTGAATGCCTTTCTGTGCATGGAACACTGTTTACCTTCCCACTTTTTACGGCAGTACCTATTTATCAACTTGCATTTACATGCTTTTGAACTGCTAGGTTGGCAGGAGCTGGGGTTAACAGCGGGAGCTCTCTCTGCTGCGTGGCACCCCAGAGACTAGGAAGGGATCCCTCTTTTCCCGGGCCTGGAATCAGAATGAATCTGGGTGGCCTCCTCACCAAAGGCTCTTGGCACCTGCCCCTCAGAGTGCCTCTATAGTGTCTGCACCTCCAGATGGATCTCCCCAAGGAGAAGCACACAGAGCCAACATAAGCACACCGTCAGTGGTACCTTTATGCCTGGCTGCAGAAGAGCCCCGATCTCCCCTCCTCCTGGCCTTCGGTAAGGGCTCTCTGTGACATCTGGTGGCTGCCTCACCAGATCCTTGGGGTCCATGGAAGCCATTGGAAAGATGGTGAAGGCATAGAGATACTGGAAGAAACAGATGGGAGAGAAAGAGTTGCCATCAACCTTTTTAGTTCTGGGATAGGTGGGTAGTGGGTGGGGGGCTATTCTTTCTTAGCCATTCTCGTGGCTGTGAAGAGTCTCAGTCCTCCAGGTGAGTTTATCTGGAAGTTGAGTCATGGCAACTGGACTTCTTTTTCTTGAGAGAAGTTCTGTTGCCATGACTCAACTTCCAGAGAAGCATTCTCATGCATTTCTTTAGCTTAAAAGAAGTCAGACAAATAATGACAGCTGTCTGTCCTGGATGAATACAAAACCTCCCAGCAAAGAGGTTGATATAAAAATTCATTCTCCACTTTCTCCCCAGAAATATGTATCCAAACACCTTGTGTTCCTTTTATTCTCATGGGCCATCTGGGAGGAGCCCCTTCGCTGGAACTTTTCTCTGAAAGCATTCCTTTCTTACAAGACAATCATTCCAAAGCTTTCTCACAAACCAACTGTCAACAAGGACCCTTCTCCCTCTCTCAGCAGAGAGCCAAGGAGAAATGGAGGAAGAGAGAACGCAGCCCCTCTCGTATACGAGAGATCAAGGCTGCACACCATTATAGAAATTTTACCTCGTTGTTCCAAAAATGCTGAACATCTATCTATTTATTTGGTTTATATACCACAGAGTAGCTTTTTTCCCCTAGCAGAAAAAAACAGCTGGTAAAGAATTATCATAAAGCAGAAAAGAAGAGTAGAATCCTATTTATATTAAGAAGTTGGAACTGAATGATTGGGGAAGTCCAACCTCTAAAGCCAGGTTTCCAGTCCTATATTTTTCATAAGATGCAATGGACCATAAGACGCACTCACTCATACAGACAGACAGACGGTGCTCCTGGAAGGCCCAGAGTAGCATGGCTGGAGAGTAAAACGCTCCCCCTGCCTGGATCTCCATGCTGGAAAGCCTCCGGCCCTTGCAGACCCGGTACAGGTTCCAGCCCCAACTCCAACCCCAGCGGAGGCTTCCCGACTCAGCTGTTTTAATTGTTTTTTTTTCTATAGAAGAGAAGAGGGAGAGAAAACCGCTCTACCAGGGACCATAGAGATGAGAAATGGGCTAGAGCAGGGGTGTCCAAACTCTGGCCCTCCAGGTGTTTTGGACCACAACTCCCAGAATTCCAAGCCTAGATTACCAATGACAAAGGACTGTGGGAGTTGTGGTCTAAAACACCTGGAGGGCCAGAGTTTGGACACCACTGGGCTAGAGAGTAATCGCCCACCATGATGACCCTAGAGCTGCTCTACAATATGGGCTGAATGGGAGAGCTCCCTCCCCTGGATTCACATTCTGCCTATCTTGAAGAGTGGCTCTGTGGTCATTATGGGTGGGTGGTTATTCTCTAATTTGTTTTTCTTCTCTATGGTCTCTGGTAGGGCTGTTTATTCTCCTTCTCCTATGGAAAAAAATCAATCATGCAAGGTAAATGTTTTTAACAGCTGGGCTGGGAAGCCTCCACTAGGGCTGGAGGCTTCTGCAGCAGCTGCTCTGGGGGCTCCGGGGGTGTGTGTGTGTGTGTATTTGTCCTCTAAGACAGTGCTCCCCAACCTTTTTATCGCCACGGACCGGTAAATGTTTGATAATTTTTCCCTGGCCCGCTTGTTTTGATTTAATAGTTTTAATTTAATTAAAATGCCCCCCGGCCGCTGACGCACATGCGTGCTAGTCGTTTCCCACTCTAGGGGGCGGTGCTCATCTCCGTACTCAAGCCAAAGAGCCAGTGTTGTGCGAGTCCTTGGTATCGCTGCAAGGAAACACTGTTTTTACTTCCTCACGTTTTTTCCCCGCGTCTCTTTATCTGACTTGCATTTCACATGCTTTCGAACGGCTAGGTTTGGAAGCATATAAACGCAAGGAGATCATTCCAATTCCAGAGTTTATTCGCAACCACTTTGGAAGACAGGAGCCGCTCTTGGCGGGGGGAGCTCCCCATCCACGCTGTCGCCTGACCTTTTTTTAAAGCTACCGAGCCCCCGTGAGGTCTTGGGACCCTTCGCCCTTCCTTGACATGAGGCCGGAGAGTGGGGGGGGGAATTGGTAGCCTTCATGGGGGGGGGGGACAAAAACACCTCAGAGAAACCAAACGCGCGCTCGGGGTGTGTGTGTGTGTGAGGGGGAGAAAACACACACAGTGGAAATGGCGCTCACCCGCACGGGAGATCCTCCACGACCCTCCTTTGGGGGGACTATGGGGGAAGCTTGAGGCCGGAAACGGAAACCCGGCCGGCTTCCGGGTGTTCCTTCTTCCCCGAGGAAACCTTAACGGCGCAAAGAGGTTCCCTTTCCGGCTTTGGAAGCCCCGCCCCCTCCTTCCCTCCCTCCCTCAGCGGGGGCGGGGTCACTTTCCACGCGGCGGCGAGGCTTCCCCTGGTTTCCTCGGGCGGCCCGGTGCCGATTGATCCACGGACCAGCACCAGTCCACGGCCCAGGGGTTGGGGAACACTGCTCTAAGATGCACAGACATTTCTCCTTACTGTTGAGTGGGGGGGGAGTGCATCTAATAGAGCAAAAAAAAAATACAATACAATACAATAATTTTTAAAGGGTTATAGTGAAGACACCAGGTGAATCTTTTGCAGAACCTGGTTCCACAAGTGAGGTGCGACCACCGAGTAGGCCCGGTTCCTTGCTGTCACTTTCTGGGCCTCCCTCAGGGTTGGGACTCCTAGGTGTCCTGCCTGGCTGGCACGAGAGATCCGGCCAGTTCTTCTTGGGAGGAGCCGCTCTGTCAGATACTGAGGTCCCAAACCGTTTAGGGCTTTGTATGTTAATACCACCTCCTTCCATATGAACCTACCCGGCAATTAAGATCTAGCCAGGGGGCCCTCTTGAAAGAGCCATCCCTCAAGGAGGTGAGAGGGATGGCTTGTAGACATAGGGCCTTCTCGGCAGCTGCCCCCAAGTTATGGAATGAGTGAGATCCGCCTGGCGCCAACATTGATGTGGCGCCAGGTAAAACCTTCCTGTTCCAGAAGTTTTTTAATTGATACAACATAGACTGGGGTCCTTTGATGGCAATTTTAGTGATGATTTTAGTATAAGGTTTTGCTGTTGTTTTAATTATTTATTGATATTTTATGTCTTAACTGTTTTAATTCCTTGTTGTAAGCCGCCCAGAGACCTTTGGGTAGTGGGCGGCATATAAGCTGTAAAAATAAATAAAATAAATAAATAAGTCAATGCGGTAGCGAATAGGCAGCCAGTGCAGAGGAACCAGTACAGGGTTAATATGCTGGGATCCCATTAACCTCATAGGCAGCCCTACATAGAGAGCACAACAGTAGTCCAATCTCAACATTACAAGCGCATGAACCAGCTTGGTCAATACCCCAACGTCCAAGAAGGCCCGCAGCTGTGCAGTCCTCTGCAGACAGTAATGAGTGGATTGGACCACTGACGCCACCTGGGTCTCCAACGTGAGCGCCGGGTCCAACAGGACGCCCAGACTTTCACAGAGAGAGTTACTTCCCCAAATGAGAGGGAGCTTCCCCACCTGCAGGATCTTCGTCTCGCCCGGGTTCAACCTCAGTCTATTAGCCCTCTCAGTTTATCTACTGAATGTATTCACATAACCACCTAATCAGCATATCGTTGATTTTTGTATAAATGCACCACAACTTGGCACAAGTCTGTAAACACACCCATCAGCACAAGCTTGTGGCAGAACAACTTGTATGCAAACTTCCCATGAAGTAATCTTTGCTTGTTGCCATGATGCAAGCCAGCCACAGAGATGGCAAGCCTCCCCAAGCAGCCGAGGGAGGAAAGCACCCTGGATGGAGCAGGAGGAGAGTCAAGCTTTAGCAAAGTCAGGAGAAACGCTATTTCACCCAGGCTTAAGGAGAAGGAGAGCCAACCTGTCAGAGAGAGAGTGTGTGTGTGCGTAAAAGGGGCTTTTCAGGCAACCACTTGCTTTCTAGAGAAAAACCATACCAACTAGAAGAAAGAATCCGACAGAGATCAACTTGGGTTAAAAACAGAAGCAACTTTCCCTTCTTCTCTTCCTTCCTTCTACAACTACTCCATCACATCTTACATTTGCTGCCCAGGGAGATGAAAGCACATTAAGATGCTCTGTCTTTGGTCAGCCCGGCCTCCTCATCCAGATCCCACTGGAAAGAAGGGACACAAAAGCCTCTCTCCTTACCTTCCCCTTCTCCGCGTTGCCCACACTGGCCAAGGCGACAAATCGGCTAACATGTTGTGCAGTTTCCTGGAGAACAGTGTGGTTTCTGTAGGAGAATAAGTGCAGAAAAGTGAAACAAGGCCACCCCTCACCCCCAAATCCTACGGAGAACCCAGATTTCTGAGGAGAAGAACACACAACTACCCTAAGAAACTTGCCACCAGAACAACTTTCAGGTTTGAAGAGGGGAATGCAAGATCCCACATGGAGAGAAGAGGGAATACAGTGATACAGTGAAAGAGCTCTCCCATCAGGTCATTTGTAGGGCAGTGTGTTATCGCTCCCCAAGCAGAATGCAGTAAAATGGCACTCCACAGCGCTGCTGTTCTTTAGATGGCAGCCTAAAAAGACAGCTCCTCAACAGCCTCCATACCTGTAGGGAAGTCTTTCATAGTAGACGTTCTGCAGGGCAGCAAAATGATACCTCGGCTTGAGACTTGCAGCTAGCAGAGACACAAGCTCTGACCCACACGTCTTGGTGTCCACACCTGCCTGTTAAAAGGAAGCCACACACATCCCTAACTCTGTTCTGCATTTCAGAGAATTTGCTTACAGATGGGTGGGGACAGAGCACTGCCTCACAGCTCACCTGGGTAATGTTGATTTTCAGATGAAACCATACTTGTCTCCTTAATCTGGCACTTGTTTGAGTTTGCAAGATGCTGCTAGAGTTGTTGAACACTGCCCCACCCCACCCCACCCCCAGCATTTGGAGACCAGCCACAATCTGCACTGAAGATTTGTTGGGTTAGGGTACGGGAGTAGAGTCCAGAGGACCAAACAATCCCTGATGGACTCATACAGATAAATGGACAAGCCTCCAGCTAGTGAACCCTCAGACTTCTCTTTAGCTAATCATAAGGGGGGAGTTTATGAATGAAAGACTAAAGAAGGCAATTTAAAAAAGACTGGCTGCAGTGACACTGGTCCCTGCTGGCAAGGCAAAGACATACAATGGCCTAAGAAACCTGGAAGACCTTCCTCCCACCCACCCCACGTCAAACCTATTGAAGTAGGGAAGGGAAGGGAAGTGAATGCGGTCTCCTCAAGCAATCAAGGAAAATCCAAGCCTCCAGCTGGTCCTAGAACTGACCTCTGGCTGGCACCCTCCTTCGCTCCCTCCGTGAGGAGGTGGGAGCAGATGCTCAGCTTGACAGGAGCTAAGGGTTAGGGATGGCTTTGGAACTCGGAAGGATTTATCTACCTTTGGGCTTTTTCATGTGGTTGGGCTGGAGAGAAGTTTGGCTGATGACAAGTAACAGGAAAAAAATAACTTTGGTTCAGTTATTCTACTCGCCCTTTGTTCGCCCATGCTGATTTCTATTAGTTTATCATAAACCTGCCCTAATCCTAAACTCATGTTATGTGCTTATGTTTATGCTCCTGTTCTATACACAAGCCCATTTCTACCTTCACTGAGTTCTAGAAACTTAGGGCTGGGGGAAAAACATTCAGAGGACAAGGCAGCCAGAGTCCCTTGCCCTCCAGGGGTAATACTTACAGGATGATTGCCAAACGCCTCTATGCCCTTGGGCCAGGGAGAAGTCAGCAAGATGTCCACCCCCCTGAACTTTGAGGTGGAGAGCAGGGAGTCCCGGAGGTCAGCCACGTCCTTGGGACTGAAGCAGTGGGCGGGGGCTGGCTCCTGGGCGGCCTCGGTCCCACTGAGGTAAGCAATCTGCAGCCCGGAGGCTCCACTCCAGAGACCTTTACGCCCTAGACTCGCAGGAGAGAAAGTGCCAGGTCAGGGGCAGCACTGAGGGCAGGAGAAACGTGAGCCACCCTTTGTTCCAGCTGGGCTGGAAAGGATGCCAGTGGGACAGCCTGGACTGGGATGCTCATCGGGAGAGACCCTCTCTTCCTCCAGTGGGAAAAGAAACACTCCCCAGCTCCTTAGGAAGTCAGGGAGCGAGGGAGGGAGGAGCCACTTGTTGATCTGGAGTATGTGCTGATTCTGGGGAGAATAACCAACCAATATTGTTTCCAGAGTCGAGGAACCCCAAATCAGTCCTAAGCCAAGCCCAAACTCTCACGGCAATAGCAGCAAGCTCCCTGCTGTCCCCTCGAGAATTGGGGAAAGTTCGAGACCTCAGTTAGGACTGCAGGTAGAGCTACTGTGGAAGCACCTTTGCCCTTTCCACCCTGCAGCTTCTGAGATGTCTCAAAGAATTGACCAATCCCATAAGCACAGCCTTGCTGGAACAGGCCACAGTCCATCCAGTCCAGCATTCTGTCTCACACAGTGGCTCACCATTTGCTTCAGGGCATTCCCAAGCAGATGTCTTCACCTGCTTACGATTTCCTGCAAATGGCATTGAGAGATCTCCTGCCTACCTCTCCAACCTGGAGGTTGTCCTTGGGCATCCAGAATGATAGCCATGGATACCCTTGTTTTCCATGAACTGGTCCAATCCTTTCTTAAAGCTGTCAAGGCTGACAGCTGTCACCAGTTCTTCTGGCAGGGAGTTCCACAGACCAGTGATCCTCCGGCTGAAAAAGGACTTTCTCTTATTTGTTTGAGATCTAGCACCAAAAAGTTTCATGGAGTGCCCCCTAGTTCTAGTGTTGTGTGATAGGGAAAACAGCTTTTCCTTATCTACTTTGTCTATACCGTGTATAATTTTATAGACTTCAATCAGGTTACTTCTTAGGCGTCATCGTTCAAGAGTGAAGAGGCCCAGCCGTTGCAGCTTCAGATGGTAAGGAAGGTGTTCCAGTCTCCTAATCATTCTGGTTGCCCTTTTCCACAATATCCTTCTGGAGGTATGGTGACCAGAACTGTACACAGTACTCCAGATGGGGCCTCACCATAGATTTATAAAGAGCCAAAATGACACTTGCTGACTTATTTTCTATACCCTTCCTAATGATCCCTAGCATTGAGTTTGCTTTTTTCACTACTGCAGCACACTGGATTGACACCTTCATTAAGCTGTCCACCAGGATACCAAGGTCCCTTTCCTGGTTTGTTGCAGAGAGTTCAGAACCCATCAGTTTATAAACGTAATTGTGGGTTTTTTTTTACTTCAACGTGCATCAGTCTGCACTTGCTAATGTTGAAGCTCATTTGCCACGGTTTGCCCACTTCCCCAGTATCAAGAGATCCCTCTGGAGCTCCTCACAGTATCTCTCAGTTTTTACTACCCTGTATAATTTAGTGTTGTCAGCAAATTTGGCTACCTTGCTATTTGCTCCTACTTCTAGATCATTTATGAAGAGGTTGAAAAGGCGGGGTCCCAGGACTGAACCTTGGGGGACTCCACTCTTTACCTCCCTCCACTTGGAGAAGTGCCCATTTAGTGCTACCCTCTGTTTCCTGTTGTTTAGGCAGTTGCCAATCCAGGAAAAGACCTGCACCTTGATTCCATGACGGGCAAGTTTATTCAAGAGCCTATGGTGCAGGACCTTATCAAAAGCCTTCTGAAAGTCCAGATAAGCAATGTCAACTGGATCTCCCTTATCCACATGCTTGTTGACACACTCAAAGCATTACAACAGATTAGTGAGGCACAATTTGCCCTTGCAGAAGCTATGTTGGCTCTCCTCCAGCATAGCCTTCTCTTCTATGTGCCTATTAATTCTATCTTTTAGGATGGTTTCCATCACTTTACCTGGGACACATGTCAAACTGACTGGTCAGTAATTTCCTGAATCACCTCTGAATGCTTTTTTGAAGTTTGGTGTTACATTCACTACCTTCCAGTCATCAGGCACAACACCTGATTTGAAGGAAAGATTATATATTTTGGCTCAGACATCAGCAGTTTCATCTTTACGTTTCTTGAGAACTCGTGGATGGATGCCATCTGGTCCTGGTGATTTGTTAGCATTGAGTTGAACAAGACATTCAAGAACCTCCTTCCTGGTTATTTCTATCTGGCTGAATTCTTCGGTTTCCCTCCCTATGAAAATCCCAACTGTTTTATGTTTACACAACTGAACTGGAGCAATGAAGCTTTCAAGTTACCAAGATATGTGATGTTCTCTGCCAGTTCGCACCCACTGACATCAGGGAAATGACACACCGTTTCACTGTTGTTGGCTCCTAAGATGTACGTCTGTATAGGAGCTGAAAGAAACAACACCAGAGGATGCATCCGCTCAGTGCTACATTAACAACTGGAGACCGATAGGAGGACCATGCTAAACCTGCAGTTCTTACTGCAGCTTCAGATTCTTGTTCCTTCTGAACAACAATACATGGAGGAACACTGGGTGCAGGTTAACCTGGTGCAGCCAGTTTCCGGGAGAGCCTTGATTTCCTCAAACAGGATTTTAAGGCCGGAGTGAGCAGCAGGGGTTAGGCTGGGTTCCTCCCTCTCCCCCAAGAAGCTTTCCATGAAAAATTGGTAAGCGCTCCCATAAGTCTCTCTTCCATCGGCAGCCTCCAATGGCAGCCTGAAGGGCCTTCCCATCAGAAGGACAAGCCAACCTCCTGAATTCAAAGAAGACCCAAGGTTGCTGCTCCCACAGGGGCTGTATGGTGGGGTTTTGGGAACCACTTGGCAGCCCTCTGTTTCTTCCAGCCACAAAGTCCAGCAGGGAGACCCCGCAGAGCCCTCCGGCCAGAGAGACTCTCCCTACCTTTTTTGGCTCCTGTTCGGTACTCCTCCCACTCAGGGTCCTGAGCAGTGCCAAAGAAGTTCCCCACACACAGGAGGAGCTGGAGGAGAATCCAAGGAGAGAATCAGACGTTTCTCACTCGTGGGTTGGAACACCAGGCAAACGACCTCAGAGCTGGGCTTCCCCTCCTTGGGCCATAATGGCGACCATCATGATCGTCGTCATCATCACCACCACCACCACCACCACCACCAGCCACGGTTCAAGTGATCCCCCCCCGCCAATCTCCCGTTGGGCACCCTCTGGCCTTGGCCTTGGCCACCAGGACTTTGTGCTTCCCATCATCTTCTCTCAGCCCAGGGGGTGATGGGGGGGGGAGGAGGGGGAAAGGGGGCTGGTTCCAGAGGACTGCAAAGCCCCTTTGGGGGGTTTTCAGGGGAAATAACAAAGCCCCCCCCCTCCGTTCCAGGCGCTGTGCCTGTGCCTCTGTATGTGTGTGTGTGGGGGGGGTTGTTGTGGGGTTGTGGTTGTTGTTGCCTCCGGAGGGAGGGGGAACTTACGTCGAAGGGGCCGCTCTTCCTCTGCACCGCCTCGACCCGGCGGAACAAGGCGCCCAGGCGGCCCTCCACGTCCCCGCAGGACAGCCTGGGGAGGGAGAAAAAAAAGGGGGGGGAGAACGAGGGGGGGAGAAAGGGGGTGGGAGAAAGGGGGGGGCAAGGGAGAAAGGGGGAGGGTACACACAGAGAGAGAGAGAGGGAGGGAGGGAGGGTGGGAAAGGCACCTCGTGTCACTCTCGGGAAGGGGGAGGGGGAGGGGGAGGGACAGCCCCCCCCCAATCGTCGTGGTCGTCGCCCCCTCCCCCTCCCCCTCCTCCCTCCCCCGGGGCTTCCCAGCAGGAAAGGCGGGGCCGGAGTGGCTGCGGCGTCCCCGGGAGGGAGGGAGGGGCGTGTCCGTGTGTGGGGGGGAAGGGGGTGATCTCAGGCAGGGGCCCCCTCGGAGGAAGAAGAAGGAAAAACAAGGCCCCCGACCCTCCCCATCAACCACCCCCTCCCTCCCCCTTCCCTCCTCCTCTCCCTCCCTCCCTCTCCCTCCCTCTCACACGCGCAGCAGCGCCTTCCCCGAGGCGTCCATGTCGCCGATCCAGCCGGCGGGAGGGAGGGAGGGAGGGAGGGGAGGCGGGACTTCCGGTGCGAAGCGGAAAGAGCTCCGCCGGAAAAGCCCGGTCCGTCCCGAAAGGCCCTCCGGCGGAGGAAGGGAAGGGAAGGATGCCGGCCGGGAGAGGCGCCGGGGTCCTCCGGGGTCCGGGGGGTCCGGGGTCCTCCTTCCCCCCCTTCGGCCTCGGGCGTCCCGCTGGCGGTGGCGGCGGCGGCGGCGGCGGCCTCTTGCCTGGCGCTGGCGGGGCTGCTGGGCGCCTCCGTCCACCGGGTCCACGAGGGACACCTGGCCGTCTATTACCGGTGAGCGGAGGAGGAGGAGGAGGAGGAGGAGGGTGATTAGCGGGGGGGGAGGAAAGGAAAGGGGGCGGGAGGGGGAGGCCACGGACACCTCTCCCTCCCTCCCCCCCCTCGGAGGAAAAGGGGCGGCGGGCGAAGGGAGGAGGAGGAGGAGGCGCCCCCCTCCCCCAACCGCCTCCCTTTCATCTCTCTCTCCCCCCCTCTCTCTCCACTCTCCCCCCCCGCCCTTTCTCTCCCGTGTGTGCGTGTGCGTGCGTGCCTGCGTGTGCGCGTGTCCCCTGCAGGGGAGGGGCGCTGCTTCCCGCCCTGAGCGGCCCCGGCTACCACATCATGTTCCCCTTCGTCACCACCTACCGGGCCGTCCAGGTGAGGATGGCGGATATAAAGGAGGAGGAGGGGAGGGAGGGAGAGGACTGGGGGGGGGGGAGAAACCGCCTGCCCCCTCCAAGGGGCGCCCGGGGGAGCCGAGGACCCTCCCTGGGGAGGGGGGAAATAAGGAGCCCCCCCCGTGCCTTTGCAAGGGGCAGGAGGGGGGGTGGCCTCCCTGTCTGGTGGGAGCCACAGGGGCAGAGGAGGGCCCTAGGAAGGGCTCAGAAAGACCTCCCCCACACACACACACCTCCCAGCTGATCCCCAAAGCCCCCCCCTTCACCCTCTCGGTCTCTCCCCCCCCTTTCCCATTGCAGACCACCTTGCAAACCGACGAGGTGAAAAACATCCCCTGCGGCACCAGGTCGGTGGTCATTCGGTAGCCTGCTGGGGGTGGGGGTGGGGTGGGGGTTGTCTCTGGACCAGGCCTTTCAAGGGAGGAGGAGGAGGAGGAGGAGGAGGAGGAGGCAGGGGTGGGAAGAAGACTCTCTCTCTCTCTCCCTGGTTTGGATCCGGGGTTTTATCCACAAGGGCCAGGGTTTTTTTTTTTTTAATGGTGCATGTTTCCCAAGACTCCCCAACTGCGCCCCGTCCACTACTCCTGGACGCCCTGCCTGGGGTCTCTCTGGCAAGCTGAGGGCCCGGTCAGAAGAGAAGGGAGGCCCGTCTGGCTGGCTGCTTCAGGCGTTACTGGCCATCCCTGCAAGTAGCAGCCTTTTCTCTCAGCTGCCACTTCAGGGGCCAGAAGAAGAGGCCCTGTGACAGGCTCCAGTCTTGTATCTGCCAAACACTCGCATCCGGGCCTGCCGCGGCTCACTCGACGGGTGGCTTACCTGCACATGCCTCCTTTGTGACTTCTGCCCAACAAACGTTCCCTAAGGCCATGGCCTGGCAAGAGGGGTGGCTGGTGGGGCGGCTGCTGCTGCCTAGCTGGCCCACTCCCCACCGCCCCATTCTCCAGGGCGGCAGAGAGCAAAACCTTAAGGGGTTGCCTGTGGACCATCTTAGAGGACAGCAGGAGGCTTTCCTGACAGACTGTTTGCTTCCACTTGGTGTCAGAACCCTTCTGGAGACGGGGGCTTGGGGGAATGGGGGCTGCTGCCATTGGAATGCAGAGGCAAAAGAAAGCCAAAGGCCAGCCAGTGGCTTAACCCTAACCCTAATGGCTTTACCCTTTTATGACAGGACCATGCCATTTTAAGAATATTGTTGCCAATATGGGCTTTCTTGCTAGAGGAGATAGATTTTTGCCAAGCTCTGAGGGCGTGACCTGAATTATCTACATGAAAAAAGAGAGAATAATCCCCTTTTCCGGCCTGGTTCACACCACCCTCTTTTTTTTCCTCTTGCAGTGGCGGAGTCATGATTTACATTGATCGGATAGAGGTGATGAACATGCTGGCCCCACATGCAGGTAATGCCTCTTTTCCCTGCATTGGGAATCAGGCCTCAGAGGAAAAATGAAAAGGAGTGACGAGAGGGGTGGGGTTGGGGTCTTGAAATTGCATCAAGTAATGGCGGGGTAGGATTTTGCAGAAATTTGGCCCAGAATTCCTCACAGGATTCCACCGGAGGAATGATCTGTAAAGGAAGGAAGTCCTTGTGACTGGATGTGAGGCATCTCTGGCCCAGCAGCAGTATGTCTCTGGCTTCCCTTGTGATCTGTGGAGGCCAGTGACTGGTGCTGGAGGGGAATGTATAGAAATCTGCGTGGGAGGATAGGAGCAGAGGATGGGAAGGGAGGCGAAAGAAGAGGAGGTTGGGCAGGTGGGTGACAGTGTTTTTGGAGACACTTCTGTGAGGCCATGTCCCGTCCAGCTGAGAAAGGCTGGTGCCGGCGGCTCCCAGCAGCCTCCGCCTCCTCTCGTCACCACAGTCATGGCAGGGAGCACAGATTGTGGCACAGGTGGCAGGTCTATTTTGTGGATGTTGGGGGTCTTCTGTGTGCTTTAGTTGTACAATTGTGTAGTTCTCCTTTGCCCCCAAAACGGAGGCCAAAACATGTCCAGCCCAGGGTCACAGGGAAGAAGAGAAGACAGAACAAGCTTTGCTTTTGCCCAGGTTTCTCCCCCAAGCAAGCGTAAAAACCAAGTGTGCTGCTTAAGGCAGTCTCTGGGTGGTATAGAAGGAGTTATGTCGCCTATACATTGCCCCCTCCCCAGCCCAGCCCACAGCAAGCTGGGTTCTCATTTCACTGACCTCGGAAGGATGGGAGGTTGTCAACCTTGAGCGGGCTGCCTGGGATTGAACCCCAGGTCTGGTCTAGCTACAGTACAGCCGTTCAACCACTACACCACGAGGCTGCTAAGTGTAGCCAAAAATAAATAATCAAAAAAGTTCCTTGGAAGGCTTCTCTCTAGAGCACCCTGCCACTCCAGCCTCTCTATAGCCACAGCTCTGGGCACGTCAAAGTACAGGAAAAGAGATTCCCTTTGAACCTTAGGAAGAACTTCCTGATGGTTAGAGCAGTCTGGCAGTGGAATAATCGGCTGCCCCAAAGGAGGGTGCCGGATGTTGAGGTCAGCCTTTTGAGTGCAGCTGGACCACACTCTCCTCACGACAGGGTAGTAAAAGACACAACCTCACCCTAGCACAGGCCCCCCATCCTCTCACGGACCACTGACCTGGACCAATTTAGTCTTAGAATCCTAGAGTTGGAAGAGACCTCAAGGGCCATCCAGTCCAACCCCTTGCCATGTAGGAACCCCCATCACAATACCTCTGACAGATGACCATCCAACCTCCGCTTAAAAACCTCAAAAGAAAAGGAGACTCAACCACCCTCCTTTGTGGCAGCATATTCCACTGCCGAATAGCTCTGTCTGTCATGAAGTTCTTCCAAATGTTCAAATGGAATCTCTTTTCCTGTACGTCTGGGTTAAAATAAAGACTCAGGAAGTACAGGCCTTTACAGACCACATCAGCGCAGTGGATCCTAATATTAAGTTCACTAGGGAAGACACCCAAGACAGCAGGCTGGCTTTCCTGAATTGTGCAGTCATCATCAGACCTGACTGTGGCCTGGGAGTAGAAGTTGACAGGAAACCCACCCACACAGATCAATACTTACTGTTTGACTCCCACCATCCATTACAACACAAACTAGGAGTCATCAGGACCCTAAGCCACAGAGCAGAGAGCATCCCCACCTCCTCAGAAGCCAAGAAGAAGGAAGACAGGCACCTGAAGACAGCACTTAAGGTCTGTGGATATCCAAAGTGGGCCTTCAACAAAGCAGTGGGCCATCCCAGAAGAACAAGGGCTCAGCCTGAGACCCAGACCCGACGGAAGAACCTGGTCATTTCTTACATGGCTGGAGTGTCGGAGAACCTTAAAAGGATTTTTGGCAAACACCACATCCCTGTTTATTTCAAACCCATGAACACACTAAGGCAGAGACTTGTCCACCCAAAGGATCCGATACCAAACCATAAAAGGAGCAATATGCAGTCCAATGCAGTGAAGAGTGTTCAGACCTCTACATTGGAGAAACTAAACAGCCATTAAACAGAAGAATGGCCCAACATAGGAGGGGTAACAGCTCAGGACCAGAATCAGCAGTACACCTCCATTTGAAGGAAAAAGGCCACTCTTTCAAAGATGAGGATGTACACATATTAGACAAAGAAGAGAGGTGGTTTGAGAGAGGAGTAAGGGAAGCCATTCATGTTAGCATTGAAAATCCCTCCCTCAACATAGGTGGTGGGCTCCAGCATAGTCTATCTGCTACTTATCAGGCTGTGCTTTCCAAAGTACCCAGGCAAATCAAGGAGCCTTCACCACCAGGTCACAGCTAATGACCCATTCTTGATGGGTTTCAGCACCTTAGGCCATTGTTTACCTTATGGCCATGGACACTAATGTCTCCCTAACAAGCCTATTCAGGCTATTGTTCATCTTATGAGCCAATCAGACCAGGGGACAAGAGGTCAAGCTGACTATAAGAAGGTCTCTTGCACTAGCTGTATTCAGACCGATGAAGCTGTTTGGATGAACAGCGAAACGTTTCTATCTCTCAAAAACAGAAGTCCAGTAGCCATGACTCAACTCTCTTTTCCTGTAGTTTGAAACCATTGCCCCGCGTCCTAGTCTCTGAAGCCATGGAAAACAAACCTGTCCCCTCTTGGATATGACATCCTTTCAGATATTTAAACATAGCTAGACCCCTCTCGGTCTTCTTTTTGAAAGGCTAAGCATCCCTAGCTCCTTAAGTCTTGGGTAGTGCTGCCACCAGCCAGGTATCCCAGTTCAATCGCTGAGTCCCAGACAAGATGAAATAAAATAAAATGAATGTTTATTGAATACAATAAGATGTTGAATACATTTCACTGGTGTTCCGTTACTTAAAGCTTCTCAACGCAGTTCACTCAAATCCTGCTCTAATTCCCTCACTCAAACTCGAGACTTCCCGAACTGCCCTGCCTCTTCTTCAGTGCCTGTCAGCTTTTTTCCTCTCTTATCCCTAACTTTGCCCTCCCTGACTCTTAGCCCTCTCTGGGGTGGAGCTATTTAAGAAGGACCAAGGCTCCCCTCTGCATTCCATATTTGGGCATAAGTGTTAACCCATTATTCCCCCTCCTGTAGAGTCACATAACAGTACAAGGGTGAACACTACAGTGGAGTCTCCTCCTTTGGAGGTTTCCAAGCAGAGGCTGGGTGGGCATCTGTCGGGAGGACTTTGATGGGGGTGGGGGTTCCTGCATAGCAGGGGGTTGGACTAGATGGCCCTTGAGGTCTCTTCCAACTCTAGGAATCTAAGATTCTACATACAGATTCTCTGCTAGAGCTACAGTGAGGGGATAGTTAGAAATGGCTGAGATAAATTAGTGGCTGAAATCCTTTTCTGCTGTTATGCAAAGTATAAATTTTGGAGGCATATTGTCTGAATTTAAGAAATGTCTATAAACGTTGGCTGAAATCAAATAGTAAATTAAATTGGTGGGGATTTGTTGAGTCAGAAGGTTTAGTGAGCCTATTCTACTTATGATGTACTATTAGTTTCAGCTATTAGGTGTTATGCATGCAACAGATAAGTTTCATGGAGATTTATTAACTTCAGGCAATTTGCCTCAAAAAGTTACGCCTTTTGCATAACTTCTGAAGAGGGCATCCGCTGCTACTTTTGTAACTAGGAATCATGACTCACTGCCTGAAAGTAACCCCCTTTGCTCAAACCTGTATCTTTGCTTGTGGCCATCTCTTTAAATTTCCGTTCCTATTAGTTTTTTTAAAGGGTGACTCACTTTATTTCCCTTCTGGCTCCTGAAATTGTATATTTGTCCATCCAAGGATGAAGGGTTCCACTTGAATATGGAAAAGTGCTGTGTGTTGATTCCCAGAATTCATGTTCCAGGAAATTGTCAGATTTGAAGCCTTGAATATACACGTTGAGGAATGAGGAGCAAGTCTGGAACAACATCCTTGTAACATTTTTGATATTCCTTTCCCCAGTTTATGATGTTGTGAGGAACTACACTGCGGATTATGACAAGGCTCTCATCTTCAACAAAATCCACCACGAGCTCAATCAGTTTTGTAGTGTCCACACTCTCCAGGAGGTCTACATCGAACTCTTTGGTGAGTGTGCCTCTACCTTAGTGGCAGATCTATCTCCGCAGCGTCCCTTCACGGACTTGCCACCTCTGAGAATGGGAGGAGACAGGCTCCTTCCAGCAGACCAAAAAGCCTGAGGCTTAAACCCTACCCCACAGCACTTCAAGCAGGTAGCCTGAAAGTGAATTATGCAGACTACACATCCCACCCCCCACCCCCCAGTAAGCTTGATACTCAGTTTACCAACCTCAGAAGGATGGAAGGCTGAAGGAACCTTGAGGCAGCTACCTGAAATTGAACCCTAGGTCAGTGATGGAGAACCTTTTAGAGACCGAGTGCCCAAACTGCGATTCAAAACCCACTATTTTTTCGCAAAGGGCCAATACAGCCATTTAACCTGAATACAGGTGGCTGTGAAGGGTCCCACAGAAAGGGCTCGCGTGTGCCACCTTGGGCACCCGTGCCATAGGTCGGCCGACACTGCCCTGGGCCAGAAGCACAGTCTTGGCTGCAGTTCTGCCGTTTAACCACTGTGCCATGATGCTCCGTGGGGGTGAGAGGGTGAGCAGCTCCTTGGGCAGAGGCTGTGCAAGGCCCTTTGTCTCCAGCTAGCAGGGCAGTCAGCGGGTGGTGTGGACTCTTGCGCTTGGTGGGTCTCAAAGCTGCCTTGGGGGCCCCAGTGTCGCCCTCTTCCCCCCCAGCTAATCATGGTTGTCTCCTTCTGGCCTTCACCTTAGATCAAATAGATGAGAACCTGAAGCAGGCCCTGCAGCAGGATCTAAATCAAATGGCTCCAGGTCTCACCATCCAGGTAGGGAGGCTCTCCTTCTTCTTCGTGAGGGATGTCCTCCCTTCCCCAACTCTCCATGAGCTAGTGAAGTCCTCACCCCCCCCCAGCCCTGCTTGGTTTGTGGAAGACCTCCATGGAAGGCAAGGAGCACTCCTAAAAGTTGTTGTGTTACTTGTGAGTTGGGGCGTGAGGATGGGCCAGCCGTCTGAACATCTTGTGAAGTGGCAAGGGTGGAGGAGACCCCACATCCACAGCACAGGGGAAGGGCTGCTGTGAATGGGACAGGTGTGTGTGTGGGGGGGGGGGAGGCAAGCAAGCCAAGGAACAGGCAAGTGGTGCGCACAAGCAAGGTTTGGGGAGAGGGGAGGCCTACAAGCAGCTCACACACACACACACACCTCGTAGGGCGGTGCTGGCATCATTCCCAGGGGATGCTGTGGGCTACGGTCAGTTTGGGGATTTTTGACGTGGAGCGATAGGACTTACTGACCCAGGGAGTGAAACTTCTCCTGTGCAGGCCGTCCGTGTGACCAAACCTAAAATCCCTGAAGCCATCCGAAGAAACTTTGAGCTTGTGTAAGTTCTTGCTAAGGGACTGGGAACTGCTCTGGGGCTGGAGGAGACCAGAGATGGGTTTTCCAGTCCCTTGTCCTGTTTTGTCCCTCCCTTCCCCACCCTAGGTGCTCTGTGGGAAGCCCTCAAGCTGGACAGGTTCCCTGAGCACTCCTCTTCTCTCCATTCCTCCCCTCCCTCTCCTCCCCAGGCCCCAACCTGACATTCAGAGACTCTTTCTGAATAGGAAGAAGGGGTCTCCCTTCTCAGGGCATCTGACAAAGCTCCTTAGGAGGTCCTCTGAAATGGAAGGGCACCTCTGGAGGCTCTTCTGTGATGCCATGCCCCGTCCAGCCCTAGAACTCATGGCTGATGGGTCAGCTGCTTACCCCTCAGTTTCCCCTTTGGCTACCTGCCACATCTCCCCTTGCTTGCCCTTTGCAGGAAAGGTCTTCTGGGAACAGGCAGGCGGGGGGGGGTGGACTCCACACCAAGCATTTGGAGGGTCTCTATCTCCCCCCCCTTTCTTTCTGTTTGCTTGTTACTGCTTTGCAGGGAAGCAGAGAAAACGAAGCTTTTGATAGCTGCCCAGAAGCAGAAGGTGGTGGAGAAGGAGGCTGAAACAGAACGAAGGAAAGCGATCATAGGCAAGTGACTGCCTCTCCTTTGGGTTGTCCCAGACAGGTTTGTTCCAGAAGCTTCCGTGCCCAAAGTTCATGTTGGGCCTTGGAGTCAGGTGAGAAGACAAAATGGGGGAGGTGTGATGCTGGGGCAGTGGAGCACATTTCCACCCCAGCTAGAAGGATTAATGGTCACAGCAAAACACAGGGGATTTTACTGTGTTCAGTGGTCTGCACAAGGCCTCCTCAGCTGACCAGGGATGGCCACAGCCCTGCTTCTAATTGAGGCCAGGCATGTGTGCCTAGTTTCTCTTAAAACTGTTTGAAGGATCCAGCATGTCCTGAAGAGCCAGACTGAATATCTGTCTGTTTCAGAAGCAGAGAAGATGGCCCAGGTGGCAAAGATTCAGTATCAGCAGAAAATCATGAAGACGTTGACAGAGAAGCGAATTTCTGAACTGGAAGGTAACTGCAAGTCCATCTGATTCTCTTTCCATTCCCCAAATGGGGCAACTGAATGGATATGGGGAAAGGTCAGTTCCAAAACTAGGATTTATTTCAGAACGAGGTGGGTGGGAATGGTTAGCAGGAAGGGCAAGGAAGAAGAGCTGGGGATTGCGCTTAGCCTACGTGGCAGAAGAGGAGCATGTGGAGCCTAGTCAGCGGCAGAAAAAAAGGAGAGTTGTCAGTTTTTTTTTTGATGCCACCACCAGCCCAGAAAATTAGAACATGGTTGAATGTCGCGAAGAACCTACATGAGAGCAGCAGTAGGACAGAAGACCTTGGCCATCATCTCCGTCTGTCTCTTGAGAATCTCCCCTCCCGGCTTGCTAGTCTCGTTCCCTCAGAGCAGTGGTTTAGCCCCACCCACCCCCAAGAGGGCAAGGAGGGGCCCAGACATGCCCAACGGGGTCCCCTTGTCCGAGTGCCGCAGAAAGTGATGTTGGCCACCTGGCAAGCTCTGTGGATTCGCCAGGCAGATGAGTCTGCTGGCCCGGATAGGCCTCCCTCCTCTTGCGGAGCTCTTCTAACCTCCCTGAGCACAACCTCTCCTGTTCTCTTCTTAGATGCAGCTTTCCTGGCAAGAGAGAAGGCAAAAGCAGATGCTGAATTCTACACTGCACAGAGAGCAGCAGACTCAAACAAGGTGAATTTGCTTCCTGTGTATGTTTGCATGTGAGGCTACGTCCTTCCACTTAAGTGGGGGACCTACTTCTCTCATGTCATGGAGGGTCCGCCTGCATTCTGAGTATTGAAACCTTAGCTTCAGTCTCTGTTCCCTTTTCTGTCTCGGCAGCTGAAGCTCACACCAGCTTACCTGGAGCTGATGAAGCATTGGGCCATTGCAGCCAACAGGAAGGTGTACTTTGGCAGCAGCCTCCCCAGCCACCTCTTCTTGGGCCCCTGGGCCTTCCAACATATGGCAGCAGCGAGAGCTGTGAGGGAAGCCCCCCTCCTCTCAAAAACAGGGAAACTCCATCTCAGGCCCCAAAGGAGCGCTTCGTGACACCTCGCGCCCAGGAAGGGCACCCTAGCAGCAGCAGCAGCAGCAGCAGCAGCAGCAGCAGCTTTTCTCGGTCATCCCCTTTCCTCCTCTGGTTCCAAACCAGGGCGATCTTTGCCTCCCAATGGCCTTATTCAAGGGCAGAGTCAGCCCCTTTATGCAGAGCCACCTCTTTCATTTGTCTCCTCGTCGTGAGGACAGGTTCAAGAGTCTCCTGGGGGGCCTCCCGGCTGGGAAGGGCCCCTTCACTTCCAGCACTGGACGCTGCCCACGGAAGGGACGGCGAGTAAGGCCTCTCTGCTCCTCCAGGGAGCTTGTTTCAGGTCTGAAGGCCAATGCGGCTCCCACACAGGGGCTGCGGGCTCTCTTGCTCATCATGTCCAGCGGCTGTTCACCTGAGAGTCTTCACAAGGCGGTTTTACTTCTTGGGCTGGCAGGGCGACTCTATTGTTTGATATCTAACTTTTTCTTGAGATTGAGGAGGCCCTTTTTTGCTATTTCAGGTCACAAAACCCCTCACACTCTGTACACACTTGGTGAGTCTTTCACGTTGCAGTGCAGCCGCGTGGCACATCCTAGCACCCATGTCCTCGGTGAACGGACCTTATCGCGAAAGCTTCTTGAAGGTGGTGCTCAGCTTTGTAGCCTTGATTCCATCAGGGTCATGATGGCATCCCATCTTGTCTGTGTGGTGGGGAACTGCATGTCGGAGAGGGGGCAACTTCAGATCCCCCATCCAGGAACCTTTAGGCACTAGAGAGGTCCCGACCTCTCTTCCGTCCTGGTGGCACAAATAAAAATGCTCTCAAGACAGCTCTATTTTGAGGCGGACGTCCCTTCCGCAAGCTGAGGGGGCCACCATCGCCCTCCTTTGCAAGTCCAGACTGCCGTTCCCATGATCCCCACCTCCCGCTGCACTGGGTAGGGCGGATGGGCGTGGTGGGGCCAGAACAGCTGGGGGAGCATAGATTGTGTTCCATTTGCCAGGTGACACAACAGGCTCCATTCGAAATGGCCTCTTCAAAGGAAGCTGCCTCTTAGAAGGCCACTACAGTCTGACTCAGCTGCTCCCCCCCCCCCAAGGCTCAACATGCTGCCCTCACATTAGCACACAGCCCCCCCCCCCCCCATCTACAAAAGATACTGCTGGATCTTCCTCAGTGAAATGTGAAAATTCTTGAATTCAAGGCTTGTGTAGGTTGACTTAACCTCCAGATTCCCTCTGAGCACACGAGGAGAGCATGGAACCACTTAGGCTCTCCACATGGTCTCAGCCACAACTGTAGGCTTGAACTGGGCAATTGCTGTAGAAAAATTTGGTGACTTTGAAATGGTTCCCTGGTGATGGGTGTCCTCCCCGCCAACAGTGAAGCTCCCCCCCCCCCAAATGTGTATGTATACACAAAACTCTGGTCTTTGACAGAAAGGCCAAATAAAACTATTTTCATAACCTTTCCTTGGGCAAACTGTCCTTGTCTGTTGGTCACCCTTCGCCAGTCTGTCCTTTGTGCTTTCCACCACCCCCCACCCTCCTCAGCGGAAATGTTGCGCCTGGTTTATAGCCAGAACAGTGGCAGGGAAGGGACACACCTGCTGGGCTCCAGGTCTTGCTGGTCTCTAATCTCCATCAGCTGTACCAGGCCTGAGCCAGGAATATGATTTTTAAGGAAGCCATTGCCCATGAAGGTTCCCCACCCCACATGAGGGCCAGCTGGCACTGGAACATTGGAATAGTTATGTGCCAACAATATGACCATGTCTTCCCAATTCTGGCATGCCTACACTGGCTTCCTGATTGCTCCCATGCCAGATTCAAAGTGCTACCACTAAGTTACAAAGCCCTTAACAGTTCGGGACCTCACTGCCTGCTGGAGTGACCCTGCCAAGATCATCGACCCGGGCAAGTCAGTCTTTCCAGGGTGTCCAATTCTCGGTGGTCACCAGGAGGAAGGACCAGAAATCTTCCAATAAGAGATGGGTCTTTTTAGTGGCAGCCAAGAGGTGGAATGTGTTGCCTGTGGATTTTAGAGTATTTTTACCCCGCTTACTCCTTGGAAAAGGACCCAAGGTGGCTTACAGTAATGAGGGATAATATACAGTCCAATACAATGAAGACATGTTCAATTATTTGAGAACAAGGAATTGAGGGACATCTTACAGCATTAATAGACAACATTACATTAAAGTTAAGGGTTATAAGTAGTCATAAACACAAAGTCTATGATGTGAACCTAAAATAGACATGGTAGTCCATCATTCAGGGCAAGCTTGCCAGGCTCCCTCCCTCCTGACCATTAGGAAATGGCTGAAACCTGACCTTTTTAGGAAGGCCTTCGGAGACTCAATTCCCTTACTGCCCCAAGTGATCCTATTTGGATTTAGCATGCTCTTTGTGAGAAGGCTGGCCAGGCAGAGTCCATCCCAGCACGAGTGCCGACCCTTTCTGCTGGAACACAAACTCTGGCAAAAGAAATGTAAGAAGATGATAAGAGAGGCAAAGAAAGATTTTGAGGAACACATGGCTAGCAATATAAAGGGTAATAATAAAAGCTTCTTTAAATATGTTAGAAGTAGAAAACCTGCCAGAGAACCAGTTGGCCCTCTGGATGGTGAGGGAGGAAAAGGGGAGGTTAAGGAGGACTTGGACATTGCAGAGAAATTAAATGAGTTTTTTGCATCTGTCTTCACGACAGAGGACTGTGAGCAGATTCCGCTGCCTGAACGGCCCCTCTTGACTAAAGAATTAAATCAAATACAGGTTTAAAAGGAAGGTGTTTTAGGACTAAATGATAAATTGAAAATTAACAAGTCCCCGGGCCCAGATGGCATCCACCCAAGGGTTATTAGGGAACTGAGAAATGAAATTGCAGATCTCTTAACAGTAATATGCAACTTGTCTCTTAAAACGGCCACAGTGCCGGAGGACTGGAGGATAGCAGATGTCACACCAATCTTTAGAAAAGGAAGGAGGGGGGACCCAGGAAACTACAGGCCAGTTAGCCTTACATCTGTCCAAGGGAAGATGGTGGAAAGCCTCATCCAAGAAAAATCTTAAAACACATAGAAGAACAAACCTTGCTGAGAGAAAATCAGCATGGCTTCTGTAAGGGTAAGTCTTGTCTGGATATAGTCTATCTGTATTTTCAAAAGGCTTTTGACACAGTCCCTCACCAAAGGCTGCTGAGAAAATTGCACAGTCAGTGGATAAGAGGGCAGGTCCTCTTATGGATTGAGAACTGGTTGAGATCCAGGAAACAAAGAGTAGGTGTCAATGGGAAATTTTCACAATGGAGATAAGTGAAAAGCAGTGTGCCCCAGGGCTCTGTCCTGGGACCGGTGCTTTTCAATCTGTTCATAAATGACCTGGAGACAGGGATAAACAGTGAGGTGGCCAAGTTTGCCGATGACACAAAACTTTTCCGTGTGGTAAAAACCAGAGAAGATTGTGAAGAGCTCCAGAAGGATCTCTCCAAACTGCGGGAATGGGCTGCAAAATGGCAAATGCGATTTAATGTAGCCAAATGTAAAGTAATGCATATTGGGGCAAAAAATCAAAAGTTTATCTATCAACTCATGGGCTCTGAGTTATCCGTGACGGATCAGGAAAGAGATCTTGGTGTGTTGGTGGCCAGCTCCATGAAGGTGTCTCCCCAATGTATGGCAGCCATGAAGAAGGCCAATTCCATGCTAGGGATTATCAAAAAGGGGATTGAAAATAAAACAGCCAACATTATAATGCCATTATACAAAACAATAGTAAGGCCCCACCTGGAGTATTGTGTACAATTCTGGTCACCGCATCTCAAGAAAGACATAGTGGAACTGGAAAAGGTGCAGAAGAGAGTGATTAAAATGATTACTGGGCTGGGGCACCTCCCTTATGAGGAAAGGCTAAAATATTTGGGCCTCTTTAGTCTGGAAAAAGGTGCCTGAGGGGGGATATGATTGAGACGTACAAAATTATGCAAGGCATGGGTAAAGTGGATAGAGGGAAGCTCTTCTCCCTCTCACAAAATACCAGAACTAGGGGACATACACTCAAAATGAGGGCTGGGAGAGTAAGAACAGACAAAAGAAAATATTTTTTCACCCAGCGCGCTGTTAGTCTGTGGAACTCCGTGCCACAGGATGTGGTGAATGGCATCTGGCCTGGATGCCTTCAAAAGGGGACTGGACAGATTCCTGGAGGAAAAGTCCATCATAGGTGACAAACCATGATGGAGATGTGTAATCTCCAGGCTTAAAACCAGGGTACCTCAAGGACCAGATGCAGGGGAGTCGTATCAGGAGACAGATATCTAGTCTCTTGTGCTCCCAAAAGCATCTGGTGGGGCCACTGTGAGATACAGGAAGCTGGACTAGATGGGCCTTTGGCCTGATCCAGCATGGCTCTTCTTATGTTCTTATGAAAACACGAAAGTGTTTTGGAATCGAAGAGAGACAGCTCAGGCTCTTCTTGATTCAAAGGATCACCTCAGAGACACAAGAAACCCTCAGCCTCTTGCCACTGGAAGTCCCCCCCCTTCCTCTTCTTTGATTCAGGTGTTTTCTGTTGCTGGCTGAGGATGTTGGGTGTGTGTGTGTGTGTGTTGTTATTTGAGGCCCAGAATAGTAGCTTGCCACTAGATGGGGGTGATATAGAAGCAACAGACCGAGAGACAGGACAAAGCTGGTCTCTTTTTAAAAAGAAAAATTGCAGAAACCACCTGCAGATTCATTTTATTTTTACATAAAATACACAGAGTTGCACATTTTAAGTATGAACTTTTTCTCTCTCTTACAAGAGCAGATACATTCAAAAACCACACAAGCTGACAGTCACACAACTGCCACTGCAGAGATGCTTGTCATCTCCTTGGTGGACTGAAACGCCTGCAAGAGGCAAACCCAAATTTACACCGAGCCCCCAATGCAGCCCCCAGTCCCCCCCCCCCACGGAAGCCCCTTGGGAGGGGAGGAACACATCCTTCCCTAGGTGGCTGCCACAGCCCTGGGGACAGGAGGGCCCCCTTGTGGCCCGGCCTTCCGGCTCCGCTCGGCAGACATATGCTCCAGCCGCTCCGTGTAGAAGCCATTGAAGTCCAACCTAGGAGTGAAGGGAGGGTCGAGAAGGCTTAACCTCCAGTAAAGAGAATGCCAGCCCTGTCCTGCCTCAGACCAAAAGACTAACCTTGTATGGAAAAACCCCTCCCCCAGTTCCCACCAGTGTCCGTCAGAGGCCCCTTGGAAGCCCCAAGGAGGAGACGAGTGCTGCAGCTCTCTCCCAGTGTCTCCCCCTCCCCCGCAGCCCATTCCTGGAGGAAGCAAGAAGACCTTGCGATTGGGAGCCCCGAATGCCCCCCCCCCCGTCGTTCTACGGCAGCCGCGTTGTTGGGCAGGCTGGTGGCTTCTTCACTCACCGGTAGATGATGTTGATCATGCTGTGCTCACAGTCATTGGTGCTGTAGATGCTCAGCTTATCCAGAAGGTCCAGGAGGTGGGCTGAGAAATTGCTGTCAAACTTGTTGATTGTTGCCTCAAAGCCAGAGGTCAGATGCAGGGAGTCTGCATGCTCGGCTAACAGCTGCACAGCCCAGATAGCAAGGAAATAAGCAGCCTGTCCCCCAACACATCCACACCCACACTCACCCCCCCCATAGTTCCCACGTAAGGAGAAGAGGAGTTCTCCCTCAGCTGTAGAGCGAAAGGCAGCAGCTGCTCACCTAACCCTAAACCCTCGCCCTGGTTGGTGGAGAGAGAGCACAGGGCCCCTGGAGACACCCAGCATTCCAGACACCCCTGGAAAGGAAAGGGCCACCCAGCAGCTCCTTGGCCGTGTGAGGAAAGCCCTCCTCCTCCCTAGCGCATGCATGCGTGCATGCGTGTGTGTGTGAGACCAGCCTTCCCTCCTGTGGATCTGCCCAGGAAGAGGGAGCTCAGTCAGTTCTCCAGGGATCCGGGAGGTGCCCCCCCCACGCACCCTCCCCCCACCCACCTTACTCGCCAGGTGCTTCCGCATGGACTCCTCCTCAAGCTCTTGTTCCGTAGGGGGCCCCGCATGGTCCCGTGCTCCACCGCCAGCCGCCCCAGTTCGCTGTCCAGCTTCATGCTGTGAGAAAATCGCTGGGGGTGGGGTGGGGGAGGGGCAGGCGGAGGAAAACAGCCGTGATGAGCCTTTCCTTTCCTGGGAGGGTTGCGGGAGCCTCGGCAGCAGCCGTGCCGCGAGGCTTGGCACAGGCAAAGCACCCCCTACCTGCATGCAGTTGGTGAACATGACGCAGACCGACATCATTTTGGAGAAGATCTTCAGCAGCTCTGGGTTGGTCAGCATGCAGTCCTTCAGGCAGTTGTCCAGGAAGCTGGTGTGGTGGCTCAAGACATCGTCAATGTTGGAGGCCTACGCAAGGAGACCGCAGGCTGTGAACGCCGCACACCTGCGCACAGCGTCCGAGCGATCCTCTTGGCCAAGCCCCTCCCGACTGCAGGACACTCATCGGAGAGCAGGGGGCCCCAAGGGTGCTAGGACCCGCCCTCCCCCTGAAAAGACCCCCTTCCCCCACCACTTTTAAAATGCCCTTTCTGGTGGCTGATGCCTGCCTCTAACCCAAGTGTATCAGAGTGGCCTCTGTTGCTAGATGGCGCAGTAGAGAAATCTAATCCCCAAGGCAACCCCCAAGACAAAGGTGCCTTCTTAGTCCATTCTCCAAGGATGACAAAGGTGCCCCACCTGCCTTCTGTGTTAGACTTGACACAGACAGTTTGAAACCATGAACGGCTGGAGCTGGCAGGCGAACACAGGGCACCCAACACCACAGAGAGATCTGTCAGCCTGACTTCCTTCTGGAATATCAGGATATGCCCCAAATCGGACTCTCCCGTGATCCTGAGGGTTAAAACAAGGGCCCAGAGGCTGGAATCGCCCTGAAAGGCACAGGGAACTTGGGAAGGAGGCACCTGAAATGCACCACACCACACCACGCACAGCCAGCCTGGCTCTTCATGCCTTGCCTCTTGGCAGGCCCTGGGAAAAGAGCCGGCGAAGGCCGAGGAGGGGCAGGTTTCTGGCTGGCAATGCCCAGGAGGCGAGGGGCCTGTCTCTGCTCCACTTGGAGCAGCAGTCCTCCAGGGCACAAGGGGGCTAAAGCTGTGCTGGCCTGTCGGCCCTTCCCCAGAGGAACTGGTCAGCCACCCACAGTAGCTGTCCAAGGGCAGGCAGAGAGAAGGTCTCCTCGTGAGCAAAGGAACAGCACTCAGCCGCCCCCCTCCCCCAGTTCTGCTGCTTGGCGCTCTGAGGCCAGGGTGGGAGGCCAAGGCCGCAGCTCCACAGCCACCGTCCCACTGACCAATTTCAGGTTCTTTTCCAGCAGGTGCCAGGTGGGCTCCATCACTTCAAACATCATGTAGTACTGGATGTTCTGCACAAAGTTCAGCATCCTCTGTCGCAGCGTGAAGGCCCCTGCAAACCTAAAGGGAGAGACAGCGGGTGGGGGGTGGGGGCGCAGAAGAGGAGGGGTGGGCTGTTCCATTCCCCCTCCAAGGCTGTGGCCCTGCCCCCTCTGGGCTGCCGTGACGGGCTGGGCCGAGGCAAAGGCTCCTCGCAGCCTTCAAGGAGCCCTTGGGTGGCTCCTGGCATGAAGGGAAAGAAGCTGGCAGGATCCGGCCTGCAGGGAATGGCTTTGCAAGCCCTCCAGGTCCTCCTGGCCCACAAGCCAGATCCCCCTCCCCCGCTCCGCCCAGGCCAGCTTCTCCACCCAGCTGCTGTGGGCCCAGAGGCCCAGGAAGAAGCATGCAATGTGTTCCCAAAGCAGGGTCTTGGGCAGTCCCCACCCCCAACGACCTAGAGCTCCTTCCTGCCAGCTTGACTCCTCACCTACCATTTTGAGGATTGCAGTGAGCTTTGCTTGGCTGCCTTGCTGCTGATCCAGACATTGCACAGCTGGCGCTCCACATGTTTGCAGTAGAACATGTGTCTGAAGAGCATCTGGTAGCGCGTCAAGGCCTTCCTGAAATCAGAGGCAAGGAGGGCACAGGGAGTGGGGAGGTTGGGAGCCTCCCTCCCTATGCCCCGTAGGACGGAGGCTCAGGCAATGTTCTTCTGCCAGGGTCCTGCGAAACTGGTGGCCAGGACTGCTGAGCAGCAGCAGCAGCAGACTCCATTATGCAGGGAGTCACGCAGGTGTCAGGCAAAGGGTGGCGCAATCAGGCAGGAGTCCCGCTTACCTGTTGATGATGAGAGAAAGGGGCCACTTCACGATGTAGTCGAAAGAAAAGGCTTCCAGGCCACTGAGGGAGAGCTCTGTGGGGTCTGCATTGATGATGGCCTTCTCCTGTTTCGTTTCGATGGCCAGGACCCGCAAGAGCTGTGTGATGAGGTCGTGAGGCATCAAGTCAATCTGCCAAGTGACCGTGAGAGGAATGAGGGTGGCCCGCCAAGGGGGAGAGAGGCTGCCCATCGCCAGGCAGCGAAGAGCCCAGGAGGCATCTGGTCGCCTTAAAAAGCAACTGGGGCACCTTTCATGCTGGAAGAAGTGGCATCATTCCCAAGGTCAGAAAATGCCGTGTGAGGCTATGGATACTCAGAATACGGAGGCGGTAAAGAGAGGCCCTGTCGCTCTTGTCCCTGCAACTTTCCCGGCCTCATCCGGCCGATGAGCAGCACCCCGTGTTTATCTGCTCGAGAGACGGAAGGCATAACTGTCATTTCCCTGCTCCTCGGGGGGGGGGGCGGCCACAGCCGGGCCAAACCACATTCCTTTCCTATTGGCCTCAGACCTCCTCCTAAGAGAAGATGACCGAACTGAGTTTTGGAAAAGGTACATTCATGAAGGAGGAGATACCAAACAAAGAACTTGGGGGTGACTGGTTTAAAGTTCCAGAGGGGTGAACTACTTTTTAACATTTTGTTTTATTTTACCAATTGAAGAGTACAAGTCAAACTTAAATCAAACTTAACAAAAAGCAACAGCAACAAAAGGGTTGGGGCAATCCACTGCAGCACAACAAGGCTGACATTTCAATCTTGGCAGTTGACTAATGCTTTAATTGCTTCTGGCCTTAATGCTTTTTAGGGCATTCAGCTCATTAGCAATAGTTCTTATCATTGCTAGGATGATTACTTAAAGATATATAGCTACAGCATATTGTTTCAAGAACAGTTTACCTATTCCAGTGTTTTTCAACCACTGTTCCGCGGCACACTAGTGTGCCGCAAGATGTTGCCTGGTGTGCCGTGGAAAAAATTGAAAAATTACTTTATATATAGTCAATATAGGCACAGAGTTAAATTTTTTAACATTTTCTAATGGTGGTGTGCCTCGTGATTTTTTTCATGAAACAAGTGTGCCTTTGCCCAAAAAAGGTTGAAAAACACTGACCTATTCAATTTGCTTAAACATTTGAATATTCTTTACTTGAATGTACAACAGACATTTTGATCTCTTTTGCATTTTTATAATTTTAAATAAACTTTTTAATATTTTACCAAGGGGTGATCCTAAGGAAGGGAGGAGGAAGAGGGCCTAAAGAAGGCACCACAGTATTTGGCCACATTTGCTACTTTTAAGGACTCTGGGGGTGTCCTACCCGTTTTGGCCGGTGTGGAAAAATGCCTCTCCAGACACATCCTCTGGAACAACAAGGCCATTCACCGGCCAAGGGCCCATCAGAACATCAAACGACCCACCCAGCTCTCATCCCACCAACGGCCCGGCAGGATCCTCCCTGCCATTTCAAATTCCTGATTTGGGGGTTCTGTTCAAGGGAAGCCAAACGGAACAAATATTAAGGCAGGGGTTAAATCAACCTCCTGTCTGTCATTGCCTCAACCAACAACATTTGTCTCAAATGGTAGGGGCCTCTCGTTTTGGAAGCAGCCCTACATCTAGGATTTTAGCAAGAGGTGAGATGGGAACATTTCAATACAAATGGCAGAAGACAGGTTTGGCAGCTCCACTGTTCAGCTTGTCCGCCTGGGGTTTCTAGGAGTTTATGATTATGCCATCCTTTCCCCAAAACTCTGTGCCTGATGAGCCTCCAGGTAGGAAGGCAGGCAGGCAGGCCCCTCTCTGCCTGCAGCCCTGGCAGGACCCCTTCCCACCAGCACCTTTCGGACAGTCAGAAGCAGAAGAGGAATTTGGGGGGGGGGCACCAAGAGCCTTCCTTGAGGGAGACGCAAGCCCAGGCCTTACCTTTGGGCCCTCAGGACGCTGCCCTCTTCCACCTCGACTTGCTGAAATCCACTCACTTGTACCCTTGTCTAATTCTTTTTTAAAGTTTGCATGCTGCTTGTCTTTTAGCTTTCAAACGTTGTCACTGCATCGGTGCAGGCTGCCTAGGGGGGTCTCCTTGGGGGGGGGGCAGGAGATATGTAATAAGAAGCAGGCTTACCTTGAGGTCATCTTTAAAGGGGTCTGTGTTTGCTGTGCTCATTCGCAACGCCAACTCCAGGAGCGCTTCCAGCCGTGTGGGAATTATGTCATCCACTGGCTTCTTCAGCTCCTCTTCCGTGAGGTCCATGAAATGGACATAAAAGTCGCCCTGGTCCATCAGGAAGTAATGCTTGATGGACCTGCCACCCAAGGAAGGCCGCCTGTGAGTTTGGGCTCCCCACAGAGAAGGGAGGAAGGGCCAGAGAGCCGCCCCCCCCCGAGCTTGGGAGGAATCGGCTCCCCTTCCCAGGCCACCCCCTGCCCAGAGCCCTGCTGCCCGGTGGAGCAACGGAGCCACTGACCCATTCTGTGGTCTGCAGAGAAGCCCTTCCCCGTTAAATGACAGTCATGGCCACCACCCCACCACCCTGCCCCAGGACCTGCTCCCTCCCCTGAAGGAACAGCTCCCCCCCCCGGTTGGTTATTCCCGCTGTTCCTCCGCAGATGCAGCCCTGCTCAGGCGGACCCTCTCCTGGCTACTAGCAGCATCCGGAGGGGCCAGGAGATTGGCAAGGCCTCTGGGCTCACAGCCACTCCCCCCCCCCCAAATCTTCATCAGCCGAGACAAGCCTGGGAAAAAGCGGGGAGCGACCCCTCCCCCACCACAATCCAGAGCTCTGAATGCCTAGGACCCTTGCCCTCCCCTCCGGCCCCCACCTCAGGCAGCTCCCTGCCCTTTAAGGATGGGCTTCACGGGGCTCCAGCAGAGGGGTGGAGTGGGCAGATAACTCCCCCCCCTCACTCCTCTGACCACATGGGTGACTCCCAGAGGAGAATGGGAGCCACTGCCCTTAAGGCGTGGCACCCTAAAACAGCCGACGTGGCACTCCAGAGACTCAAGTGGCACAGCTGACGGGAGCCCTTCCTTCTCACGGCAGCAGCATCAGCATCAGGGACTTCTGTAGGGGAGGGCTTCCTTCCCCCCCCTGCCGCCCTCTTGGGGATGGGCACCAGGGGACCCACGTGGCATGTGCCTTCCTAGCAGCCCCATTTATACACCACGCATGGGAGGGCGTGGCCTGCCAGGAGGAGTGGAAGGCGCCAATGCCCTGGCTTTCTGCTGCCTTCAAGGGTGCACACGCTGTGTCATGCTAGAGAGCCCCCTTTTACACACACACACACACACACACACACACACACACACACACAGAGAGAGAGAGAGAGAGAGAGAGCCCCGCCGCCTCTGTGGCAGCCTAAAGCCAAGTCCCCCAAATGGCACTGAAAGCCAAAGCCCCCATCAGGCTGCAAACCCCCTGGAGGCCAAGCAAGGCCTCCTGCCAGGGAAAAGGACACACAGCCCTCCGCTCGCCCCCCCCCCCCCCGCCTGCCCCTCGGGCAGGAAGCCGACCTGAGGTGGGCCACCAGCTCCTTCTCCTCCATGAGGAAATCCAGCAGAACCTTGCTGGCGTAGTGGTAGGCCTTCTCAATCTGCTCCACGTATTCCCGCTCCTTCAGGGTGTAGATGACCTCTTTGGCCACGGGGCAAGTGACGTCGTGGCCACATTCCCGGACAACATTCAAATACTTCCCTGGGGGTGGACGAAAAGGGCAGCTCAACCCGTGCCACAGAGAGCGTCCCTTGGCCTCACAGAGGAGCCAAAGGGCCCCACTTCCCCAAGGCCAGCTGGTGCGTCTCCCTGGCCGCCGACCGGGGGGGGCAGCGGCCTCCTTGCCAGGCCAGGGAGAGCCAAGACCAGCCCTGCCGTGGCCGCCCCCCTCCCCCGGATGAGCTTGGCCCGGCCCTCGCTCTGCTCAGCGTAACCTTGCCTGGAGGAGGAGCCAACTTGCCCGCCATCTCAGGTTCTTTGCCGTAAGGTTGGCAGGGAAAGTTCCCAGGAGAGTCCTAAGGCCTCTCCCTCCTTCCTTTCCTCCCCGGCCAGTAATCCCACCCTAACCCCCACCCCACCCCACCCCAACAGCCCCCCACCCCCCAACGTGGTGTGACAAGGAACGCCCAGGCACAGCCAGAAAGGAAGGCGGCAAATACTCGTCCCAATCTCACCCCCCACCCCCCACTCCCACCTGCTCACCTGTGCTGAGGATCTTGTCCGCAATCTTCTGGAGGAAAGACGGGATCTGCTGCTGAACGACGGTGTATCGCTGGTCCCAGTACTTGTCGTTGTAATCCTCTTGAATCTTCTCCTTCTGGAGCTCATGTTCTTCCACCATGAATTCACTGCAGCAGCAGAACACAGTTCAGTCAGGGGGGTTGGGGGTGGTGGATGAAGGCCGGGCGAGCTGGCCCAGGAGGAGGAGCATCGCAAAACTTCCTACTTGGAGCCTCCATGTTAAAAAAAAAGAGGGGAGCCACCCACACAGTCACCTACAACAGGCTTGTAGGAGAGCCGCCCGGCAGGCCTGCAGAGTGCATGTCAATACAGGGGCCCCAAGGACTGGACGTGGGTTAGTCCGCCTGGCAGGGACCCCCGTGGGAGTGGGGCCTGGGTGTTGGGTAACAGAGGACTGCTTGGAATCGGAATCAGAGAGAGAGGGGCGGGGAGCGGGGGGAGAGAGGTTCAGGGACCAAGAGTTTGGAGCAGACACTGTAAAAAAGGGCCGGGGGGGGGGGCTGAGAAGGCGTGGTAGCCCTGCTTTACGGGACTTCTCAGAAAAGGAGTCCAAGGCCATCGGATGAGCAAACACTTGCCTCTAGAGGCCAGAGCAAGTGTCTGTATGTCTGTCAGAAAGACTAACAGCCTGTTGAAGAGTTACTTCTGGTCTACAAGCACAAAACACATATTTCTGTATGTACTGCTGTTTTGACTCTTGTTATTCAAACCCCGGGAATTCACCTTTCCCTTTCCTTGTTACTTCTTTTATAAGCCACCAAGAGTTGATTTGGAGCTTAAAAACAAAAACCCTTTTGCTGCATGCTTGAGAGATGTAAAATGCCAGCTGAGGACAAAGGTGGCAGGGGGTGGGACAGTAAAGGAAAACCCCCAAATACTTGGGCAATAAAAGAGAATCTCTTCAGTCTGGAGGGTTTTTGGGGTTAGGGTGGAGGTAGCAGGGCTTCTTCTTTTACATCAGGGCTGTCCAACTTTGAACAGGCCAAGGTCTACTTTTTCCGGACGAAAGTGGCTGAGGGCTACTACACTTAAACTTCTACTTATGAATTTTATCTATTCCAAGTATATGCTCATAAGTAAAAAAAATTGTAAGTACAGCAGTGGTTTCCCACAGGAACACATTGAAAATCAATTAATCCTTTATGGAGGGAGCATATTTCAATGCATTCCTATGGTAAGACTGACCCTGCACATGCTTCCCTTACACCCACTCGAGCTGGTGTGGACGTGTACAAGGGAGGTTCGTGCATGCTTGCGCAGATCGCCCCTTCCTCTTGCCCGGACTGCTGGAAGACTTTTTATTTAAAAGGTGCACTTTCCCTCCCAACCTGCCTGGGGACTGCCCCTTGCTGTCCCCTCCACTCCCCTTCCTCTGCTCTGCACCAAAAACTCAATTGGTCATGAGACAGTGGCATGCTGATCATCTGGCCAGCGGGGGGAGCAGGGGACTGTGCCATGGCCCTTGAACTGCCCCGCTCGGCTGAGACAGTGGGCTGGCAGACCCAGAGCTTTGTTGGGCCAGTGGTGGTCCTTGGGGTGGGGGGAGGGAGGGGGGGAGAACTTATCCCCTCACATTTTTATTGATGGCTGGTGGGCTACTTTTGAACCCTTCATGGGCTACTGGTAGCCCACGGTCTACCTGTTGGGCAGGCCTGTTTTACATCAATGCCTTCCAAAGCAGCGGCAGGGTTAGTTTTAGGCATTCAAAAGTGCCTGAAACTGTGCTTGCAGGTGCCTGGGGGGCGGGGAGGCGAAGCCCCAAAGGGAGGGAGTCTTGCCCTCTTTCTGGCAAGGCCAGGGCATTGTCCCTCACTTGTGGCTGCTCCAGAGGTCATTTCAGTTCACCAGCCGAAGGTGGTATGGAGGGGGAGGCTCCTGCCACGTACGTACCTGTAGGGATCATTGATGATGCCTCTATAGATCCACTTCTCCAGAATCTCAAAGTATGGGACGCTGGCAGCCTTGGTCAAGTAGAGGCACAGCTCCTGGGCTTGGCTGTCCCCTGTGTAGTTGAACGTCTTGTCATGGAGAAGGCTGAGGGTCGACCCTCCTGTGCACTCGCCTTTGTCAACAGAAGAAGCTGCAAGAAGAGGGCGCACTCAGGAGAACTTCTCCAGGGCAGAGAGGGGCTCCCCGCCCGTTGACCCAGCAGCAGCAACCCCCCCCCCCAGGACAGAGGCCCTGTTCCCCAGATGGACTCTCCAGGGGGTTCCTGTTTGCTAGAAGAGGGACCGGCCCTCAGGAGAAGGAGTTGCCACTTGCGGGCCTGGCACAAGCCGGGAGGCAAGTGGGAGCCTCACCCAGAGAGGCCAGGATCTCCATTGTCCGCAGGGTGGGCTGGATGTAGAACCAGAGCTTCTGCAGGGACAGGAGCCCCTGGCGTTGGAGATGCTCCAGCTGGGTGACCAGGACCATGTACTCCTTGAGGAGGGTTCTCATGGCGGCCGCCAAAGCGTGATTCACCTGCCCGTACTCAAACGAAGACTTCTCCTCTATGAACCTGTGCACGAGAGACACAATGGGAACGGCTCCACGGTGGGGGGGTGAGGGGGGAGAGAAAGCCAATCCATCTCCACCCGTCCCAACAGGGTGGCCAACAGCCAGGGATTATGGGAGCAGCCATGCACTCAAGCGATCCTGGGCTCTCTACCCCATCTGATGCTGCTCTAGAAGGCTCCGTACCTGGTCACGATGGAGTAACTTGCAGCGACAGGGAGGATCCGAGTGACCAACTCCTTCACTGACATATCCAGGTTGGGATCGACTAAGAAGGTCCGGCTCTCTCGGCCCACCAGCGGCTGGGCTGTGATGTACCTGCCGTCCACTCCGATCAAGACATACAGCAAGTCTTCTACCACTGCAGACTCTTGGGCTGCCAACGGCAACGTGCCTGCAGATGGGGAAAACCACACAGACCCATCCGCATGCGGAGCCCGCTCTTCCACGAAAGCCCACTTCTGGAAGTGGCTGCCCCCCCCCACCCTCTGTGTGGCTGCGTGGCTGGCAGGAGCAGAGAGAGGCAGCAGGAGAGCCACTGGGGGGGGCACTCTCCGTGACTCTGGCTAAGACACCCGTGCCGCTCGCTCACTCGCCCCGCCCCCTTCCCTGCTGAAGAAAAGCCCAGGGATGAGAGAGGGGGCTGTCAGGATGGAGCCCAAACTCCCCACCCTCCCTTCTTCTTCCTCCTCCTCGTCCTCCTCCTCTCCCGTCACACCCACCTATCGGCACGGTGGTGTCGGTGCTCAAACTGGAGCCGGTGAGAAAATCCCCGACCAGAGACGGTCTCTCGTAGACCCAGGCAGGAAAGGTTGGAATTGGCTGGCCAGAATTTTTCTTATTCTGCTTTTCTCTGAGACCCTTTCGCACAAGTTCAAGAGGCTGCCAAAGCCAAAAAGAAATGCAGGTCATTTGCCATGAGCAAAAATCAATAACTAACCAACTAAATAATGATAATTTAAAAAAAAAAAACCTAAAGGAGACAAGAAAGAACTGCTGGTGCCTGCTACAAATTTTCCTTCAAGGAAGCAGCATTCGAGGTCACCATTCTTAGCAGATAAGAAGAGCCATCATGCTGGGTCAGGCCAAAGGGCCCATCTCGTAGTCCATCTTCCTGTATCTCACAGAGGGGCCCCATCAGATGCCTCTGGGAGCTCATGAGACTAGATCTCTGTCTCCTCAACAGGAACACTCAGCAGCCCAGAGTTTGGCTCCACATGATGGCAAACAGGAGGAAGAGGAGAGTGCACGACATGTTTCACTTTGCCCTGAATGCACCCAAAGTCCCCAGCCAACCCGAGGCAGTTTCCCCAAAGGGGAAAAGGGAGAGGAAGCCGGAACATGGTTGTGGATTTTCCAGGGAGATCGAAGGGATGCCACCGAAGGGCATCTGTGCCCGCTCTCTAATCTTGCTGCCTACCTTCAGCTCAAGAGAGCCTCTCCCAAAGCATGAAGGCCACTTTCCTGCCTACTTTATCCAGTGTTCTGAGAAAGCGCCATTTCTCTCTCTGTATTCCTTCTAGGCAACTTCCAATCAGTCACACAAGTAAACGGTGCCCCCTGGTCTAAAACCAAAGATCCAACTGGCTGAGAGGGTCTTCCTGGTAGAGCTGTCGCCCCCCCCCCAAACCACCCTGAAGAACTGATGGTTCTGGGCTGGCCCACATTCCCCACCACCACCACCACCAAGCCTGCTTTCCCTCCGTGGTGAGAACACACAGCCGTCAAGGCTGGAAGGAGCGGGAAGGGAGGGAACGGGGGCTTACCGGTGGCTGGACGCCAGAGCTGGTGGCCACGTTGCCCAGCTGCTTCCGCAGTTCTTCCAGTTCCTGGACGGTCATTTTGGAGGTGGCCGAAGGGACGGAGAGCGTGGCGATGCTCCCTGATGTGGCACCGCCTGCGGCCAGGTCTGCCCTTTCCTTGGCGTTCTGTTGCAAGTACTGAAGGGTCTGCGGGAGCCCGCCCCCCCCCCGAGACAGAGAGAGAGAGAGAGAGAGAGAGAGAGAGAGAGAGCCCTTGCAATCGGCTGCAGAGCCTCCCTGGGGCCCATTTCGTCACCCAAAATGCTGTCCTTTCCCCTCTCCCCATCCCCAACAAGGCTGAGCAAGAGGGGGGGGTGCCTTTTTGGGCGCAGCCAGCCAAGGGTCTTGCAGCCTCTGCTGGGCTTCCGCCAGGTTCCCTTACCCGGCTGCCCCTTGGAGACTCTCACCTTTGCTGCGCCAGCCACATCTCCCCACCCCCACCCAGCCTGTGGCTAGGGAGTCCCAGAGGGTGTGTCCCCCCCTCCCTCCTGGGTGTGTGTGTGTGTGTGGGGGCTCTCTGGCTCCAGATGGGGTGGCCGCTTTCGAGGGGGGGCAAGGGGGGAGCTTCCCCAAGGAAAGAGAGGGAGGGGGGGCTCCCAGCCTTGGGTCCTGGGGTGGGGGGTGGGGGGCTCCTGGAGGGCATCACAGCCAGGGGTGGCGGTGGAGGCGCCTGGGGCTTGTAGTCCTCCAGGACCCTGTGTGTGCCTCCTCCTCCCCCCCCCCCAAGGGTGTCTGTGTGTGTCTGTGATGCTGGGGATGGGGTTGGGGTGATGGGGGGTGGTGGTAGTGGTGGGGCAGCCAATGTGTCCCCGGGAGGGGGGGGGCTCTGGAGGGGAGCGAGGTCCTCCTCCGCCCCCATACCCACCCTCCACCCACCCACCCCCGGTTTGTGTGGGCCCCTTAGAGACCTCCTTGTCCTCGGCGATCCTGGCCAGGAGGGCGACGAGGGGGTCGAGGAGGAGCTGCTGGGTCCTGGCGCTCTTGCCCTTCAGCTCCTCGTACTTGGCCAGGAAGGCCTCCGGGGTCCGAGAGAACTCCGCCAGCTTCACCTGCATTTCCGATGGGGGGGGGCCGCGGGGGGAGGGAGAGAGAGGGGGGTCAGGAGGTCAGCGGGGGGGGGGAGGAGGAGGGCAAAGGAGAGGGAAGGAAAGGGGGACCCCCCCACCCACACCCCCACACCCCTTCTGCTTCCACCCCCCCCCATCTGCCCCCCCCGTCCCCTGGCGGGGGCCCTCCTTCCTTCCTTCCTTGCCTTGGCGCCGAGGGCGGCGGCGGCGGTGGTGGTGGTGGGCGGCGGCAAGGAGGAGGCGGAAGAGGAAGAAGAGGGGGCGCCCCGGTTCCGCTGGAGGAGCTCGATGTATCCCTCGGCGCCCCCGCCTTCCGAGGACCCCCGCCTCCCCCCCCTCCCCGCTGGAGGAGCCGCAGCAGCTCGTTCACGTCGTGGTGGATCCGGAACTCGCTCATGGCGGCGGCGACCCCCCGCCCCTCCCCCCCCAACACACACACACACGCACACACGCCCCTCCCCTCCCCTCCCGCCCCCGCGACCCCCTTCCGAAGGGGGGGCACCGAGAGAGAGAGAGAAAGAGAGCGGCCCCTCCCCTCGCCTCCCTCGGTCTCCCGGCAACGGCTGAACCCCCCCTCCCCTCCCCTCCCCTCCCCTTCCCGCCGACCGACCGACGGACGGACCGAGTGACCCGGAAGCGGAAGGGGCCCGGCCGGCCGGGTGAGGGCGATGGCGGCCTCCCCGTTCCTCTTCCGCCCGGCCCGGCTCCGATGCCCGGCCCAGCACCCGCTCCTGGAGGTGGGGGGCGGTGGGGGGGGCGGTGGCGGTGGGAGAGGGGGTGGGGGCGGTGGGGGGGGCAGGCAGAGGAGGGGGGGCTCGGGGTCCGCCTCCATGAGGGAGGGCGGGAGGGAATCTCAGCCACGCGCCGCCGCCGCCGCCGCCGCCGCCGCCGCCGCCGCCCCCCAACCGCCCTCTTTCTCCCTCCCAGGACGGGGACGTCCACCGGCACCTCTCCCTGCAGGGATGGCTGGAGGAAGAAGAGGAGGAAGAAGAAGAAGGGAGGAAGGCCCGGTAAGGACCCTTCGACACCCCACCCCCCCCCCCCTAGAGAGAGAGAGAGAGAGGGGGAGGGGGGTCCCGGGGGTCCCTCGGGGAGGAGGGGATTTGGGCCGGTGGGGGGGGCGACCACTTGGTTCCTCCCCCCCCCCCCAAAAAAAGAGGCCGTGGGCTGCAACTCCCAGGCTCCCTTGGGGGTAAGAGCCTAAGCACATAGAAGAAGAGCCATCCTGCTGGAATCAGGCCAAGAAGGGGCCACCTAGTCCCGCTTCCTGGATCTCTTATTTCAACTCTTCATCTGAATCCACCCCCCCCCCCCACCCACCCCCCACGAATTCTCTAGCGTTAAACCAACAGTGTGCCCAGTCTTTTGCACAGCTGCCGAGCTCTCTCTCTCTCTCTCTCTCTCTCTCTCTTTCTCAGAAGTAAAACTATTTATAAATGTCAAAACAAATCTGGAAGGATTGGACAAGAAAACAGTCAAGGACTGAGAGGCAGACAGAGAAAGAAAAACACATTTTTAAGGAAAAGCCAATCATTGGAAGAAAGTAGTGAACACATCTCAAGAGGCAACAGCATAAGTTCCCAGGCTAGTGAGACCATTGAGAGCCCATATGGGACAGGACATAAGGAGAGGATAAGAACCTAAGAAGAGCCCTGCTGGAATCAGGCCAACAGCCCATCTAGTCCAGTGGCCCCACCAGATGCATCTGGGAGCGCATGAGACTTGATCTCTGTCTCCTGATACCACTCCCCTGCATCTTCTGGCCCTTGAAGTACCCTGGCTTTAAGCCTGGAGATTAGACATCTCCATCATGGTTTGTAACCTGTGGACCTCTCCACCAGGAATGTGTCCGATCCCCTTTTGAAGGCATCCAGGCCAGATGCCATCACCACATCCTGTGGCAGGGAGTTCCATAGACTAACAACGCACTGGGTAAAAAGATATTTTCTTTTTTCTGTTCTCGCTCTCCCAACCCACAGTTTGAGTTGATGTCCCTTAGTTTTGGTATTTGTGAGAGGGAGAAGAATGTCCCTCTATCCACTTGACTGATGCCCTGCATTATTTTGTACATGTGTGGTGCATGTGCCATGGTGCTCTCCTCCTCCCCACAGCGCCCCCCTCCCGCAGCCACCAGCCTCCTCCTCCTCCTCGCTGGCCAGCTTCGAGCATCACTACGAGGCACTGGAACGGCACCTCTGCGCCTCCTGCCGGCGCCCCTTCCCGTCCGCCCACCTGCTAGACCTTCACCTCCTGGAGTGGCACGACTCCCTCTTCCAGCTGATGGCCCAGCGGGGCTGTGCGGTGAGAGGGGAACCCCGGGGAGGCTGGCACCACCACCACCAGCAGCAGAAGGGGTGGGGTGGGGGGAGACTCCTGCCTTCTTCGGCTGAGGAATTAGTCCGGTTTCTGGCCTCCAAGGGCAGGGGGGAGGGTTGGCCTCCAAGGTGTGTGTGGCCAGGGGGTGCTTCAGAGGTCCCGGGCTGCCAGCTTTTCCTGGGTGCAAGGGTTGGGGCCCCAGATGAGCACCCCCTCGTCCCCCTTCCTAGTACCGGTGCCTGGTGGAGAGCTGCCCAGGGAGGTTCAAGGGTGCCCAAGAACGCAAGGATCACATGGTCAGTGTTCACCACTACCCTCCGGATTTCCGCTTCAACTGGCCTTTGGAATGTAAAAGGTAATCGCCTGGATGTTGTTGGGGGTTTTTTTTTGGGCAACCTGCAGGCATGTTTGCTGGACCTGTTTTGGGGAGAAAGAGTCCAACCGTATATTGCTGGGAGCTGAAGTCACGTTTGTGTCCCAGAGATGTGAGCCAGTCCTGCTTTTGTGCCTCACGGCTGCAACAGGAAACCGGTGTTTAATCTTTGCCCAGTTTGCCACCAAAGTTCCTGGTCCCAGGTGGGGTGGGCACTCGAGGGGAGGGCATAGCCCTCCTGGCCCTTCCAGAGTAGCTTTGCCAAGTCAGGGTGGGGATATCGTTACAGCATCTTTAACTGATTCTTAGCACTTTCCCCTGGGCTCTTGTTTCTGTAGTTCTGCCAAGGGGAAAAACCCTCCTCCTGGAGAGAGCAGCGTCCCCATGGACTTGATTGTGGAGGAGCCAAGAGTCCAGGTGCCAGCAGATGCTATGGAGGTGGACCCCAGGGAGGGCACGGCCGAAAGCGCGCTGCCGCCCAGGACAAAGTCTGCTTCGAGCTGTCACCCAGAGCAGCCGCCTGAGAGGCCGTCTTCTAGATACAGGTTGGTTCTCTGCCCCTCTCGCGGCAGCCGGGACCTTTTGTTCTCCATGGATGCTGGCCTGTCTGTCCTCCTCATGGCTGCTTCAGCCTGGAAAGGCCTGTCGCCTCTTTCTGCCAGTACAGAATCCCTGTTCTTTGGTGCAGTGGGTGGGAGAGGCCAGGATCTCTGCTGTGTAGCTCTGGGAGCACCTCTCTGCCAAAGCTTTATAGGCAAGGGGGTGAGACTTCCACCCCCAAACGGGCAGGCAGCTGCTTCTGTCAGTAGTCCGCCAGTACTTACCAGCACCTGCTTCAGGTGTGCACAGGCTTCGGAGGCTTAACACTGTTAACATCCGGTCACTAACCCTTGTGGAAACAGCTGTTCAGGGCTTTGCATAGTAGGTAAGATAAAATTTCCATCCAACTCTGAAGAGCAACTGGAGACCGCCTCAACCTGAGAAGACCAGCCTGGCATATATAATCCAGCCAAGAACTTTACATCTAAGAAAGATTTCCTGGCAAAACACATATTTTGCCATGTTTGGACTTTTGGTACATGCTTTGAAAAAGAGGCTAAACCCTTGAAAGCTTGCAGTGTTGTTGTTGTTATTTTACTAGTAGCCTATAAAGGTCCCACCTTTATCGCCTAGTCTTGCTTTTGTATTTTGCAATGGCTACAAGGCTCCCCTCCCCCCTTTTTTGTTTGCTTCAATGGAGACAAGCCAGTTTTTCTTAAATGTTTGGAGGAATGCAGATCTGCACAAACTGGCCCCAAATGCCAACCCCCGCCTCAGGGATTCTTATCCGTGTGGTGGCAGTGGGATCCTTGTTTGCATTCTTGTTCCATTTTTCTTTTTCTTCCAGAATCCCACCCACCATTTGCTTTGGGCAGGGAGCGACTCGAAGCTTCAAAGGCAGCTGGAAAAACCACTGAGCCTGACTGCAGGTAGCCTAAGAGAGGGACTTGCCTGGAACATCAGACCACGGCCATCAGAGGTCCTCCAGTGTCCAGGACGGTCACATGATAGTCAAGAAAGATTCCTACCTGCAGCACCATCACCCCTAAAGCGTGACAGGAAGGGGAGGAGCAAGGTTTGGGAGAGGCTGCCCATCCTATTCCCATTCACAGAGTGCCTCAGGAAGTGGGTATCTGAGGTTCAGGCCAAGTGGGGTATGACAGGTCACCATTATGGGGGGCCGGGGAGGGGGGAGAATCTTTTGCTCAGGATTACAGAACCGTAGAATGGGTTTGGAAGGGGCCCAATAAGGTCATCGAGAACAAGCCCCCCTGCTCAGTGGAGGAGTCCAGATCAAAGCCCATCTGACAGATTGTCACCACAATTCTAAGATCCTTCTCACTTATTTTTATTTTATTTATTTATTTATTAGGACCTGTTCTGTATCTCTGAGTGCAAGACATGTTGCAATGGTTTTAAGCTACAGGAACCCAGATTTAGGCTGAGTATCAAGAAGAATGGCTTAGTTGTTACGAGTAGTACAACAGTGCCTCCTGCCTCACCCTAACTCCTTCCCTTGTTTGCCCTTCCTCCTGTCACAGGGAAGCAGACAAGACTGCTTTATTGAGACAGTAAAGAAACTCTTAACTTCATTTGCATCGGAACACAGTCTACCTTTAGAGCCTTGATCCACTCGGCATTTCTTTTGTTTACCTGAGAGTTCACACTATTGGTTATCTTCTGTTTACCTGGAATCACATCATTTCTTAGCTTGTATTTTTAAAAGTTCATACCGTTGGCTAATTATGGGTTACCTAGAGTCCATCCTATTCGTCAATTTGTATTCTGGAAGAGTCCCCTGATTGGTTCATATTGGTTCATTTTGTATTCCTTTGTTTTCTATAAAGCACCCCTGATCCTGTTCTTTGCAGCAGATCTCTGTCTTTTGCCTCTCAAGGGCAGGGTCTGTTAGTTCCCTTTTTTGGCCCATAAACAAATACAAGCGGACTCTGTCTGTGTCAGATCTTCATTGGCAGTTTAGATCTGGTGTACATTTCCTGGAGACTAGCTCCATTGACTCAACAGTTCTTCAGCAAGTTCCTTCAATATTCCTTGTTGGGGTATTGAATTGTTCAAAGTAATAAGGTGTTCCTCTCAGTCTATTATCCAGTCCCCTCTGCTTCACATTTGTCTGGATGGCCATAGAAGGTTTGAGTTCTTCTTCCCTTTCTTTGTCACTTGTAATCATTTCATTTCAGATTAATGTTTATAATTTTTTTTTATTTGTTTGTTGGATGGATGTACATGCTGCCCAGATAAAACAGAGTTTCTGGGGCTGTTTGGCTGTGTTCTGGAAATTTATTTTCCTGATGTTTTGCCAGTTTCCTAGTTCCCTGAACTTCTTGCCCTATGAAGATGCTGGCCACAGAGTCTGGTGAAACGTCAGGAAGAAAAACGTCCAGAACACAGTCAAACAGCCCGAAAAACTCACAAGAGCCATCAGATCCTGGCCATGAAAGCCTTTGAGAATACATAGAACAGGGAATAAATATAAAATTGTGTGTGTGTGTGTGTGTGTGTGTGTGTGTGTGTGTGTGTGTGTGTGTGTGTGTGTGTGTGTGTGTGTGTGAGAGAGAGAGAGAGAGAGAGAGAGAGAGAGAGAGAGAGAGAGAGAGAGAGAAAGGCTCAGATAAAGCAAAAGCAAAGTGTTTTGCATATATACCACACATAGTGCTGAAAGCACTTTCTGGGCGGTTCACAGTTTATTTGCAGGCTACACATTCCCCCTCCCCCCTCCCAGTGAGCTGAGTACTCATGTTACTGACCTTGGTGGGGTCTATGGATGAGTCAAGCCTGAGCCGGCAATTTGGGATTGAACCCCAGGTTGTGAGTACAGTTATAGCTATAGTACAGCAGTTTAACCGCTATGCCATGAGGTTCATTTAAGCAAGTAATCCTAATTTGGGGGAGCCAGGTTGTGTACCGGTTGGAGTGAGTTTTGGAGGAATCTTTTCTGTCTGTGTTTGGAAAGACCAGAGCCAGTATCAATTTGCCATTACCCTCTGCAGGGAACCAAGAAGTGACCCAGGAAGATTTACACAAGTGCTGACTTGGCATTCAATGAGCAATTGAGATGAGCTGTCAGACACTGATGTAGGTCTCCTGAGGTTGCAGTAAACCAGGGGTCCTCAAAGTTTTCAAACAGTGGGCCAGTCTACCACCACCCAGACACCACTGGGGGCTGGACCACAGTCCAAAAAAAAAAAAAAAAAAGCCAACATGGAAAAAGGGGGGGAGGGAGGGGGCAAGCGGGCGGAGGCCCCCACGATCAGCCCATGATCAGTGCATCTCCGGGGCCCTAGCAATGCCTCCTGTTTCAGAACTCCGCCCTGAGGTGCCACCACTGGGATCCCTCTGCTGTGCCTCTTCCTCCTCCTCCTCCTCCTCCTCCTCCTCCAGCGGCAGCGGCTGGAGCAACTCTTCTTCTTTCCTTCCTTCAATGTGTCCGGAAGGAGGCGGCAGCCCAGGCAAACTCAGGCCCCTCATCACCTTCTGGGCAGTCACTCAGGATGAGGAGCCGCAGCCGCAGCAAGGGTGCAAGGCTGGCGCCACTTCGCGCGGATCCAGCGGTGTGCCCTGGCCATCATGCCTTTGCTGTGCCCAGGAGGGAAAGCTGCCTCCTCTCTTGGCCTGGCCTGGCCTGGCCTGACTTGGTGTGCTGCAAGTGAGAGAGGGAGGGAGCAAGAGCTAGGAAGGAGGGAGGGGAGGCAGGAAGGCATGTGCTCTCTTGGCTTACCAGCCCACCCATCACCAACCGGGGACAAATGCAGCCCCGCCAGCCTCCCAGGAACCAGGCCCGGGGCCACTGTTGGCCTTCTCTTCCCTTCCCTTCTCTTCTTTCTCCACCACCTCCTCCTTGCTGGTCTCTAAACCAGTGGTCTTCCTCCTCCCCTCCCTCACTCCATGGAGCAAGGCAGCAGCTGGGAGGGGGCTGGGTGGGCAGGAAGTAGCTCCGTTTCCCCCTCGGTTGCCTGAGTCCATCGGTCCACTGCCGCGGCTGCTCTGGCTCGGAAGACTGGCTGACGCTGCCTCCACCTGCCCCCTTCCTTCCTCACAACCACAATAACACAGGCGGTAGCCACACAAGGCAGGGTGGTGGAGGAGCAGGGGTGGGGCCTCAGGGCCATGGAGGGAGTGGGAGACCTTGCCGCAGCCCTCCCGTTTTAAAAGGCACTAGCCATCATGCCGACCATCTGGGCAGTGGGTGGGGGGAGTGGGGGAAGTGACATACTGTAGTGTAGCCCACCACTTTGAACTGCTTCAGCAATAGAAGCAGCTGCGGAGGCTGGCTTGCTGACGAAGCAGGGGTAGATGCGGGGGGGGGGGGTCTGCAATTGGTTCCAGGGGCTGGATTCAGAACCCTGGGGGGCACATCTGGGCCTTAGGTTGAGGACCCCTGCAGTAAACCGTATAAGTCAGGATGGTTTGAAATACATTGGTACCTTGTATAAAGGAATTAACTTGTTCCAAATGAAATTATGTTAAGCAAATTTTCCTTTATACAAATTTCCCATAGGAATGCATTGAAAACAGAGTAATCCCTAATCGTAATCATTTTTATGTTAATTTCCCTGTTAAATTGAAAGTTTTTTTAAAATTATTTAGGGAAAAACAAGTGGCTAGATCCAAAGAGTGGATTGGTAAAATAAAATCGAAGGAACAAATGAAACAAATTCTTCAAAGTGGGGACATATTGTGGTTAAATTCTCTACAATTAGAAAATTGGAGTAATGAATGAATAAAGAATAATAACAAATGCAGAGAATGTAAGAAATTTGAAAAATTCTATGAAGACAGTCAGAAGGATGACTGGGTGAAAGGTACTGCAAGTAAAAATTATAAAATCTGGATCTAGAGGGAGAAGAGATTAAAGGTACATTTATTTATTTATTTATTGTTTCCGTTTTATACTTTGGGGGGGGTGCGGGAGGTGGTGGTGGTGGGGCATAGCGTCTTCACACCTTTTCATTCCCCCCCCCTTCTCCTTTTTCTCTAAATCGGGGATCCCTAGGACAGGGAGCCCTTCCTGGGAAGCCTTTCCTCCCCACCGCCCCGTTGATCCTGTCCGGGAACTCTTCCGGGAGGGAGCCGCCTTCGCGGTCGGTCCTGGGGTTGCCCCGTGTCTCGGCGGCGGCGGCGGCGGGAGGGGCGGGGAGGACCCCCCCTCCCCAAGAGGGCGCGGTGGGGAGGCAGGCGAAGGGGGGGGGACTGAGCCCCTCTACTCTCGGAGGCCCCCTCCCCTCCCCTCCGGCCCTTGGGGCTGTCGAGCGCAGCGTTGCCCGGGCGCAAGGCGTCTCTCTCCCCACCACCCGTTCCCGGCGCGCAAGTGGCCCTCCGCTCCGGCGGGCGGGGCGGGGCGGGGCGCCTTGTTGGGTCCGAGCAGCCGCCCCCCCCATGCACACACACACACACACACACCCACCCACCCCTACCCCCAAGGCGAGCGGGGGTGGGGTGGGGTGGGTGGGGTTGGAGGTGCCTGGGCGGCCCTTTCCCTTTCCGCGCCTCCGCCCGCTCGCTCTCCCGGGCGCAACAGGTGCTGCCGCCGTGGCCGCTCGGGAAGGCGGGGGCGGCGGCGGCTCTTCCTCTCCCTCTGGCTCCGGCGAGGAAGAGGAGGAGGAAGAGGAGGAGGAGGAGACCCACCGGGGCCGCACCCCCCCCACTCCAGCCCCCCCACCCACACCCCCACTCCAGGCGGCGGCCGAGGAGAAAGAAGGGCGGCCGCGGGCAACCAGGTACGTCCCGGACCGGCGGCGGCTCTTCTTGGCCCCGCGGCGGCCCAGGGTGTTGGGGGTGGGGGTGGGGGTGGGGGGGGGGTGGGGGAGAAGGACGGCGCGCCCCCCCCGGCCCCCAGCGGAGAAGCCGCCGCCCGAAGGAAGGGGCGCGGGGCGGAGGACGGGGCGGCGGGGGGCTCCGGGGGGGGGTTTCTCGCCTTGCCGGACGCCCCTCGGAGGGGAGGGGGGGGTTTCAGCCTCGGGGAAAGGACCGGCGCCCCACTCCTCGTGCTCCCCCCCCCGGTCAGCCCTTTGGAGTGGGGGGGGGGGCGGAACGGGAGCCGCTGCCTTCCCCCAGTCCATGCAGCGCCTCTCTCCCCCCCTCCGGAGAGGGAGGAAGCGCCGCCGCCGACCGAGGAGGAAGCGGGCGTGGACGGCGGACCTCCCCTCCCCCCCCTGCGCCCAGGTGGACCCGAAGGCTGCCCCCCGCCGCCGCCGCCGCCGCCGCCCGGCCGCCGGTCCGGGGCCTTTTTGGGGGCCCATCGAGATGGATTTTGGCCTCCAGTCGGGCCGGCCTTCGGTGGGCGCCGGCAGAGCGGCTCTTTCCACGCGCCTCGGGGCCGCCCTGGGTCGACTGGAGGCGGGGGTGGGGGGTGGGGGGTGGGGGGGTCTTTCCCGAGGAGGAGGAGGAGGTGCCGCCTGCTGGAGGGATCTGCTGGAGGGGAACCTTTGTAGCGGATCCGTTGCGCGGGGGGGGGGATCCAGAGGGAGGCATCCTCGAGCGACCTGGCGCGCCTCTTTGCCTTCCTTCCTTCCTTCCTTCCTCGGTGGCCTCCAACGGGGCAGGAGGAGGGCGAGCGCCCCCGTGGGGGGTGGGGGAGGGTCGGGGGGGCGGCGGCGGCGGGAGGAGGCTGGGCTCAGGCTCTCGGAAGGGGCAGGGGGCCACCAGCGTCCCCAGCGGGCTGGACTTCACCACTAGCAGCCCTGCAGAGCAGGCCTTGGCCCGACAGCTGCTGCTGGGCCGACGGGGACTCCAGCAGGCAGAGAGGGACTGGGCGGGGGGGGGGCTTCCTTTGGCGTCCTTGGGGAGGCTCAGTTTCTCCTGCGCAGCATCCAGAAGCCCCTCGGGGGAGAAAAGTGATGCGAAGGTGCCCCAGGGATGGCCTGTGCCTTGTTGAGCCACCCCCGAGGCTTCAGGTGGGTTCCTGGACCTTGGAGAGGCAAGGAGGCGGGGGTGCCGGCCCCCTAAGAAGAGCCTAGGAGGCGCCTGCACAGAGGGGGGAAGAGGTCTGCCCACAAAGAGGACCGCCTGCCCTCTGGGAAAGAAGAGAAGCAGGCAGGAGCCAAGAGGCAGGTACAGCGTCCCCCGGGTTCCCTTCCGGAGAAGGAAGATGTTCCTGTCCAGGCAAGGGAGGGGGCTGGCCGGCTGGTTGGCCGGTTGAAGCACCAAGCAGCCCCAGGGCCCAGTTGATCGATCTCTCTTGCCCTGCTCTGTCGATCCCTAGAGCCCACATGCATTGCCCGGGGGCAGGAGGGCTCCCCAAAGGGACCTCTGGGCAGAGGCCGCCTCGCTGTGCCAGACGCGTCCTCTGTGGCAGAAACTTCCCTTGCTCCTTTTCCTGGCCTTTGTGAATAAGGGCAGAAGGCGTGAGAAGGCTCTCAGGGCGCACGAACCTCTCTTCTGGCTTCACTCTTGCCTTCCTCCAGACCAAACAGAAAGAACTGCTTTCGGAAGCAGGACTAAAGCGCTGCCCTCTTGGGAAGGGAGAGGGGCCCATGATTGCACCGGCCGTTTTCTTCCATGGTCCAGACATGCACACAAAGTGGGGTTAATTTCAGAGGAGAGACCAGGCAGGCACGCGTGATCCTCTTGCATTTTGCTCACACCGGTTGGGGTGCAGGAAGTGGCCCCCTGGGAGTCACCGTGAATTCCTCGACTGCAAAGGAGGCTTGTAGGCCCTGGAAAGGGTGTTGTTGTTCCCGCAGAAGCTGGCCCCTTTTCTCTCTGGAGGTGGGCCGTTCAATCCTGGCTGAGGTTTCTTCTGAGGAACAAGCACACCTGGCCTCCTCCTCCTCCTCGGGCCTTCTGCATTTCCCTTTTGGCCCCAAGGCACCCTCTTGCCCACAAGCGCAAGGGCCAAGTGGAATGGACGGGGCGGCTCCCCTCCCCTCCGCATCTCCCCCCGCGTGGCTGTGGCACATTAGATCTGGCGTCTGTCTTCTGCTTCTGGGAACTGGGGGGGGGGGGGACAGGGGTCTGGTCCATAACCAGGGTGCTTCAGAGCGAGTGCCCTTTGCAGGGAAACGGGCACGGTTAAGCCAATTATCTTCATCCAGCTAATCCTTTTAGCAGCTGTGATTTAATCAAGCCTGGGAGCCTGCCTGCCTGCCTGCCTGCCTGCCTGTGCCGGGTCTGCTCTTCTCTCCGATCTGCAGCCTGAAGGCAGTTTCCAGTAGCAAAAAGGCTGCCTGGCGTGGCCAGCCTCTCTCCCCCGCCCGCCCGCCCGCCCCTTGGAGTCCACAGGGCCCATCTCCTGGCCTTCCCAGGAGGCCAATCCCTCTTCCTCCTCCTCCTCCTCCACCACCCCATCGTTCTGGCTAAGATAAGAAGGAGGAAAGGAAAGGCGGGGCCTCTCCTGGCCTTGGGTGGAACCTGCTGGGCTGGTCCTGGGCAGGAGAAACGGAAAGTGGGGGGGGGGGGGCTGCCAGTCCTCCCCTTCTCCTGGGGGCTTCCCTGCTCACCCCCTCCCAACACGGCTGCCCCCTGCCCCCAACCCCGTCTGTCTGCCCTTCCCTGGCTTGGAGAGCCAGGCAGCCAAGAAAGGCTGAGGGGGTGGGGGGGGGTGGGGGCAGCAAGAGAGTGAGACCTTCCCTCCCTGTTGCTTGCTTTCCACCCTGGGCGAGGAAGGAAGGAGAGAAGGGCAGCCCTCCGCTGGCTTCAGGAGTCACGTAGCCTGAGCACATGTGTACGCGCACACACACAGACACACAGACACACACACGCACGCACGCACACACACGCACACACACACACACACACACACACACACACACACACACACACACACACACACACACACCCTGTGGAAGGGTGGCCTCTGGCACCTCTGGGCAGCCAGCAAAGCCTTTCCTGCCCAGGTGGGGGAAGCCTTGGGCTGCCGATCAAGGCCTCGTGCCTGGAGGAAGGCAGAAGAGCGGGGGGGGGGGCTCTTCCGGACGCTGGCCTTGGTGTGTGGGGTGCCCCGAGGGAATGGCAGGAGGAGGAGGAGGAGGAGGAGGCAGGATGGATGGGAACGGGACGGAGAGAGGCCCCTCACCCTCCCCGGCTGCTCTGGTGTTCTGCTTTCTGCCCTAACCCTCTTCTGGGAAGCCTGGCGGCCACGGGAGGCAGGGGTGTTTGAGGGGGCGGGGAGGTAGGTGGGGCAGCGCCCACCGCTCATGGGGCCAGGCCGATGGGATGCACAAATGCATTGCCACTGGTCTTGTGGGGGGCGGGGGAGGGGGAGGAGACGGCCGGCCCCCTTGACCAGGAGCCACCAGCTGCCTTCTCGCTCCCTGGTTGTGTCTGGGCCCCCTTTGGGAACCATTGCAGCTGGCGGTGTCATGGCTGTGTCTGGTGGCAGTGAATTCCACAGGCTCAAAAGCACCCTTCCCTCACCTTCTTCCAACTCTTCTGGGCCTCTCTTGGAATTGGGGGGAGAGGACGTGTGGTGGTCTGGAATACCCTGGGCCACTGGTAGCTTTGTGTGTGTGTGTGTGGGGGGGAAATCCCTGCCCTGCCACATCAGCCACATGAGGGCCAAAAGTGGATGGGGGGAGCAGTTCAGCAATTTCACGTCTCTCTCAGGATGATGACAGGCAGCCCCCTCCCCCCCACCCCAGGCACCTGACCGTCTCTCCTTCCTTCACCAGGCTGAGAGCAGGGCTGGGAAGTGGCCCCTGCTGAGCGCCCGATGGAGGGTCCCCCGGCCCAGGCCCCCAGCCCGCGGGGGCTGGCCTATGGGGTGGCCGCTTCGCAGGTCCTGGGCCTGGCAGTGATCACCATGACGGGGGCCTGGCTGGGCCAGTACCGGGGGGGCCTCGCCTGGGCCAGCGCCGAGCTCCAGTTCAACGTCCACCCGCTCTGCATGGTCCTTGGGATGGTCTTCCTACAAGGCGATGGTGAGGAGGTCCTCCAGGGCAGGGCTGGGGGGCGGGGCGGGGGGGCACGTTCTGGGGTGGGGCAGAGCCAGGCGGGGGCTTCCCCGGAGGGCTTTCCTAATCTTGGCATTGGGGGCGGGGTGGGGAATGGACTGCCTGTGCTCCTCAGTCCTCCGGTTGGTGTTGGGGGGTCCATTCACCAGCAGAAGAGCAGGGTGGGGAGGGACTTTTTTTTTGGGGGGGTGTCCTTTCCCCATGGAGAGCTCTGCCATGGAGAGTCCTTTCTGGCTCGTCCCCGGGAGCCAAGTCCCTTCTCCGAAGGCCACCCCCCCCCCCACCCCCAGGCTTGGCAGCCACTGCCCCCACCACCACCTATGACAGAGCCCCGGCCTCCCTGGTCACCTGCGGCCTGATCCGTGGGGCTCCTGCCCCCCCCCCGGCAGCTGGGGGGGAGGGGAGGGGAGGGAGACCCACCAGCCCCCACCCCCACCCCATGCTGTCTGCCTTGCAGCCCTCCTCGTCTACCGTGTCTTCAGAAATGAGAGCAAGCGCTCCACCAAGGTCCTGCACGGCCTCCTCCACGCCCTGGCGCTCATTGTGGCGCTGGTTGGTGAGTCATGTCGATCTTGCCCCCCAATGTCTTCTGGCCCATGGGTCTCTCCGGAGGGAGGGAGGGAGGGAGGTAAGGAAGGGGCTAGGTGGGTGCCACCTGCCTTGGCAGAACCCAGGGTGATGCCAGGCCTTCTCCTTGGACGCCCTGCGAGGGCCACCTGCCGATACTCTGAGATGCACCTCCTCTTCCTCCTCCTCCTCCTCTTCCTTTTCCTCTCCCTCTCCCTGGGGAAGGGGAGGCTGCTGCATCCAGCCGAGAACCTCCTCCGAGAGGTCTCTGAGCCCAGATGGACCCCCAGGGTCCTGGAGTTGGGAGGGGCCTGCAAGGCCATCCACTCCAAAGCCCACCCCCTCAGTGCTTTGGCTTCTGGCACGGAGCTGGGGGTGGGTCGGGCAGGGCAGGATGGCACCCCCCCTCTCCCTGTGTCCTGTCCCCATGTCACTGGTGCTTGTAACTCTAGAGCCCCCTTCCACTCCCCAGGGAAGCTGGGCCCCCTTTCTGTGCAGGAGCCTCTGTCTTGGAGGGGGCTGGAGGGGGAGAGGGGGGAGGAGGGCCAGATGGTCACCTGCCAGCTCTCCCCCGCAGGCCTGGTGGCCGTCTTCCAGAGCCACCGTAAGAAGGGCATCCAGGACATGTACAGCCTCCACAGCTGGTGCGGCATGGCTGCGTTCGCCTTCTACTTTGTACAGGTCAGTGAGGGGAGGGGCTGCATCGGTGTGTGGGTGTGCACGTGTGCATTCGTGTGTTTGGTTGTGTGTGCATGGCCAGGGGAACGGACAGGGGGCGGGTGTAGAACGAAGAGCTGGGGGCTCCTCCTCTCGCTGTTTGAGGCACCCCCTCCGGAGGGGCGTGGGGGGTCGGGGTGGGCCCTGGCGACCTGCCCAGCAGCGGGTGGGCCTGGAGGCTGAAGGTGCCCACCTTTGCATTCCCTGCCCCTTCCTCCAGCATTGCCACACTTTCCCTCAGGGAGGGCGAGGTTGACCAGGGTGGGTGGGTGGGGGATGTGTAGCCTGCATAAATAAGTTGTAACCCACCCAGAGAGTGCTTTCAACACTGTGGGTGGTGGTGGAGGAGGAGTGGGGCAGAATATAAGCAGAGCTTTTTGCTTTTGAACTCCTCCTTATTTGCTTTCTTCCATTGGTTTGTGGGTCCCATTTCTTGTCTGCCTTGAAGGATGATGGGAACGTCTGCTTACGTATGGCTGTGACCCTGGCCGCCCCGGGCTCAGAGGGCAGGTCCTCTGATGATGCCTCTGACGGATGGCCCTGGGGTCTCTCCCCCAATCCTTCCCCCTTTCTGACATTTTCATGAGGGTGGGGGGGAGTGTTTTTTTCTGGCAGGCACTCATGGAGCCGCCCCCCCCTTCTCCCCCCAGTGGCTGCTGGGCGTGTGCCTCTTCCTTTTCCCGGGGGCCTCCTTCGCACTTCGCAGCAAGTACAAACCCCAGCACGTCTTCTTGGGAGGTTTCCTGCTCACTCTTTCCATTGCGACGGCCCTGCTGGGGATCCTGGAACTGCTGCTCTTCAGGATCAAGTGAGTGGCCCCCCCTGGGCCCTTGTGCCTGGGTGGGTGCGGGGGGCTTAAATAGGGCAGGTTACCTGGCGGGGGGTGAGCGGCTCCTCTTTTCCTTAGGAAATCTGAAATGTTGGCCTGAGGGTAGAAGTGCACCCGAGAGTGCCCCCCCCCCACATGGCCCACATGGCTGTTAAGTAAAAATAATAATAATTAATAACATTATTACTTCCATATCCACGGGTAAAAGTTGACCTAACATTTTTGGACCAGTAGTTTTCTCCCAGCCTGGCTGGCGGCTGTGGTCTGACCAAGGATGCTCAGGGCTCCTGGCTCGTGAAGGGCTGAGCCCAGAGTGGAGGGCAGGCAAGAATGGGCTCAAAGTCACAGGAAGCCCAAGTTAGGCTGAGTATCAGGAAAACCTTTTCAACGGTTGGAGCGGAACCACAGTGGAACCAGCAGTGACCTTGAGGGTCCATAAGGTATTCAAGGTGGAGGCATTCAAGAGAGGTTTAGACAACCGCCTTATCAGATCGGCTTTGATCGGGGTTTCGGCCTGGGTCACGAGGTTGGACTCCGTGGCCTTGTCGGTCGGCCACTTCCAGCTTTGTGGTTGCAGGATTCTAATGAAGATTCTGGATTGAATTGGGGGCTCCTGAGGGGAGCTGGCCATGCAAGGGTGGGGCCCACCTGAGGAAGAACTCGGCACGGGAACAAGAGTGTACAGAGATGGGAAAACAGGGTGAAGGGAGAAGCCGAGAAAAAAAGGCCTGAGGGGCAGGGAGAGCCCCCTCGTGTGAGCTTTGGGAAAAGAAGAGGGGCAGCAGCAGCAGCAGCAGGAGGCACGAGCCAGGTTCCTGAACGCACCCCTGGGGTGGGAAAGGCTGAGGGGTGTCCAGCGTTGCAAGCTGGAACAGGGTCTTCTCTCCGGGCCAGGTGGAGGCTGGGAGAGCCACAGCAGGCACAAACCACGCTTCGGATGTGTGCGTGAACATTACTAGGGTGCCCCAGCCATTGAGTGTCCTTTTGCATTAATGTTGACTGTTTAAACAAAAACTTCCTTAAATTTAAAGCATTATTGTAAATATATAAACTTGTTATCTTTGATAGATTGACCCCTGTTTAAGATAAGTAAAAATAGCCAGGAGAGAATGGAAGCCACGAGAAAGAGGGGTAGTGGGTATATAAAGAGATGAAATTAATTATGTTGGGTTTGATTGTTTGAATAGTTGTTTTTTACACACCCTTAAAGCGGTAAAGGCGCTCGGGGCCACATATCGCTCACTGCCCCGATGGAGTCTGTGCTGTGTGCCCCGTAGCTGGTCATGAGCGCACGTGGGTTCTTTTGGGGCCTGGGCAGAGGAGCGGAGGTGGAGGGGGTGGGGGGTGTCAGAGGAAGAGCCCGCCCCAAACCTCTGCTTAGGACGCTCATGTGGCCCCGTTCCTTTTTCAGGGAGTCCTACGATTCCTTTGCCCCCGAAGGGGTCCTGGCCAACGTCCTGGGCCTGCTTCTGGTGGCCTTTGGGGCCGTGGTGGGCTACGTTCTGACGCGGGAAGAATGGAAGAGGCCCCCCATGGCTGAGGAGACGGCTCTGTCGATGGATTTCAAGCACCTTGCCGAAGAGGGCAGCCCCCGCTGAGCTTCCCCCCCCCCTGCTTTCACGTGCCCTGCACGCCCCTCCCCATCGTGTGCCTTTTGCTCGTGGGTAGGGGGCCCTTGCCCAGCGTCCTTGCAGCTGTGTTGTTCTCTGTTTCCAGGCCTTGGCCAACGCTCGGTGGCGTCAGGGATTCCCCATCGCTCTCCCCCAAAAAAAATCCCTCCACTGTGCCTGGCCGTGGGTAGAAATGTGCACCTCCCGTGCTGCCTTTCGGGGGAGGCCGAGTGCCCTGCCTTCAGCTGTTGGGGGGGGGGAGTTGCCCCAGCCTCCTTCCCAGGACCGTCTCTGCTCTGGCAAAAGGGACACCGGGGGTGGAATTACTTGCTTTCCTGGGGTTTCCTTGAGCTTGGCCAAGGTCTGTCTTTTCCGTGCAAGCATCATGGAGGGCAGAGGCCAAAACAGCATGTTGCAACATCCAAGGGAGAAGGACCCGGGCCCCTTGGGAGATGAGCCTGGGCTTGGCCTCTGGCCTCAATGCCGCGGAATTCTGTTGTGTCCTGTCCAGTCTGTGTACATGGCAGTGGGTGAATATGCTGGATTCCAATAAATATTTGCAGCTAAACAAGAGAGAGAGAGAGACTGCTCTTGGGCCATTTGCAGCCAAGAAAATCATTTAAGCCTCTCCTTGTAGTTTTAAGGATCCCCCCCCATCTCCCATATTTACAGGGCAGGGATAAAAGGTGTTGGGGGGGGAACCAGGATGGAGAGGACCTTGGCCCTCGCTCACAGTGACGAGGGAGGATGAGATGTTACACAACCACTGGCATTGCCAGACCTCCTGGGTGGCCCCTGCTTCCAGGCGCCTGGCCCTCAAACGCCTGCCAGGGAGGAGGAGACAGGGCTTGAGGGGCCCCTTGAGAGGAGAGATGGGTGAGGGTGATGGAGATGGGGGAGACACGGATGCCCAGGTTCTTGGGGGGGTGCGATGACTTGTAGCTAGAAAGGAAGGCTGACATAAGATGTGTACCCCACCCCAAAGAAAAAAAGGAGAGGCGGCTGCCTCCAGACTTGCATAGGAGACTTTCAGGCATGGCAGCCTAACCAGGTTATTTGCTTAGTTTATTTATTTATTTAAAATATTTCTGTCCCACCTCTCCCCCCGCCTGGAAGGACCCAAGGCTTAGAGAAGACCCGTTGATGTTTTTTTAAGGGGTGGCCCTGAGGAGCATCCAGTCCAAGGGCTCTGCATGACACACAGCCACACACAAGTGTGCACAAGGTTTGGGCTTTCCCTATCAGGGGCCCAAGGCCTTTTTTTTTTGTTGTTGTTATTTCGGCTGGATCTTGCTTTTTCCTTCCGTGAGCTTCATAGGGGGGTGCCTGGCAACCATCATCCTCATTCATAATAGCACGCCAGGGAGGTGGGTTGTGCTGAAAGCACTCGGGCTGCTCATCGTGTCCGTGGCCATGTGGGGAATTTGAACCCAGGTTCCCTGAGGCCTCCTAGTCCAGCCCTAACCCTTGCTCTGTGCCACATCTCCCACCCCCACCACCCCGGCTCCTCTCACCACCTCCAAGCCGTGAGCTGTGGCACTGGGGACCCTTTTCTCCATCCTTCCCACGGCTGCTGTCTGGTGCCTGGCACAGGGGGTGGGGTAACCAGGCACTGCCAAACGTATTGATAGGACTGGACTGAAAACAACAACTCTGTGGTTCTATGAAACATGGTGAAGCACAAGCTGAAAACGGGCCAAGAGAGCAACGTGGGTACACAACATGCCAATGCTTCTTTAGAATGCACCAACAGAAGTCTATTCTTCAAATCCCACAAGATACGAGTTCCGATCTATTTGGCACTGGTTAGGCCTCATCTGCAGTAAACCATATGCCCATTCACTTCAAATCCATCAAATCTCGTAAGATGGAGATTCGTCCACCCAAAAGACCCAACACCAAATCACAAGAGGAACAAAACAGTATAATGTGGTCCAATGCAGTGAGGAGTGTGCAGACCTCTATATGGGAGAAACCAAACAGCCATTACAACTGGAGGATGGCCCAACACAGGAGGGGCAACAGCTCAGGACCAGAATCAGCAGTACACCTCCATTTGAAGGACAAAGGGCACTCATTCAAAGACAAGGATGTACACAGACAGATAAGAGAGGTTTGCACAGTTCAAAAGTAAAGAGAATTCCTTTTTTCTGACACAAAACACTCATCTCCACCTTCTGATTTACTCGAGTTCTTTTCAAAACAAGAGACCATGTTACTTTTCAAAAGTATTTTATTTTCTAAAGATGCAAAAATGAGAATTCAAAAAAAGTATCAAAGATTATCAAAACCTTAACAAATCTCAATCATAGCTTTATTTCCCTAAAAATAATAAATCCAAGTCATCCTGACTAACTGATTACATTCAAGATTTTTCCTAAGCTAACTGTTCCTACTCTACCTAACTGAGGTGAGCTCCATTGCCCAAAGCGATCCTAAGCATAATCATGGCTTCTCACTGTCCTCTCATCATCTTGCTCCAAGCTTTCAGATGTCACATGGCATAATTGACCAATGATAGCTAACCTTATTCCGCACTGCTAGTTTGTTATGGCTATTCCTCTACATACCTTAGATAAGGTCTAATACAAGGCCAAAATGTGCATTTAATATTTAGCTTAACCACTCACAATATGTCCCATTGTGTTTATTTCTGTACAAGGTGGTTTGAGAAAGGGGTCAGGGAAGCCATTCATGTGAGCATTTAAAACCCCTCTCTCAACAGGCTTATCAGGCTGTGATTTCAACAATATCTAGACAAATCAAAAATACTTAACGCCTTCACCACCAAGGCCATAGCTAACGACCCATACTTTACGGGTTTCAGTACTTTAGGCCATTGTTCACCTTAAGGCTATTGAGACTGTTGTCTGCCTAACAAGCCTATTCAAGCTATTATTCATCTTATGAACACATTTCAGACAAGGTCAAAGCGGACTATAAGATGGAGGACTCGCAACTAGCTTTCTTCAGACTGGCAAAGCTGTTTGGATGAGCAGCACAATGTTTCTTTCTCAAGAAAAAGAAGTCCAGTTTCCTTGACTCAGCTTCCTGATAAAACCCACCTGTTAGAAACGGGTTCAAAATTTCACCGCACTCCCTTGGGGTTTAGGAAGAAGAATTTCTCCAAGGCTTTTAGAAGCAGAGAAAAGTTTATTTTTACAAAGGCTCTACTTGTCCTCAGCCGATCATTCGGAAAGTCTGAGGCCACGAACAATAGGAACACGAAACTTTTATCAATTTCCATTCTGCTCTTCCCCCCGCCTCTATGTAAAAAGATAACATACACCTGCAAGGAGAAACAGTTCTAGCTTATTCACACAGGATACTTGCTAGTTAGAAACAATCTTGTAGAACAGTCCTCCTATCATGCTTACGTCAAGATGCTCTCGCCTGCTTTACAGAGATTCATTGTTCCACAGAAAGATACATTCAGCGGTACTATTTCAGTACACATGGGAATGGAATTTCAAGGCAAGCTGTGCCTGCCTTTTACTTTTGGGAGTTGGGGGGGAGAGAGAAAGACAGAGACTGAAATGCTTTTCTTGAACCAAACTCTAGCCATTTTCTTATGCTCTGTGGCTTATTAAAAGAAATACATATGTATATATATATGTTTAAGTAATTAGTAACCAGTCACTTTTATCTACAATGACTGCTTATTGATTATACTTAAATTGCCATTCTATCTACAATGACTTTGCTTTGCTGAGTGTTAAAGCAGAATATATGAGTGTAATTGAATATATTGGTATAACCACTTTATTGGCAATGGCTATTTAAACTATATTTGAATACAATACCTATCACACCTGGTGGTGTTTTGTTTCATTTCTTTACGGCACGCTGTTTCCTGTTTCATTTCATTTCATAAGGTTTTGTAAGCTTACAAAACGACAAAAGAGTTTGTCTTTTTTTAAAAGTTACAATCTGTATCCATGACTCCTTCTCCAACAGGGAGGAGGTAACAAGTGAGTACTACAATGCCTCTTCGGCCTTGTTATTGATGACTTAGATGGGGCAGAACAAGGAATAATTACCAGATTTGTAGTTGACACAAAATTGGAAATAGCTAATATTCTGGAAGGCAGAAACAAAATTTAAAAGGATCCCAGTAGGGCTGAGCACTGGTCTGAAACCAGCAGAATGAAATCTAAGAGGAATAAATGCAAAGTTTGACACCAGGGGTTTGGGTGGTATCAATTACAAGAGGGGAGGGGTCATCAGCTCAGTAATACTACAACTGAGAAGGATCTTGGAAATGCTAGCAAAGTGATTATGAGTCAACAGTGCAACGTCTCTGCGAAAAAGGCAAATGTGATTTTAGGATGCATAAACAACCATAGTCTCCAAATCCTATGAGCTACAAGTCCGTCCCCATTCAGATTTGTTTAGGCCTCATCTGGAGTACAGTGCCCATTTTGGTATCCCACACTTTAAGAAGGATGCCAGCCAACGAGCAAGTTCAGAGGATGATGACAAGGATGGACAGGAGATTGGAAACCAAGCCCTACAAGGGAGGACTGGAAGAACTGGGCCGGTTTAGCGTAGAGAAAAGAAGACCGAGGGGAGATCGGAGAGCGCTTCTCAAACACTTGGCAGGCATTTATCTGGGGGTTTGCAGGATCGCTCCAGAGTGCAGGACATGCAATAATGGTCACAAATTATAGGATGCTTGAGTCTTTCTAAAAACATCTTAACTGTTAAAATAATGCAAAAATTGAACCAATTAGCATGGGGAGAGGTGAGCTCTCCCAACATGGGAAACATTCAAGAGAAAGTTACAGCTAAGTGCTGACAATGAAGAAATTGAACTAATTTGAGATTTTGTCTGTCTTATCCAATTCATCCATGAAGACTGCAGCCAAGAAATCAGAAGAAAACATGGAAGGGCAGCAATGAAAGAATTGGCAAATATTAAGGGTGTGACAGTTGAGAGCAAGTCATGACTATCCACACTATTTTATTCCCAGTCTCCACATAACAAGTGCAAAAGCTGGATGGTGAAGAAGGCTGACAAAAACAAGACAAAGCAACAAACAAACCACCAAACGCCTGATTTACAGTGTACCTCTACTTACGAGTTTAATCCATTCTGAATGCATGAACAACTCCTAAGTAGAGCAGCCGTATCTAAAAAATAAAAAATTGAAAAAAATAAAAAAATGTAATTACAGCAAACCACATCTAAAGTTTGTAAGGCAGCAGTTAAAACGCCAATGGTTTTCCACTCTTAAGTCAAGCCGCTTGTAAGTAGAGGTACCACTGTATTTGAAATTAGGAAATTAGCTGGAGGAAAGCTTTGGGGATACTCTGGACTTCCAGAAAGACAAATAAGTGGATCTTAGATCAAATTAAGCCTGAACTACCTTTGGAGTTGTTGGTGAAACTGAGGCTGTTCCACTTTGGGCACATCATGAGAAGATAAGGTTCAATTGAAAAGACAATAATGCTAGGAAAAGCTGAATGCAGCAGGAAAAGAGGAAGACTAACTATGGGACGGATTAGCCCCATAAAGGAAGCCAGGACCCTGAGTTTCCAAGAGCAAATGGCACTTTGCAGGCCACTCCCTCTTTGGGTTTCATTAGAGGTGACTCAGTGGCTCATAAGAACAGATTAGTGTTGTTGTTTTTTTAAATGTGCTCCCTTGTACTTCCATTGCCAAAGCAGACGAGGGCCAGGAGAGGGCACTGCCGTTCCATCCATGGGAAACATTAACTCTCTCTCTCTCTCTCTCTCTCTCTCTCTCTCTCTCTCTCTCTCTCTCTCTCTCTCTCTGGTCTAATTGTCAAGTACTGGAGGAGACGGCTTTGTCTTAACAGGGCACAAGGCCTGGCGCTTGGGCTATGGTTTGCTTCTAAAATAACGAGCTGTGTGTTGTGCCAGTGTCATGCTTCAGGATCTTTTGACAGCCCAGTGGTAACTGGGAAGAGCTGACGAGGCTGGCACCTCTGAACCCCCCCCCCCGAGTGGCTGCAGGCTGTCCTTGGACTGGCTGGGCCGAGGATGCAGAGGGGCACTGGGGCTTCCCCGCTGGCTGAGGGTGGCTCTCACTGGCACCACTTCCCCAACACCAGCACCCATAGGACGAGAGCAGAGCAGTGGGTGCTGAACGCTCCTGCCACGTTTTCCACTCTGGAAGGACCGCCAAGAGCCTGGCCTGCCTGGAACGGACTCGGGCCTCAGCCTCTGGGGGGTCTCAAGCCTTCTTGGAAGCCATGGAGAGGACCCTGAGCCCCAAACAAGGCAGGGCTCCAGCCTCCTCCTCCAGCTGGTCAGGCTCAGGTACCCCTAGGTCTCAGCAGGACCACTCGGGTCCTGCTCTCTCAGTGGCCTCTTGCCAGGCTTGGGGCAGGATCACACCCACTCGCCCCCTTCCTTCTCATTGCTGTTGAGATGCAAGAAGGGAGGGAGGGAGGGAAGACAAAAGTGGAACAGGTGATATACCTTTAGGCTACTATTAAAATAACAAAAACGTTGCTATATTTCAGGGGTGAAACCCCCTTCCTCAGAGTAGTGCCAATAGGTTATAACATGGTAAAAGATAGATTTGCAAGGAGTTATGTCTTAGATGGAAAGTCCTTGGCAAGATGGGGAAAAAGCCAGGCACAGTTTCTTAGTTGAGGCTCGGAGTTTGGATGTTCTCAGGCTGCGTCTGAGTTGGAGGGAGGGAGGTGTTTTTATTGTCCTAGTCCTTCCAAAGGCATGTCACCTCTTGGCGGTAGATGTAGTCAGCCAGGCACTAGAGATGGGCACGAAATGAACTTTTTTTGTTTCCATTATTTGTTATTTGTTTTGTTACGTAATGAAACGAATAACGAACATTGATGAAATTGGAATGAACTGAACAGAACCACGAAAATTAGATTTGTTGTTGTGTGTTGTGTCGTTATAGTCGTGACCGACCCTTCATGACCCCATGTCCATGGAGTTTTCTTGGCAGAAATACTGGAGTGGTTTGCCAGTCCCTACTCCAGGCGCCTACAGCACCTGGTATTCCCTGGTGGTCTCCCATCCAAGTACTAACCAGGGCCGACCCTGCTTAGCTTCCGAAATCAGGCGAGATCGGATGTGCTTACGTTTCGTTTTTTTAAAATGGTGACGCGCAATGAAATGAGCTGTTTTAAATGTTAAAAAATGCCGTGGACATCCATAAAAACACAGCGATAATTATTTATAGTGTCTGATAATACCTACCGGGGGGGGGGTTGGGGTCCTTAAAACATTTGTTTTTGTCTTCTCCCATCGCAATGTATTTTTCTTTTCCCTTTAAGGATGACGAAATGGGTGTCGCCACTCCAGCCACAAAATGGAGGCAAGCCATGTGATGGGATCATGTAAATTCTTGGACAACTTCATCCAATCCAGGTTGCAGACTGGGCGTGCAGGTCTGGCAGCCACAGAGGACATAAAAAGCTCTGGCAGCCCCCGTCCTCCTTGCAGTCTCTGGTGGGAGTTAGGGTGGGATTGCTGTCTCTGCGACTCGTTATTTTCACTTTAGGCCAGGCAGGCAGGTGTGTGTCTCTGTGTTCCTGCTGGCTGCAGCCTGGCTCTTAGGAGAAAGAAGAGATTTCTCTCTAGGTTCAGTCCTGCAGCCTCCCTGTGTGCGTGCGTGCGTGCGTACCTCTCGGTGAGTACCCTCCCCTGCCCCGCAGTGCAGTCACTCTGCGGCTGCCTTGCACCCTGGGCAACACCCGCTGCTGCCTTTGTAGCCTCCCTGCGTACCTAGTCTATACTGTGTCTCTGCCAGCATCCATTTTTTTAGTGTTTTCCCCCTTTGGCATTGGGGGATGCCCGCGCATGGAAATGCTTTAAAAATTGTGCAAAAAAGTGGGCAAAAATGAAAAACAAAGAACGAACAAACGAAAATGATTTTTTCCCAAAAATTCATGAAAAATGAAAATGAACCGAAATGGACCCCTCAATGAAAAATGATGGGGCAGGAGGTATATGTCTGGTCGTGTTAAAACTGCATCAAAGTCCAGGACAGGATTTCAAGCCCAGCTCTCCAAACAAAGGAAAATAGTCCATGACCCGTCCCAACCCCCCCTCGCTCCCTCCATTTGGCCCTCTTTGAGACCATGGTCCCTGTGGCCGGAGGGGTTGTGGGGGAGGTGAAACTTTGCTCCCCAACTGCTCCTCTTTCCACTCTGCTTTAAAGGTTTTATAGAGACCTCCCAGAGGAGCCGCTCAAGTGGCCAAGGTGGAGGAATGGCTCGCTCCCATTAAGGAGACAAGAACCACCTCCTCCAGCCTGTTCACCATCCGCTGTCAAGGAACCGTCCTGGGTCCTCTTCCAAAGGCTTCCTCAGATCACCTCTGGACTTAGTAAAAATACTTAAACAGACTGTGTACTTTTAAAATACACCAGCCAAACTGCCACCATTAAACCAATCCTATGGATTTAGCTCTTCCACCTCTGGGCAAAAACCAAACCAGATGTAAAATTATTATTTTTATTAAAAATAGTTAGTTAAAGAATTATGAAAAATAAGTCAATTCAAAATACAGGTAATAGTTCAGTCTTTGGCAATCAGTAAAATAATGAAACTATTTTACTAATCTAAGTTATACTAGCCATTGTGGCCCTATCTATGCATAGCATATTCTATCCAAACTTATGCAAGCATATGGAAGACAAAAGCTCTCTATTAATTCTATTGTCTAACTTTAAAAGCATTCACATTCTCAGCAAATCACCCCCCTTCGTCCATCCTTTCCAACTCATTGTCCAATCATCTAGCTAGTTTTGATGATAGTCCATGTTGTACAGCGTTCCCATGCGAAGCCAGCCTGAAAAGGTGGTTGTGTGATCATTGCAGACCACAATTCCTCACTGGCCAGTTGTCTAGCTGGCAAGTCATGCCTCTGAGGCTCAGTTCCAGAATGTAAGGTTATGGGTGAGATGGCTGGAGAAGACACACAGAGATGAAAGATAGTTCGAAATAGCAAGACTCTTCCAGCCAGCTGGGAAGGAGACCTTGCCCCTTCATGAGCTGGAACTGGGAGCCCTACAGCCTTTCCTATCTCAAGGGGCTTTTGTGATCTCTCTTGGGGTTTTTGTTTTCCTAGGATAGGAAACATGGATGATATTTCTTTTCCCCCAAAAGAAGAAATGTGTTCTGCAAACCATCCTGAATTTTAGGAGCTGAATCCACAGTTTAAATCTGGGTCAGCTGCTCCCTTCCCTCAAGTAGTGATGGTGATGATGAACGCATGGGGTCGTTCTGCCATTGCACCCAGCATGTGGCCGTGCACTGGGCGGCTCAGAGAGCTTCTTCCACAGTTTGGCGGGAGCAGGGTTGTGGCCTGCCGCCTGGGACTTGGGCAAGGGCTGTGGGGCCTTTGGGGCCCTGAGTTCAAGTTGGCATCACTCTTCTTTCCCTGCCTCCAGGACATCCTGCGCACATTGGGTGCGTTGGTGTGAATGGCTGTTGCCCCAAGGGACCTCATCGCACTCTAGCCCTACTCACCCAGCCAGGGCCTTGTCCCTGGGGGTTCTCTCCCCCCCCCGCACCTGATCTCTGGGGAGCTCTGCTCCTTCTCCACATTCCGGGCATGCTTTGACTTCCCGGACTTGCTCTCTCTCTCTGTTGCAATACATTCATCCCTTAACGAGGTCCAGACTAATTTATCTGACAACTATAAAGAAAAGCAACAATAAGGAGGACACTGGAAGCCTCTTAACAGTGATAGTGCTAATGAAGCTTTAAAACGACGGGCAAGATTAATTCCTAAACCCCTTAAAGTCATTGTGAAATAATTCTCTGACAAGGAAAGGAAGCTGGAGAGATGGCAGTTTCATCGGCCGACTGGGGACGGTCTGGCTGCTGGGTTCCCCCTGACAAGCCCCCCCAGGGGGGGGGCTTGCATGCATGCATGCATTCTCTCTCTCTCTCTCTCTCTCTCTCTCTCTCTGGGTGGGTTTGCATGCATGCGGACATGCACCTGCATCGAGGAGGAGGGTCCGGGTCCGGGTCCATGCTTTGGATGCAGGCTCCGTGTTGGTCCTCTTGGGTTCCTGCATGAGTGTGAAGTGCGGGAATGACCAGCCAGTTCTCTTTCTCCACTCGTGGCCGGAGGGGCAGGGTCCCACGGGGCCAGAGTTGTCTCCTGGGGAAGGGAAACCACAAACAAAAGCAGAGTGGCTTTTCGTTAGAGAATGCTTCAAGGACAGGAAAACTTTTGCCTGACATCTGGTCCTCCTCCCTGCAACAAGCCGGATCCACCAGGGAGAGCAGGCTCGTACTCATGGGAAGGACTTTAACCTTTTCTCATGCTGCCGTGTACCTAGATTATTGGATTGACAGGACTCAATTTAACATAATACAGTACAACAACCCCCCCCCTGCTATTTTGCAGTTCATGTACTGCGGTCCCACTATATTGCGGGACCGCAGTACATGCTGGGGATCCAGCTGATTAGCGCTGGGGTGAGGGAGAAAAGCCTTTATTCCCCCCCCAGCGCCAATCAGTTGGAACCCGCTCCTTTTTAAATGCCTTCCAGTCACGGAGGCAAGTATGCCTCCGTGACTGGAAGGGATTTTAAAAGTACCATGCTGCTCCCCCCCTCCGGCAGGGGTTCCAGAGAAGCAGTGCACCCCTTTTAAAATCCCTTCCAGTCCCGGGCCAATGCATTGAGCCAATGCATTCCAATGGGGAAACATTTCTCCATTCAGTGGAGATTGCGGGGGAGCACTAGCCCCAAGCCAGCGCCAAGCAGCTGATTGGCGCTGGCTGGGGGAGGAATGGTGCCTGCAGGAACGGAGGTGGATCAGATCATCCACCACCCTTCCACGGGCTGCAGGAAGGCTTTTAAAAAAGTCTTCCAAGCAGCCCGGGAATGCAGTGGTGGTGCCCCCCTGCCCCCTGCCTGCATCCGCATATCACAGATTATCATTCATCGTGAGTTTGGTGGGTCCCTAACCCCTGCAATAGGGGGGGGTTACTGTATAATAACCTTACACTCCCCTTGCAGATAGGGACAGGAAGACCTTGATTTCTCCCCAAGGCTAGCTAAGAAATATTGTGGGCTCCTGTAAGAGTTGGTTGGGGGTCCCCGCAGACCCCCAACCCTTGAGGAAGAGGCAACAACAGCTCCACCTGGCCAGAGGAATTTTTTCCTTTGTTCTCCCCCTGATTCACCCCCCCCTTTCAGTTCTCTTCTGCTTCCCTTTGCCTCACACTAGTTCCTTTCTTTGCTTCCCCTTCCTCCTGCAACAATTGAGACAATAAAGGAACTTGTAACTTTATTTGCATCTAAACACAGTCTGCCTTTAGAGCCTTGATCCACTCTGCATTTCTTTGTTTACCTGGATCCACACCATTTGTCAGTTTATATTCACACGATTGCTTAAATGCTGTTTACCTGGAATCATGTCATTTGTCAATTCGTATTTTTAAAAGTTCACACCATTGGCTAATTCTCTTTTACCAAGAGTTCATCCCATTTGTCAACTTGTATCCTGGAAGGTTCACCCGATTGGTTCATTTTGTATTTATTTTATTTATTTATTTATTTATTATATTTATATCCCGCTTATCTTCAATGTGAACTCTAAGCGGCTTACAACAATGGCTTTCAACAATGGATTACAAGTATTACAAAAACAGCACAAAAAACAATATGCATTAAAGACAGTTAAAACAGCATTACATACAGAATAAAACCAAGAGGCACCTCAACAAATCCTTAAACCTAACATTATAGATAATACGCAATACGATGGCGACAAAAGAAAAGAAAAAAAAATTAATAATGGTCGCCAAAGGCCTCCCGGAATAGATGGGTTTTTAAAGCCTTCCGGAAGGCCAGCAGGGACTCTGCAGAGCGCACTTCAGGGGGGATGGAGTTCCAGAGGCTAGGGGCCGCCACCGAGAAAGCCCGATTCCGAGTACTCGTTTTTCGGGCCTCTCGAGGGGTGGCGACCCGAAGCAAGTGCGCTCGCGCCTGCCGAACGGGCCGGGCCGAGGTGGATCGCTGAGCGATACGCTCTGCCAGGTAGTCCGGTCCCAAGCCATGGAGGGTTTTATAAACTAAAACCAGGACCTTGAATCTAATCCGGGCCGCAACGGGCAACCAGTGCAGGCGGGCCAGGACTGGTGTGATGTGCTCGTGACGACGCACACCCTCCACCAGCCTGGCCGCCGCGTTCAGGACCCGCTGCAGGCGCCGGAGAAGATTCAAGGGCAACCCCATGTAGAGAGCGTTACAGTAGTCCAGCCTCGAGATCACCAGCGCTTGGACCACTGTTCTCAGAGAGTTCGCGTCCAGGTACGGGCGGATCTGGGCGATCCGACGGAGATGGTAATAGGCGGACCTGGTCACCGACGCCACCTGGGACTCCAAGGTAAGCGCCGGGTCCAGGAGCACACCCAGATTCCGCACCCTTTCCGCGAACCGGAGGGGGATCCCCCCCAGACGAGGAAAAGGGCCACCGAACCCAGACGGCGAGCTCCCAAAGAACATAACCTCTGTCTTCTCGGGGTTGAGCTTAAGCCTGTTCGCCCCGGTCCAAGCCAGGACGGCCTCCAGGCACCCGTCGAGAACTTCCACAGCTTCCACAGCAGAGGTGTTAAAGGAGAGATAGAGCTGCGTGTCATCAGCATACTGATGACAGCAGACTCCAAAACTCCTGATGACCCCCGCCAACGGCCTTACATAGATGTTAAACAGCATGGGGGACAGAGACGACCCCTGTGGAACCCCACAAGGGAGAATCCAAGGGGCCGATAACTCCCCCCCATGCTGAACATACTGGGGCCGGCCCTCCAGGAAGGAACGGAGCCAACTGCGAGCAGTGCCTCCGATTCCAACCTCAGAGAGCCGGTCCAGTAGGATACCGTGGTCGACGGTATCAAAGGCCGCTGACAGATCCAGGAGGACCAACAGGGTAGAGCAACCCCTGTCGGCCGCCCGGAGAAGGTCATCTTGCAGGGCGACCAAAGCTGTTTCGGTACCCCGACGAGGCCTGAACCCGGACTGGCAAGGATCGAGGCACTGCCGATCCTCCAGGTATGACTGCAGCCGGACCGCCGCCACCCTCTCGATCACCTTGCCCATAAACGGGACATTGGCGATGGGGACGATAGTTTGTTAAGTCATCCACCGCCAGGCCAGGTTTTTTCAGAATGGGCTTCACCACCGTCTCCTTCAGACGAGGGGGAAAGACCCCCTCACTGAAGGAGGCGGTGGCGATGGCTGAAGCCCATTCGGCCATAGTCCCTCTGGCAGCTCTAATTAGCCAGGCAGGGCAAGGGTCGAAAGGGGTGGAGGCAGGCCGGCAATGCGCCATAGCCTTGGAGGCCTCGACAGCGGAAACAGGCCCAAGCGCATCCAACCGAGGCGACGAAGGCGGACCAGTGACTGGGGATGGCGGGGCAGGGCCGCTGCAACCGGAGTCAAAGCCGGCACGGATGGCCTCTATTTTAGTTCGAAAAAAGGCTGCAAACTGCTCGCTACTGAACTCAGTAGGAGGAGGCCTAGCCAGACTAGGATTGTTGAGGTCTCGAACCACCCGGAAGAGCTCCGCCTGGCGGTTCGAGGCCTCAGCAATTCTCAGGGAGTTAAAAGATGTTCGAGCCTCCCTGATCGCGTTGGTGTAGCGACTAGTCTGGACATCAACAGCAGCCTTACTTAACGCCGTCCGGGTTTTTCTCCAGCTGCGCTCTAGCCTTCTTCTAACCTGCTTCATAGCCCTAAGCTCCCCCGTGAACCATGGGGAGGGCCGGGCTCGGCAACGGAGAAGGCGCTTGGGGGCGATCCGGTCGATGGTGTTGGCAGCTGTTTCATGCCAGAGATTGGCCATTACCTCAGCCGGAGCGCCAGTCGTACCACCAGGAAGGCCCCCGAAGAGCTCACTGAACCGCTGGGGGTCCATAAGCCTGCGGGGGCGGGCCAGAACTGAAGGCCGAAGGTCCCCGCGGGGAGGGGCCGGGATCGCCAGGGAGAATGAGAGCAGGTGATGGTCTGTCCATGACACAGGGAGGGGAACAATGTCCCCCACCTCCAGACACGAGTCCCCCGACATGGAGGAAAAAACCAGATCCAGGGTGTGACCGGACCTGTGGGTGGGGCATAAAACATGCTGGGACAGACCCATGGACGCCATGGATTCCATGAACTCCAGAGCCACCCCAGAGAGTCCATCACCCGCATGCACATTGAAGTCACCCACCGACCAAAAGCCGTGGGGACCTCAGTAGTGCAGCTGCAATGAACTCTGTGAGCTCTGGAAGGGATTGTGCGGGGTTGCGGGGAGCTCGGTAACCCAGCACAATGCCAAATCTGTCCCGCTGTCCCACCAACAGGTGAAGTACCTCTAACCCCTGGCTAACCAATGTCGAGGCCCTGCTAACCAAAAAAGAGTCCCTGAAAACAATAGCGGCCCCTCCCTTTGACCCCCAACCTTCCCACTCCCTCAACCTGATAGCCGGGCGGGCATAGGAGGGAGAGGGAAGCCCCCCCCTCCGAGCCCACCCAGGTCTCGGTGATAAACGCCAGGTCGGGCTTCTCCTCCACGATGGTATCATAAATAATTGGGATTTTATTATGCACCGACCTGGCATTCATCAGGATACAGGGAAGGTTGGGGGCGCTGGTGGTAGGACTCCCGGGCACGTGGCAGAGAGCCGAGGGGTCAGAACGAGGGACAGGCACGAGTTGCCTGACCCGAGTTCTTCTAGTCTGACAAACCCAACGACTACAAGCGTAACGCCCACGGCCCGACACCGTCGGAATATGAGCCCCTGCTAACATGGCGAAAAAAAAAGAAAGAAAGAAAGAAAAAAAAGGAAAAAAAAGAAAGAAAAAAGAAAAAAAGAAACCTACTACTGCTAACAAAACAAACAGAAGATGCAGTACTAGACTTCAAATCAGCAAAAATAAGAATAATCAACACTATACAATAGCAATAAACGAATAGGAGCAATGACACAAACTATTGCAATAATTAAAAAAAATATATGCAAAAGCACAACAATCAATACAATGCAAATTAACAGCAAAATACAAACTAGTGACAACAAGTCACTAGGCTACCCACAAACAACAAGCAATAGTAGTAGGATAAACAAAAAATAATAATAAAATAGAATAACAGCCAAAACAAAATAAACTAAAATCAAATTAAAATAACACCGATATGGGTCCACCGTCAGGGCAGATTGAACACACCTGGGGAGGGAGAGAGGAGGGAGAGAGGGAGGGGAGAGGAGGGAGCCAAGGCCAAGTAGAAGTAGCGACTGAAAACTTATCAGGAAGGCCAGGGAGATAGGGCTACAGGCATGGGGGAGGCCGCGGGGGGAGGGAGAAAGAAAAAAGAAAAAGAAAAAAGAAAAAGAAAAAGCAAGGGGCCAAGATGTCCAAACAGCCCCCCCAACCCCCTATGAACCCACCCGCGGTCCAAATCCTTCCAAACCCGTCACCCAAAGCTTCTTCCAGCGACCTAGAGTTGCCGCCGCTCTCCCTGGTGCCGGGGGGCAGATCGAAAGTAGCCCCCGGCCCAACAAGGCAGCCAGCCAGCGGTTGTAGAGTCCAATAGAGCAGCCCCGCAGAAGAGAGACAGTTCCGCGGAGCGCCTGTGGCCGAGCTTGCCACCTGAATCTCCAGATGGTAAAGAAGGTGAAGCATATTGATCTCACCGACGGCCGAAAATGCCGTCCGAGCTTCCAGGGTGGAGACAGAGGGGGGAAGAGAGTCCCCTACTGCGGCCGGTCTGCCGCCCGGACTACGGCTCCCATAGAGATCTCTACAAGCAGGCAGGGGGCTGAGATGACCAAGAGCCCATCTCTGGTGGCCGATAGCCACCCGAGTTCCCAACCCGGTGAAGGGCTCACGGAAGCACAAGCACCGGCGACCGACCCGTCGCCCGAGAACCTCATCTGGCACCCCACACGATAGTTCTCGACAAGGGGCGAAGGTGGAAAACGTCCCGACAGGCTGAAGTGCCACACGCCGCGGATGGAAATGGCTGCGAGCAACCCCAGCCACAGCAACACAGTTCACCCTCCGCTTCTCCCCGCAGGGAAAACCCACGATGGCAGCCACCACCTCATTCTGCAAGCCTTCCAGGCCGTTGCAGACGGGCCGGTCGCTCAATCTGGGAACCCCACGGGGGGGCACGAGGGGGGTGAGCAGGGCTGAAGAATTCGGGGGGCGAGAGAAGTCCCAAAAGCCGGAAAGAACGGGCGTGAAATAGCTTGCATCCTCCGCTTAATCTCCGGGAGAGAGCGAGCCCGATAGATGGAGAACGGGCTCTGCTGGCCCTGCGAAGTCCGGCCAGCTCCCGAGGGAGGGCTCTGCTGGTTCGGGAGGGACCGACCCACACTCAGAGGCGGACACTGGTGACTCGGCGTGGTCCGGCCGTTTCCCAGAAGCTTGCGGCCAGCGAGCGGCTCCAATGCTGGTTCGGCAGCCGGCATAGCATGCGAAACGCAGCGTACGGCAAGAGCTTGTCAAGGGGGCTCAAACCTCCGAAGAAGGATAGAAAAGGTAAATCCTCCACTCCCCAGCACGCCCTGGCGAACCCAAAGGCATTAAAAAAGATAAAAAACTAGTCCACACGGCAGCAAAAAGAAAAATGACAGAAGAAAACCCAAGACGCTGAGGTGCCAAAACGCCAGAGGGCTGCTGCCGTCCGCCATCTTTGTTCTTATTCTTAAGATTACTTCAGGCTGATAGTGAAAATGATAACAAAAGTGATTTTTCAGTTGCTCTGAACAGCTATTTCTGGCTTCTAAAAAACTCCTTTCTTGGCCTTTTGTATTTTGGTTGGCTAGCTGGCTGGTTTTCCATAGCAGTTATTCTTCCAGTGCCCTGGACTGCTGCCCCTCAGCTCCTCAGTGGGCTTTTGCCCCGATCCTGCCGGTGCCTCCTGCTCCTCTCCACGGCAGATGCTGCAGTGGCACTCCAGAAGTTTCAGTGAAGGGGGGGGGGATGGTCCTGGCTTTACTCTGGACTGAGGCCTTGAAAGTGTCGGTTGTAGCATCCACCAGAAGCACCACTGCAAACAGGCCACGGCTGCTGCTTCCCACCGTCCCTTGAGAGAGCAGGGAAAGTGGCCCCTTCCACCAAAGGCTGGACCTCACTTCAGAAACAGCCCTGTTGGCATGATTTCAACCACCCCAACAGGGTGGCGGCAGTGGTGGGGTGTCAAACTGCGTCGGGAGATGATAAAAGCAGCCCCTACCTCTGATAGGGGATGCCCGGGGGTAAAAACAGGAGGGGCGTCTCCCTGAAGCTAGAAACAGCCTGGGAAATGAAATAGGGAGCCTCTGGGGCTCTTGCTGAAATTTTGGCTCTTTTTGCATTCACAGGCTCTACCTCCGACCGCTGGATGCCACATGCCACAGCATCTGGGTCCATGCACCAAAGTTACAGACTTCTCCCTAAGGAGGGTGGCCAGTTTGAAGGCTCCCCCAGTCCCCTGGGAAAGAGGCTGGGTAGCCCCTCAGCCTCTGCCCCAGCCTCTTGCTGCTCGAAAGGTTCCTCTGTTTCCTATAAAAGTACCTTTGACTCTGTTCTTAGCAGCAGATTTCTGTCTTTCGCCTCTCAAGGGCAGGGTCTGTAGTTCCTCTTTTGGTCAATAAATAAATTTATTTGAACTCTCTCTCGTCAGATCTTTATTGAGAACTTAGATCTGGTGCTTTTTGGGAGGCTAGCTCCTTGACCCAAAATACATTAGGCTCCCTGGACCCAACAAACATGATCTCCAGGCTCTTCTGCTGTATCCCCACCCTTGCGCATTGCTGGCCACACGTTCTCTGGAAGCCCAGCACCACCCCCCCGCCCAGGCACCGACCATGGAAAAGAGGGGCCCCATCTTTGCCTCTGGGGCCTTTAAGTCCTGGTTGTGGGGCATCCTGCCTGCACCCGTCTCCACCAGCTTGCCTTCCATTCTGCAAGCCCTCCCCACCCTTGCCGGCCTTTCCCTGGGGAGGAATTCCTTGGGACAGTTTCCTGCCAAGGTTGATTTAGCACAACCTGGGATCTCCGCTGCTCTCCTTGGTCAGTTCTGCTCTTTAGAAAGAGGATCTGGGCTTCTGACCGGGTGGCAAACACAGCAGCTGGGACAGCCCCCCCCAATTAAGCTGCGCCAAATCTGCTTTGCTCCCGAGCAGATGGAAGATCTGGGCGCGGATGGGTGAGGGCGGGATCCTTCCCCCGTTATGCAAGCCCTTCTCCAGAGACAAAGGATGCCCAGTGCCTGACCTGCCCATCTCTGCAGCATGGCAACAACGAGAGGCTGCCTGTAATCTTCGGGGCAAGAGGGTTGCTAAAAATAAATAAATAAGGCCGCCTGAGTAGAAAGAGAGGAGAAATTTGGGCAGAAGGGGAGCAAGTCCGCCCCCCCCGGAAAGTCCTGTGCTGAGCTGCCGCTTGATTTCTTGAGAAGAAAGGAAAAGGGCCGCCTTTGATACCACACCTTCCAGGGCTGAAGGAGAGAGAGGATCAAATGAAGTAACTGCTAAGAGTGAAACCTCTTCCCCCACCCCCAAACCCTCCCAGCCACACTGTCCAAAACCACCAGAACCCTAAAGTATGCCGCCATAGACTCTGTGTGTACATGCACACACACACACATACACACACAAACACACGCAGTGTGAACAGACCCTTCTTCCAGCAGTTCCTTTTACTCAAGAAAAAAAAAAGAATGGTGAAAGGTGCCATTGAAGAAAGGACAGTCCGTAAAGCTAGCCAGTTAAAAAGATGTAGTCACGGTCAACCTTATTTTTCATTCTGCAATACTGCAGGAGCAGGTAGGGTGGCTGTGTGCCACTTTGAAAGCCTTCCTTCCTTCCCTTGCATTTCAGTGCGACCATTTTTATGTTGTACGGATTCGCCCCATAGACGATTCTCTTAAGCATATTTCCCCTATCTCCGGAATTTTTTATGTTGTACAGATTTTATGTTCTACAAACCGTTTGTTATGCGATGGTCCACTGTATGTGGATTTACATCAATGCAGCTTTTGCTGTAGCAAATGTATTAATACAAAAAGCTGGTATTTTATGTGTTTTGTTTCCATTGTACTATTCACAGTTTTTATTCCATCATGAGGCCATAATTGTCTCCAGTCTGAACAACTACCGACCACAATTCACAATAAACCCAAGTACACATTTATTTGCATTTTTCACACAGCAGTCTGGAAGCAGATAATTGGAAAGATTGTGATTATAACAAAATAAACAGTATGAAGACGAATCAGAAACTTTTTAAAAGGAATGGCAAATCTCTCTGTATCTATGTGCTTTTCTATAAGAAGATGGGTACAGTATTTTATAAATACCAATTATCTGGTAAATGTGGTTCACAAAAATGGGTTCTCCTACAAGTTTGATAATGATTCGGTTTTGGGCTACATTCATCATTATGATGGCAATTAATATCATTCTGTAAAACTCACAGAAATCTGGGCTAGGCAGCAGAAGGCATTTTATGGGATGGCCTCTTCCCTCTGGGACAGAGAGGCTGGTCTGCGCTGGAGGAGGAGGAGGAGGAGGAGGAGGAGGAGGAGGAGGAGGAGGAGGAGGAGGAGGAGGAGGAGGAGACAGCGATTGTGTCATTGGAACCCTGGAACCATAGAATTAGAAGGTTACTCTCTAAGCCCTCAAGTCCCAATCTGTGCTCTGTGCAGGGGGATCCAAATCGAAGCAGATCTGCCAGAGGGTGGTTGTGTCACTCAGGAAGGCATGACCACATCCACCGGAGCCCTGTCTGTTCCAAATACAACAGATCCAGCGCAGAGCAGAGCAGAGCATTGCAGGATGAAGGAGCCGTGCAGAATGACACGAGCCCTGTTCATAAATGACCTGGAGGCAGGGATAAGCAGTGAGGTGGCCAAGTCTGCAGATGACACAAAACTTTTCCGTGTGGTAAAAAACAGAGAAGATTGTGTAGAGCTCCAGAAGCATCTCTCCAAACTGGGGGAATGGGCTACGAAATGGCAAATGCGTTTTAATGTAGCCAAATGTAAAGTAATGCATATTGGGGCAAAAAATCAAAACTTTATCTATCAACTCATGGGCTCTGAGTTATCCATGACAGATCAGGAAAGAGATCTTGGTGTGTTGGTGGACAGCTCCATGAAGGTGTCTCCCCAATGTGTGGCAGCGGTGAAGAAGGCCAATTCCATGCTAGGGATTATCAAAAAGGGGATGGAAAATAAAACAGCCAACATTATAATGCCATTATACAAAACAATAGTAAGGCCCCACCTGGAATATTGTGTACAATTCTGGTCACCGCATCTCAAGAAAGACATAGTGGAACTGGAAAAGGTGCAGAAGAGAGTGACTAAAATGATTACTGGGCTGGGGCACCTTCCTTATGAGGAAAGGATAAAACATTTGGGGCTCTTTAGTCTGGAAAAAAGGTGCCTGAGGGGGGATATGATTGAGACGTACAAAATAATGCAGGGCATGAGTAAAGTGGATAGAGGAAAGCTCTTCTCCCTCTCACAAAATACCAGAACTAGGGGACATACACTCGAATTGAGGGCTGGGAGAGTAAGAACAGACAAAAGAAAATATTTTTTCACCCAGCGCGTTGTTAGTCTATGGCCACAGGATGTGGTGATGGCATCTGGCTTGGATGACTTCAAAAGGGGATTGGACAGATTCCTGGAGGAAAAGTCCATCACAGGTTACAAACCATGATGGAGATGTGTAATCTCCAGGCTTAAAACCAGGGTACTTCAAGGGCCAGATGCAGAGGAGTGGTATCAGGAGACAGATATCTAGTCTCATGCGCTCCCAAACGCATCTGGTGGAGCCACTTGAAGATACAGGAAGCTGGACTAGATGGGCCTTTGGCCTGATCCAGCATGATGGCTCTTCTTAGGTTCTTATGTGACCAGACAGGTATTTCTCTGTTTGGTCTGCTGTGGGGGGCTGGTCTGGGCATTCTTTTTTCCTGTAATCACACAACATTGATGCTAGATCAAACCAGCCTGTCCCCAGAGCATTCCCACCCCTCTCTTCTGGGTTCTTCTGCTTTTTTGGTATGGGTAGGTTCACCCCAAATTGATTTGTTTCCAGTGTGTGTGATTCCTGAAAATGAACCAAAGCTGATCCTTCAGCTGTAAATTTGCTTGGTGGTGGATTTGGATGTGAGCATGTTCTCAGTTCTTAATTTATTTTTGTATAAGTAATGTACTGCATCAGTGCTGCTATAATGTAGTGTTAAAATTGCTTTTACTTCCTCTGCCCCTCCGTAGAGGAAGTGTTTAATTGCCTGATATAATCAAGTGGCTCTTCATGATATAGAAACCATTTCATGGTATGGGGAATTGACAGTGGAAGGAGGCAGAGCAAATAGGATTGTTTGAGGTGGGTGTGTCATGTCGATGCAAGTATTGCACAAAATGGCATACTGGTCCTCAACCTTAAGGGACCCTATTGAGCACACACCGGCAGAGACCAAAGAAGCCATAAGAACATAAGAAGAGCCATGCTGGATCAGGCCAAAGGCCCATCTAGTCCAGCTTCCTGTATCTCACAGTGGCCCCACCAAATACCCCTGGGAGCGCACAAGTCTAGATCTCTGTCTCCTGATACCAGTCCTCTGCATCTGGCCCTTGAAGTACCCCGGTTTTAAGCCTGAAGAGAACACACATCTCCATCATGGTTTGTAACCTGTGATGGACTTTTCCTCCAGTAATCTGTCCAATCCCCTTTTGAAGGCATCCAGGCCAGAGGCCATCACCACATCCTGTGGCAGGGAGTCCCACAGACTAACAACGCACTGGGTGAAAAAATATTTTCTTTTGTCTGTTCTTGCTCTCCCAGCCCTCAGTTTGAGTGTATGTCTCCTAGTTCTGGTATTTTGTGAAAGGGAGAAGAGCATCCCTCTGTCCACTTTACTCATGCCCTGCATTATTTTGTACGTCTCAATCATATTCCCCCTCAGGCACCTTTTTTCTAGACTAAAGAGCCCCAAATGTTTTAGCCTTTCCTCATAAGGGAGGTGCCCCAGCCCAGTAATCATTTTAGTCACTCTCTTCTGCACCTTTTCCAGTTCCACTATGTCTTTTTTGAGATGCGGTGACCAGAATTGTACACAATACTCCAGGGGCGGCCTTACTATCATTTTGTACAATGGCATTATAATGTTGGCTGTTTTATTTTCAATCTTCTTTTTGATAATCCTAGCTGGAGGAGAGTCTTGAGAGTCCCCAGGACTGCAAGGAGATCAAACCTATCCATCCTGAAAGAAATCAACCCTGAATGTTCACTGGAAGGACAGATGTTGAAGCTGAGGCTCCAGTACTTTGGCCACCTCATGAGGAGAGAGGACTCCTTGGAAAAGTCCCTGATGTTGGGAAAGATTGAAGGCAAAAGGAAAAGACGACAGCAGAGAATGAGATGTTGGACGGTGTCATCAATGCAACCAACATGGATTTGACCAAACTCCAGGAGGCAGTGGAAGATAGGAAGGCCTGGTGAACTCTGGTCCATGGGGTCACGAAGAGTCGGACATGACTGAGCGACTGAACAACAACAACAACAAAAGCAAGGAATTGGCCTTCTTCACCACTGCCACGTGCTGGGTAGACAGCTTTATTGAGGTGTCCACCAACACACCAAGATCTCTTTCCTGATCTGTCACGGATAACTCAGAGCCCATGAGTTGAGAGATAAAGTTTGGATTATTATTTTTTTTTGCCCAAATATGCATAACTTTACTTTTTCCTACTTTGAAACACATTTGCCATTTGGCAGCCCATCCCCCCAGTTTGGAGAGATCCTTCCGGAGCTCTTCACAATCTTCTCTGGTCTTTAGTCTATAATAATCTTTAAATTTTCACGTTTTTGTCTTTTCATTTTCTTTTGTGCCTTTGGACTTGGTTGCCTGTGGTGGCACAGACAAACTTGGCTACTTAGTCCACCATTTGATGAAAAGCCCACGGAGCTTCCCTGAAAGAGGCAGAGGCTGTTCCCACTCCCACTCCCTGGTGCCACCTCAGGACTTTTCTCTGTTGCAGATGCTCAACCCTGTGAGCTTGTCTATATCAGAATAATTTTTCTGTCGCTTCTCTCAGGCTGTAATACTATTAGTTCAAGAAGCTAATTGAATCCCCTTGTTCAGAAAGCTCCTCTTGTCACAAAGTTATTTAGCGTCGCATTGAAGGAGCTTAATAACTTTGGGAAGGATGGGGGGGACTATATTTGGACACGGCAGCTCAGGAGAAACTAATTAAGATGCTAAACTTTCCTTGTGCAATGACAACTTCCAGAGCAATCAATAATTGACCCTCTGTGCTTCAGAGCTGGTGCCCACAAGGGCTGTTGGGACCCAGGATGGAGCCGAGAGCAAGTGTTGGTGGGTGGTCTGCTTAGAGTGGGCAGGGTGGTGGTGGTGGTGGTCTCACCTGGACAAAGCAAGACACACCCCAGCAGATAGTAGAATCCTAGAGTTGGAAGAGACCTCAAGGGCCATCCAGCCCAACCACCCTGCCATGTAGGAACCCCCATCACATTATTTTCGACAGATGGCCATCCAGCCTCTGCTTAAAAACCTCCAAAGAAGGAGACCCCAACCCCGTCCATGGCAGCATATTCCACTGCCAAACAGCTCTAACCACCAGGAAGGTTTTCCTAATATTCAAATAGACTGTCTTTTCCTCTAATTTGAAACCATTACTCCGAGTCCTAGTCTCTGAAGCCATGGAAAACAAACCAGCCCCCTCTTCGATATTAGGAAACATTCCCAGTTCCTCCAGACCTTTAACCATCCTGGTCGCCCTCCTCTGGACCCGTTCAAGATTGTCAACATCCTTTTTAAATTGAGGTGCACAGAACTGGACACAGGACTCCAGATGGGGTCTGACCAGAGCAGAACAGAGTGGTACTATCACTTCCCTTGATCTAGACACGATGCTTCTGTTGATGCCACCAAGAATCGTGTTGGCTCATGTTCAATTTGTGGTCCACCAAGATTCCCAGATCCCTTTCACAGGTACTATTTTCCATCCCAGGTATCTCTCATCCTAAAACTGTGCAATTCATTTTTAAACCTAGATTTCAGTCTACTCTCAATTCTTTCCTTTGTCCAAGTCATTAATAAAGATATTGAATAGCACCAGACCCAGAATAGAACCCTGGGGCACCCCACTGGTCACCCCTCTCCATGCTGAAGAGAGGCCATTTATGATCATCCTTTGGGTGTGATCAGTCAACCAATTACAAATCCACCAAAAAGTAGCACTATCTATCCCACTTTCTACTAACATCTTAGCAAGAATACCACAGGGAAACTTATCGAACACCTTACTAAGGTCCAGATAAGCAATATCCACAGCATCCCCCTCATCCACCAGGCCTGTAACTCTATCAAAGAAAGAGATCAAATTAGTCTGGCATGACTTGTTTTTGAGAAACCCATGTTGACTTCTAGTAATGATAGCATTGCTTGTTGAATAATTACAGACTGTCCGCTTAATAATTTGTTCTAGAATCTTTCCAGGAATTGAAGTCAAGCTGACTGGGCGGTAATTATTTGGGTCCTCTTTTTCCCCTTTTTGAAGATGGGGACAACACTTGCCCTCCTCCAATCTATAGGGACTAGAGATGGGCACAAAATGCTAAAATAGGGTTTCGTTTCGTTTTTCATTTTATTCCAGTCCCTTCCATTTCATTTCATTTTAAATGATTTGTTTTATAAAACCATTTCCTTTTTCGTTTTGTTTCGCTTTTCATTTTTTAAACATGTATATGTGTGTGTATTGTGTGTGTGTATGTGTGTGGTGCTTGGGCAACTTTTCCCCCTTCCCCAAGCCCCGTGTGCCAGCTGATTGGCACTAGGGCAGGAAAAAAAGTTCCCCCTCCACCCCAGCGCCTATCAACTGGCACATGGGGCTTGGGGGAGGGGGAGTTCTAAAAGCCAGGTGGGGGAAAACGTAGGCTTTTAAAACTCCCCCCCCCGAGTGCTGATCAGTGGGCACGTGGGGCTTTGGGTGGGAAAAAAAGAGTAAAAAGCCCACCGTTCCCCACGCCTGATAGGTTTCCCATAGGAATGCATTGAAGGAATGCATTCCTATGGGAAAATGAAAAATGAAACGGAACAAAATGAAAATTTCTATTTTATTTTGTTTCATTTTTCTTTGATGGGCCACTTCGTTTTTCATTTTGTTAGGGAACTAAACGAAAAATGAAAAACGAAACAAAAATTGTTTTGTGCCCATCTCTAATGGAGACTTTGCTTGTTCTCCAAGAATTCTCAAAGATTTTTGCCAATGGTTCAGTTATTAGTTCTGACAGTTCTTTTAATATCCTTGGGTGTAATTCATCTGGCTCAGGAGACTTAAACTCATTTAGGGGTTCCAGGTATTCCTGAACTACCTTCCTGCGTATTCTATGCTGCAATTTCTACCCTACTCATCTACTCTCTAACTCGACTGAACTCTTTTTTTCCTTTCTGGATAAAATGGAGGCAAGGAAGGTGTTGAGTAGTTCTGCCTTTCCTCTGTCTCCTGTTAGTAAATGGAGGGCAACCAGAACGATTCGGGGACTGGAACACCTTCCTTACCATCTGAGGCTGCAACGCCTGGGCCTCTTCACTCTTGAATGATGGCGCCTAAGAGGTGACCTGACTGAAGTTTATAAAATCATACATGGTGTGGACAAATTAGATAAGGAAAATCTGTTTTTCCTATTGCACAACACTAGAACTAGGGAGCACTCCATGAAACTTTTGGGTGCTAGATCTCAAACAAATAAGAGAAAGTCCTTTTTTACCCAGATAATCACTGGTCTGTGGAACTCCCTGCCAGAAGAAGTGGTGACAGTTCATGAATGGACAAGTACATGGAGAACAAGGGTATCAATGGCTATCATGATGGATACCCAAGGACAACCTCCGGATCGGAGTGATAGGCAGGATATCTCTCAGTGTCATTTGCAGGTGAAGACATCTGCTTGGGAATACCCTGAAGCAAATGGTGAGCCACTGTGTGAGACTGTTAAGAAATGGTTGAGTTTTAAATGTTTCAAATATTAGCAGTTATACAGTGGCGTGGAAAGATAATTGCTAAGCACAGATTTGAAGCTGGGAGGCAGAAATAAACTTTAGCACCAAAGCTTGTATTACAAAAACATACACAAATAGACAACGAGATGAAACACACAGCATAAATATCACAGAGTAGTGGGGAAACTGTTCATCTCACCAAAAAGCAGTCCCAAAGTAAAATGGGTTCCAATCCTGTCTTTTGTACATATGGCAGACTTCATATAAATCAATCACATGAGTACACATAGGCAGACAATGTTAAGCAGTTATCCATGGCACCTGGATATAATTATTCTGACCTTTTGATGTGATTATACTATTCACCTGTGTCTTGACAAATGACTAAGCATTTATACACAGAAACCATTTTGAATATGTTAAATATTATATTACATACATTTTGTTAAAAGTTGCATTACTTGACAGAGACAGAATGTTGGACTGGATGGGCTATGGTCTGTTCCAGCAAGGCTGTTCTTATGTTCTTAAGGTGGAAGCAATTTTTGTGGACTTGACAAAAAAAAGGATAATTACCATCAGGTGGGAATTAGTGGCTGGCAAGCAACCCCCAATATTGAAAGGTGGCTCATTAGGACCAAAGATAGCCATAATCTCTATTAACATAAAGAACTTATCAACAACAAATGTAGAATAGATAAAACATTTTGGCCCAGTGACAAAAAGTCTCCTTAATTTCATTATTATCTTAACTATCTGAAGGTCTAGAGCATTTGACAAAAGTTATAAGTGATTACTGTTTTGAGACCTGGTAAAGAAAACATATAAGCCAGGTGGATCATTGCATTCCGTTGTCCCCTTTGCAAGGTCTTGAAAGGAATGGTTCTTCTTAGTTTTGTACTGGAGGAAGCAGAATTACTCCTCTAACCACATGAGGGTTGTTTTAGATCTGGGAAGAATCGTACAACACCAATCCTGTGTGTAATGCAATGACTAGGAATGTAAGGAATTTAAATTTATGAGGGTCCCGTGCCAGCGTGCCTGCGCTTCATGGGCTGCAAAAGACCAAGTCTGAGTCTTAGGAGACGAGAATTTATTGATTGATCAATCAAGGCACTTCCACACTTTTTGGTGGTGAGAAGTCCACCCAGAAAACGAAAGGAGATATTTTTATAAGGTTTTTCCAGCACTCTTTTCCTCTCCGCCCATCCGAATTTACGTCATATACATTTGTTACATGCATCAAACACTAATTGACATCTTTGGTCATTTATTTTGTATTCCTGACACTTGCCTAAAAGTTCTAACTGGTACGTTTGAGGGGATCCTCCCTCACAGGCAGGGAGGGTAGGATCATCCTTATGTCTTTGGACATTTGACAGTTTACGAACACCAGACGCTGAGATAAGGCCTCCCTGGTACGCCTTGGACACACGTTAATTGCTAGTGTGTGATCCTCAAAGCTTAGGAACTTAATTGGATCCTTGAATTCATAATTGCCTTAGCTGACTTAGCGGAAGTTCCTTTCTCTATTCTAGCCGGAAAGGCTTGACCAAAGATTCTAAGTTTACAAGAATACAACTGTAGATACATGTGTATATGATACATATATGTATATATATATATATATACGTGGAGTGCTTAAGTGAATATAACTACATTATTCGTGTCACTAGTGTGGCTATATATATATATGTATTGCTTAGAATACATTGTTGGTGAATACATGAGGGCTTGTCCATACCTGTGGTTAGTGAAGCAGCCATATATATTTATAAATATATAATTAGTCAAATGTCCTCCCTTACACTCGGCCCTGAACGGATTTCTGGAAATTTATGCCAGTAAATTTCCCAGAAAACGTCATGGACTTGTAAGGGACGAACAAAACATATCAAAGGTATATGTACAAAAGTGTGAACATTGCGTGAGCCCCCCCTATGTCATTCCTGGGGTGAGATGGTCTTCATGGCTCATGGAAGGACTTTCTATTTTCCTGACAAAAATTTAGGCAGGGCAGTCAGAAAAACATTCTCAGTCCTTTTTCCCCAAAGGGCTTATAGACACAGTTAACAAAATGAAGTATCACAACATGATTTGTGGCGTCTCATGGTGAGGGACGCATCAAATAGGTGAAGGCCAAGGAAACCACCCCTTAATTCACTAGGGCACTTTCTAGAGTAAAATGTTAAGTTAACAGACGAAGTGTTGCCATGCTTGGGATGTAAGAAGACTCCCCCCTGGTCGGACCCACAGACTGCAATGGATGGATATGTTCCATGGACCACAGCATTTAAGTTTCCCCTGTTGGAGAAATGCATCGTGGTCACAGCAGTATCAGGTAACCTCCCAGGCCATGTTGTACACTTCTCAAGGATCCCAAATTCTCAACTGTTGACGGGGCTGGCATAAGAATTTTGATAATATTGTGATAGACTTGGATATCACGATCCCCGTCCCAAAGCGATAATTAAACATGCTTTAAACAGCAGATTTGTTCATTACCTTATTTTAGGACAATCATGAAACCCAAATTAATTTGCCTGCCACAGCAGTGCACATGTGAGATATCGTGTTTGTGTGTTTGGTAGTCAGGCTGAGAACCCTGAATTCTAACAAAGCACCACACTGTAGGTTCATTTTGCAAACCAAATACTTATAAGGAAAATATGCCCTTCTTAGCCCACCAAGGAAATATGTGGGCCAGGCTACTTTGCTAGGTTTTTTCCAACCTTATTTAGGTGTGTGTGGTGTGCATTCAAACTCAGATAATAGCAGGCTGTGCAGAATCACCCAGTTGTGTGTGCATTCTCAATTGATAGACATTTGCAATGATACTAAATAAAGGTAATATACATATCATGAAGGCTGAAAAAGGCATAAGACACATCTAGATGGTGCTTAGAAAACCCACCTTGCGCCATACATTTCTCATGGTAAAGTCATGAATGAGCCGTTGAAATCCGGTCAGAAATGTCTCTGTGGCTGATAGTTTACACACAAAAATCTGCCCCGTAAACATGGGGCCAAGATTAGTTCATCAGTGTCTTTGGTGAAGAAAATAATGTAGATATAGCTACTTCATAAAGCCACTTTTTTCTTAGGTATAAAGGCTCGTGAACACCCATGGGCACCAAAATGTCTCTCATTCAATACAAATTGCATAGAAAGGCAAGTCATAATCTCTGGCACTCAATGCTTTGTGAGTAAAAAGCATTTTCAGTGGCCAAGCATGATCATTACATAAAAAGGCACATCCAGAGAAGCACTTCAGTAAGAGTTTTCACAGTGACTATCAATAATAGACAATAAACACTATCATAATAGAGCCCAGGGTAATGTAAATATTTAAAGTTGCTCTGGAGCCTACCGTGCGCAGGAGAAAAAAATAAGCGCTCACTTGTCGGATGCTGGGAGGCTGGTGTGTGCGTGTGTGGCAACACAAGTTCATGGTGATCCAGGGCACGCGCACAGGCATCAATGAAGGTCTGAAAGCAGTAGTTAAACCCCTAGTCTCTGTCCCGGTGAAAAGGGGTTAAATTGCAGACGTGAAGTCTGTTGGCCGCAATCCAAAACAAGAGTCAGTGGCTGTTTCAGACCCACTCTCTCCCCCCAGAAACAAACAGAAAAGAAAAGAAAAGAAGGAAATGAGAGACAGGAAGACAGGATTTTAATCTGTCAACCTGAGTTGAAAGTGAATCCGCAGGCTGCTTTGGGACCCTCCGAAGTATCACACGCACGCTGTCATCTGGGGAAGGATGGGCAAGGATGCGGTGACCACAGGTCAGGTTCATGTTGTCGCCCGCCGTCCAGGGTGAAGTCATCTAAGGCATAGGGGCAATCTACAGCAGAGGGCAGAAGGCGTCACCGGTCAGGCCTCACTCCTCTCGGTCGCGGGGTACGGGTCAGGCTGGGTGAAAAGGCTGACATCACTGGATCCTGGAGCCCACATCGATCGAACCCGCGGAGCGAAGTCATCACGAAGATGGCATCACCAAAGGCATCAAAGGCGGGGAGGGGAGGTCCAGGAGGGATGGCAGAATGGAGGGCAGGAGGGTCCCCATCTGAGCATCTACGACCGGCGGCGTCAGCTTTCCAAACCCGACCGACTCCGTGATCCAAAAATAAAGAACGGGTGGGCGTTTTTCCCAGAGCAAAAACCCGACCTCCAGGATGTACCTGGGTAAGGGAAGAACAGACACACGACCACAGACAAACACAGAACACAAACACACACGAAATGCCCCGCAGCTGTCTTTGTGCTGCAAGGCAGGGTGGCACAGTCTATCTGACAGTCTTAAAAACAGGAAGGAGAGAAAAAATGTTGCAAAGGTAGGATAAGGCTTCCGTTTTTGTAGAACCAGTCTGTGAATGGGGGAAGCCAAAGTTTATGGTGAGGACGCATCTGTAGTCGGCAGTGTATGATGAGTGCTTGCAAGATGATCTCGCAGGATCTCACAAGCGAGGGGCTCAGGCGTTCCCAAACAGGCACCTGAGATAGATCTCAGCCCCAAAGTCAAATAGCTCTGCTACATGGGGACAATCAAAAATGGAACAGGCAAAAATGTCCCAGGGTCGCAAAGTGATCTCTGAGCATGAAGCAAAATGCGCCAGGGGGAGATGGGCTTGGAATGTGGCGTGGTATAGTCTCGGAAAAAGTACGGCTGATACAGGATTGGGGAAAAATAGGAGCAGGCACCACATTCATATTACTACCAAGTCCCCAAGGGCACGGCGAGAGAGAAAAGAAAAAAAAAATGGTAAAAGAGAATTAGTGTCTCTCTGCAAGGCTGCAAAGGCGCCAGTCTGTCCTAGTGCGTGTCGGGGGCTGGTGTGTGTGTGTGTGCGAGGCAAGACGAGCTCTTCTGGTTCGTCACTCAAGAAAAAAATACATGCAAACACCCACGAGTACACAGCCTCACACATGTTGGCATCTGCCATGGGTTTAAAAATAGTGACGATGTCACCAGGTTCAAAAACAGCTAGTTCTCTATGCTGGCGCAAAAGGGTATAAAAAGGGTGAAGTTGCTGGCCTGTCAGCCTCACCTCAAAGTAAAAGTCAGGTGCTTGCAAAAGCCCCCATTCCCCCCACAAAACAATAGAGAGAAAAAGAGGGGGGGAAAAAAAGGCAGGAAGCCCTCTCCTAGTGTCTCTGCTGGCTGGTTAGGAGTGACACATGCCATGGCACAAACTGCTTGACCACACATAGATAGAAAGAGAGGAAAAAGGCTGATAGTAGTTTAATAGCTATCAAGTAACTAAGAGTCTATTTCCAGCAGGTGTCCTACTTGGAAAGGAAAGGGTTAAAAAAAAAAAACTCAGACGGAAATAAGGCTAGGTGAGCATTATTAAGTCAAAAAGGAGAACGTCTGCTCGAGATTTTTAGGAATATAGGATGTGAAAGAGGTGTAAAAAAAAATCAGGCTGGTTGCCAGCATGCTTGAAATTCCTGAGGGAAAAGGGATGGGGTCAACTTTGTGAAGGGGGAAGGAGGGGGTGAAGGCAGAAAAAGGAAGGCGGGGCAATGGACTTTTGAATTCTCCCGCAGGCTGCATTACACAGCCTGAGGCAGGAAGGTGAGCCCCTTCAATTACCCTGTAATTAGGTGAAAAAGGGCACTAAACTAATTAAGGCAACCTATTATCCCTGTGGTTTGTGAAGTTATCTACTTAAGCCTAATTTGGGATGCATGGCTCTCGTACAAAGAAACAAGAGCCAGAGTGTGAGACCCCACGTTATTGATACGCCTTAAAAAAAAATGTCACAGGCGTTTCCAGCCAGAGTGTGAGAACAAGAAAAATGATTTTATTTTATGTTATTTTTACCTTTTGGCGGCTTTTAAGAACCCTTCGTATTCTAAATAAAAAAAAACCTTGTCCTGCTCTCAAAAACCTGTTAGCAGCTGCTTTAAAAAGAGGAAGGGGAGTCCCTGCTTTGGACCACTTCCAGCACAGAAGTCTCAGGCCCTTCGTTTTCCTCATGGAGCTGACGTACTACAAGGGATTTGGATAAAGATTCCATATTCAGAGATTTAGACAAATTTTGTTGGGGAAATAGGGACTGTCTAAAAGCTTGGATTAAATAATGTAATGGGATACAAATAGAGCCTCTGCTTCTCAATTGCTGGTGAGTTCTGTGGGTTGCTGCCTCAGTCTGCCCATCATGAACCCTGCCCATTCTTGTCCCTGACTTACACTTTCCTTCTACCTCGTTTCCTTTAACTATTTCTTTTCTCTCTCTCTCTCTCTCTCATTCCCTCCTTCTCTCTCTGTCTCTTTCTCTCCTTTCCTCTCCCCGTTCTAATGGCATCTCCAAGGTCCTGATCTAGGTAGGAGATGGGAGGGAATTCTATTTTCAGTTGCTCCTAAGAATCTCCTTGTTCCAAATTAAATTGCCTTATGGTTCCAGCCAGGGCTTACTTGCAAGGGGAGGGGGGAAAGGCTGCCCTAAGCCTTTTAGGTGCAAAATCTTAAGGAATGATGTTATCACTTAGTTTTTTAAAATGTCCCTATAGGTGGTGAATTATGTTGTGTAACAAGCCAGGCTAAGTTATACAAAACATGCGGCTTGAGTATTCAAAAATATCTTCTTGCAGTGTCTATACTTCCCCTGGTTTATAAAATTGGGGTCTTCTCATTTTGGGTGATTTTTACTGCCTCTGGACATATTAACAGGCAATACGTGGCTTGCCACCCTCCCCTTTTTGAGGGCTAGAAACTTAATCTTTGGGATGTTAAAGTCCTGCCTTTGTCAGAGGGGACTTTCTTGAAATTTACATTTGTTGCATTCAATGTCAAAATCAGGTCTCCTTATGGCAATGTGCCAATCTTGCCACAGGGTTCCTTAACAAAAGGGCACAGAAGCTGAATTAAGTTATGCCCATCTACCTTTTTTGTTAAAGGTTTAGTAGTATGCTCATAAATTCTCCCGCATACCAAACGGACTCACACTCAATTAATTACACATCAAGCACACACAACAGTTGATACTAAGATTTGATTTCCCTGCTTTTGACTATTAATAGTTCAGAAATAACGTCCCTACCTGTCTCCTCATGTGGTGCATAGCAACCCTTAGTTCTGTTTAAAGCTTCCATATCCAAGGAGTTGGGCAAAGCGGGATGGAAGTACCTCCTGAATGCTTGAATAAGGCAATTTAGGGTACGCATCCCCCATCTAGCACTTCCTGTCCCCTCAATGCTCCGTGCTCTCCTCCTGTTCCCTCAACATCATACCTATCCATCCCACTTCTGTCTTGCTGCCTTCCTTCTACTATTTTTTTCCTTGTAAAACATCCCTTCAGCTGGTAAATTTTGTTGCGTGACCAGCCAGTCACAAAATATGCGGGATGTTGTTTATCCCTGAGTATTCAAAAGTATTTTTCTCACTGCCCATATTCCCCTGGTATTATCAAAATTGCTGGAGGGTCTCCTAGTTGGCAGAGTTTTTAGTCTCTTATATTAATTAACTAAGCACGTCCTTGTACATTCACACACCTCTTGCTAGCAGGTCATAATTGGTCTGTCCTCCCTGAGGGCTAGAATCTTAATTTGAGATGGTAAAGTCCTGCCTCATCCTAGTTAGAGGGGTTCTTCTTAAAGCTTACTCATGTTCCATTTAATACCAAAATCATTACTTCTGGTGGCAGAATTCCAATGTTACCACATCGCACATCAAAAGGGGGTGCATAAACTGCACTAATTTATCCCCATAGGTTTACTTTAAAGGTCTAACTGTGTTCCTATGATTTCTCCCACACAAGCATCAAACGGACTCACACCTCAACAATCAAATGCACATCATACACGCCAACATGTGATTCAGCAACCATACACAACTCTCCCACATTTCTGTTTCCCCAGTTAACTGCGATCCCTTGCCTAAGAATAGATCTTTCTAACTTCTCTAAAATCAAACGAAGATGGTGGAACTTCGTTGGTATTGTGGGGCAAAGATTGCCAGTCTTTGCCCCTGCTTAAGACACAGGGAATGGCCACTTCCCTATGGTTACGCAGGGTATAGAGGCACAGCCCCTTACCTTGAAAAACACACATGCAAAATTCAAAAGTGGAATCACCATCCCACATGCCCATGCATTAATATATCTCTAAATTTTCCCCAGGATGTTAGAGCAACGCTCTTCTCCTCCTGTTTCAAATACTTAGGGGGCGGACCCTAGGGATGTTGGGCTTTGCAAACTTTCAGTCTGAAAAACCCCCTCCTCCCTTGGGGATTTCAGGGTCGTAGTGTCCCTCAGTGTCCCCTAGTCCTTGGGATGTTAAGGTCGTATCCGACCCTTCTCCTCCCTGTACCCCCCCCCGGGGCCGACAACAAGAATCCGCAATCTTCTCCACTCCACAGAGCTGTTAGATTCGAACTCACGCCACCCCACAACTAGTTTTCTCTTCTTACCAGATTTCTTTTGCGCAGTCCTCTTACAGTTCCTCCGTTGTTCTGCCGGCTTTGTTTTCTCCTTAAATAACAGTATTGTGTCCAATGCTGATAGAACAAGTCTCCTCTCAAAATCAGAGGGTCCGGACTAGATTTGTTCCAGGGTCAGCATGAATTCTTACTGTGATTTAAGTCAGACTCCCAAGAGCGCTGGGGCAGTGGCACATTCCCCGGCATCTCCACCAGAAATGTAAGGAATTTAAATTTATGAGGGTCCCGTGCCAGCGTGCCTGCGCTTCATGGGCTGCAAAAGACCAAGTCTGAGTCTTAGGAGACGAGAATTTATTGATTGATCAATCAAGGCACTTCCACACTTTTTGGTGGTGAGAAGTCCACCCAGAAAACGAAAGGAGATATTTTTATAAGGTTTTTCCAGCACTCTTTTCCTCTCCGCCCATCCGAATTTACGTCATATACATTTGTTACATGCATCAAACACTAATTGACATCTTTGGTCATTTATTTTGTATTCCTGACACTTGCCTAAAAGTTCTAACTGGTACGTTTGATCTCCTCCCCTCACAGGCAGGGAGGGTAGGATCATCCTTATGTCTTTGGACATTTGACAGTTACGAACACCAGACGCTGAGATAAGGCCTCCCTGGTACGCCTTGGACACACGTTAATTGCTAGTGTGTGATCCTCAAAGCTTAGGAACTTAATTGGATCCTTGAATTCATAATTGCCTTAGCTGACTTAGCGGAAGTTCCTTTCTCTATTCTAGCCGGAAAGGCTTGACCAAAGATTCTAAGTTTACAAGAATACAACTGTAGATACATGTGTATATGATACATATATGTATATATATATATATATACGTGGAGTGCTTAAGTGAATATAACTACATTATTCGTGTCACTAGTGTGGCTATATATATATATGTATTGCTTAGAATACATTGTTGGTGAATACATGAGGGCTTGTCCATACCTGTGGTTAGTGAAGCAGCCATATATATTTATAAATATATAATTAGTCAAATGTCCTCCCTTACAGGAAGGGTGACTTGGAAACCAGGAAGGTGTCTGGCATCACCTTGGTTGATCTCTTGGCTGCCTGTGTGGAAATGCTGCTGCCTGGAGGCCATGCTGCTGCTGCTGCTGCTGCTGCTCAATGTTAATCCAGCAGGAGCTCCAGCAGGGCCAAGGAAGAGGGGCTGTTCATGAGCCACCTCCACCTGCTCCTCACGCAACCAGCTGTAATGGGATCAGACGGCCAAGCTACATCACTTGGACGTAAGGTCTGGTGGAATTAGGCCTGTGAATGTAACGTGATGCTATTTGGCAACAAACTGGATTCCGGCTCGGGTCCAACCGCTACGTCCTGCTGCAAAAATTCCCCCACCAAACAAAAGATTGCGACCTAAGTGAAAGAAAAGTAACCCTTTTGCAAAACCACAGATTCTTCCTGTGTGTGGTGATTTGCAAGGACTCCTCTGGTGGGTCCATCAGGGCAGCAATCAGGCTCCTGCTTCATCTGGGGACGTCAACAGCAAGGAGGAGTGGTTCCCCGGGCTTCATCCTGCATTTCCTCCTTCCTCTTAGGAGCCCCTACATTACATATTGGAAGTGATAAAAAGAGATGACAAAAATAAAAAATGGAGTTGAGAAAAAAACGAGGGCGGGGGAACCTGCCCCACGCCTCGTTTTTTCTCAACTCTTTATTTTTATCACTACTAATAGTACGTGTCTTTGAATTAAGATCATTTATTATTTGGTTATTGCAACTTGGTAAGCTAAATTCAGAAGTCTAACATAAAGGTGGAGCTTAATCAATAAATACTTTTAGTCAAGAAATAGATAAATAGGCAAAGAGTTGGTGGTGGAGGAATGTGTAGTAGAGATGGGCACGACCAGAAAAAATGACGTTTCGAGTTGTCGTTTGTCGGGGCGGGTCCGTTTCGGGTTTGTCGCGATAATTTTCAAAAATTTGTCGTTTCCGTTTGTCGTTTGTCATTTGGGTTGGGGTTGGGGTTGGGGTTGGGGTAAGTGGGCTCTGGGAGGCACCTCTCTGGGTGCCTCTGACGTCTGACCCACTAAGAAGGGAAGGGAAGGGAAGTGTAACGCGAAGCCGCCGCATACCATACATTACATTATGTTAGGGTGGGGGGGGGTAAGTGGCAGAGACACCTCTCTCTCTGGGTGCCTCTGACTCACTAAGAAGGGGAGCGTAGTAGCATACTGACGTACAGGTTAGGGAATGGGATAGGGGATAGTGGGCTGTGGGAGGCACCTCTCTGGGTGCCTGTGACCCACTAAGAAAGAAAGTGTACTTGCGTACGGATCTGGGTTAGGGTTGGGGTTAGGGTAAGGGCTAGGCTTAGGGTTACGGTTAAGGTTAGGGTGGGTTAGTGGGCTGCACCTCTGGGTGCCTCTGACCCACTAAGAAGGATAGTGTACTGGCGTATGGGTTAGGGTTAGGGTTAGGGTTAGTGGGCTTTTTATGCTCTCTGGCACATCCAGAAGTCTCAGTCAAAACCTGGCCATGCGATTGGTGGAATGGCTCCAAACATTTGCATGGTCCCATCCCATGGCCAGCCCATCATTGCGCAGGTGTAAAAAAATAAAAATAAAATAAAATAAAATCAATGGAGACGTTTTATTGCAAGAAAAACCCACTGCTGCTACTATAAAAAAATCAGGCATTTAAAATACCTAATTTTCAAATGTTTCTGTGGTGCTTTAGTGGGTTTTTGGACCGTGATTTAAAAATAAATATTGCGGTCACCATTTTGGATCCCACCACCACCGCATGGCAAATGGAGACGACGAGGATGCCCCCCCCCAGCCTGGTACCAGCAGCCCAGGACAGGCGAGGGGGGGGAGGCCGGGGACCCCCCCAGAAACCACCCCTCTCTGGTAGGTGCCCTCACTGAGACAGGCATATTTTCGCCTGCTTTTTTGGCCGGGAATCGTTTTTTTTTTTTTTTACTTTTTTCTGTGCTCCTTGGCATCGTGCGATCGCCGCGATGCCATGAACGACAACGAAAAATCAGACCCAATTTTTCTTTTTCGGTTCGGGTTTGAGCTGGAGCGGAGTAATTCTCGTTACCGTTACCCGTTACGTAACGATAACGAGAACCGAAAACGGAAATGAGAATTTTGCCGCTCCGTGCCCATGTCTAGTAGCTACTTTAAACGAAAGCACGTCTTCAGCATCAGGCGGACTCTAAGCCTCCTCAAGAATCTTGCCGAAGTCATCATTTCACAGCCCTGTCTAGGATCTGCTGAGAAACCCTGGCGAACAGGTGAGATGTGGTGAGGTGATCTCTATCTATCTATCTATCTATCTATCTATCTATCTATCTATCTATCTATCTATCTATCTATCTATCTATCTATCTATCTATCTATCTATCTATCTATCTATCTATCTATCTCTCAGAGTTACCCTTGAGCTCTCCCTGACCCTGACAACCCCTGCAAAGGGTCTGGTTGCTGGCCTCATTCCCAAGATGAGCCCCCCCCTTGGAGAACCTGCACCCCTTCTTCCTTTCCCAGGGGTGGATAGGTGTATGTGGGGAGTTGGGGAGACCAGCGGGGAACAGAAGGCCGAGGGGGAAAGAGAGACGGTGGGGGGGACTAAAAAATACACATCCTTCTTATGTGTGCAGTGAACACAATGAACATCTGTGGTGAAGCCACACTTTAACAAAGATTTTGCTCTCACACTTTAAAAAAGATTAAACAAAGATTTTGCTCTCAGAGGCTAAAATGTCAAACAATTTCAGGATTCTTTACCTAATCGTCTCTGTGATGTGCGGTGACAGGGGAATGTATATATGACAAGCTGAAAAACTTATCATTATGAATATTGATTGTGATTTTACATAATGAAATTTTTCAAAGCTTATTACAGCATCCATGGAATGTACAATTTAGTGACAACAGTAGAGAGATTAAAAAAGACAACACTCCTTTCCTAGCCCTCAGAATCTGATCTAAGAGAGAAGACACAAAAAGCAAAGGGTGTGGGGCAGTTGGAGGGAGGGAGGGAGGGAGGGAGGCCGAAAAAGAACCAGGCATGCTCCCCAGGAAGGACCCCAACGGGGCTGACATCATAAAAGAGTTTCCAAAGCCCCCCCACCCCCACCCCAGATGCACAGGGTCAGTGCATGCAAAATGGCTTTTGTCCAACGCTTCCTGGCTTCCTGGCTGGGATCATCATGTGGATTTTTGTGCCATTCCTGAGGCTTGTGCAGCGGCTGCTCTGGCGGGTCTCAGCACGGGAGCTGCCCTGAGAAACGGCCCAGCCCGGCCCTCCTCCTTTGTGTCTTCCCGCCAACATCCGGCAGCAAAGACCTCCCTCTCCAGGCAGGCCATTCAGCAACAGGCATCTCAGGAATTCTTTGCTTGTTGAATTTCGATATAACATGTTTTAAGATTGTTTTTAGTCTTGGCTTTGGTGTTCCATGTTTTATCTTCCATTTTGAAAACTACGGTCTTTTAGGGCTTTTTGTGGTCCAGCCTCAGCTCTTGTCAGCCACCCTGGAACCCCTTGTGAGGAGAAGGGCTCGTAAGCCAGACAGGCAAACCAAATCTTGAACAGCACAGAACTGGTGAAATGTGTGGGAAAAGAATTTAAAGGTTTTTTTAATGTGAGAGCAAGGCCTCGAGATGGCAAAGAGGGAGCCCTGGGTCCTCCCGAGGCCACAGGAGTGGAATGCGGGTGGGGTGGTGGTGGTGGTGGGGAGCAGCCCTTTCTGCAGCTGAGCTGTGCTTTGGAGGTGGTGGCTGGTGGAGTGGATTGGAGGAGGGGGCAAAGCGGGGCCCCCAGGGACTCGTGCTAGGGCTCCTCCTCATAGCCCTGCCTTGCAAGCTGGGAGGAGGCACTTCCCTGCCTGTTCTTCCTGCAAGAGGATGCATTGTGATTCATATCACAGATTCAATTTTCAACATTAATGCCTCTGAATTTGTCAAATTCCCTTCAATATGACAAGGTAAAGTAGGCAAGAATGAATGTTAATGAGCCTGGAACGGGCAGAATGCCAGCCTCCTCCTCCGACCACCACCACCACTGGGTCTCCTTCCTGGGTGGAAAGGGAGCCAGATTAACCCCCTCACAAACCTCACACACACACACACACACACACACACACACACACACACACACACACACACACACACACACACACACACACACACACACACACACACACACACAGAGAGAGAGAGAGAGAGAGAGAGAGGTGCTTCTTGCCAGGGGTCTCTGGCACGTTTCCACAGCCAACAGCCGCCTTGAAAAGTAAGCTGGGTGGACGTGTCAAGCTCTGGGCTGGTTTGTTCCAGGGTGGAGAGGAAGATGGTAAGCAGGTAGATTTCCAATGACTTGTCACTCCAGGCGGACTGAAAGGTCCTTGGGAGTTCAGCGTCCGACTACCTGCACCCTGGGGGTGAAAGTGCCAGAGGGTAGGCAGCCATCGCCCAAGACTGTTGGAAGCAGCTGGAGCCATGTGCCCCCCCCAGTGCTCAAGAGTAGGACTCAGCTACCATATCATGGAGGACTGGGTGGGGGGTGGGGGGACGGGGGCTCCCAGGCGCAGCCCAGGGGCAAGGGACCCTCCGGCTACTCCTTCATGTTGCCCAATGACCCCACCTGGGAAGGCAGGCTGGTAGTTTTTTCCAAGAAGAGAAGCCTGTCCTGGGATGCAGGCCCTTGGGAGCTGGAGGAGGGCTGGATGTCCACGCTGGCAAGGCTCCCCCCCCCAACCCAGCAAGACCCACCCTCCTGCCTGGTCCCGACTACGGAAATGCCACAGCAGGTTATCTGTCCATGTGGTGACATTGAAGGTGCCTTTCTGCCATCGGTGGGGAGGACTTCCCCTGTTTTCCAGGACTTCTCAAAGATTAGGTGGTGTGGAAGCATCATGGAGCGGCTCAGTGACCCTGGCTTGAGATCCCTCCTCACCCCTGTGGCCTCTGTGGAGGTCTGCAAGTCACGGGCAGGAATCTCCTCCTGATTCACGACTGCCAAAGGGCCTCCTTTCAATCCTGGAATCACACAGTCCAATTCTCTCTCTCTCTCTCTCTCTCTGAGGGTGGGCCACTAAAAGGGTGGAGAGTGGCCTAATAAGGCAAATGTTGAGTACTTGGGGGGGGGCACTGAGGGCCTGCCCGCTGGCCCTGGGCTTCTGTGGCCAGCTTCTGCTTCTGCAAATGCAGGGCTGCCCTGCTCTCGCTGCCTCCAGGACCCGGCCAGGAACGCTGGGTCAGCAAACCAACCTTCTGCCCAAAACTTCCTCACGGCAGGAGCAGCCCTCTTTCAACGGCAGCAAGAGTTCCGTGCCACCCTCCAGCTCATTGGGGGGGTAGACAATGAGTTTCTTCCTTTAAAAAAAAAAAAAGAAAAGAAATCAAGGGTAATTTGCCCTTGAGTGGAATGAGGTCTCTCTCTCTCTCTCTCTCTCTCTCTCATTCCCTGTCCCTCTGGCCAACTCCCCCACCCCTTTCCCTTCAAACCAGGGGATGAGGAGGAAGGGGTCAGCCACTCTTGCTGAGGACTGGAGGCTTTGGCCCTCGGGCCAGGGGGGATTCCCGTGACAGGCAAACACAAAGGCTGCCCACACTGGCTAACTGGTGCACGCCTGGTTCAAAAACAAAGTGGAATCAAACTGTAAATCCTTATGAAACCACAGGAAATTCTCAATACTTGAACTTTCAGAGAGGGTCCTTTCAAGTTAGTCCTTTCAAGAATTGCAGGCCAAAATAAAAAAACAAAAAACAAAACATTCTGCTGCTATAGGTCTGAAGAAGTGGACGTGTCCACAAAATGTTACATTAAAATATGAAAGTTAGCCTTTAAGGTGCCACATGTTTTGTGTCTTTTGTTTTGTTTTGTTTTTCTTTGTTTGTCTTCAATACTTGAACATGTCTTAAATGTACTGGACTGTATATTATCCCTTATTACTGTAAGCAGCCTTGGGTCCTTTTCCAAGGAGAAAGGCGGGGTAAAAATACTCTAAAATAAAAATAAAGTAAAAATATAAATGTTCACACAATAAGCAGTAGGTGGAGGAACATGCGACATGGAGCCTACTTTGGTCCCTTGTGTGCCACCATGTGTTCCAAATGGTGCTCCGTGACATACTGATGGAGGCAGAGAGGATGGCCGATGGCCTTCCCAATGACTGGAGCCTTTATAGTCGGCAGTAGAGATGGGCACGAATAAAAAAAATGACGTTTCGTTTGTCGTTTGTCATTTGGAGGGTCCGTTTCAGTTCATTTCCGTTTTTCACAATTTTTTTGCAAAAAATTCGTTTTCGTTTTCGTTCATTTTGTTACTGTTTTGTTACCATTTATTTCAATTTTTAGTGATTTTTTTAGCATTTAAAGCAGTTCACTGTATTGCAATAACGGAAACGAAACGCACGACAAAATTTCTGGCGTTTCTGTTCATTTTGTTTCATTTTGGAGACAAAATTTGTTTCTGAAAACGGAAATGAAAAATTGTTCATTTCGTGCCCATCTCTAGTCGGCAGGAACACCTTGGGACTTGCCAGGCCCCTTTCTGGGGCTTTCCTGAAAAGAGCCACCACTACCATCCCTTTTGCAGGCACTGATCCGTGCCTCCAGCCCGTCCGTCCGTCCGTCCGTCCGTCCGAGGGGGACTCTGTTCTTTCCCTTCATTTGCTCTGCTTGTGGGCATCTCTGCGAATGCCTCCTCTCTCCCAGACGCTGCCATCAGACAGGCACTTTATATGCAGATGAAGCAATAAAGACCGATAAAAAGCTTGCAGCAAAGATCCGCAATGGGAGATTTACACTCAGGAACACCTCGAGGCCTTTGGATGCCCAGCAGGCGCCTGAGGGCTGACCATTTGGGCTGGGCTTCTCTTTCTCACCTGGGATTGTGCAGAATAGTTCATATGCATAAAATAATTGAATCTAAGACTTTAGCGCCTGCTGTTATGTACACAGTATTCATAAAGTCTCCACTCCGTGTATAATAGCTCCAGTCAGTGGAAAGACCTTGGTGATAAATTTCACCACAAATCCATCCCATTGGTGCTGCGACATTTATTTATTTATTTATTTATTTATTTATTTATTTATTTATTTATTTATTTATGTACCGCCTGTGTTCCCGAAGGAACTCCAGGCGGTGTACAGCAATTTAACAATAAAAAACAAATATCAAACTTATGATGCCTGTGAATGGCCATTAATCTTCTCTCCTGGGAAATTCATGCCAGGACCCGGATCCCTCTGAAAGGAGAAAAAAAAATCAAGTCTTCTTGGACAGAAGAGGGGGAAGTGGCTGGTCACCACCTGAGATCTGGGTCCCCTGCCCAAGAAAGAAACCCAGGGGTGCAGCTGGCCATGCAACCATGGGCTCATGTTACAAGAACCCAGCTTTCGGATGAATACAGTATCAGGGAAAAAATCTTCTCCCTGTTAGAGCAGTGCAACAATGGAACCTATGACCTCTTGGAGACGTGGTGGATGCTCCAACAATGGAGGCCTTCAAGAAAAATTTGGACAACCACCTGGCAGATCTCCTTTGGTTTGTGTTCCTGCAATGGCGGGGGTGGGGGCGGGGGGGATTGAACTTGATGGCCTCATAGGCCCCTTCCAATGATTCTCTTCTATGATTCTGTGATTGTAGGGTCCATGTGTGTGTCATGTGCCCATGCATGTGGGCCTAGGGGTGGTTGGGTCAGAGTGGCTCATAAACATGAGAGTGCCTTGCTGAAAATGGGGGTGGGTGGGTAGGTAGAATCTCCTGCTTAGGCCATGAGCCCTCTCTGTGTTACCTTTTGCAGGTAAGATAATCATGCCACCTAAATTCTTCTTCTTCTTCTTCTTCTTCTTCTTCTTCTTCTTCTTCTTCTTCTTCTTCTTCTTCTTCTTCTTCTTCAACAACAACAACAACAACAACAACAACAACAACAACAACAACAGCAGCAGCAGCAGCAGCAGCCACCCCCATCAAGTCAATTCAGACTTAGGGAGACCCCTTTTCTCCGGGTTTTCCGGGTGGAGAGCACTCAGAGGTGGCCGACCACCGTTCCCTAGGGCCATGCAGCTGTCGCCCAAGGCCACCCAGGCCGATTGGACTCCTGGAAGGTGCAGTGGAGGGACAGAAAACCCAGCCTCTGGCTCCACAGCCAGATCCTTAACTCCCTGGGCTCCCCAGCAAGGACAGCCCAGTTTAGGAGCGAGGAGCCTGGTGATGCATTGCAAGCAAGTCCCACGAGGGAGAGGGCTGAAGAGATGGGTTGCTTGGGGGCAGGGATCGGGTCTGCCTCTCCTGCCACTCTTGGAGTTGCCTGGGATCGATGAGGTCCCTCCCTGCCCCCCCCCCATTGATCTATGGTGTTGCCCTCATGTGGTGACATACAGCCACCTTTTGGCAGGTGGCAGTTTCTTCTCCTAGCCTCCAGAACAACAGCACAGCCTCCTGCTTTTGAGAACAGGGGTGGGGAAACCTTGACCCTTGACCCCTCTGCAGCCATGATTAGGTCAGAAGTGGGAGAGCCTTGACCCTGGAGGTCATGGCTGCTCCGTTTTCTCCCAGGATCTGGAAAGCTGCCTCTTTCTTTCCTGCCCCTCACACAAAAAAAGGTTCTTTGCCTGACGTGTGTGTGTGTGTGTGTGTGTGTGTGTGTGTGTGTGTGTGTGTGTTGGTGGGGAGGGCCAGAGGGTCAGCTAGCATGGCTCCCTCCTTCGTTCTTGGAGGAATGACCCGTGCCTGCTGCCTTCCTGGGCGCACCATGGAAGGGCGTCTGTCCCTGGTCCTGGCAACGTTCTTTTGAGCTTCACAAGAAGTTCCTGCTCTCCCTTGGTAACCTCCATTGGGGACAAGCAAGGATTGTTCTTTGTAGATAAAAGGTGGCGTCTCCTTCTTTCAGATGCTCCGCAGATCTTCTTTCTCCCTCATCCCTAATTCACAGCATGTAGCAGTAATTTTGGTGGATGGTGCTGTAGGAGATGGAAACGGCAGGCACATTTTGGACAGATGGGCAGTTGCCGCTTAGCAGCCCTTTTTTTGAAATAATAATTTGCTAATTACTTGATATTTAGCATTTTACAGACAAAGTCCCTATTTCTCATGCCCACAAAAGGATTTCAGAAGATTAATTAGCTCTTAGTTAATAAATAATTAAAGTTCTATCTGCTCATTGCCCCAAAGCAAATATAAATGTGATATTACTAATCTGATGTCCTGCAAACAAGCTTGATCAGAGGTGGCTTGGCAGAGTGCCTGATCCAGTCGCAGCTGCCAGCACCACCACCACTGCTGCACTGCCGCTGCCGCCACCGCCGCCAATGGGTCGTCTCGCCTTCTATCCTCACTGGATGGAAGAAGGCACCTCAGAGTCCACCGCAAGCTGCCCTGCTCCCGTTTGGGGTGAGGGTGGTTGGCGTTGCCTTGCCTGCCTGATAAGCAGCTCCAGAAGCAGAACCCCGGGGCCCCTGGAGTGGTGGTGGGATGGGGGAAAGCCCCCATTGTCCCTCCAATGACTGGGATCAGTCCCAGGTGGAGGGACAGCAGCAGCCAAGGCCAAGAAAAGGGGAGGAGGGCTGCCTCTCCTTTGTGGCGGGGCGGGGGAGTGCCAGCCACGGGAAGAGGCCAAAGGGTGGCCTCCCTCATGCCCAGAGCTGGCGGCTAGAACCCCTGGGGGCACAGGAAAGCCCCCCTCCCCCGGGGCCACAGGGCCACCCCTCTTGGCCACTTTTCCTTGAGTTCCTTTGCCTTGAAAACAGTGGCGGTTCTGCCCCGGCCCTTTTCCCTTGTTTCTCCCACCCAAGAGTGGGATGGTTTTGGACCGTGGGCCCTCCCCATCCCCACCCCGGTCTGCCCTCACCTCTGCCCCAAACAGCAGGCCATTCCTAAACCTTCCGCTGAGCTCTCCTCTGGATCCAGAAGACCAGGGAGCCACTTCTCCAGAAGGCAGGCTTTCAACCTTCATGGCTGAGTCCCTGAATTGCCATTTTCAACCAGGATGGTTTTTCGTGCTTTACATGTTTCCAGTCATTCCATGTATTTAAAACAGTATTATGATTTTGTTTTTAATGTATAACTTAGGGCCTTTTTACACAACCCCTAAGATCTACTGGTCCCTTAAATTCGGACCAGAGATCTTGAGGGTTCGTTGCTGTTCCTCCGTCCCCACCCGCTCCGCACTTCTTTGTTCTGTCTGCGTGAGGGGGGAGGAAAAAAAAAGCCTTAGACAGAGACAAAAGAATGCATTCTTACCTCTGGTGCTGGTGGAGGTTGCTCCGACCTCCGTTTACTTCCTGGTTCCTCTTTAAGGGGCGGAGGCAAAAGAAAAACAACAGAAAGAAGCGAGGAGAGCTCAGGCACTCTCCGCATCAAATATTTTTCACCATAAAAAAGCAGGTACAAGAAAAATGTGCTGGGTCACGCTAATGTGGGAGGGGTCGCACTTAATTGTCTGCAAACTCCGGAGCTGGTGGGTAAACATTTTTAAGGTCCGGAGCTTGCAGCCATTTGCGGCGGAGCTTAGGGGTCGTGTATAAACGCCCTTACTGTGTTTTTAATTCTGTCCTTTTAAATAATGTAAACTGTCTTGAGTCCCCTGATCAGAAGAAAGCCAGACAATAAATAAATAAATAAATAAATAAATAAATAAATAAATAAATAAATAAATAAACAAACAAACAGACAGACACAAAGACAGACAGATATCAATGAAAGCTTGCATGCCAGGTTGGGTAATGTCCAAATGGCCACTGAGAGGAACAGCTAAACTAACTCCTAACCCAGCCCCACCAGTCGCTGTTTCATTTGTTCCTACTGCCCTGTTGCATTTTGTCTTAGTATTAAACAACAGAGCAAGATTCATGGCAGAGAACAGAGAAGGCCCTCTCCCGTGTGCTCACCAGACACACCTACGGAGGGGGTGGAACCAAGAGAAAAGTATCTCCCGATTCTCTCATAAAGGGAGACACAGTCCTTGAGATAGCTTGGACTCAAGCCGTTTAAGGCTTCAAAGGCCTGGTGGGTAACAGGAATGCTGTGGATGTTGCTTATCTTGATTTCAGCAAGGCCTCTGATAAGGTTCCACATGATGTACTTGCAAATAAGTTAGTAGAATGTGGGATAGATAGTGCTACTGTTAGGTGGATTTGTAATTGGTTGACTGAACACACCCAAAGGGTGATCATAAATGGCTTCTCAGCATGGAGAGACGTGACCAGTGGGGTGCCCCAGGGTTCTGTTCTGGGTCCGGTGCTGGGACCTTGACAGATTAGAGTGTTTGGCAGAAAAAATGAATTGCATAGATATAGGATGGGATATTAGTACCTGTGAAAGGGATCTGGGAGTCCTGGTGGACCACAAATTGAACATGAGTCAGCAGTGTGACACAGCGGCCAAGAAAGTCAATGTGATTCATGGTTGTATGAACAGAAACAGATCAAGGGAAGTGATAGTACAATTCTATTCTGCTCTGGTCAGACCCCACCTGGAGTACTGGATCCAGTTCTGTGCATCTCAATTTAAAAAGGATGTGGAGAACCTCAAATGGGCCTAGAGGAGCGTAACCAGGATGGTTCAAGGTCTGGAAGAGATGTCTTACGAGGAGTGGCTTAGTGAATGGAATGGAATAGAATAGAATAGAATAGAATAGAATAGAATAGAATAGAAGAGTTTTATTGTCATTATGTATATGCAAGATATGCACAATGAAATTAGAGTGCTGTTCCACAACACACTCTAAACAAGGAACCATACTAAAAACATAAAACACATAAAACACCATACAAGATATTAACAACTCTTAAAATCGCTTACAAAATTTAAAACACTACTTAAAAACTGATTAGGATGGTGCTAAAACTGTTGCGTTTAACTTGGATACCGCTCTGGGATAAAAACTGTTCTTTAGTCTATTTGTTCTGAACCTAAGAGTCCTATATTTCCTGCCAGACAGCAACAGTTCAAAAAATTGGTGGCCAGGATGCAAAGGGTCTCTCAGAATTCTAGATGTCTTCCTCAAGCATCTGGAGTTGTATAGTTCTTCCAAAGGAGGAAGAGGACAGCCCACTATCCTCCCAGCTGGGAATATTTAGTTTTGCAAAAAGAAGTCTATGGGGGGATAGGATAGTGATGTTTAAATATTTGAAAGGATGTCATATTGAAGAGGGAACAGGTTTGTTTTCCATGGCTTCAGAGACTAGGACTCGGGGCAATGGTTTCAAACTACAGGAAAAGAGATTCCATTTGAACATTAGGAAGAACTTCATGACAGTTAGAGCTGTGCGGCAGTGGAATAATATGCTGCCACAATGGAGGGTGGTTGATTCTCCTTCTTTGGAGGTTTTTAAGCAGAGGCTGGATGGCCATCTGTCGAAAATATTTGATGGCCCTTGAGGTCTCTTCCAACTCTAGGCTTCTATGATTCTATGATTTCGTTAGGGCACCCCCTTTGGAGCTGAAAAACTCAAACCCCTGAGCCCCAAACCTCTCCAAATTTCAGGGGCTTAATGGGGAGAGCTTGAGGAAGCTTCCTTGCCATTTTGGTGCCTCTAGGACCCAAGGGAACATGGCGTTTTGTTGCCTTTTGTTGCATTTCATTAAGAAACTATTTTTAAAATTACAAATGAAACAAAATGAAACTCACAAAGAAACAAAACCAAACAAAACCAAACACTGTATTTCCGTTTCATGCCCATCTCTAATGTCCAGCTTACTTGTCAGTTGCTCCCCAGCCCCTTTTAAAGATGGATATGGCATTTGCACATTTCCTGTGTGCTCAGACAGTTCACCTCTTCTCCAAAAGCCTGTGGAATTTCAGCAGAGAGCTCCGTTAGGCCCTCGGGTGCCGTTTGTCTGGCCCGGGAGATGATCTTGTGCCTCCTCTGGGCCGTTCCGGGGCGCCATCTCCCTCCTGGCCTCCTTCATTTGCCCTGCACCAGCCGGAAGGAAGGAGGCAGAGGCCGCATACCAGTCACCCAGCAGTCCTTCTCCATCCTCTCCAAGCGGCAGAAGACTGTCCGGCCCCTTCCGCTTCTGGGCTCTTCCTCTTGCTTGGAGCCTAGCTGGGAGGAGGAGGAGGAGGAGGAGGAGGAGGAGGAGGAGGAGATGTTTCAATTATTTGCAAGCTTTCCGGTGATGCTGAGCTCCTTCTGAGCTGTTGCCTTCCGAAATGCTAACTGCTTGTTTATTGATGGGTTCTCCTCCTCCTCCCATTTCCCTCTTTTGTGTCCCTCCTTTTAATAATTCTCATTTAAAGCTTTTGTTTTAAAATATTTCTTTTGTCTCCCTTCTTATTTTAAAGCTACTTCCGTGGCCACCTGAGCTTCCTCTGAGGCTTGCCCTGTTCTTTCTCATCAGGACAGCCTGGGACTGTGCCTTTCTCCCCTGCTGTGCCTCCGCGAGCTCCTGCAGGACAACAATGCTCCCCCCCCCCCCAAGCCACCTGCCCTGCCCTGCCTACCTCTTCTAGAGCTAGCCATGCCCATCCACTTGGCCAGCTTCCTCTCCCACAATGAAGCCAGAGGTGGGCTTGAGCATCCAGCACATGGCAAACCTGCCTGGCATCTTAAGGCAGAACTGCGTGGCTCACAAATGAGAATCGGGGGAGGATGCTGGGAAGTCCCCACAGTCCCCACCAGCAGAACTGGATGAAACCCATGAAAGCAGGAGGGCTTGCCCCCCCCACCCCACAAGGAACCTTAAATCCCAAGGGACGTTATGCTGCTGGACCCCGAAAGGCCGTGTCCCCTTTCCCCAGGTCAGCCTCCCTCAGCCTCCCCCCCCCGCTCCCTCCCTGGTCTCTTGGGGCTCCAGTGCCAGTGGGAGGTCCCACCTCAGCCCCTCCTCTCCCAGGGGAAAAGAGAGGAGGAGGAGAACCTGGAAAGCCACGCTCATTCTGCCGGCAACTCATAGGAGTCTGAGGACTCCATTACGGCTCTAATGCACTCGCTAATGAATGTGGGCATAATTATGTCATGCAGAGATTTCAGGGGTATTCCGTGCTAATGTTAATCGCTTCCATTTAATGTGTACACCGGATAATGGAGGCAGAGTTGAGTCCAGGCAGCTCCGAGGGGCCACCACCAGCTGTCTGGCCACCATGCAGGCCAGAACTCTCTTTTGCGCCCAGAAATGGCAAATGGGCGCCTCTGGAAGAGACCCCCCTGCAGCCAGCTGTCTGGAGGCCCTTCCTTCCCTTCCCCCGCCACCCCCATGACCTTGTGGCTGGGGTGGGCACGCAAGCGGTAGGTGGAGAGGCCCTTGATGGCACCAGAAGCCAGACAGCACCACGAACCAGGAAGAGGCTGCAGAAGACCTGAGCCTGGCAGTGTCCCCTCTTCACCCCCACCCCCACCCTCCTTCTGGAAAGGAACAGCTGGGGTAAGGCAGAAAGTGGCCCCTGGCAGAAGAAATCAGGAGGCCCAGACGAAGAAAAGAGAAGACGTGTTTTTATTTTGCTGGCTTGTTTTCCTCTTGGCAGCTTCCCTGCCGCTCCCACCCTGGGAGGGAGTGGGGGGAGGGAGGGAAGGCCTGCTTCCCACCCTGGATGCCACCACCCCGGTCACTGGCGAGGGGGAGGCTCCCTGGACCAGGGACACCAGCCTTCCAAAGGGAAGCCGTCTTGACCGATTTCGACTCCTGCCGGGAACATTCAAGGGCCGCCCAGCCACAGCCACCTCTCCTGTGATGCCCGAGTCTTCTGGGACGACCGAAACCCGAGACCAGGCAGGGAGTGCTTGTGACGAGGCCTCAAGGGATTGTGCTGTCAGAGAAGGCTCCTCCTCAGTCTCTTGGCCAAGCAGTATTGTGCACCACAGAGAGGGAAGCAGGCAAAGTGGATTTCTGGCACTAATACTCTCTATATAGATCCATACCTGTTGTGTCGGACCGTGGTCGGTACGCTACGGGCTGGGGGGGTTAGTCGGTTAAGAAGAACTCGGGCCAGGCAACTTGTGCCTGCCCCCCGTTCTGACCCCTCAGCTCACTGTCACGTGCCTCGGAGCCACTCCGCCAGCGCCTCCGATCTCACCTGCCTCCTCTTGAATGCCAGGTCGGTCCATAATAAGACACCCATCATCCGTGATACCATCATCGATGGGAGGGCCGACCTGGCATGTATCACCGAGACCTGGGTGGGTGCAGGGGGGGGCGTCCCTCGCCCTGCTGTGCCCCCCTGGGTTTCTGGTACAGGGGGTGGGAAGATCGGAGGGTCGTAAGGGGGTGGGGTGGCCATTGTTTACAGGGACACTATTCAAATCAGTAGGGCCTCGACGTTGGTGATTCCAGGGCTGGAATGTGTCCATCTGTTGGTTGGGCACCGGGACAGGTTTGGCATTGTGCTCGGTTACCGCGCTCCCCGCAACCCAGCACAATCCGTACCAGAGCTCACCGAGTTCATCACCGCTGCACTGTTGAGAACCCCCCGCCTTTTGGTGGCGGGTGATCTCAACGTGCATGCTGGCAGTGACCTGTCTGGTGCCGCTCTGGATTTCATGGAGTCCATGACCTCCATGAACCTGTGCCAGCATGTTCTATGCCCAACCCACAGATCTGGACACACCCTGGATCTGGTATTTTCCTCCACGTCTGAGGATTCGTGTCTGAGGGTGTGGGATATTGTCCCCACACCCGTGTCATGGTCAGACCATCTCCTGCTGTCTTTCTCTGTATTAATCGCCGCCCCACCCCGTGGGGACCTTTGGCCAACTGTTTGGGCCCGCTCCCGAAGACTCCTTGACCCAGATCGGTTTCGGGAAGTCTTCGGAGGGCCTCCTGGTGGACTGGCTGACGATCTGGTAGACTCCATGGTAGACCTATGGTTTGACGAAACATCCCGGGCTGTCGACCAGATCGCCCCTAGGCGCCTCATCCGCTGCCGAGCTCGTCCCTCACCGTGGTTCACGGAAGAGCTTCAAGCGATGAAGCAAGAACGGAAGAGGCTGGAACGCAGCTGGAGGAAGAACCGGTCGGCGACTAAGAAGGCTGCAGTCATCGCACAGTCCAGGTGCTATGTTCATGCACTCAGGGTGGCTAGAAGATCTTATAACACCCTGAGAATTAGTGAGGCCTCGAACCGCCAAGCGGAGTTATTCCGTGTGGTTCGTGACCTCACTAATCCTGGACCGTCTAGGCCTCCTCCTACTGATTTTAGTAGTGAGCAATTTGCAGCCTTTTTTCGATCGAAAATAGAGGCCATCCGTACCGGTTTTGAACCCTGTTGCTCTAGCCCACTCTCGGCACCCCCAGCGGCTGTGCCCCCTCGATCTCCTCGCATGGTTGAGTTTGGGCCTGTCACCTCACTTGAGGCCTCCAGGGCTATTGCCCACTGCCGGCCCGCGTCCACTCCCTTCGACCCTTGCCCATCATGGCTTATGAAAGCCGTTGGCGGGAACATGTTCGAATGGGCTTCTACCATCGCCACAGCCTCCTTCAGGGAAGGGATTTTTCCCTCTTGCCTGTAGGAGACTGTGGTAAAGCCCATTCTGAAGAAACCCAATCTAGCATTGGGCGATTTAACCAACTATCGCCCGATTGCTAATGTTCCCTTTATGGGCAAGGTGATCAAGAGGGTGGCCGCGATCCGGCTTCAAACACAGCTGGAGAGTGAGCATATCCTGGGTCCGTTCCAGTCTGGGTTCAGGCCCGGTCGGGGGACCGAGACAGTTTTGGTCGCTCTGCAAGATTACCTCCTCCGGGGGGCCGACAGGGGGTGTTCCTCCCTGTTGGTCCTCTTGGATCTGTCAGCGGCCTTTGATACCGTCGACCATGGTATCCTGCTGGATCAGCTCTCCGCGGCTGGGATCGGAGGCACTGTTCACAGTTGGTTCCAGTCCTTCCTCGGGGACCGTCCCCAGCAGGTTCAGCATGGGGGCAAGTTGTCGGCCCCTTGGACACTACCTTGTGGGGTTCCACAGGGGTCGTCTCTCTCTCCCATGCTATTCAACATTTACATCAGGCCGCTGGCTGAGGTCATTAGGGGACATGGAGTCTGCTGTCATCAGTACGCTGATGACATGCAGCTCTATGGCCGTTACTTCACGAAGTGCCTCGCTTCGAACCGACCTTGCCTTCGCTGTGAATTCGGAGGCGGTCACGTGGCGGTCACGTGTTCTCGCTTCGCTCCCGCCCCTGTTTCTCAGTACTCACGAGCTGCAGTTTTAGGACTGATTCGAGCACAACCTCACGTGCTCCCTTCGCATTCGCATGCCACTTTTCAACGTTCCTTATTTCCCATCTGTCCTTTTAAAAAATACCTACCGACGGTGTATCGATGCACTGATGCTGGACTGTCAGTTGCAATGGCTCTACTGATTTCAACTGTTTCCTGGCATCATTGGCAGCCCCCCCCCCGCCGCCGCCGCTACTCGGAGGGAGCCCCGCATGGCACAGCCGCCCGCCCTCCGCCGCTTGCACGCTGCCTGCCCCGGGTGCCCTGCTCTGGCCGGGCGAGGCGGCAGCGGCTCCTCCTGCTCCCGCCGCTGCCGCTGCCGCCGCTACTCGAGCGAGGAAGTAACAGCGCAAAGCAATGCAACAATATAGCTATGCATCGATATCCCTGTTTGAATATTTTTTAAAAAAACTTGAAATAAAAGCCAAAAACCGAGACCACACGTCACGTTGGGAGCGAAGCGAGATGCGAAGCGAAAAGATTCCCGGCCGCTGGCAGGGGAACCACTCACCCCGCTTGGAGCACGGTAAAGGGGGCATGGTCGGGGTGACATCGCAGCCAAAAAGGAAGAGTGTGCGGACTGAAACGATCGATTCGCACAGAAATGAGGGCTTGCCGCAAAGCGAGCGGTTCGTGAAGTAACGGCCTATGTCTCCTTTTCCACCGCTGCAGATGAGGCTGTCCGGACCCTCGATCGGTGCCTGGGCGCAGTCATGGAATGGACCAGGGCTAACAGGCTCAAACTCAACCCCGATAAGACCGAGGTTATGTTCTTTGGGGCTACCCCTTCCAGCTACGGTGGCCCGTTTCCCACCTTGGAGGGTGTTTCCCTCAGGCTATCGGACTCTGTCCGGAATCTGGGTGTAGTCCTGGACCCGGCGCTCACCATGGAGGCCCAGGTGTCCGCTGTGTCCAGGGCTGCCTTTTTCCATCTTCGCTGAATCGCCCAGATTCGCCCATACCTGGATGGGGACTCCCTTAGAACATTGGTCCAGGCGCTGGTGATATCGAGACTGGACTATTGCAATGCGCTCTACATGGGGTTGCCCTTGACTCTCATTCGGCGTCTGCAGCGGGTCCAAAATGCGGCGGCTAGACTGGTGGCGGGTGTGCGCCGATTTGAGCACATCACCCCAGTTCTGGCCCGCTTGCATTGGCTACCTGTTGCAGCCCGAATCAGATTCAAGGTCCTGGTTTTGGTTTACAAAACCCTCCATGGCCTAGGACCTGGCTACCTGACAGAGCGGATCGACCAGCGGTCAACTTCGGCCCGTCCGACTAGGTCGTCGCAGGCGCACATGCTACGCGTGGCCACGCCCAGGGAGGCTTGGAGAACTTCCACTCTTTCCCGAGCCTTCTCTGTGGCTGGCCCAATGCTGTGGAACCATCTCCCAGCAGAAGTGCGCCTAGCAGAGTCCCTGCCTGCCTTCCGGAAGGCTTTGAAAACCCTTCTCTTCTGGGAGGCGTTTGGATGATTTTTTTTCCTTTTCTTTTCTTTTCCCCCCGCCATCGCCATTCCTGCAATTGTTGTCCCATTTGTTTAGTTTATTAGTTCATGCAATTTGTTTTCCTTATTTTGTTGTAAACCGCCCGGAGTTCCCCCCCAGGAAGACGGGCAGTGTATAAGTCCCATGTTGTTGTTCAGTCGTTCAGTCGTGTCCGACTCTTCGTGACCCCATGGACCAGAGCTCACCAGGCCTTCCTATCCTCCACTGCCTCCCGGAGTTTTGTCAAGTTCATTTTGGTTGCATCGATGACACCGTCCAACCATCTCATTCTCTGTCGTCCTCTTTTCCTTTTGCCTTCGATTTTTCCCAGCATCAGGGACTTTTCCAGGGAGTCCTCTCTTCTCATGAGGTGGCCAAAGTACTGGAGCCTCAGCTTCAAAATCTGTCCTTCCAGTGAACATTCAGGGTTGATTTCTTTCAGAATGGATAGGTTTGATCTCCTTGCAGTCCAGGGGACTCTCAAGACTCTCCTCCAGCACCACAGCTCAAAAGCATCGATTCTGCGGCGATCAGCCTTCTTTATAGTCCAGCTCTCACTTCCATACATCACTACTGGAAAAACCATAGCTTTATCCATCCTGACCTTAGTTGGCAAAGTGATGTCTCTGCTCTTTAGGATGCTATCTAGGTTTGCCATTGCTTTCCTCCCAAGAAGCAGGCGTCTTTTTATTTCGTTGCTGCAGTCGCCATCTGCAGTGATCAAGGAGCCCAAGAAAATAAACTCTGTCATTGCTTCCATTTCTTCCCCTTCTATTTGCCAGGAGGTGATGGGACCAGTGGCCATGATCTTAGTTTTTTTGATGTTGAGCTTCAGCCCATTTTTTTCACTCTCCTCTTTCACCCTCATTAACAGCTTCTTTAATTCTTCCTCACTCTCTGCTATTAAAGTAGTATCATCTGCGTATCTGAGGTTGTTGATATTTCTTCCGGCAATCTTAATTCCGGCTTGTGATTCATCCAGACCGGCCTTTCTCATGATGTACTCTGCATATAAATTAAATAGGCAAGGTGACAGTATACAGCCTTGTCGTACTCCTTTCCCAATTCTAAACCAGTCAGTTGTTCCATATCCAGTTCTGACAGTTGCTGCTTGTCCCACATATAGATTTCTTAGGAGACAGATAAGGTGGTCAGGCACTCCCATTCCTTTAAGGACTTGCCATAGTTTGTTGTGGTCTACACAGTCGAAGGCTTTGGCATAGTCAATGAAGCAGAAGTAGATGTTTTTCTGGAACTCTCTGGCTTTCTCCATAATCCAGCGCATGTTGGCGATTTGATCTCTAGTTCCTCTGCCCCTTCGAAATCCAGCTTGTAGTTCTGGAAGTTCTCTTTCCACATACTGCTGAAGCCTGCCTTGTAGAATTTTGAGCATAACCTTGATAGCATGTGAAATGAGTGCAATTGTGCGATAGTTGGAGCATTCTTTGGCGTTTTCTTCCTTTGGGATTGGGATGTAGACATCCCAATCTACATCCCTATAAATCCCATAATAAATAATAAATAAATAAATAAATAAACGGCCAGGACCCCAGCCCACAGTGGTCTTCTTGGGGTGGGGGTGGGGATGCAGAGCCAGCCCCAGTCATTCCCTCTTGAGGCAACCTGCCCCCCCGACCCTTTCCCTCACCCCCAAGTCAAGTGGACTGGCCGATGGGCTGCCCCTTGGGGCACAGCTTATGGGAGGTGGGAAAGGCTTCCCAGGGCCACACCGGGAGATTTGCCTTGGGAGCCAGGGGCCAGGGGCTAGTGCGAGTTTCAGCCGGCTCCCGTTGGCAGCTTTGGGAGTCTAAATTCATCAGTGGCCAAGGTGAACAGGGAAGCCTCCAGGGCTCATGCAGGTAAGTGGGGGGGGGAGGGGGAGGGGTGCCGGTGGCAATAACCATGCAGTCCCTTGCCCAGCCCAAAGGAGGAGGAGGAAGAGGAACCACTGGCCACCAGGGAGGGAAGACAAACAGCCTGGGGGGGCAGAGGTTCAAAGGCACAGGCAGAGCATCCACAGCACCCCTGGCAATTCTCCCCCCTTCCCTGGATCCTAGCGAAGCCAATCGGACCAGTGGCTTGGGTTGGAATGAGGCCGCCTCTGAGGGTGCTTTCTGTACATTCAAATCCTGCAGAAACATCAGCAGGTGCTCAGCACATGCCTGGAGGAGCTGAGGAAGAGTGCCTCCCCCCCCCGAAAACGGTGCCCCTAGGCCAGACTGAGCCCCTGATACTCTGGGTAAAGAAACAGCCAGCGAGTCTTGCTCTGAAGGAGCCAGAAAATTTAGACCCTCTGGATGGCGCTCGGCAGCAGAAGATATTTGGAAAGGGTTCAACCAATGGTGACGACGACTGCTATGAGCCCAGGTGGAAAGAGAAATGCCTCGGCAGAGGCCCAGCAGGAGCCCCCGCTAATAGGAGGCCCTGGAATCTGCCTTCTCCGGGCGGGCGGGCTGGTGGTGGGGGTTAGCTTTCATGTCCCATTTTGTGCTCACAAACGGCTCCTGCCGCCAGAAACATGACATTTCTGTTCAGGCTGAATCTGCTACAAGAGAGAGCTGGCGGTGGCTGGAAGGGAATATTGATGAGGGAAGCTATCCAGCCCTTGGTAGCAAGAGCAAGGGTCATTAAAATGGAAACCTGAGGTTGCAGATTTAGCAAGCAGGAATCTTAATGCTTCGGAGATTTCTCTCTCTCTTCTCTCTCTCTCTCTCTCTCTCTCTCTCTCTCTCTCTCTCTCATATCAGATTCTTCCAAGAGCCCACTGAGAAATGTGTTTTATTAAACAAAATGCTAATCAGTCCTATACGACCTGACAGTGGACCAGTTCTACGGCAACAAAAAGGAACAATGCCCCCGTTAAGCTGTTGCTGCTGCTGCTGCTGCTGGTGGTGGTGGTGTGGGGCTCGTGGGGGAGACCGGGGTTGGAAACTCAAGGAGGAAATTCTGTGGGGTCCAGAAGGAGGCCACTGCAATTGCCATGGTGGACCCCCACCCCCACCCACCCCCAGTGGGAGTCCCGGCCTCTCAAGGGGCTTGCCGCCACCGGCTGCACCTCTAAAGGGGTCCTGAATTGCCCGCTGTCTTCTTCCTTTGGTTCAGTCAGAGGCAGCAGGTGTGACCAGGATCTGGTCTGTGGGAGTGAGCTTCTGCTCCTGGCTGCAGCGGGGTGGGGGGCGGGGTTGCCCTGGGTGGAGCCTTGGCTTCAGCTCCCCTGAACTGTTTGGAACCCTGTCTGATCCCTTCCACCCAGCTAAGAAAGTCCAAGAGCAGAAGGAAAAGACCAGCCTCCTGTGTCTGGACTGTTTGCCTTTTGGCTGATCTTCCAAGAGAAACACCCAAGGATCTCTCTCCCCCCCACCCCCAGCTTTTTTTGCAGCCCAAAGAGTTGAACAAGTGAGCCTTTTGCCTTTCGGAGCCACCAACTAGAAAGTGGCAGCTTCTCCCTGGTGCCATGTGGCCAAGGAAGCAGAGTGAGGCCCTCGGTTCCCGCCAAGGTCTGTGGGCTCACTTTTCCCAGGGCAGAAGCAAAGCCGAAGGGCTGGTTTTCGGTGGGTGGGTGGCTCGTGGCCTGGGTCCTCCACTGGCAGAGAAGGTGATGTATGTTTCTACCAATGAGCTGTATTTCTTCCATTTCCTCTCAGCCTTGCAGTAAATATATATATATAGATAGATAGATTTGATCACTCGCTGTCTGTTCCTGGTACATTATGTGACAGCAGTCAAGTCAAACAGATGAGAGCAGCCTGTTAATGCAATCAAGCCCTCGCCTGAAGGTGCAGCAGGAGGAGGAGGAGGAGGAGGAGGAGGCCCTTCCGTACATCTCTCTCTCTCTCTCTCTCTCTCTCTCCTGTGTGTGTGTGCGTGTGCGTGCGTGCATGTGTGAAAGAGAGGGGGGAGAGAGAGAGAGATTGAGAGAGAGAGAGAGAGAGAGAGAGAGGAGAGGGAGAGTGGAAAAGATAACATGACTTTTGCTGAAGTCATCATGTCCACCTCACCCTTGCATCTCATCCCACAAACCACCCACCTACCACGGCCCTGACAAGGTGCCTGCAGTGGGTCTGGGACTCCTGTCCAACTTTGGCAGCATCCTGTGAGGAGCTGAGGGTCAAGCAAGGGGAAGCATGGGAAGGGAGACTCATGTGAAGCATGGGACTTCTGCACAACAAGGAAGGCGCTTGGAGTGAATCATGTCCAGGCAGTGATACCCTTGTGGAGTAGTAGGCACACACCCACACCTAGAAGCCAATTGCTCTCTAGCCTATAAGCCCAACGTGGGCCACTGGCAAGTCTGTTTGCTTCAGCCAGGCCACTGCAGGGGCCACCATTGCACACGTTCTGACTCACTGCCACCACCAAAGAAGATCCTGAAGCTGGAGGGCACACAGCCCCAACCGACAATCTGGATCAGAATCCTGCCATCATCTGTGGCCATCCTTGACAAGATGATGGTGTTGAGAAATGCACAATGCACAATTTCTCATCCAGAGAAGACTGGCAGACTATCCTGCAAGTGGCCCGGCTCTCCAACAGGTGCCCAACCCGGTCCCCCCAAGGGGGTCGTTTGAATGCCTGCCCCAGCCAAGGGTTTCAGCACTGGGCACTTGCGGAGGTGGAATCCCATTTGCCTGATGCTCCTTAGGTATCAACAAGTAGATGCTCACACAGTCCTTGGAGAAAGGAGCAGAAACGCACCAAACGGACATATTGGTGTGATTCCAGATCAGTGATGCCAAAGAGCAAGGAGCCCGTGTCCCCCACTGGGGTGGGGGCAAAGCTGCGATGGACCCCTCATGTCTCATTCTGAATGCATACATTTTAAAAGATGGCCATCCACTTTAATCCAGAAGAGAGAATATCAAGAGTACCTCAACAGGTTGAGCCACATGTCTTTGTTCTCCAGAGGAAACGTCACTGAAGCATTATCACATTATTAGGATAAAGGGTCTACGACGTGATGCTTGCTTGCTGCACGGGCTTTGAGTCAGTAGATCACACACTTACGGGGTTGCATAGCAACTCACCCCCAAGTCATAGCTGCTTGCATTTGTGGGATTTGGTGGATTTTTCATAGAGATCTGGAAACACTCATATAATGTGATGGAGTTGAAGACAGGATGGGCTGCAGTGGGGCAATGGGTGCCCAGGGGTTCAAATGAGTCAAGACACTCAAATGAGAAACTATTCAACTTGTGCAAGTATCAAAACCTCCTGTTTGTTTCTTAGTTCTTCTGCTCATGCTGCATGTGGGTTTGTGTGTCTGTAAGACAGAGGGTCTGATGGAACCCGACAACGCCCCAACACTCTTTATTCCACCACACAAACACAGGTTGCATAGGGATAAATGCAACTGCTAAAATGGCCCAAGGGCCTGTTGTTTATATACACTCCCAGGATATCCCCGAGGCTGGCCATTGGAGGGTTTAAACAGCCTGCTGGCACCCAATTGGATAGGCCAGAATCCTGCCCTTCTGTCATTCTCCAGCCTCCAGCTCCCACACCTGCCTGTGCTTGGGAGCTTGATCAGGCTCTGCCAGGCTGGAGCTAAGGGAAGCTTGGATCCTTCCTTTCTATTACTCATATGCACCAAAACTCAGGCAGTTCAAGCTTTGCTCTAAGAACACAACAGTGTCTGTCCCTTGCATTTTAAAGGGAAAGGATGTTGTTTTGTGTGTAGACTGTCCTGCTACGTGCTAGAATCTTGAGAGGAAGAAAAATTGCTCCTGATCCTGCTCTTGGGCTGGAGGTGGTGGGCTTCCTGGGACTGAACCCTTTTTGGTCTGGGTGACACCTGGGCCATCTCCCATCTCGTCAGTTCTTCTCCCACACGCTGTGCAGCTTGTGATGAAGCTGAAATCCTTTGCTGCTTAAACCAGCTTAGAAATCATGTTTTGGTTCTGACCTGGAAAACTACGGATACCCTTTCTGGGCAAAGCAAGGCCAGGCGCTGAGCCTTTCCATGCTGGAAACACTCATCTAATGTTATGGAGTTGGGGACAGGATGGGCTGCCATGGGGCAACCGGAGCCCAGTGGCTCAAACGAATCAGACACACAAATGAGAAACTCTTCACCTTGTGCAAGTTGTCTCTTCAGCGCTTGTCTCATTTATTGTTGAATGAATTACTCCGGAAAACCCATTCATTAACTCAATCAGAGCAAATGAGGTGTAGCCAAGCCCCCTGCCTTTCCTGGTGTTCTTCTTCGGAAATTCCAGGTTGATTTATTCTTGCCATTATTTTCACAGAATTGTGGAGAGCCTCTGATAAAATTGCCATTAAGGTGATATACATTTTGGCTTCATTTCACCTGCTTTCACTAAACTGACTGAGGAATGGGAACAACATTTTGGTGACTTAAGACAGGGACAAGCAGGAAGGGACCAGCTCCCCTCCTCCTTCTGCCTCCAGTTTCTGGAAGGTGCCGACAATTGTATTTCATGTTGTTATCAAAAGCTCTGGTCTTTGTCAAGAAAAAGATATCCTCCTCACTATGGAGTTAGAACCGCAGTAGTCAGAGGCAGTTGTTCTTTTGCCCCTCCTGCCGGTGATTCTTTAGATGGAGGCCAGGAAGAAAATGAAATGTCACCTTTTGCCTTTCAATGAGACCGTTTAAAGGTCCCTGGCACCAGAGGACTCTGCATGCACCGGGCTAAGAACAATCGCTGGCATTGGAAGGCTTTGCTTATAATTGGCAAGACACTCCAAAGAGGGACGTGGATGCTGGAGCAACACTCTTGGGAATGAAGATGATGCGGGGCAGTGGGGGGGGGATGGGTTGCCAACAGGAGGAGGAAGGAAAATAGGGGCAAGTGTCTTGTTTAAGGACTTGTCTTGCCGCCTTGTTTAAGGACCCTCTTGGGCAAAGGAAACACATAGTAAGCAGCTCCTTTACATCCCTGGATAGGCTTTATCCCAGGAGGGTTAGGGTTGGAGGGCCGGACACCAGCCCAGCCATTTCAGTGCCACCTGGGCTGGCCAACCGTGGCTTTCTCCAAAGAAGGATACCTGAGGCTCAGCTTTGGGAAACTTGGCCAACAAAGCAGGGGACCCGCCATGGCACGACAGCTGTCCTCCAGATCCACCCTGTGATCCCACTCCACCACACACACACACACACACACTGTGTGTAGGGATACAGGGGAAGTGATCAGAAGGCTGAGTCTTCTCAGCCCTTCAAAGAACTCCATAAAATATTTGTTCAAAACTCTGCTGTGAGTTCAGCAGAAGAGCTCAGCAGAATTGCAGAGCAATTCATATTTGACTGCAGACCTGATTTTGCTTGCTTCGTGTGTAGATAAAGGGCAATTTCCATTCCTCTGGTTGGAAGACACACAGAACAAGATGGGGATGGAAATCTGTTTAAATGGCTTAAAAGCCCTAAAGGAAGTTGGGAAATAATAGACTAAGAGGTGGGTGTTAATAAATATCAACACGACTAGGAAGCCTCATGAATTGCAGATGAGGGTCTAAAGGCCTCTGCAGGTCCAAGGCTCTGTGAGCAGCTGAGGGTCTCTTTCTGCCAGGCGTCCTCTCCTTTACTTTCAAGTAAGTGCAGAGCCTTGACTTACCAAGAACTGAAGTGTTCATATAAGAAAATATGCATAAGAACAGCCTTGCTGGAACAGGCCAGAGCCCATCCAGTCCAGCATTCTGTCTCACACAAAGACATAGGAACATAAGAAGAGCCATCCTGCTGGATCAGGCCAACGACCCATCTAGTCCAGCTTCCTGTATCTCACAGTGGCCCCACCAGATGCATTTGGGAGCGCATGAGACTAGATCTCTGTCTCCTGACACCACTCCCCTGCCTCTGATCCTTGAAGTACCCTGATTTTAAGCCTTGAGATGACACATCTCCATCATGGTTTGTAACCTGGAATGGACTTTTCCTCCAGGAATCTGTCCAATCCCCTTTTGAAGGCATCCAGGCCAGAGGCCATCACCACCTCCTGTGGCAGGGAGTTCCACAGACTAACAACACACTGGGTAAAAAAAAATCTTTTGTCTGTTCTCACTCTCCCAGCCCTCAAATTGAGTGTATGTCCATCATCCACTTCCAGGCATTCATATTGATTGCACTGCTGTACCAGAGGGTAGAAATCTTGTGGAATGGTGAGATTTTTCTCATTCTGAAAGGGAAATGATATTTTCTGCCCAAATAAGACTGTGAGACTGTGGCATCTTAGCTATGCTTTAATTCAATCAAGTGTAAGTGTAAGCTTGGCTAAAGGGTGAAAGGAATGTTCCTTCCGAATAAGCCTCTGCAGGAACCTTGCAGGGTTCTTGCTACAGCACAGACACCGCTCCTCGTGAATCAGTTAGATGCCCCCTGATCGGATAATCCTTTAGTCGGAGTGCTTACCCTCTCACCCTCCTTTCTTGCCAGAGGTTTTTTCCTGCCCAGCAGAATGCAATTGGCAGAATGCAATTCAGCTGTTATTATTGTTTAGGGAGGAAAAATAGCTGTAGTTCATCTCAGCGTCCTGTGCCATTACTCTTTCCTCCGGGGCAGACAACACTCTAAGACCTTGTTGTGAGTCCAAATAAAAACAAAACTCCAAGCTGACCCAGTGCAAGGTTAAAGACCATCATTAAGGGAATTCAATTCAAGAGCTGAAGTTAAAACACTAAAATTGTTTGGAGGAAGAATCAGGTGCAGCAGAAAATCCTTTCCCCACCTGGCACGTACTTCTCACTTCTTTGCTTTTGGCCTTTTGGCTCCTTCCCCTCCTGCTGAAATGCCCTCTTTCAGGAATACCTGTGTACTTTTAACTCTTTTTTCCTTTTCTTTATTTTAATATAGTACATTATTTCCTTATAAACCTGAATTTCTTCTAGGACTGACCACTTTGCCTTCCCAACATCATGGACATCACCAGATGGACATGACTGGAATCAGATTTCCCAGTTCTCTGCTAACAAAGATGGAGATTACTTGTGATGTCTGCAAAACCAAGACCTGGCAGGCAAGTCACCTGTGTTGTGCATATCACAAATCCATCCCTCTGTATTTTTCTAAAATTCAAACTTAAACTGAAGAAAGCAGGGAAGATCCTGCAGCCTGTTCATCTACATGCACCTGATCAACTGTATTATGAATAGGTCTTCAGTTTGTTCCTATTGTTTGATTCTTGAACTAGATTTGTGATGGGGAGAGACACAGGTGGAACCAGTTGGATGGAGGCTTGTAACATTGTACAGGAGGCTGAAAGAGAAAACTATTCAAAGAAAAGAAAATGCAAGAGTAGCAAAGTGGCCCTTCTACTTCTTTGAGTCAAATAGCGGAGGATGCATCTACCTCCTGAGTTGGAGAAAGTGAACTTATTCCTCAAAAGTGAATGCAGACTTCAAAGAATTCAGGATAGTCTGGTCCTCTTCTTGAAGAACAGTGCAAAGAAATAGAGGAAAACAACAGGCTGGAAAAACCAGAGATCTGTTCAAGAAAATTGGAGATGAAAAGTGTAGTTCAACATGTGCTTTGGCAAAGATGGATATGATAAAGGACAAAAATGGTAGGGACCTAACTGAAGCAGAAGCTCCATTTTAACAGATGCAGAATATGGGCCAGAAAAATTATATCAGAAAGATCTGGATAAGTATATTTTCTTCCTAGCGTAATTGTTGACCTGGAATCCAGACATCCTGGAAAGTGCTGAAGTCCAACTGAAAGCATTGCAAAAACAAGGCCAGTGGAGGTGACATTCCAATGTTTCTTTAAAATCTTAGAAGAGGATGTTTGAAAACCCAGACTGCAAAAAATATGCCAGCAAATTTGGAAAACCCAGTGTGGCTCCATCCCTGGCCAGAAAACTGGATTAGTCTGGCTCCACATCCCAATCCCTTTGAAAGGAAGCTTCAAAGAATGCTTCCTTTGTTTCGCACAATTGCACTCATTTCATTTGCAGTTTAAATTAGCAAATTCTAGAAAGGCTCTTTGCATTTTAAATTAGCAGAGGCTTCTAGAACTACAAGCTGGATTTCCAACTGCAGAGCAACTCAAAATCAAACCAGTGCCAACTTTTTCTGATTATGGAGAAAGCCAGAGCAGTTCCAGAAAAACATCACTTCAGACTCTTAATTTATCCAAAGCTTCAATATCTGAATTAAACAGTGGGTACCATATTTATTAAAACATTTTTTTAAATTTCCTGTCCACCTTATCTGTCCAATAAGTCAAATTTTCTATTGGGACCACTGCCCATCCAGAACTGGATATTGGAACAATTTACTGGTTTGTGCAGATTTCCAGCACAAGGCTGTATACTGTCACCTTGCCTATTTAATTTATATGCAGAGCACATCATGAATTCTTATTTACTGGATTTTCATTATCTCCAGTTAAATTGCTGAAAAGAAATATCAACAACCTCCATTTGGTATTATTTTCTGTTCTCTAATTGTTTTCCAACCAATTGATCAATCCAAACCAGCTGTTTTTGACTTTGAAAGAGGAGGTTAGAAAAAAATGTTCTAATATTCTTTCAACATCCAAAAACCAAGATAATTGGCCACTTTTTTATTAATTCTGGCAATTTGAAGGGAGATAAATGCCATCTATGACAGAGTTTATTAACACTGTCTCCTTAGATTTTGCAGATATTGATTTATGCAGTTAACATTTAAAACTTGATGAAATGCATCTGACATTTGGAAAGCTGGGGCAAACCTACTGATAGCATAAATATAATCTGTGATAAAATTATTAATTCTAAGGTCAGGATGGATAAAGATTTTTGATCCTGATGTTTTGCAATGTTAGCTTGACTATATAATCTGAGGGGAGTAGATTATCTTTTTCTGGTTTTTGGGATTGCTATTATACTTGCTAGTTTCCATGTTTCAGGTACTCCGCCCCCCCCATTCAATATTGATTGAATTGTATAATTTCAAAAGATGTAAAGCTACTTATTCTAATCATGTTTTATAAAATTCAGTTGTAAAACCATCACATCCTGGAGACTTCCCTTTTTAAAATCTTTTAATATGGGAAAAATTTAAGGCAAAAGGAAAGCCTTACGACAGCAAAATGAGATGGTCTTCATGTTCTTTTATAAAAGGGCTTTGACCAAATGAAGTGGAGGAAAAGTTTTAACATCTGCATCCGGTGTTATTTCTGTGTCTTGTAACTCTTTATAGTATAGTATCCTATAAAGGTTGCTACAATCTGCTCTTGCATTGCTATCATTTTCCCATTTTTAGTTTTAATTTTCACAAATTTCACAAATTTTTATATCTCTGTTTTTATAGCTTTAGATAATAATCTTGAGTTTTTATCTCTATTTTCATAATAATTTCTTTTCAGATAGTTCAATGCTATCTGAGTTTTATTTATATCTAATGCTTCTTATTCAGGTCTAGTTTTTGTTAGTTCCATCAATATCCTATTCGATCTTGTCCTTTTATGTTCCTCTAACAATTTCTTAATTTTTTTCCTCTAATTGATTTTGTATTTTTGCTTTTTCCCTTTTCAGTTTTGCTCCTTCCATTATAAATTTACCTCTTAAGTAACATTTAAAGGTATCCCATAACTCTTCCGGGGCAACTTTCTTCTTCGTTAAGCTCCTACGGGAATAGGTTTGGTGAACCTCTTGATGGATGGCATAGCCATTGCATTGCTTTTAAAATGGGTCTTGTGACTGAATGGCAAACAGCTGGAAAATCCGTTAGCTTTTTTCTCTGGGTTTGTGACACATGATCTGCAGACTCACAAGAACTCTCTTTATGAACAAACCACTGCTTTTTGTGAAGGAAAACAGACATCTCGCTTTGTCAGCATGGCCTGTATCTGTTTGTTAGCTCCAATGTGTGGCAGCGGTAAAGAAGGCCAATTCCATGCTAGCGATTATCAAAAAGGAGATTGAAAATAAAACAGCCAACATTATAATGCCATTGTACAAAATGATAGTAATGCTGAACCTGGTATTGTGTACAATCCTGGTCACTGCATCTCAAAAAAGACATAGTGGAAATGGAAAAGGTGCAGAAGAGAGTGACTAAAATGATTACTGGGCTGGGACACCTCCCTTATGAGTAAAGGCTAAAACATTTGGGGCTCTTTAATCTGGAAAAAAGGCGCCTGAGTGGGGATATGATTGAGACATACAAAATAATGCAGGGGATGAGTAAAGTGGACAGAGGGATGCTCTTCTCCCTCTCACAAAATACCAGAACTAAGGGACATCCAGTCAAATTGAGGGCTGGGAGAGTGAGAACAGACAAAATATTGTTTTACCCAGCGTGTTGTTAGTCTATGGAACTCCCTGCCACAGGATGTGGTGATGGCATCTAGCCTGGATGCCTTCAAAAGGGGATTGGACAGATTCCTGGAGGAAAAGTCCATCCCAGGTTACAAACCATGATGGAGATGTGTCATCTCCAGGCTTAAAACCAGGGTACTTCCAGGGCAGATGCAGAAGAGTAGTATGAAGAGAGATATCTATTCTCGTGCGCTCCCAGACGCATGTGGCTGGGCCACTGTGAGATACAGGAAGCTGGACTAGATGGACCTTTGGCCTGATCCAGCAGGGCTCTTCTTAGGTTCTTATGTTCTTAATAAAAGCAGAACCAATGGCTGAAATCCTGTCACGTACTTTACACAAACGGTAACTTTGGGAAGCCAACTGCCTCAAATTGAGAAATCTCTGTAGACACTGTGGCTTAGTGGAGTAAATTGCACTAGAGTAGGCATTAGGTGAGACAGCCCGTCTGTAATGACTTGCTATAGCGACCCACAGTTAAAGTCAGCCCATTTTAATGAATGGAACTTCAGAGGAGGTATCATCTTCCCTAATCCCCGTTGAGTCAATAAAGTCGACTCTAGTGCAATTTCCCTAGGATTTGAGCCCATTTCCCATACTGATCTTCCTTTAGGCGTGGCACCACCCAGAGTATCCTCTGTTGCAACGAAGAGGCAGCCTGCCACCATGGGGGTGGGGAAGGGGAAGGCTTTTCACACCTGCCCTTCTTCCCTTGCAGAGGATGTGTGTGTGGGGGAAGCAGGGCTTCTGGGGGGGGGAGGGAAGTGGCGTGTGAGGGGTCCAGGCCTCTTGGAGGGCATGAGGGCTTGCTCAGCTAGCCAGCGCAGTGTCTGGGACTGGCACAGAGATCGCCGCCATGCGCCCCAGCCTCCACTGGACGAAGGAGCCAAGAAGGACCGCCGTGTGCCTCCCCACTTGGCCTGCTGCTTTGGGCCCACCCCACCCCCACCCCCACCCCATGTGCTCCCATCCAATAAAGGCTCCCCCTTAAGGAGCATGGCAACAGTACCACTGACCCATTCCCACCCCCACCCACCCCCCTGGGCAGGTTTATGCTATTCTTTAACTGAACTCCTTTAGAGAAAGTTTTTTTGGGGGGGGTATTTTCATAAATATTCCCAAATTGCGGTCACAATAATTTCTCAAATTAGTGGTGTGATAAAAATAACAATAATGATACCAGAATACTGACAGGGAGGAGACAATGAGCAAGGCAATAGATTCTTTTTAAAGGGTAATACTCTAGCCCAGTGTTTTTCAACCTTTTTTGGGCAAAGGCACACTTGTTTCATGAAAAAAATCACGAGGCACACCACCATTAGAAAATGTTAAAAAATTTAACTCTGTGCCTATATTGACTATATATAAAGTAATTCTCTTGAATAGGAATCAAATAAACACAAAGAAAGTATTTTATAATTACTTTATTATGAAATAGTAAGTAAACAGAAATATGAAAAATTATAAAATACTTTTCAGTGCGCAACCTGGGCCTCTTTGGCTGAACACAAAGCTGATATTCTGGCATGGGTGCTAAAGGTGGCACTCAGAGCCCTTTCTGTGGGCACCCGACATCATCCCTTCACAGCTACCTGTATTCAGGTTAAATTGCTGTATTGCCACTTTACGAAAAAATTAGTGGGTTCTGAATTGCAGTTTGGGCACTCGGTCTCTAAAAGGTTCGCCATTGCTGGTGTAGGGAGAAGCAGGACAGAGGGGCCACAGATTGAGGCAGCCCGCTCTCTAGCACCCAGTTCCCACTTACCTGTGTTGTTTTTTTAAAGACATTTTGCCCTGCATGGACTTCTGTGTCCAGTGGAGACCTGAGAAGGGGCACTGACTCTTCAAAAAACACAAATAAGACCCAAAAGCCCATCTTGCTCTCCACACTGTGGCCAAGGCAGATGCCTTCAGCAAGTCCAGCGACAGGAGGGGAGGAGGATGAAGGAAGGCAGGAAGGAAAGAAGGCAGAAAGTGTTCTGCTTGTATACCGCCCCATACCACTTCAAGGAGTCTCTGGGCGGTTTACAGTTTTAATTACAGTAGGCAGGCTGCTAGACATACACATATGCAGGCTAGAAATGAGCACGTTTCTATGAAGAGGGGAAAGGGTACGAATGGAAAGAGAGAGGTGGGGGGGGAAAGAAAGAAAAGACAGAGAGAGAGAAGAGGGCGACCTAAGACAGAAAGAAAGGGGCAAGACTTCAAGGAACCCATTGCGGGGTCCCTCAGAGATGGCTCTTCCCCTCCCGGACCCTAAAGGCCGTCCGTCTGTCCATCCAGCCGTGCCAGTAGCCCCCCCACCGCCAGCCCGCCTCCTCAGCCCAGGCCCGGCGGAGGCCTCCTCCATCCCCTCCTCCTCGCAGCCCTGCCACGGTGCTCGTGGGGCAGCCGGGCGCCCCTCCTCCCCTTCCCCTCACCTGGTGGTTTGTTCTGGGCTGGGGCTCCCGGGCCGGCTCGTGTTGGCGGGCGGGCTGTCGGGCGGCCCAGTCCATTGGTAGCTCCCAGGAAAGGGGTGGTGGTGGTCCAGGGTAAAAAAAGGAGGGGGGAAGAGGGAAGCGAGCGAGTCGCGGCGGCGGCAGCAGGCACAGGGCAAACACTAAGAGAATGAGCGGGGCCAGGTCCGGCCGGGGAGGAAGTGACGCCAGCGCCACGGGCCTCGGGGGGGGGGAGGAGCCAAGCTGGCCCTTGGACGCTATTTATAGCGCCTCCCAGCTGTGGGCCGCCCGCCGGCCCTGGGTTGAATTTCTTTAGAATTTTTCAATTTTTCCCACGGCACACCAGGCAACATCTCGCGGCACACTAGTGTGTCACGGAACAGTGGTTGAAAAACGCTGCTCTAGCCTTTGTTACAAGGACAAAGAGTCCATTATGGATGAGCCATCATTACAAATCATTAGGGCTGAATTCACATCAAGAGACATGCCTGAGTTAATCTTTGTGTCTAAGAAATCAGATGATAAAGCAAACTCACATGTAAATTCCAGGAAGTGGGAAAGCGGCTAGTTGTGGCAGTCACACACAATCCGCACTTGTGGACTTCTCTCTTCCAGTGATGCGTTAACTACAATGTACAGCCGGGCCCTCAATGAACCCCCCTCCCCCAGCAGATGCCTCACTGGGTCGCTGATGGCCACCTGAGACCCCCCCCCCAAGAGGAAACCTGTGGCCGCCAGAAGAGCCCATCAGGGCTGGAGGACCTCCCCCCCCTCTGCCGCCGTCTCTGCCTTGTTCGCAGAAGCCAGGCCGTTGGTTGCTTTGTTGGGCTGGCTGAGCAGAAATGAAAGCACATGAGCTAAATATTTCATGCTGGGCTGGGATGTATAATGCATGATGAGGCTCTTCAGAGAGGAAGAGATAAGAAGGAGCTGAGTGTGTGCTTTCAGTGACGTCTCTTCTGGAGTTAGTCAAGAGCGGGAGAGCGAGGGGCAGCCGTGATGAGGAGAGGAAGCCCACGGCCCTTGCCACCCCACCCCCCCAGCATGATCTGTGGCAGTGTGGCAGGGACATTTGTGGCACACACCTTGTTCACCCTCTGCTCTGGGAGAGGGAATCATCAGGGCCGCTCTCTCTCTCTCTCTCTCTCTTGGCAGAGTTCTCACCAGGCAGTCCTGTCTGGCCTGAGCTCTCCTTCGCTGGTGGAGGCTAGCAGGCAGGCCCCACTGGGTCAGGGCCCCTTGGCCTCCCACCCCCCACCCCCAAGCCACCTGTGCACCACCTTTGGGGACAAACCTTTGTGTGGCTTGAAGTGTTAGGCTTAAATCTCAGCCCACTGGAGATTTGCTCTTCTTCACGCCATCAGCATTCTTTATAAAAGGTGTACATCTGGCTCGGAATGTTCAGGTGGTGGAGAAGAAGGAAGCTTTGGGGTTGCTGGAGGAGTCCTCCTGGAAGCAGCGGTTAAACTAGCGTGCCTCGGTGAAAACTCTGCTCACACAACCCCGAGTTCAATCTTCACGGGCCAAGGTTGCTGGACTGAGGTGGACTTTGCTTTCTGAGGCTGGCAAAGTGAGGACACCGCGTGCAGGGGGTGAGCGACGTACAGCCTGCATCATGAAATTGTAACCCACCCAGAGGGACCTTTAAGCAAGCCCGCATGGATTCCTTTGCCTGGAGCATTTTGGGTGTGGTTGTTGCTCAGCAGATGCCGAATCAGCACTGCAGCCATCCTGGGATGTGCGTCTAAATATTCCAGGCACTTTCCCGAGTGGTCCCAGCAGGAAAGGGTCTGCCAGAGGGGGTCTTGCTCTTGAGCAGGGCTTTGCTCGCCAGGAGGTGCTTCGGCCCCAGAACCTTCCTGCATGTTCTCAGCTCTGAGAGGGCGTCCAAGATGTTTCTGGACACCTTTTGAAAACAGTGATGTTTGACTCATTTTTTCTGTGGAGGAACATGCACCAGATTTTGTCAGCACAAATGTCATCTTTCTCTTTAATGTTGCCCATAAAACATGATCAAAGTTTGTAAAATTGAGGTGTTTTAGATGGCCAGGTCCTGATTGTGCTGCCATGGCAACCAGCGTTCCCTGCATATTTTGGGTATAGCAAGCTACAAAGGAGAGTAGATAAAGGGCCAGCCTGGCAAGGAGAGCCATGTGTGATGGAGAGGGCAATGAGGAGAGACGGGGGCTGTCAGATCCCGGCAGGAGAGCAGCCGCACAAGGGCCCCTAATGAGGGAGACTTTCAGCCATGTCCCTGGCAAATGCACAGAGGCTCTCGGAGCCCAGGATGCACTGAGCCTAATGAAGGCACTCCCTCTCTTTGGGGGACGTCAGTATGACAGCAGCTGGATGGATAGTGAAGTATGTTAGGGTCCCTGACGGTAGAGCCAAAAGCTGGGGGGTCGATTCCCCACAGAGCCTTGTCGAAGAAGAGCCATCCTAGGGAGCTTCTGCACCCAAATACGTAACTTGCCAAATGATTGATCCAGTGGAGAGGAAGGAAGCCCGTTACTACAAACCTGCCACAATTACAATGCATGCAGGAAACACTGAGTACAGAGTACAGTGTCAAAACGACTTCTTGGGAAGATATTAGAGTGACATCCAAAACTTGTGCTTGTCTTTTTCAGTTACGAAAATTTCGGGCTTGGTTTTAGTGGCTATCTAAATAGGGGTGAAGGGTGAGGTCAAAGACTCTGGCTAGGAATGGGTCATTTTGTTGGCCTGTTGGTCTTTCCTTTAAGAGAGGCAATGAGCTCCCAGGAAGGACAAGGTCAGCCTTGGAAAGCAGCACTGAAAGGGAAACAGAAGGTTGACCAGCCCTTTGGTCTTCTGCCCCACCATCTCCTCACCAGACTTGGCTGAGTCCATGAGATGTCACCATGGCTCACCAATCTCGGGGAGATTTTAGCACAACAAGCTTTAATTTGTTCCTAATGACTAGCTCTTTTGGGTCTGCACGGATGCTCCCTCCATTGCTGATAGATGCAATTAAAAGCTCAAATGCTGGCCAATTACAAGTTCATAGCCCGTAGAGCTCTCTGGCAACAGACTGCCTAACTAAAAACTGACAGACCTTAATCAAGGTCATGCATGTTGCTATACAGTGAAAAACTGGCATGCACCAAACCACAAAAATAATTTAAAAATAAAGAATAGGGGAAAATCCTGGCCAGAGAAACTGTCAGAGTAGAAGTAAGTGCTTTCAAAGCTCACAAAAAAAGAACATTGCCCTCTGGAGTCAGCCTGGCCTCATCTCCTGTCATCTCAAGGATGGAGTGCCCTCGATGAAACAAGGCCACCCTGGCCCATTCCAGTTCCACCTTGTGATCTCAAGTCTCTGAGGAAAATGCCAGCCAACTGTTGGCGCAGGCTTAACTTCTCACCTTGCCGAAAGACATCTTTGCCCATCCCACCGCCTTTTTGGTTTCACCGGAGCCCTGCTAACCTCAGGTACATTTTGGGGGCATTTTCCACATCTCCTGTGTCATCAGGACAGCCACTTTTTGTAGCCTTCATAGATCTTACAAAGGCATTTGATATGGTTAGTAGGGACGGACTCTTTAAAATACTCCTCCGGGTTGGATGCCCACCCAAGCTCCTTAACATCATTAGGTCTTTTCATGAGGATATGAAGGGCAATGTAGTTTGTGATGGCCTGGTGTCAGATCCCTTCAACATCCAAAGCGGAGTGAAGCAGGGCTGTGTCCTTGCGCCAACCTTGTTGGGATCTTCTTTACTACCATGCTGAAGTATGCTTTTGGAACTTCAACAGCGGGTATCTATCTCCGGACCAGATCAGATGGAAAACTCTTCAACCTCTCTAGATTGAGAGCAAAGTCTAAGGTACAGGTGAAGTGTTTGCAGGATCTCCTCTTCGCTGATGATGCCGCCATTACTGCTCACTCTGCCGAAGATCTCCAACAACTCATGGACCATTTTAGTAAAGCTTGCAAAGATTTTGGGATAGAAATCAGCCTGAAAAACACACAAATAATGGGCCAGAATGTGGACTCTCCTCCTCGCATTACAGTTTCTGAAAAAGAACTGGAAGTTGTCCATGACTTGGTGTATCTTGGCTCAACTATCTCAGATACACTCTCACCAGAGTCTGAGCTGAATAAACGTATAGGTAAAGCAGCAACTATGTTTTCCAGACTAACAAAGAGAGTATGGCTCAATAAGAAGCTGACAGAACATACCAAGATAAAGATCTATAAAGCTTGCGTAAGGAGCACACTTTTGTATTGCAGCGAGTCTTGGACCATCCATGCCTGACAGGAAAGAAAGCTTAATACCTTCCATATGCACTGTCTTAGGTGAATATTCAACATTACCTGGCACGACAAAGTTCCAAACAGCATAGTCCTGAATCGAGCTGGAATCCCTAGCATGTACACTTTATTGAAACAGCGACACCTACGCTAGCTTGGACACGTTGTGAGACTGGATGATGGTTGGATCCCAAAAGATCTTCTATATGGAGAACTAGTGCAGGGAAAGCACCCCAGAGGGAGACCACAGCTGCGGTATAAGGATATCTGTAAGAGGGACCTGAAGGCCTTGGGAATGGACCTCAACGGATGGGAAACCCTGACCTCCGATTGCACTGTCTGGAGGCAAGAGATACAGCATGGTCTACATAAATTTGAAGAGGCATTTGTCCAACAGGCAGAGGAAAAGAGGCAGGCACGGAAAGAACGAAACTTGAGGACTGGGCAAGAATCAGAATACATCTGCCCCCAGTGCGGTAGAGACTGCCATTCCCGAATTGGTCTATTTAGTCACACTAGGTGTTGTTTTTAGGATCTCTGCTCCAGGCATGATACCATGGTCTTTCGAGACTGAAGGATGCCAATGATGTGTCATCAGGCTGTCTTCCCCTCCCTTGCATTAACCACAAGACACACAACTGGCCCCCCCAACCCCTATGAGCCCACCCGCGGTCCAAATCCACCCAAACCCGTCACCCAGAGCTTCTTCTTGCTGCCGTGTGGACTAGTTTTTATCTTTTTTAATGCCTTTGGGTTCGCCAGGGCGAGCTGGGGAGCGGAGGATTTACCTTTTCTATCTTTCTCCGGAGGTTTGAGCCCCCTTGACGAGCTTCTTGCCGCACGCCGCGCTTCGCATGCCATGCCGGCTGCTGAACCAGCACTGGAGCCGCTCGCTGGCCGCAAGCTTCTGGGAGACGGCCGGACCACGCCGAGTCACCAGTGTCCGCCTTTGAGTGCGGGTCGGACCCTCCCGAACCAGCAGAGCCCTCCCTCGGGAGCTGGCCGGACTTCGCAGGGCCAGCAGAGCCCGTTTTCCATCTATCGGGCTCGCTCTCTCCCGGATATTAAGCGGAGGACGCAAGATACATCATGCCCATTTTCTCCGGCTTTTGGGACTTCTCTCGCCCCCCCAAATCTTCCAGCCCTGCTCACCCCCCTCGTGCCCCCCCGTGGGGTTCCCAGATTGAGCGACCGGCCAATCTGCAACGGCCTGGAAGGCTTGCAGAATGAGGTGGTGGCTGCCATCGTGGGTTTTCCCTGCGGGGAGAAGCGGAGGGTGAACTGTGTTGCTGTGGCTGGGGTTGCTCGCAGCCATTTCCATCTGCGGCGTGCGGCTCTTCAGCCTGTGGGGACGTTTTCCACCCTCGCCCCTTGTCAAGAACTATCGTGTGGGGTGCCGGATGAGGTTCTCGGGCGACGGGTCGGCCGCCGGTGCTTGTGCTTCCGTGAGCCCCTAACTGGGTTGGGAACTCGGGTAGCTTCCGGCCACCAGAGATGGGCTCTTAACCATCTCAGCCCCCTGCCTGCTTGTGGAGATCTCTGTGGGAGCCGTAGTCCGGGCGGCAGACCGGCCGCAGTAGCGGACACTCTCCCCCGCTCTGTCTCCACCCTGGAAGCTCGGACGGCATTTTCGGCCGTCGGTGAGAACAATATGCTTCACCTTCTATACCATCCGGAGACTCGGGTGGCGAGTTCGGCCACAGGCGCTTCACGGAACTGTCTTTCTTCTGCGGGGCTGCCCTATTGGACTCTACAACCGCTGGCTGGCTGCCTTGTCGGGCCGGGGGCTACTTTTGATCCGTCCCCCGGCACCAGGGAGAGCGGCGGCAACTCAAGGTCTCTGGAAGAAGCTCTGGGTGATGGGTTTGGGTGGATTTGGACCGCGGGTGGGCTCATAGGGGTTGGGGGGGCTGTTGGACATCTTGGCCCCTTGCTTTTTTCCCTCCCCTCGCGGCTTCCCCCATGCCTGTAGCCCTATCTCCCTGGCCTTCCTGATAATTTTTCCAGTCTCTACTTCTACTTGGCCTTGGCTCCCTCCTCCCCCCTCCCTCTCTCCCTCCCCAGGTGTGCTCAATCTGCCCTGACGGTGGACCCATATCGGTGTTATTTTAATTTGATTTTAGTTTATTTTGTTTTTGGTTGTTATTCTATTTTATTATTATTTTTTGTCTATTCTACTATTGCTTGTTGTTTGTGGGTAGCCTAGTGACTCGTTGTCATTAGTTTGTATTTTGCTGTTAATTTGCATTGATTGTAGTGCTTTTTGTATATTTTTTTTCTTTTTTAATTGCAATAGTTTGTGTCATTGCTCCTATTTGTTTATTGCTATTGTATAGTGTTGATTATTGTTATTTTTGCTGATTTGAAGTCTAGTACTGCATCTCCTTGTTTGTATTATAAGCAATAGTAGTTTTTTTTTTCCTCGCCATGTTAGCAGGGGCTCATATACCGACGGTGTCGGGCCGTGGGCATTACGCTTGTAGCCATTGGGTTTGTCAGACTAGAAGAACTCGGGTCAGGCAACTCGTGCCTGTCCCTCGTTCTGACCCCTCGGCTCCCTGCCACGTGCCCGGGAGTCCTACCACCAGCGCCCCCAACCTTCCCTGTATCCTGATGAATGCCAGGTCGGTGCATAATAAAATCCCTATTATTATATACCATCGTGGAGGAGAAGCCCGACCTGGCATTTATCACCGAGACCTGGGTGGGCTCGGAGGGGGTGGGGCTTCCCTCTCCCTCCTATGCCCGCCCGGCTATCAGGTTGAGGGAGTGGGAAGGTTGGGGGGTCAAAAGGGGGGAGGGGCCGCTATTGTTTTCAGGGACTCTTTTCTGGTTAGCAGGGCCTCGACATTGGTTAGCCAGGGGTTAGAGGTACTTCACCTGTTGGTGGGACAGCGGGACAGATTTGGCATTGTGCTGGGTTACCGAGCTCTCCGCAACCCTGCACAATCCCTTCCAGAGCTCACAGAGTTCATTGCAGCTGCACTGCTGAGGTCCCCACGGCTTTTGGTCGTGGGTGACTTCAACGTGCATGCGGGTGATGGACTCTCTGGGGTGGCTCTGGAGTTCATGGAATCCATGGCGTCCATGGGTCTGTCCCAGCATGTTTTATGCCCCACCCACAGGTCCGGTCACACCCTGGATCTGGTTTTTTCCTCCATGTCGGGGGACTCGTGTCTGGAGGTGGGGGACATTGTTCCCCTCCCTGTGTCATGGACAGACCATCACCTGCTCTCATTCTCCCTGGCGATCCCGGCCCCTCCCCACGGGGACCTTCGGCCTTCCGTTCTGGCCCGCCCCCGCAGGCTTATGGACCCCCAGCGGTTCAGTGAGCTCTTCGGGGGCCTTCCTGGTGGTACGACTGCCGCTCCGGCTGAGGTAATGGCTAATCTTTGGCATGAAACAGCTGCCAACACCATCGACCGGATCGCCCCCAAGCGCCTTCTCCGTTGCCGAGCCCGGCCCTCCCCATGGTTCACGGGGGAGCTTAGGGCAATGAAGCAGGTTAGGAGAAGGCTAGAGCGCAGCTGGAGAAAAACCCGGACGGCGTTAAGTAAGGCTGCTGTTGATGCCCAGACTAGTCGCTATACCAACGCGATCAGGGAGGCTCGAACATCCTTTCACTCCCTGAGAATTGCTGAGGCCTCGAACCGCCAGGCGGAGCTCTTCTGGGTGGTTCGAGACCTCAACAATCCTAGTCTGGCTAGGCCTCCTCCTACTGAGTTCAGTAGCGAGCAGTTTGCAGCCTTTTTTCGAACCAAAATAGAGGCCATCCGTGCCGGCTTTGACTCCGGTTGCAGTGGCCCCGCCCCGCCATCCCCAGTCGCTGGTCCGCCTTCATCGCCTCGGTTGGATGCGCTTGGGCCTGTTTCCGCTGTCGAGGCCTCCGAGGCTGTGGTGCATTGCCAGCCTGCCTCCACCCCTTTCGACCCTTGCCCTGCCTGGCTAATTAGAGCTGCCAGAGGGACCATGGCCGAATGGGCTTCAGCCATCGCCACCGCCTCCTTCAGTGAGGGGGTCTTTCCCTCTCGTCTGAAGGAGACGGTGGTGAAGCCCATTCTGAAAAAACCTGGCCTGGCGGTGGACGACTTAACAAACTATCGTCCCATCCCCAATGTCCCGTTTATGGGCAAGGTGATCGAGAGGGTGGTCCGGCTGCAGTCATACCTGGAGGATCGGCAGTGCCTCGATCCTTGCCAGTCCGGGTTCAGGCCTCTCGCCGGGTGGAAACAGCTTTGGTCGCCCTGCAAGATGACCTTCTCCGGGCGGCCGACAGGGGTTGCTCTACCCTGTTGGTCCTCCTGGATCTGTCAGCGGCCTTTGATACCGTCGACCACGGTATCCTACTGGACCGGCTCTCTGAGGTTGGAATCGGAGGCACTGCTCGCAGTTGGCTCCGTTCCTTCCTGGAGGGCCGGCCCCAGTATGTTCAGCATGGGGGGGGAGTTATCGGCCCCTTGGATTCTCCCTTGTGGGGTTCCACAGGGGTCATCTCTGTCCCCCATGCTGTTTAACATCTATGTAAGGCCGTTGGCGGGGGTCATCAGGAGTTTTGGAGTTTGCTGTCATCAGTACACTGATGACACGCAGCTCTATCTCTCCTTTAACACCTCTGCTGTGGAAGCTGTGGAAGTTCTCGACGGGTGCCTGGAGGCCGTCCTGGCTTGGACCAGGGTGAACAGGCTTAAGCTCAACCCCGCGAAGACGGAGGTTATGTTCTTTGGGAGCTCGCTGTCTGGGTTCGGTGGCCCTTTTCCTCGTCTGGGGGGAATCCCCCTCCAGTTCGCGGAAAGGGTGCGGAATCTGGGTGTGCTCCTGGACCCGGCGCTTACCTTGGAGTCCCAGGTGGCGTCGGTGACCAGGTCCGCCTATTACCATCTCCGTCGGATCGCCCAGATCCGCCCGTACCTGGACGCGAACTTTCTGAGAACAGTGGTCCAAGCGCTGGTGATCTCGAGGCTGGACTACTGTAACGCTCTCTACATGAGGTTGCCCTTGAATCTTCTCCGGCGCTTGCAGCGGGTCCAGAATGCGGCGGCCAGGCTGGTGGGGGGTGTGCGTCGCCACGAGCACATCACACCAGTCCTGGCCCGCCTGCACTGGTTGCCCGTTGCGGCCCGGATTAGATTCAAGGTCCTGGTTTTAGTTTATAAAACCCTCCATGGCTTGGGACCGGACTACCTGGCAGAGCGTATCGCTCAGCATCCACCTCGCCCGGCCCGTTCAGCAACTTGCTTCGGGTCGCCACCCTCGAGAGGCCCGAAAAATGAGTACTCGAAATCGGGCTTTCTCGGTGGCGGCCCCTAGCCTCTGGAACTCCATCCCCTCTGAAGTGCGCTCTGCAGAGTCCCTGCTGGCCTTCCGGAAGGCTTTAAAAACCCATCTATTCCGGGAGGCCTTTGGCGATCGTTATTAAAATTTTTTTCCCGCCATCGTATTGCGTATTGCCTATAATGTTAGGTTTTAATGATTCGTTGAGGTGCCTCTAGGTTTTATTTTGTATGTAATGCTGTATTATTTGTCTCTTAATGCATATTGTATTTTGTTCTGCTTCTGTAATACTTGTAGTCCATTGTTGTAAGCCGCTTAGAGTTCAAAATTGAAGATAAGCGGGATATAAATATAATAAATAAATAAATAAATAAATAAATAAATAAATAACTGTGTATCTATAGAGGATGCTCATTGAAGAAGCCACTGTCAGTGCTCTTGGATTGGCCACGTAGGCAGGGCCACCGCTGGGCTCCGTTCCTCCTCTGCAGACCTGGGAGGGGCCCAGCAGACCCAGCTTCTTCTGAATAGTCGAGGAGGATACTTTGTCTGTCAAGTGCTGAGTCTGGAACTCCTGGACTGAGCCAGGAAGCTGGACTAGATGGGCCTTTGGCCTGATCCAGCATGGCTCCTCTTATGTTCTTATGTTCTTATGAATCCATGCATTCAGGTTTTACCCTCAGAAAGAGCCTAAAACAAGCACCTTGTATCCACTTTGAGAATGGCTTTCTTCAAATTTTCGGTCTTCTCTTCCAGTCGTGAAACCTCCTGAGCTGCTTCCTCCTCCTCCTCCTCCTCCTCCTCCTCAGGCTCAGGCTCAGGGTCCAGGCCCATGGCTTCCCTGCCAGCAGGCAGCAGATCAGGTGAAGGGCCTAACCCCCAACCCTAACCAGTAACCACAGTGGCTTCATGGTCAGCACACAATGTTCCATCCTGGCCCTGAGCTCCATTGGTGAGTACCAGGGGAAAGCACACAACAGAGGGGCCCTAGACTTAAGTGGAGAAAAAGGTGAAAGATGAAGCTTCCAACAGTCCAAAGGTTCAAGACAGGTTTAATGAGTTGCAGTATTGTTGAGTGCCTCGGCAGAAGCACAGAGCTGTAGAGCTGGCTGGCACCCCGAGAGGCATCAGATCCCCCCCCCCCGCACATGCCTGCTCTGCCTTGCATGTGACCACCTCTCTGGCAGCCTTCTCTTTTCCAGGCCAGACAAGTTCCTTCCATTGTTCTTCACCCTGGACACCCCCTCTCCAGCTGCTCTGTACCCAGAACCTGGCATGGTGTTCCCCTGGTAAGGTGGGGCCAAAGCACTTCCATTTGGGTTAAGGCAGCCTAGGACAGCACAGGGGCCCTCCCACTATTGGCAGCTGCTCCCCTCCCCCCGCGGCACCACCACCCATTGAGACCCCTAGATGCTCCTCACAAGTACGACTGCTGACCCAGAGGCCGCTTGTCCCATGATGTCCCTCTGTAGAGACGCGTGTGCAAACCCTTCGGTAAGGGAGGGCCTGCAGTTGTTTTCTTTTTTGAAGCTCATTTTGCTTGTTTTGGTCTGGTTCTCTGATCAGTCCAGGGCGTCATGAATTTTGATTCCATTTTCTGAGGTATTAGTCACCTCTTGAACACTGGTGTCATCTGCACATTTCCATTTCTATTTTGAAAAATTGATATTTCTTAGTGTGAATTGATGCAAGCTCTTTGTTAAAAGATGAAGCTCCCTTTCTGGGAGAAACCATTTGCCTTCTCCCTCACCCCAAAAGGGGTCCCAGAGCTCAGAGAGGGGGGGCGGGCAGATGGGAACCCAAAGGGGTGGCATGGACTGGATGGACCCCTGGCTCCTTTGTTGCTCTTCCCCCCCCCCTTATGCCTTGGGAAAAGGTGCAGGAAGGGGGGGAGGGGGGCTCCATGGGACCCCACAAAGCAGCACAGCCCCGAATGCAGGGAAATGAGGGGAAAGGCAGCGTTACCTCCCTTCTGTCTCCCCAGCCTTCACCCCACAGTTCTTGATGATGGTGGTGATGATGATGATGAATATTTTTATCCCACCTTTCTCCTTGGAAATGGACCCAAGGTGTTTTACAATAATGAGGGACAATATACAGCCCAGAACATTTAGGACATATTCAAATTAAGAACAGGGAATTAGAAGAGCCATCTTAGAACATTAAAAGGTAATGTTAAAGCTACAAAGAGCATGGCAAAAATAAATAAATCCATTTATGAGGGGCAGAAAGTAAACATGGAAACACTGGTGTTCTTATGAAATCAGTCAATGCAGTCATGTATGGTAATTCACATTAGTCAAATAGTAGGTAGTCCCTCATTCACTTATGGTGGGGGTTAGGGTCCCGACCCAAATGGTGGTAATGGAAAATCCACGATATGTGGGTGCTGGGTCTGGTCGTGACTGGGGGGGTCTGTTTCGGGCCTCCTAGACTTACCTTCACCTGGCCCTGCCCTGAATGGGCCTCCAACAAGCTTCCCGGGCCTGTCAGAGGCCCCAGAAGTGGTTTCTGGCAAACCTGAAGTGCCTTCTGAAAAACCAGAAGTACTTTCTGAATCACCGGAAACCACTTCTGGGGCTTCCAAGAGGCCCACTCGAGGCAGCGCCAGGCTGTGAAATGGCAGGGGACCACTGTGTTTCTTTTTTCATGTTCATTAAGCAAGAGAATAAGAAGGGCTGGTGATTATACTAGGGAAGACATATGCTTGGGCATCCCCTGAAGCAAATGGTGAGCCACTCAGTGAGACTGAATGCTGGACTGGACGGGCTGTGGTGGTCTCTTCCAGCAAGGCTGTGCTTATGTTCTCATGAAGGGGGGAGAGCAGCAGGAACAGAGGAGGACCCAATAGGAGATGCCTTGGCTCCAGAAAGGAAGCCACAGTTTGCAAGGGCTGAGCGGGGAAGGGCAGATTTTGAAGCTGTGGCTCCAGGACTTTGGCCACCTCATGAGGAGGAGAGAGGAGTCCTTGGAAAAGTCCCTGCTGTTGGGAAAGATGGAAGGCAAAAGGAAAAGGGGACGGCAGAGAAGCAGATGGTTGGATAGTGTCATCCATGCAACCAACATGGATTTGACCGAACTCCAGAAAGCAGGAGGGCCTGGCGAGCTCTGGTCCATAGAATCATAGAATCATAGAATCATAGAGTTGGAAGAGACCTCAAGGGCCATCTAGTCCAACCCCCTGCCATGCAGGAACCCCCATCACAGGACTCCCGACAGATGGCCATCCAGCCTGTGCTTTAAAACCTCCAAAGAAGGAGACTCAACAACCCTCCGTGGCAGCATATTCCATTGCCAAACAGCTCTAACTGTCATGAAATTCTTCCTAATGTTTAAATTGAATCATTCCCCCGTGTCCTAGTCTCTGAAGCCATAGAAAACAAACCAGTCCCTTCTTCAATATGACATCCTTTCAAATATTTAAACATAGCTATCATATCCCCTCTCAGTCTTCTTTTTGTAAGGCTAAACATTCTCAGCTCCCTAAGCCAAGAGCCAGACACAACTGAACAACAACAACAACAGCAACAGATTCCAAAGTCCAGAAGTTCCAGAATGAAAGCAATCATTTGTAATCACATCAAAATTCATCTGAGTATCAAAGCAGAAATCTGTTTATTATTGCAATGATTTCAGGTAACATCAGTTTGTCTAAAATCCAATCCTAAAAGCTTTATTTATCTGTGTTGTTGCTTCTATGATTCATAAGCACAAGAATACTTCAAATATGGCAAACATCCAAGCATCTTACAGCTATGGAAAAACTGTAGGCACAAATACTTGATAATAGAGTGCCTTCTCCTGCCAAGAACTGCCCAAGTCTGTTGTTCTTCCTGACACTGAGGAAGGTCTGGAAGGAAAAAAACACACACACACCAAGAAGTGGGCCTTCTCGTTTATGGGACCAGCTGCTCTTGGACATCCACCTGGGCCCCTCACTTCAGCCCTGCCACATGTGGGACCCTGGCAACCACTGCTCTTCTTCCACCGGCCGAGGGGCCTCAGAAACCTGCTGCTCTCACACGGGCATGGTTGTTCTGAAGAGAAGCACAGTGCCGGATGTCTCCACCAAGGAGCACCAGGTGTTGGTGCCTCTTTATGTGGTTCCCATCCTAAAACCATAGGATTGCAGATCTGGGAGGGAACCTGAAGGCCTTCTCGCTGAAGCTCTTCTGAGCAGGACATCCACAGCCACAGCATCTGGCAGGTGGCCCTCCAGGCTCAGTTCACAAATCTCCCTTTCCTCCGGCAGCCCTTTCCGTTGCTCAGCACCTTAGTTCTCAAAGCCTTCATCTCTCTCCCTGCGGCGGCGGCAGCAGCAGCACCACCTCCGGCAAGCAACCCCCCCAAGTGCCTGCGGTTGGCAGAGGAAAGCAGCAGTCCTTGCCTCCCCCCCCCCTGGTTGCTGCTCCCCAGGCACCTCTTTGCCTCACAGAATGGAAAGGGTGGTCCTTGTGGTGCTGGAAGGATTCTCTTGCCCCCAAGGATCATGTCCATCCCTCCGTCCGTCCTTCCTTTTGCTTCCCCCGAAGGCATGGCCTGTTCTGTCTATTGAAACAGAGGGAAGGCCTCCTTTCCTTTCCTCCCTCCACATGCCGGGGGGGGGGCGCTGCTTCTTCCTTGCCAGATGTGGGCACTCAGGAGGTGGCCACTGCTCCCCAGAGCTTCATCGACCAGGTGACAAACTGGGAAAGGTTTTATGGCAAAGCCGCTGCTCAGGGACTGCCATTGCCATCAGACATTCCATGGCAGGAAGCTTTTACGGATACCCTGGGATGGTTTGTGTTATTTTTAAAAGACGGAGGTATACATTTGGAAGAGAAAACACATTGTAATGATGGCCTGGTTTTTTTTGGGGGACTTTGGTTCAGTGACTTAAGCCCCTCAGAGCGAGAGGGGGTACCTGGCTCATTCCCTTGGTTTTCTGTGCTGTTGTGTGCTCAGCTGGGCCGAGCCTGGCCATCCGTCTGCCCTCCTGTCCCTCCGCCCACCTCCAGGCCGCCGCCGCCGCCGCCGCCCCCTCCCCTCCCCCGGCCAGCCATCCTGCCAAGCCCCCCGGCCCCCCCCCCCCCCGCTTGACTTTCCGGGGAAGCAAGGAAGAAGGGAAGCGGATCCTTCCTCCGAGCCCTTCTCCCCATTTTGGAGGGCAACCCTTGAAAACCCCCGACCCCCGACCCCCCGTCCTCCGCTCTGCAGCCCTCTCGTCTTGGCTCTGCGGGCCGCCGGAGCAGTCCGGCCCACGGGTGCTGAAGGGTTAGGGTTAGGGTTAGACCAGCCGGGCGCTCTCCCTTCCTCGGAGGGAATAGGGGGGGCGGGGGGGGGGCTGCGCATTGCCCCGCCTGCTTCCCGGATCAGAACCGGTCTCTTCGAAAGACCAGAGGGCTCCCGCTTAGCCATCCTCCGGGGCTGTCCCTCAACGCCGCCGGTGATGCTGCGCTTGCACACACACACACACACACACACACACACACACACACACACACACACACACACACACACACACACACACACACACACACACACACACACACACACACCTCCAGGATCCCTTGGCTGGCCCTGCCGGGCTGAAGGGAGAGGGAGGCCGGCAAGGAAACCCGGTAGAGACTGCTGGGCCAGGCAAGCTTCCACCCCCCACCCCCAGCCCCCACTCCACGCTGCCCGGGTCCTTGTCTCCAGGCGGCTTTCCGCTTTAAGTCGTATCCCCGCTAAGGCTGGCAGAGGGAGGAGAAGCGCCCCCCCCACTCCCTGCAGGCAGCAGGAGGCCGAGGGGCCCAGGAAGCAAATCAGGCAGGCGCTTGGGCTGCACCCGGTAAGTCCCGGATGAGCCAGGACGGTCAGGGTGGGGCCCACCAGTGGCTTCGCCTCCTCCACTGGATGCATGTGTCTGTGTGGTGGTGGTGGTGGGGGGGACCTGACCTCCCTCCCGCAGAAAGGAGAGAAGCTGAACAGAAAAGCCAGCCCAGAGCGGCCCAGCAGACTGACGGGCTCCTAGGAGGACACCTAATCTTGACTCAGACCCAGAGCGTTTATACATTAAATCTTTAATTAAAATCCACTTTTCAATTTGGGTCTTTTTCTCCTAGACTCCATTAACAGCATCAATTGGAACAAGGGCTGGAGGAACTTCATCCAAGGCAGGCGGGGAGGGAGGGGGCCTCTCACCAGGCTCAGCCACACAAGGTAGACTGATTCTCCATTGCCTTGCCTCTGCTATTTTAGGATTGTTTTTATGGGTTCTTAGGGCATTTTGGGCTACTAGCACCGGAAAAACAAATGGGGGGAAATGAAGCAAAACTATCCCTAATTAATGGTCCCTTTTAGAAAATGAAACTGATGAAAATTACACAGATACCTCCCCCAAAAGAAACAAAAATGAAACAAAAAGCAGAGTCTTTGCTGTGGGAAATGAAATTTGGAACCACTTGTAAAATGAAACTGTACCTCCCTCAGTCAAAGTGCGGAAGGTTCAGGAGAACCCAAACAGTGACAACATCTGTTTGGCATGTATTATTTCTGCGTGATCAAAATTAATGTCAAAGGAATATGCTGAAATAATTGTTAGCTATCAAAATTATAATAATCAGGGTAATCAAAGAGTGAGTCGGCAGCACTGCTTTTTCAAGATATAAAAAACCCTGTCATAGTAATCAAAATAAGAGCACCAACAGTCACAAATATATCCAGAATAATCAAGGTTAATGTCAGCCGCAATTTGACAATTTCTTTGTTGGTGAGGAACAAAAAAGCCCTTTCTGATTTCTTGCAAAGCCAAATGGGTAACTTTAGAAGACCTGCCTGGGCAGCCCCTGGGCAGAACACCAGAAGGACCAGAGAGAAGCACCTGCAGAGGGGGAGGGGGAGGTCACCGACACCGGGGGGGGGGACATTTTATTGATTGATTTAAAACATTTCTGCCTTTCCTTTCTCCTTCAAAAGGACCAGGGAAACACACACCGTTCAGCAACCACATTTAAAGCAAAAAAACCCCAACAAGCATTCAAATGCTAGAAAGGATCAAACAAATACTACAATAAAAAGACAGTAAACATTAGCAACATAAGACACATTCCAAGCGACAAGGTGCCGCCGTCCATTTAACCCCCCCCCCCAACTCAGGCAGCCAGTCGTTATGGGGAAGCTTGCCTGAAAGGAAAGGTCTCCGTCCACTTGTGAAAGGACAGCCAAGGTCAGGCTAGCCTGGCCTCCAGTGGGAGAGAGTTCCAAAGTCTCGGAGCAGCCACAGAGAAGGCCCTATTTTCCCATCTCCCACCCCCCACTAAATGTGACCCCTGTAACCAGCTATAGGTAGCAATCTGGGTGCCCTGTTTTTTTTAACCTGCTTAAGTTTACAGACACTTTTCAGAGTCAGATCCATGTACAGCCTGTTAAAGTAACTCAACAGGGATGCTAAAGTAAGGTGTGTGTCACCAAGGTCAGAGCAGGCCTCTCCAGGTCTCCAGGTACTGCTGGCTCACTAGTTTTAGCAAGTTTAATGCCTGCAGGCCACTCCTGAGACCTGGGCATCCAGGCTCCCTCAGGGCCACCGCTCTCTTTTCTTGGCGGGTGGAATCGGGGGCCCTGCTTTTGATTTCTGTGCTTAGAACAGCCGTGTAACCTGAAGAGGCAAAGGGAAGCGCCCTGGAGGGCAAGCCAGCCTGTTATAAGCAGAGGGCTTCCGTTCATGGCTTTGCTGGAGGCCGGTGGGGGGGGGGAGAGGGAGGGGTGGGCTGACGTGGAGGAGAAGGGAGTAATTTCACATGAGAGGAACCCTGAAAAAGAGCAGCTCCCCAAAACAGGCCCCCGGCCTGAGATGGGTGCAAAAGTGGCTCAGTGCTGTAGAGATAACAAGTGACATTGCCGTTACCTTTCCCCAAATCACAGATTCCAATACTCTTATCACAACAGCCACCAATTGCTCCATTGTGTATATTTGCCAATTAAATTATGAGATGCACAAGGTGGGATTTTCCAACTTGAGTCGCAATGCATTTTGAGGTTTGTTCTTAATGCCATCATACCTAACCTTTGTCAAGAGTTCCTCCTTTTGTAGCTATATTGCTTAATGAACATGGTTAATAACAATGTTAATTTCTTGCACTCACAGCCATGGTGCCTTGTAGGGGAGAGGGCTGCCCTTGGTCATCATGGCCATCACAGCTGAGGCGCTGGGGACGGGGGTGTCTTGTTTTCCTTCTGTGGAATAGGAAATGCTTGAGGGGGCCAGAACCTCATGGCACAGAGGTTAAACTGCTGCATCGCAGCCAAAACTCTGCTCATGACCAAGGGTTTAATCCCAGGTAGCCATCCTGTGGTTGACTCAGCCTTCCATCTGCCTGAGTTGGCTAAACTCAGTACCCAGCGTGCTGGGTGTGGGTGTGGGTGGGAGGAATGTGTAGCCTGCATAATTAAATTGTAAACCACCCAGAGAGTGCTTTAAGTGCTATGGGGAGCGGGGCAGTAGATGAGCACAACAGTTTGCTTCAGACAGCTTCCAATGCAGGATCTGCACAAGGGCTGCTGTGCCTTCCTTTTTGCCAGGGCTGCTGTACTAGACCCACGGGCCGCTCTCCGTGGTCCTGAGGGCCTGCGTCCGACTCCAAGGTGTCATCCTGACAGCCACGGGTGTCCCGTGGGCTCCCTTCTGCTCCTGAGGCGGCTGAGTGAGCTGCTGTGGGTGGTGGGTGTACGACCGGAGGAGCCCTGGGCGTGAGGAGGTGGGTGCTCATGCGGTGACCTGAGGCTATGCTCTCGGCCTCAGCCTCTCTCACTTCAGGCCTGTGCTCTGCTTTGTCAGAGGGGCAGCAGTGGAGGTGGACAGATGGACGAAACACACACACACACACACACACACACACACACACACACACACACACACACACACACGTGTGCACACCCAGTTGTTGCACTTCTCCAACAGGTGGGGTGTTTCCAGACCCCCCTGCCCGCCCGCCCCCTTTCCAGCCCCCCAGCCCCAAGGACACTTTTGACAGAAGGGCTCCTGCCGCTCCCCCAGGAGCTGGTTTCCATTTGCACAAGCAGCCGAAATGGATGGCGATCAAGGAAACCCTACCAATCGCAGGAAGAGTTCTCCATAATTAGCAAACCCAGAGGGTTTGAAGGATGCCTGACAAATCAAACGGCTCTTCAGAGTTCCATGAAAAGGCAGACAGTCTGATAGACGGGCTCTCCAAAGGCCTTGGACAGGGAACATCCCCAACACGACGCCTGGAGTTTAGAAAAAGCATTATTCATTAAGATAAGTGGCAGGTAAGGAAGGAAGGATTTCACCAGGGAAATCAAAAAACCCTGGTTGAGAGTCACAGCGTCCTTTGGAAGCTTGGCTGAGACGCAAGTCCATCTAAATCCGTTGGTGCCAAAATGCTGCCTTACCCACTGCTGCCCTTCTCTCCCCCCACAGTCCCCAGTGCCCCCCTACAGTGCCTGTGAAGACTCGGGGAGCCTGCAGAAGAGCCCCCTGTGACCCCAGATGGCGGCCTGCAGGGCTCTGGATACCCCAGAGTCCTCGGTGGGTCCCGGGGCTTCCTCTTTCCCACTGGGCTTCCCTCCTGGAGGAAGGAATAGAGAGTATGCTAATTAAATTTGCAGATGATACCAAATTGGGAGGGGTTGCTAATTCCCTAGAGGATCGGATGAAAATCCAAAAGGACCTTGACAGATTAGAATGCTGGGCCAAAGCTAATGGAATGGATTTCAACAGAGGGAAATGTAGGGTGCACAGATATAGGATGGGGGACACTTGGCTAGAGAAGAGTACCTGTGAAAGGGATTTGGGGGTCTTGGTGGACCACAAATTGAACATGAGCCAGCAGTGTGATGCGGCGGCCAGGAAAGTCAATGCAATTCTTGGTTGCATCAACAGAACCATCAATTCTAGATCAAGGGAAGTGATAGTGCCACTCTCTTCTGCTCTGGTCAGACCCCACCTGGAGTACTGTGTCCAGTTCTGTGCGCCTCAGTTTAAAAAGGATGCTGACAACCTCGAGCGGGTCCAGAGGAGGGCAACCAGGATGGTTGAGGGTCTGGAGGAAATGTCTTACGAGGAACGGCTTAGGGAACTGGGAATGTTTAGCCTCTCTAAAAGAAGACTGAGAAGGGATATGATAGCTATGTTTAAATATTTGAATATTGAAGAGGGGGCTGGTTTGTTTTCCGTGGCTTCAGAGACTAGGACTCGGGGCAATGGTTTCAAACTACAGGAAAAGAGGTTCAAACTGAACATTAGGAAGAACTTCATGACAGTTAGAGCTGTTCGGCAGTGGAATATGCTGCCATGGAGGGTGGTGGAGTCTCCTTCTTTGATGGTTTTTAAGCAGAGGCTGGATGGCCATCTGTTGGAAATATTGTGAAGGGGTTCCTGCATGGCAGGGAGTTGGACTCGATGGCCCTTGAGGTCTCTTCCAACTCTATGATTCTTCTCTCTCTCTCTCTCTCTCTCTCTCTCTCTCTCCCCCAGGCCAGCCTCTCCCCCCCACCCCACCCCCCCACACCCAGGTGGCTTGCTCCTCACCCTCGTCCCTCGCCAGGTGCAAAGACCGATGGGCTCAGCTTGTCTGGGCTCCTTCTCTCGCACTCTTTCCTTGCCTCTTGCCTGTTTTGGCAGTTTGGGGGGTGGTGGGCGGCGGAACGCGGCAGAGGGAACTGGAACGTGGGGCTGGGCCTGGGCCCTTGGTAGAAGGGATGACCCCGGGGCCACCAGCAGCTTTGCCTCTGGGAAAGGGTCGGACCACCAGGCCCACAGAGTCATCAAACTGGCATCACACACTGGAAACCAATTTTTAACAAGTTTAAAACTAATTCAATCTTTTTTTTAAAGCACATGAAACAGAGGGCACCCCTTGCCAAGGCCTCCTTTCCACAGAAGGTGGGTTGCTGAGCCTGCCGTGGAAACCCTTCGGGCAAAATAAAGTTTCTTTCCTCATTTTTGTGGGTCTTTTCCTGCTCAAGTTAACAACAGACCAATAAAATTTCAGCTTACGCCCACTTCAGTCTAATAGCACTTGTAGATGCAAAGTAATTTGCATAATGAACAATAGTAAGGAGTACTGCAGCTCAAACTACTCCCAACATGGGGTTTCATCCAAAGGAGCCAGGTTGACTCATAGAATCATAAGAGTTCGAAGAGGCCTCCAGGACCATCCAGTCCAACCCTCTGCCATGCAGGAACCCCCGTCACATTATATCCGACGGATGGCCATCCAGCCTCTGCTTTAAAAACTCCAAAGGAATAGGAGTCTCAGCCTTTCATCCCTCTGAAGCTGGTAAAATGAGCTCTGAGCTTCCTGGGGTGGGTGGACAATGCGTAGCCTCCATAATTAAATTGTACACCACCCGGTGCTAAAAATGCTATGGAGGGGGCACTATATAAGCAGCAGGCTTGGGTTGGCTTTGCCTCTCTGCTGGTGGTCCTGAGGTCTGGGAGCTTTAAAAGCCTTTGACTGGGAGAGTAGAGGGACACCGAAAGGGCCTCTGGTGCCATCAGAGGTCTGCCTCCCGCTCTAGAGGTGGAGGGCTGCCTGCCTGGAGCAGACTCCCCTTTTTCTCTGGGGCTAATTGTGTGCCTGGGCAGAAGATGGGGTGAGCATCACCAGATCGCCTCTCAGAATCCATGCCCCCGAGGAATCTCAGGAGAGGGGGAGCTTTGTTTTCAGAAATATGGCTTGTGGGAGAGATGGAGAGATAAGAGAGAGAGAGAGGGGGGCCTGGGGGGTTGGAGCTCATAGAAATGATCCCAAAGAACACTTGGCCCCTGGTGCCCAGGCGTCTAGCCTTGGCTTCAGCACCCGCATTAAAGAGCTCCCGTTTCCACCTGAGGAGACCCAGAGACCTGCCTGTTGTCCGGAAGGCCAGGACCCCCGCCTCCCTCCCTCCCTCCCTCCCTCCCCCTCCCTCCCTGCTTGCCTGCCTAGCCAGGACCGGCACAGAGGCAGTGGGAGTGAGCAGTCGTCGTGATTCCTGGCCACGGCAGAGCCAGGGTGCCCAAGTGGACGAGGCTGTGCTTTAATGCAAGGCAAACTGTGCCTTAAAATATCTTAAATGATCTGCTTTATGCATCATGCATTTCTGTGGAGCACTTCATGTTGCTACAGGGTTGTTCCCTTGTGGGTTATAAATTGAACATAAAAACCGAATCCATAAATAATGGAGGAAGATGGTCTCTCTCTGTTTCAGAGGCTCCGATGCCATCATTCCCTGAATTTTGAATCAAAACCTCTTTGAAAAACAAATATGAGGCCAAAGCCCTCTTGGAGGCTCTTTGCAGGCCTTCCTAGAAAGAGTTTCTGATGGAACAAACGGCAAGGAGGGCCCTTACAATGAGAGTGAAACTCCACCGTGCCTGAAGACGCACCGTGGGAGAACGGCAGGGGTTCAGGAGGATCTGGAGGAGCCCTCCGTCCAGATTACACACACACACACACACACACACACACACACACACACACACACACACACACACACACACACACACACACACACACACACACACACGAGTCTGGAATTTCCATTATGCCCATTATGGGACAGTTTACTGGTGGCCAGTGGCCTCTATTTTCAGAAGCAATCTGTTTTCATGAGAGGCCTAGCTGCCATTTGCACGCCAGCTTTCTGCCTCTCACTAGTGCCAAGATCATGAGGAGACAGCTCTGACATCAAGCGCTGGGCAAGCGGTGGGCAGAGAAAGGGGACTGGAAGAAACCCCTGCAGTGGTGGCCCAGGTCTCGTCCCAAGCCGGCTGGTGGGTCAGGCCAGGGGACTCGGCCAAGGGAAAAGGTGCCGCACAGCAGCTCATTCTGCCTCCCTTCTTGGGTCCCTCTCACTGGGTGGGTGGGGGGGGCAGAGGGGACCCCCTTCTCTCCACCAGGTCCTTCCTTGGAAAATGGGAAGATTGGGGAGGGAGCAGGGAGGGGGTGTGTGAAAAAAACCCTCACTTTTTTGGGAAATTTGAATAGCAGGGGAAGGAGAGAGCTTGTGAGACCGACAGGTGTGAAAACCTTCATTGTTTGTGTTTGCCAGTGTTGTATCGCTGTCACGCTGAAGGTCCTCCTGACTCTCATCTGAACTGGGTTGCAAGGCTGAAGTTTTTCCACCCCAAAATGGTTTGCATCACTTAAGGCCAGCTCCCCGCTGGAGTTGGTTGTGGGCCCAGGTGCTGTTTGTTCAGAGATGGCAGCCTCAGGATACGTTGCACCTGCAGCCAAGCATAGGCCAGCTTATTTATTTATTTTATTTATTTATTTTTACAACTTATATGCCGCCCACTACCCAAAGGTCTCTGGGTGGCTTACAATCAAAGAATTAAAACAGTTAAAACATCAAATATCAATAAATAATTAAAACAATAATAAAATCCTTACACTAAAATCCTTACACTAAAATTGCCATCAGGGGACCCACAGTCTATATTGTATCAATTAAAAAACTTGTGTGGTTCAGAGGGCTCATGTGGAGGGGGAGGGGCATCCGTGGCTCTCCCCAGTTGTCAAAGCCACACACCCTCCTTTGTGGCATCAGAATGACTCTGGAAGAGGAGAAAACATGTCTACCCACAGACAAGGACCCAAACACACACTGGATCTCCTTCCAGAACCAACCTGGTCTCAGTGGGGAAGCGATACCTGGCCTTCAGAAGGAGGGACCATAGCCAAGTGCCTCTGAGCTGGCCACTAGGCCCATCTCCTTTCTGGGAAGGACAGACCCGTGGGGCCTCCATCCCTCTTGGGAGATCACCTGCAGCCTAAGACTCAGGCTACACAAGTCACACCGGAGAGAGTGCCACTTCCACAGCAATGGGAAAGGGAGGGCCCCCAGCCCCCAGCTACCCCAGGCGTGGCATGGCTTTCAAATCTGGCACCAAGCAACCCCAGTTTCAAGTGTGGGGGGTTTCTGTTCTGCCCTGTCAATGTGGCTGCTGCCGTGGTTGTGATGCCACATGCTCCTGGTGATGGCCATTGCACTCAATGACCACAGGGCTCTTACTCGGCAGGGGGAGGGTTTGCCCCACCACCTCTGTTGAGGGCAAACATGAGAAAAGGACATCGGAGTTACATCATGGTGTGTGTGCACACTGCAGTTGAAATTTTAAAAATCCTAGTTTTAATAATTAAACCTTGCCCATAGTACAGTTCCAGTGATACAGACCAAACAAACAAACACAAAGTCTTTCCACCTGCAGAGAAGAAAGAGGGAGGGAGCAGAGACAAATAATGCAAACAGGATGGGCATTAGGAATGTTTAGAGCTTCCTTTTTCTGAAGGGCAAACTAGATCTGTTTTCCCCCATCATATAAATACATATTGCGTGAATCTAGTGTTTGCAAAAAAATCAGAAGATTACTGTAAAGTCTCTAAAGCACAAAATGTAAACACAGGAAGAAAAATTATGAAACAGAGGTTGTCCTACTTTGGACTGTCAGAACCTGATAAGGAGGCCTGATTTCCCAGGAGTCCTACAGAGATTTATAGACCTCTCAGGCAAGGAACAGAAGCCTATGATTCATCATAGCTGAGATTATCCCAGTAAAAGATTAATTCCAGAATGAAACCAGACTATCAGTGATAAGCATTTCCAAACTCATCTGAGTATCTCATTCTAAGTTTTTAAGCCAAGGCTGGATGAGTTTCCCATTGTTAGATGCCATGGTCATACGCAAACCAGACCTCCAATTAGGACACAAGGTCTACAGAAAACCCACCCACACAGACTGGCACCTACACAAAAATTCCAACCACCAACGACAACAAAAAGGGCATACTTAAAACACTTGTAGACCGTGCAAACCAAAGCTGTGAAGCTGAATTCCTCAGCACTGAACTCAGCCAACTGAATTGGGCCCTATAGGCAAATGAATGAAAGAATGAAATCAAAAGAATGATTTCATTCCAAGAATGAAATCAAAAGAGCCATCAAACTGAAAAATAACACTGAACTGATGAAGAAAAACAGCCCCCAACAAACAAAGTATTTCTTCCATACATAAAAGGAATCATGGACTGCATGGGCAAAGTGTTGAAAAAACACAACCTACAAACAGTAATTACACTTACCACAAAAATACAACAGATGCTACAGTCAGCAAAGGACAAAAGGAACCCACTCGCCACTGCAGGAGTATACTGGATACCTTGTGATAGGAATGGGTTAACATGCCTCAAAATCAAAAGTAGACCCAAATGAGCTCACAGGGTCAGGTTGGCATAAACACAAAAGAAGATGCCAGCCTGTAGAGTGTAACAAATACTTGTGGTTAACTGAGATAGAGCCAACGGGGAAGCGAAGACAACACAGATATGTGGGCACCATCTTATGGCACCAAAAGCGCCATTTTGTTAACAGCAACACACAAGCAATGGGAAAACAATCTCGAACTAAAGAATAAACAAAAGCCATTTCTAAGAATTATGATAACTTACCAGGTATGATTACGTATGACATGCGCACGAAATACGTAAGCTGCGGCTACAGAAAGGTATATAAAAAAGGAGACCACTCACCATCACTCCGGGGGGAGGGGGGTCCAGAGAGCAGCAAGGCCGTCAGGCCATGCTGTGCTCAGATCCTAAGCTAAACCACTCCCTGTAATGTCTAAATGTCCTGTGCTGTATATTTCTATCTGTCTTTAATAAACCTTTTGCTATAACTAACTAAGCGTGGCAATTTTGATGAACCACCAATGATGCATTGACAATTTATAATGGTGCATTGGCAACTTACAAAGAAAACCACCAATACCAATTTTTAGATCAATTTTATTCTTATCAGATGGCGCATCGGCCAGGAACCCACGCTTCGCTGGAGAATGTTCTGCCAACGGCGAGGGTGAACGGGTCTCAGCTTGCCTCCCACATTTTTTTTCCTTGGACTGTCCTTGTTTCCAGCTACTGGCAATCTCCTCTAACCTCTGCCCTAACCTTCCCCCTTTCCATTTTCCTTTGATCGTCTGCATTTCCAGTTAAGGTAAGTCAAAAAAAAATTTTTTTTTCTTGCTTGGTTAATAGGGGAGAAATAGTTTTTTTAGTTGCAGAACTTGACTCCCTGACTTGTTTTTCTTCTTGCCCAGAAATAAATTATGGCCATTTAAAGTATCCCTGTTTTTATATTAATTGGCTCAAAAAGTCCCAAGTAACGGCTGTATTGCCTTGTGTGGCAGAATCAGTTAACAAATCAAGTGTCTGCCTTATTCTGCACTGCTAAGAGCTCATTTCAAAAGCAGCACCTTTTTTCCTCTGAAAGCCGAACTCTGTATCTATTTTCTAAGAAAGTAAACTTGACAGTGAAAGTCCTTTCTTATCAGCCAGCAATTCTTCAAGGACTTATAGCGGCGTATTGTTTTAATTGGAGTAAAGCTCATATTTTGCCATTCCTCTGTTGCATATTGTTTAGTTAAAAGCCCAAACCGCAGGCTGGATTTTTTTTGCAAGGCCAAAGCAATTCTCACATCAGGAAATACAAACATGGCCCTAAATTTTATCAAACACTAATTGATGCCATGCAGAATCTGTCTGTAGCCCTCCGAGACCTTTTAAAGGTGATAGATGATATTGCATCATCACCAGAGCTTCAGTTTTCGTTTCCCTCACCACAGCCTTCCACATCTCAATCTTCCGTGTTTAAACCCCCAAGATCAAAGAGATCCCCACATAGATTATGCTACTGTTGCCGAAGCCCCCAACATAAAGCCCAAGAATGTTCCTTTAATCTGCATAATGATTGTGGCCCAACTTGGCCATCTCCTTATGCATTTTGAATTTTCGATAGCAGAGCCATGCCTTTTCTACAGCAGAATTTGTTTTTTCTGTTAGATGTTGTTTAAAGGGGCTTGCGTAGCCAGGATTTTAAAATATAAGACCCAGAGTGCATTCCACGTCCCCCTCCCTTGTATGTGTGTGCAAAAAAAATAAAGGTCTGGAAAATGAGCTTGTGTAGCCAGGATTTTATGGGAAAAGAGTTGGCTTGTGTAGCCTGTAATAATTGTTTCTATGTAATTCAGTTGTTTAATTTTGACATTTTATAGAATTTTAGGGAATTTTGCTTTGTTTTGGGGTTAAGTGAAGTGTTGTAGATTTTATGGGAAAAGAGTTTAGGGACATTTTTATAGAACTGTTAGAGAATTTACTTTGTTTTGGGGTTAATTGAAGTAATGTAATGGGAAAGTCTGTGTGACAATTTATTAGGTAATTAAGGACAGGAATTTCATTCCTGCTCCTGCAAAAAAAGTTTCATAATTCTGCTGTAGAAACTGGATATTTCTGCTTAGCTGATTTTTGACAGCACCAAATCAATATAATGTGATTTTTCAGGTTAACAGTGACCATCTTACTCCAAATTGACCATTTTACTCCAAAGTTTGATTTATAGAATTCTTCCCTTTTAACAACTTAAACTTAGAACTATTCCAAACTCTCTCACTTCCCCCTGCGCACATATATTTTTCTTGATCTCCGCTGTGTGTTGTCTAAGGCTGCTATTCATGTCGTGTCTAAATGTCCTGTGCGTCTTTTGTCCTCCAAATATCTGTTATTGTGTTGTCTGACATTCGTGTTGTCTCTTGTTTTAATTATTTTATTCATGAGTGGGATGAATAAAAAAAAAATTGGATGTCACTGAAATTTAAACCCATGACAATTTAACTCTTGAATGAACACTGATCCATGATATATAAATATTATACTGTAATGAATTAGATCTTGATATTTAACAATAATGCTATGTTGCTAATTTGAATCTAGACTGAGAAAAAGCCTATGTGAAGGAGAAAAAGTGGTTACTGTGAATTAATGAAAAATAGAAAGAGATATTTCAAAAATATATGAAGGGAGGTTGTATAAAGAAAAGTGTTATGGTTAAAAAATATATAGGGCATATGTTAAGTTGCAGTGGGTCTGCGTAAGTGAAGAAAATGATGGTGTTGAGAAATGTTGTGTTTTTGATAAACTTTTAAGTAGGAAGACAAGTTGGCAAGATACCATGAATTGTTAATATATATATATATATATAGCCCAAACCAGCTTCCAATTTGCTTAAAGTGATCAAAAAAAATGTTTAAGGGAAAACAGCATTGCTTAATTGGCACAGCAACAAGTAATCAGCCTTTTCTATTAGACATGGGAACTTATTCTGCATTTGCCTGTAAAACATTCTGCTTGTTTCTGTTTTGTGTCCACATATGTGTTCATGCTTTGACATGAGACATATCTGAATGCCACCATAAAATGTTAATTCACTTAGAAAATATGTTAAGTTAAAATATTATTTAGTAGATTTGAATTTAACACTCTTTTCATCCTATCTGCTGCTTGTCTGTTTTGCTCTTTTCTTTGAATCTGTCTTAGCTAGCTCACTGTAATTTTAAAATTTGGGATGCAGTGGGCCCTTGTATGAAAAACAGCTTGTATAACATAGAATCTGTACAACATAAAGATGGGATAGCTCCATCTTCAATGCAACCCTCTGGAAAGATTTGTATAAAAGAAAATTTGCTTAACATAATTCCATTTGGAACAAATTGATTCCTTTGTGCAAGGTACCACTGTATTTTTAAAAGTGTCACCCTTTGTTATGTTCTCAGACAAACTTCCTCTGACTGCTAAAGGAAATAGTTGTAAAAAAAATGGTTTTGATAAATGAGTTAAATAAATTAATTTGTATAGGGCTTCAGTTGTGAGATGCCCTGGAAATGGAAACCTTTGTTAGGTAGAAATTAAGTTTCAGAGATTTTATACAGATGAGAAGATGAGTACATTTTAATCTAACAACTTATTTTAGTCACTAGAAAGACACCTCTGGCCGTCATACCGGGTAAATCGCCATTGCTTGCCTGTTTGTTTAGGATCGCAGTTAGATATGCTCAGTTCAGACATAATACATATTTGAAAGTTACCACAAGAGTTGCAGTGATGAGTGCCATTTATTTCTCACAAACAAAGGACCAAGCCGCAGATATAGAGAAGTGTTATTGTTACGGCTTGTCGAATGTTTATTAACTCCTTCACAGAACGAAGACAACACATATTTTTTTCCTTGCATACTTTTCTTTCCAAATGCTGCTTAATTCATAAAGCTTGGGCTAATGACGTATGTTTTATTTCATTATTGTGCCAGTTCTGTTGGCCTCCAATCGAAAAGTTACCCACAAACTATGTCCTGTTTTTGTGTTTCAAACAAGGCTTCAGAAATTATGTTCCAGATATTTTAAAGGTGTAAATTTTGCTATTGCCCCCACTGTGCACTGTAAAAATAAAAATAAAAGATCTATTTCAGATCATGCTGACAATCTATACAGCTGTCTCTCTATTAGCTATCTTTCCTACATCCACCCTCTCATTGCAAAGCTGTACAGAAACACCTTTGGTTTTTGGCTGCTCCAACTTCTGAGACTCTGTCTACTCCTGATGACCCCTGCCTGAGTTCAACTGCCTCTGTGCCGCTTCCTAATCTACACCTTCCAAGGAACGTCAAGGCTGGTCTGCTGCTTCGTGTGGGTCCTCCTCATCTCGACAGCCCCTGGTCTCACCGTTCCTGCCCATTCTTGTGGCCGTATCAGCCCCATCCTTCAAATGGAGTGATAATGAATGCCTCTGTCATCACCTGCAGCCATCTAGCTGTCTCAGCTGAAGCAAAACAACGAACTGGTTGCACAGTCATGGAAGCAAAAAAGGCACTTTAAAGAGACTGTTTTGTCCCAATTACGGCAGTGTTTTCTCCTTTCAAGAATCATCCTGAACTGTTATAATGTCAACAAACTTCACAACTACCACAGACTGCCAGCATGCCTTTTGCATGTCCTTTTAGCACATCTACCTGTTTATTTTTGCAGCCAAAACAGCTCAACACCTTTGCAGCCATCTACAGCTGATGTTTAGAAGCAATTACTGTTTATGATGTTTCTGAAGCATACTGTATGTTCTGTATCTGTAATTCTAATAGCCTTACTGATTGCTGTTATGTGTTACCTTACCCCTTACCTTACCTTTGTATTGTATAAGATACTTTCCATGTGTCAACTGAACTTCTGTCATTCACAAGAAAGGTATCCACATATTTGTTCATTTTGTTTAGCAGTCAAAGGAACAGAAAGCACTTGATTTTTTTAATTGTTCAATGAACCCTATAACCCAGCACATCATCAATGGTGTCAATCAACATATTTTACAGAATAGTTGTTCCCCAAATTCATTTTATCAAAGCTTCATTTTAACTGATGCCCATAGCCCTCCTATTCAGCCTTATGGTATATATGTATTGTCCATGCCCTCCTGATTCTTCTATGCCAATCTATTATACAGTTTAAAATGGGTTGCAGAAATAAGCCACTCCAGTTATTGAACACACAATAGTTTGATTTATGCCCCTGGTTTGATCCCAATACAGAATACCCTTGATACTATCCTGGGTCTCTGCTTCACCTTACAATTCAAACAGCAGAGCACCCCACTGTCAACCAAATGCCATCCTCTAAGGCAGTGCTCCCCAACCTTTTTGTCTCCACGGACCGGTATTTGTTTATTATTTTCCCGTGGCCCGGGGTGGGGGGTGGGGAGGGGGAGATGGGGGTGGGGGGCAGGGGGGGGGAGGGGGAGGGAGGAGGCGGAGTAGGAGGTGCGGGGGCTTGTCGTGTGTACCTTGGGGGCCACGGGAGCGGCGGCGGCGGCGGCGGGCGGCGGCGCTTGCCGGCTGGGCGCGTCGGGCGTGCGCTCCCGCGTGCACAGGCGGGGGAGCCCGGGGCTCCTGGGCGGGCGGGCCCCGCCTCCTCCTTCTGTCGGCAGCCGGAGGCAAGCGGCGGCGCAGAGGTGCCCCAACCGAGGCGGGCCGCGGCGGCGGCCGCGACCGCGGACACGCCAGCCACCGGGTTCGGCTGTGGCTCCGCGGCTGGCGGCGGAGCGCCCGCGGCGGCCGCCGCCGCCCGCCTCGGTGGGGCACCTCTGCGCCGCCGCTTGCCTCCGGCTGCGGCCTTCGGGTGGGCGAGCGGGAGGGGAGGGGAGGGAGGCCGGTGGGGGTGGCGTCTCCGGCCCGAGGGCGCCACCGGGACCGCCGAGCCGGCCGCGCAGCGGCAGCGGGCGCCCGCCGCCGGCCGCGGAGCGTGGGGCGCCGCGGCCGCCGACAGGAGGAGGAGGCGGGGCCCGCCCACCCAGGAGCCCCGGGCTCTCCCCACCCCGCCCGTGCGCTGTGCCTGGCGGCGGCGACTCCTCCGCCTGCCCGCGGGAGAAAAGAGGAGGTGCGGAGGAAAAGGGGAGGAGCCTCCCGGCCTCCCAGGCGGGGTGCCAACCGGTCCACGGACCGGCACCGGTCCGCGGCCCGGGGGTTGGGGACCACTGCTCTAAGGAGACTTTAAATGTATTTTGTGTTATGATTTTAATGTATGCAAAAAAAATGGGGGAAGTTGTGATTATAAAAATGGCAATCTTAGGTCCTAAGCAAACAAGACCTCCTTACTGTTAACAAAAAGCACTATGTCACCTCTAGTAAATCAGCTATTAGACTACACCTACCCACAAAGAAAATAGATACACCTAGATACATGTCAGAATAGTAAGGCCCCTTCATTTACTCATTCATGAAGGTAGACAATACCTATACTGTTATAACTATACAGGAGACATACAATCAATCAGGTCCATAACAAATAAAATATAATAAAGCAATACAGTTAAAGTAAATTGCCGCTGGAAGGTCTTAAATCATCCAGCAGACAAAAGGCTTAAGCAATTGAGTATTATACTTCTTAGCATTAGTTTCAAAAATAGTTTTTATTCAATTTTTCAAACTTTCGCGAAGAGAAAAAGGACTGATAGGAATGGGTTAACATGCCTCAAAATCAAAAGTAGACCCAAATGAGCTCACAGGGTCAGGTTGGCATAAACACAAAAGAAGATGCCAGCCTGTAGAGTGTAACAAATACTTGTGGTTAACTGAGATAGAGCCAACGGGGAAGCGAAGACAACACAGATATGTGGGCACCATCTTATGGCACCAAAAGCGCCATTTTGTTAACAGCAACACACAAGCAATGGGAAAACAATCTCGAACTAAAGAATAAACAAAAGCCATTTCTAAGAATTATGATAACTTACCAGGTATGATTACGTATGACATGCGCACGAAATACGTAAGCTGCGGCTACAGAAAGGTATATAAAAAAGGAGACCACTCACCATCACTCCGGGGGGGGGGGTCCAGAGAACAGCAAGGCCGTCAGGCCATGCTGTGCTCAGATCCTAAGCTAAACCACTCCCTGTAATGTCTAAATGTCCTGTGCTGTATATTTCTATCTGTCTTTAATAAACCTTTTGCTATAACTAACTAAGCGTGGCAATTTTGATGAACCACCAATGATGCATTGACAATTTATAATGGTGCATTGGCAACTTACAAAGAAAACCACCAATACCAATTTTTAGATCAATTTTATTCTTATCACTTGTAGTTGTGGCCAGGTACTGTATATATTGGGACCACAAAGTGCAGCATCCAGACCAGAATCAAAGAACATGAAAGACAGTGCAGACTAAAACAACCAGAAAAACCAGCAGTAGCTGAACACACCTGAAACAAACTGGACATGAAATCCTCTTCCAGGATACAGATGAAATGGACAATACTACCTCTTACTATATCAGACTGCACAGGGAAGCCATTGAAATCCACAAATAGAAGCGCAGCTTCACCAGAAAAGAAGAAACTCCAAAAATGAACAAAGCCTGGCTTTGAGTACTGAAAAGTATAGCCTGCAAAAGATCAAAGTTCAATGATTTCCACACAGCCACAAGCACCAGTAATCAGTTTAATTCACACAACAGAACTGCTAACAATACCCATCAACCACAGAGAAGGATGGCCACTCACCCTGATAGCAGTGAAACGTCTTAACCCCTTCACATCACAATACGAGTAACACCTATTATCTTGCATAGGATGTTTTTCCTTTCCCTCAACTTTAAAATCCCACAACCCCACTCATTCTATACCCCAGAGCATAGAGAGAACTCCTAGTTCCTTGAGCTCCTTCTCTTCTGAAGATGCTGGCCACAGAGACCAGCAAAACATCAGGAAGAGAAACTTCCAGAATTTAACCAAACAGCCGGAAAAACTCACAACAGCTATCAGATCTCAGCGGTGAAAGCCTTCAAGAATACATTTTTAGAATACTTCATAGACTCATTGTGAGGGAAACTTCTCAGATGGGAAGAGAGGGACCCCTGCATGCCCAGCTGAGTGGATGGAGAAGCCAGGGCAGAAAGGGGAGCCTGAGAAACAACTGACAGTGTCATCTGTGGGGAGGTTTATGTTATTGAAGGGATACTATGACGCCCTCAAAATAATTGAGCAGCAGAAGGAAAGGGAGAAGGAAAAGGACCTGGGTCCGACCAGAAGTGGAAAGAAGGACATGGCCGGAAAAGCTGACCAATCCGCTCCAGTGGAGGTGGGGTTCGGGACTTGTAAGAAGGGAGCGGGATGAAAGCTTCCAGAAGGATGGGAGTAGGTGTGGATGGAGGATCCCTGGACAGGGAACTGGGAACAAATGATGATGGCCCATAAAGAGGCTGAAAGTTATAGGCGCCGGGCACACAGACAAAAGTGCTCTTATTGGGGAGAGAGGGAGTATTGAGAATACAACAGGAAATGCAAGGAGATCCACAAGGAGATTGAGCTGGAAGAATGGCTGGCAAAGATCTGGATGGAAGTCGAAGCTGGGACGCTGGACCCCTGAGAGGACTTGACCAGGAGACCCAACTATCCTTTACGTACACCCCAGCGGAGACCCCCTCGTCCCAGGTCCACTTCGGAAGTTGGGATACAAGTGGGAAAACCCCAACCCTCCGTGAAGGAGATTGGGATACAGGTGGAGGGGCTGAGGCTTTCGGAGAGGGAGGAGGAGAGCACTGGTGGAGCCGGTTACCCACAAGTGATGGTGGGGAACTTGATCACATTCTAGAAACCCCGACTTACGGAGGAAAGAATAACCCATTCATGTCTGATGTTAAAGATGTTGAAACTGTAGTTAGAAAGAAGACTTCGTTTATTGTTGATGAGCCCAATAAAAGTTCTGTTTGTTTGTTATGAGAGATGCCTTCTTTAAAGTTTGAAGGGCGGGAAGCCTGGACTAAGAATGAACCCTCACACTCATAGAGTTGGAACAGAACTCAAGGGTCATCCAGTCCAACCCCCTGCCATGCAGGAATCCCCATCACAGTATCCCCAACAGATGGCCATCCAGCCTCTGATTAAAACCCCCAAAGAAAGAGACTCCACCACCCTCCTTTGTGGCAGCATCTTCCACTGCTGAACAGCTCTAACTATAAGAACATAAGAAGAGCCATGCTGGATCAGGCCAAATGCCCAACTAGTCCACTTTCTTGTATCTCACAGTGGCTCCACCAAATGCCTCTGGGAGCACACTACACTAGTTACCTGTCTCCTGATACCACTCCTATGCATCTGACCCTTGAATTACCCTGGGTTTTTTAAGCCTGGAGATTACACGTCTCCATCAAGGTTTGTAACCTGTGATGGACTTTTCCTACAGGAATCTGTCCAATCCCTTTTTGAAGGCATCCAGGCCAGATGCCATCACCACATCCTGTGACAGGGAGCTGTCATGAAGTTCTTCCTAATGTTCAAAAGGAATCTCTTTTCCTGTAGTTTGAAACAGTTGTCCTGCATCCTAGTCTCTGAAGCCATGGAAAACAAGCCAGGCCCCTATTCAATAAGACATCCTTTCAAATATTTAAACATGGCTATCATATCCCCTCTCAGCCTTCTTTTTAAAAGGCTAAACATTTCCAGCACCCTAAGCTGCTCCTCAGAAGACATTTCTTCCAGACCTTCAACCATCCTGGTCGTCATCCTCAGCACCCGCTCAAGGTTTGAAGACCCACTTCAACAGTCTCAAAATTTGAGGAAGACACTGCATGTCTGTCCGTTTATGCCTCATCCAGAAACAGTCTGTGATCTCTCCCTTTACTTAAACACCTTCTTCTGTACTGGTAGTCAAAACAAAAGTCTCTGGCAAGGCCAGGACATGGCTGGGTACACGATTCCAAGGTAGAGCTTATCAGTAGGAAAGCTTATCACTGTGGGAGTTTTCCGGTCCTCTTGTCAAGGGCTTGGAGAACAATCTGCTGTAAGACCAATGCTGTAGGGTGGCACCGGGTCATTTTAATGCCAATAGATGGTGTTACATGAAGACATATAGGCACAGCTTTTAAAACACCTACAGAATTTTTACAGGTTCAGGGCTGAAATCTCAAAAAACAAATTTCCAAACAGATTTCCACATCTATTTTCTGGTGTGCCTTTGTTAATTAATGTTCTAGGTAAAACACAAAAGAAGTGACATTTTAAAATGCATTTCATTTTCTCCTCTCTTCTGGAAGTTGAGTCATGGCAACTGGACTTCTTGTCTTGAGAGATCGAAATGAAAGCTACATCCCGGGTTACCTTGCCGCTATTACGGGAGCCGAGAGATGAAAGAACACGCCAAGGTTCAAAAGGCACGGAGAAAAAGCTTTAATTCGCTGCAGCGAGGCGCCCAGCTGAATTCAGTCGGAAAACTGGGGCAATAAGCAAAGAAACTCTATAGACTTTATAGGAAACATTCCCTCAGTACCCCTCCTTTGTCAGAATAAACAAGGATGCATCTGGGCGTCGTAAATCGCCTGGGAAACAACAAAGAAACTACAAAGGATACATGGTTATCACATAGTTACAAATCAATTGTCAAAGGAAACACACAGGGGATACTATTAATCTTGCACTTTGGCACCACCTGTCTTGCAATTCTCGGAACTCTGGGCTTTCGCAGCCGGAGTGTTTGACAGCTCTGGCGATATATCGATGTTTCGACGGATGTCTGGCTTATCTCTTATGCGGACCCCTTTACCAGTGGTCTTCCCACACAGATAAGTGTTTATCCAGAAACTTTTATGGCCTGGTATCTCATGACACAGGCTTGGGGAGGAATGTGGTGCTTTGAGTCACAGTTCAGTGAAGGGAAAAGGGGTGAATTAAATGACACAGGGCTGAATTAGAAATAGAACCAAAGTACTGCCATTTTATCTACAATGGCAATTTATAGGCTACAGACTGTATTAAAAACCACTTCTATCATTTCCCTCCTCTTCAAATAGACACTCATTTTGAGTCATCCATCGGAAGGGCTTCCCATACCTTCGAAGTTGCTGAGTATATGTATGGCAATAAAGTGACATTAAACTTCTCTGGTTGTGGAGCATTGGAGGGTGAGGTCCAAATGCCATCTTCCCAGGTTCCTATGCAGGTTAAATAACCCACTGGAATAGAACCATTTCGGGAAAAGCAGACATGACCCCACTAACTGAGATGTGATGGTCCATGTCATATTCTGAGACTGGGCTCTCTTGGTAATGTTGCCAATTTTTGACATGTTATTATACAATTGTGGGGGGACTTCCATCGCCTCCCAAGGCCAGTCCTCACCAAAATTCATGCCCCCACAAACATAACAATTTGTAACTCCTAATTCTGTGGCTATTGACTGAGCCATTTCCAGAAATAAATTCTTGGCATGCTGAGAGATTTCAAAAGGACTCTCCTTCAGTTTCTCTACAGCATTTTCCACTGACCAAGAATGGCTTTTCTTTTTTCCATCTCTCACCTCTGCACAAGTGATTGTCAAATAAGTAGCTGGATCCCTACCAGGTCCATCAATCCCAAAACCATACACTTGAACAGAGGGATGTGTGTCACTGATTACTAGACTGACATAGTTTCCTCCTATCCTTCTGAACTGTGAAAGATGAGGGCAACCTGGATAGCCTCCAGCTGTAAAAGCACACACACATCCCCATCCTGAACATAATTTGTTTGAACCACATGGTGCCCAAACTTCAGGGTTACCTGCTCTGGCACCTTCATGAGGGTAGCACAAATACTTATGTTCAGATTTATATGTATTTATCCATGCTGTGGATCCACAACGGGTTCCCATGCCTTTTCCAAGGGCGTCGCAGGCATTGAACCATATTACTGCCCGTCTGCCACTATGCTTTAACACAGTAGTAGAATTCACATAATACAAAAGTCCACCACCTTCTGGGTTGTCCCTTCTGGGCTCTTTAGTTCTGGCCATTCCAGCCCACACTGTATAATTAAATCTAGCTGGGACTTCAGGCTTATAACAAAGATAGTCTCCAGATGTACTTTCACATATATGACACATCATATCTTGATTCAAACATGTGGTTCCAGCTTGTTTGCACTCTGCTGGCTTTTGAGTGTAATATACCAGGGTATTTATTACTCTATTGCCTTGACTAGCAGCAATAATGCATGGGGTACATTCTTATATACCCTCAGACTTGACAGCTAAACAAACTGGTATCAGAAATAAAAGAACAATCATTTCCACTGATTTAGACATCCCACAAAACCTTCGCTTCCAATTGTAACAGATTAATAACACACCCAACACATACATTGGAGAAATAACGAACCAAACCCAATTCGGAATGTCAACCCACATAAATGTTCAGGTCCCTTTAAGAGTTTTGACAGCTGCGGAGCTTATGACAGTTCGTGGAATGTTCGTTGACAGCTCGTAGAACGCTCTTTGACAGCTGCTGCGCTACTGGCGCGCTGTCTCGTCTGCTGCAGTACTTCAAGGAACTTAAAGGGAAACACTATTCAGCTTCAAAGGAGAAAGAAACAGGGCACTTTTAAAACACAGTCTCGCACAAAATAAATGCTGTCCTAGCTAACAGCTGAAACGAAATCGCTCGCCTTCTTGTTGAAAACCCTCTCCCTCCTCTTCTTGTAGAGGGGCGGATTTGAAAGGCGGGAAATTCAAAAGCTGGAAGGAAAAAATCAAGTCTTCTTATCAAAGAAACCTCTCGCCACTCACACACATAAGAAGCCAATATTTTACTTTGACTTCCCTATGTCTGAAGTAACTTTCTTAAAGGTCAGCTTCAAGCTGTCATTTGGGTTGGCTCGAACCGTCCACTCTTCTCCCTCGCTCGCTGGGGCAGCTCGTTTCACACGAGTATGATGAATCCAGGCACTCACTTCGGAGACTTTGACAGCCGTTGGCGTCGACAATAACACCGTGAAGGGACCTTTCCACCTCGGGCGCAGAGGCTGTTGATTCCAATCCTTGATCCAAACCGAATCTCCCGGTTCAAAACGATGAAGGGGCTCCTGTAAAACCACGGGCAGTCGTCCAAGAGTCCACCTGTGTAAGGAAGAAAGAGATCGGCCAAGCATCTGAAGATATTTGACATGTGTCAAAGAAGCTACACTCTCTGGACGCAAGCCATATGAAATCGGAACTGGCCTGCTGTATACAAGTTCGAATGGTGAAATGCCTGATTGACTTGAAGGGGTGGTCCTGCTTCTAAAGAGAGCAATAGGTAACATTTCCACCCAGCCCTTGGATGAGCAGTGAAAGGTTTTGATCTCCCAGTTGCCATGACTCAGTTTCCAGATAACCTCACCTGGGGTGTGTGTGTGGAGAATCTTCACAGACTTCCCACTCTCTTCTCTCTCTCTGTTTCACACAACATCATCATTCTGTTGCCTGATGAGGTGTGCTGTCCAGAAACCCGGAAAAGAACAGAGAAGCCAAGGAAAGCAGGGGAGGGGGAGCAGGCAGAAAAGGCTCAATTGGAAGATAAATAAGGGTATAAATAAATATGAGTGAGGAGGGCTGGGTGATAATCGTCAAAGAGGACCCTTGGACAGGCCCAATGGGTGGAGCAAAAAGTCCCAAGAGAGATTGCAGAAGGAGAATGGGGGAAGGGGAAGGTGTATCGAAAAACCACCTTATTGGGACCAGAGTGAAAAGAGAGAGAGAGAGACAGGGGGGAGGGGTGGAGGGAGGGGAGAGAGAGAGAGAGAGAGAGAGAGAGAGAGAGGCAAAAGAGCTTGGGGGGGGGGAGCCAGAGAAGGTAACAAGAGAGAAAGCGGGCATGCAGAAAGAAAAGATGTCTCTGAAGGCCGTGAGCTCGGAGTCACCCCACTGTGGCCCTGCCTGAAGAGATGAAGGACTTCCCTTGGTGTGATGGTGGAGGATCCACGTCTTCAATGGTGAGGAAAACAAAGGGAGAGCGGAAGGGCTTCCCTCAAGGGTCACACTGGCACAAGGCTGAATTACAAGTTCCTTCTGCCATGTGATCCTGCCAGTAGCTGTCTTCCCAAATAAGCTGCTTTTGTTTTATAAACATGAAAATAAAGCTGGGCTTGTGTCTCACTTTCACTCTCTCAGCAATCCCATGACACACTTTTAAAAAAGCACTTTTCCTTTTTAGGGCAACACATCTGTGCCCCACAAACCATGGACAGGGCACATTATGAAAAGGCAAATTGCAGCAGTCAAGTAGAGGGCCTCTTGGAGGTTGCCACAGGTTGGAGGTCACTTGACGGCACAAAGGAATTTCAAGAAGATGATATGATGGAGGGACGACACCAACAGGAAAATGTGAGGATCAAAGAGAGGGATGGCGAACTATCCCCCAGGCATTACGCAGTTCTTGTAGCCTTGTCCTCACTTGGGTTATTTTTGTTATTATTGTTTTTTTAAAAAAATCAGATCCATTTCCCCCTCCTCATCCAGTGGTGAGAAAAATCTTGGGATTTCTTGGACTGATGTTGTTCCTCACCATCTCTGAGGTGGGTGCAGTTGGTTGGAGAGCCGAAATAAGACGGGGGGGGGGAGTCCTCTCTGTCAGACACCCAGGTTGGCTGGTTTGAATTGCCCCCAGGGGTTGGTTGAGGAGAGGACAAGGGGGCTTCTGCCCCTAAGTCCTCTTTGCGGTTACCCACTGAAATGAGACCAGCTGTCATTTCCAGACTTTCTCTCATCATTAGATGGCAAAAGGTTAAATAGTTACATTAACTCCTCCTTAATTATTCAAAATACAGATCATCATGTGAGTCATTTACATGAAATTAACTCAGAAGATGTGCCACCATTCCATTAATTGTCAAATATCTAAGTTTCCCCTAATTAATGGCTGTTATTCAGAGAACATCACAACTTAATCTGGCAAGAAAAATCTCTCTCTCTCTGAAACAGTTCATTGCTCGGTGAAGGCAGCAGGTCTTCCTTCCACCGTAAGGCTGACAGGAAAGGGGGTGGGGGTGGGGGTGGATGGGTGGGTGGGGGTGGGGAGGAGATGAAGAAGGGAGGGGGCTGTGCCAGTGCAAGGGATGCCACCTGCACACCGAAGCCCCTGCTCTTCCAGAAATAGACAGAGGCGGGCACGCCCCCCCCTCCGGTGGGGCTTTAGACAAGGGAAGGCCCAAGCCAAGGCCAGAGCTGTCCTTGGAACCTCAGGGAGTTCATCTTGCATTATGTATTGTTTTATAAAATATATTTTAAAAATTAATTTAAAAAAAAAGAACACCAGGGAGGCCTGTGTGAGGCACAAACCCTGGCAAGGGCAGCAGCTTCTGCTGGATGTGTCAGACAACTCGGGGTGGGGGTGGGGGTGGGGGGTGGAGGCAAGGATCAGGTCAAGACCTAAGAAATAAACCACTCACGCCTTGCACTTCCCCAAAAGGCCATCCGTTCTGGGCCTCTTGAGCAAAACAGAGAAGAATCAGAAGAAATGTTCACATCAGATGGAAGAAAGATATGAGAAAATTACAGGCCAGTGTGGTGGAGTCGGAAGGCAAAGGGTGCCCGTCATTGTACTTTGTGGGTGTCCCCTGTGAAGTTCTGGAGCCACACTGGCTGGAGATTATGGATGTGCAGAGGATGTCCCACTAGGATGGGGAAAGAAGGATGCTCTCCCTCCCTCAGAAGCACAGGATGATAGGCAGGTCAGCCTCCTGTCACTTCTCCCAGAGATATTAACCCACCCACCCAAACCGTGGACTCAGGAGACGATGAGGTGAATCAGATGGTCCTAACTCTGGAGCTGTCAAATATTAGTTAGTAAAATACATGTATTAGACAGGATGGAGTCTGTAAAAGTGCAAAGTCACAGTGACTCAATGTATAGTTTTTTCTAATGGAGTGCAGATGTTAAGAATGAGCATAATGAAGTTTGGCTGATGCAAGGGGTTGCAATAGCTATAAGGTAATGTCATTCATGATTGGACAGACACACGTATAAAACTGTTCTGTAAATCATTGTTCACTGGGCCTTCTGTGAGTAAGGCACCCACTTTGTTTCTCTGCCATATATTCTGTCATATGTACTGAATGCTCTTATGCTGTTGAACTTTGTATAAGTTCTGTGATGCTGTGATATATTTTTGTTCATATGTAATATAGCTGTTTGGTTTTAAGAAAACTCTGTCTCTGGCTAACTATTTATTCAATAAGTATTGCTTCCACTTGCTGATCAAATAGCACAAAACTCTGACTGGAGCAGAGTCCTTAGGCATCCATAATGATAGCCTATCAAACCCTTGTTCTCCATGAACTGGTCCAATTCTTTCTTAAAGCAGTCAAGGCTGACATCTGTCACCACTTCTTCTGGCAGAGAGTTCCACAGACCAGTGATCCTCTGGGTGAAAAAGGACTTTTCTTATTTGTTTGAGATCTAGCACCCAAAAGTTTCATGGTTTGCCACCTAGTTCTAGTGTTGTGTGATAGGGAAAACAGTTTTTCCTTATCTACTTTGTCCACACCGTGTATGATTTTATAAACTTCAATCAGGTCACCTCTTAGGTCCATCGTTCAAGAGTGAAGAGGCCCAGCCATTGCAGCCTCAGATAGTAAGGAAGGTGTTCCAGTCCCTGAATCATTCTGATTGCCCTCCTCTGCACTTTTTCCATTTCCATAATATCCTTCTGGAGGTATGGTGACCAGAACTGTACACAGTACTCCAGAAGGGCTTCACTGATTTATAAAGAGGCAAAATGACACTTGCTTATTTATTTTCTATACCCTTCCTAATGATTCCTAACATTGAGTTTGCTTTTTTCACTGCTGTGGCACTGGGTTGACACCTTCATTGAACTGTCCACCAGGATACCAAGGTCCCTTTCCTGGTTAGTTGGGGCTTTTTTGTTTTTTTGTTTTTTTGCCCCAACATGCATCACTCTGCACTTGCTAATGTTGAAGCTCTTTTGCCACTGGTTTGCTCACTTCCCCAGTGTCAAGAGATCCCTCTGGAGCTGCTCACAATCTGAGTTTTTACTACCCTGCATAATATGGTGCCATGGGCAAATTTGGCTACCTTGCTATTTACTCCTACTTCTAGATCATAGAATCACAGAATCATAGAGTTGGAAGAGACTTCAAGGGCCATCCAGTCCAACCCCCTGCCATGCAGGAACCCCCATCACAGTATTTCTGACAGATGGCCACCCAGCCTCTGCTTAAAAAACCTCCAAAGAAGGAGACTCCACCACCATTCATGGCAGCATATCCCATTGCTAAACAGCTCTAACCATCATGAAGTTCTTCCTAAAGTTCAAACGGAATCTCTTTTCCTGTAGTTTGTGAAAATTCTCAGTAATCCAGGTGAGTTTATCTGGAAGTTGAGTCATGGTTACTGGACTTCTTTTTTGAGAGTAGAAACGTTTCGCTGTTCATCCAAACAGCTTCATCAGTCTGAATACAGCTAGTGCAAATCCTCCATCTTATAGGCAGCTTTGACCTCTTGTCACCCTGGCCTGAATTAGGCTCATAAGATGAACAGTGGCCTAAATAGGCTCGTTAGGGGGACAATAGTATCCTTAGCCTTAAGGTGAACAATGGCCTAAGGTGCTGAAACCTATCAAGAATGGGTCGTTAGCTATGGCCTTGGTGGTGAAGGTTTTTTGATTTGCCTGGGGACTTTGGAAAGCACAGCCTGATAAGTAGCAGATAGACTATGCCAGAGCCCACCACCTCTGTTGAGGGAGGGGTTTTCAATGCTCACACGAATGGCCTCCCTTACTCCTCTTTCAAACCACCTCTCTTCTTTGTCTAATATGTGTACATCCTCATCTTTGAAAGAGTGCCCTTTGTCCTTCAAATGGAGGTGTACTGCTGATTCTGGTCCTGACCTGTTGCCCCTCCTATGTTGGGCCATCCTTCTTTTTAATGGCTGTTTAGTTTCTCCAATGTAGAGGTCTGAACACTCCTCACTGCATTGGACCGCATATACTATATTGCTCCTTTTATGGTTTGGTATCGGATCCTTTGGGTGGACAAGTCTCTGCCTTAGTGTGTTAGTGGGTTTGAAATAAACAGGGATGTGGTGTTTGCCAAAAATCCTTTTAAGCTTCTCCGACACTCCAGCCATGTAAGGAATGACCAGGTTCTTACGTCAGGTCTGGGTCTCAGACTGATCCCTTGTTCTTCTGGGATGGCCCACTGCTTTGTTGAAGGCCCACTTTGGATATCCACAGGCCTTAAGTGCTGTCTTCAGGTGCCTGTCTTCCTTCTTCTTGGCTTCTGTGGAGGTGGAGATGCTCTCTGCTCTGCGGCTTAGGGTCCTGATGACTCCTAGTTTGTGCTGTAGTGGATGGTGGGAGTCAAACAGTAAGTACTGATCCGAGTGGGTGGGTTTCCTGTAAACTTCTACTCCCAGGCCACGGTCAGGTCTGATGATGACTGCACAATCCAGGAAAGCCAGCCTGTTGTCTTGGGTTGAAAGGAATGGTCATTTTGGGGTCCGTTGCCGGCGAGCTAGAGCTTTGCAGAATGCAATGAGGAGTCTGAGTCTTTGTAGACAGAAAAGAGATTTATTGGTTGTCAACCAAGGGAGCCCCCACTCAATGCAAAATCGGGTGGGAAGTCCACCCAAGAAACGAAAGGTGATATATTTTATAGGGTTTTTCCAGCAACTTTTTTCCCTCTGCCCATCCGAACTTACGTCATACACATCTGTTACATACATCAAACATTAATTGACATTTTAGGCAATTTATTTTGTATTCCTGACACCAATTAAATGTATTCCTTGGGTTCCTAATTGCTGTGGCGTTTGATCTGACTTTCACGGGGCTAGGAGTACCAGTGATGCATGCCAGCTGTTTTTGGTAGCGGGCTCTCAAGATAAGGTTTTCTTGGCTGGCTTAGCTATATGTAATTAACTGTAAAGCATCAAAGCTACCAAAATAATTAGGTCCTTGAATCTTATTGCTGGCTCAGCCAATTTTATAACGGAAGTTCCTGCTTCATGCCGGAAAAGCTTGACCAGTATATGTTTGCTGGGCAAAGATATACATGTGGATACACTTGGAGTGCTTATTAATAATTCTACTTCTAAACATATAACTTGTGTGGCTTATATTGTGCAGGGTATCACTTGGGATATGCTGGGGGTTACTAAAATAGCTATATATGCTTGATCTATACCCTTCACTACCCCCTGACGTGTTCTGGAAATTTACGCCAGTAAATTATCCAGAGGCTGTTCCTCTCGGCTCCTGTGATAGTCATGCAAGGGACAAATAAACATATCAAAGGTGTATGTACAAAAGCATGAATATTGCTTGATCTTCCCTTCTTACCATTCCCTTGGGGAGGGGTTTTTCATCATGGCTCAGGGAGTGATTTTTTCAGTGTTCCTGACGAGAGTTTAGGCAGTGCTGCCAGGAAAACTTTTCCAGCCCTCTTTTCCCAAAGGGCTTATAGGCACAGTTCAAAAAAATGAATTATCACAAAATGATTTGTGGCGTCTCATGGTGGGGGACGCATTTGAACAGGTGAATGACAAAGAAATACCCCTTAATTCACTAGGGCACTTTCTATAGTCAAATGTTAAGTTAACAGATAAAGTTTTGCAATGCCTGGGATGTATAAAGTCCCTCTGGTCAGACCCATAGACTTGCAATGGAAGGAAGCGTTCCACGGACCACAGCATTGTAATTTCCCCTTTTGGAAGATTGTCATGTGGTCACAGCAGCTTCTAAGGTAGGCTCCTAGGGCATGTTATTTGCCTCTCAGGGATACCAAATTCTCAACGTTTAAAGGGGCTGACACAAGAAATTATGGGAACATTGTAATAAAGTTTGCAACCTCAGGCTCATTGTTTGGTACACCGTGCCTTAATTTGTGGCATCTAGGCTGAAAAGCCTTGAAGTTTTTATGCAAATTCAGAAACACATAGGGAGAAATGCATGTTATAGTAGGTCTGCAATTTTCCTGTGCTTGGTCGAGTGAATTGTTGCCAGCATACTCCTTTGGCTGACATAGTGGCTTTAGACTGACTAAGTAGCCAGCCTTGAAATATGATTGTCCACACTGTCATTTTGCATAAAGAATACATAGGCATTGGCACTTGGTTTCATAAGGACCAACAATATGGCTATCAACCCTTTTGAATGTGTGGTGTGTATAAAACCCAGATTGTAGCAGGCTGTACAGAATTACCCAGTTGTTTTTGCATACAGGATAGCCATGATGATAGACATTAGCTTAGAAAGACCAATTTTTAGCCATAAACCATAATCAATAGTTATAGTCCCATGGTAGAGTCAAGGACGAGCTATTGAAATCAAGGCAGAGATGTCTCTATAGCTGACAGTTCACATACAAATTCAGCCCTGTAAATATGGGGCAAAAATTAGTTCATCATTGTCTTTGGTGAAGAAAATAATGTAGACAGCTGTTCTAGTGTACACCCATGGGTGCCAAAACTTCTCTCATTCAATGCAAATTGCATAGAAAGGCAAGTCATAGTCTCTGGCACTCAATGTTTGTGAGTAAAAAGCATTTTCAGTGGCAAAGCATGATCATTACACGAAGTATGAAAGGCACATCCAGAGAGGCACTTCAGCAAAAAATTTCACAATGGCTAGTGTCCTTTATACTCTTGGCATCTCCCATAGTCTGCATTTCTAGTGGCAGTGTGACTACCATACAAATTATAAAGGCAAGAGGTGCCACGATCCATACCCCGACCGGTGCTTCTTAAAACATATTGACAATAAAACAATGACAACAAACAACGACATAAATAGTAATAATCAGTGTCTCTCTGCAAAGCTTCAAAGGCTGCAGAATATTCTCAATTGTCGAGACCAGGCAACAGGATGAAATAATTTTGGCTCTATAGGCGATAGTGCGCCAAGAAGTGCCAATTTGTCCTGGTGTGTGTTGGGGCTGAGATGCTTGCATCGCTCAAGAAGAAAATGTGTAGATAGCCATAAGTGTACAGTCTGTGCCAAGGGCTTAAAAACAGTGGTGATTTTACCAGATTCAAAAACAGCCACTTCTCTGTTCTGACGAAAAGGGTATAAAGGGGTTAAGTTGCAGATCTGTTGTCCGTACTTCAAAATAAAAGTCAGTGGCTGTTTCAGACCCACTCTCTCCCCCCAGAAACAAACAGAAAAAAAAAAGAGGCAGGAAGACAGGATTTTAATCTGTCAACCTGAGTTGAAAGTGAATTAGCAGGCTGCTTCGGGACCCTCCGAAGTGTCAAACGCACGCTGTCATCTGGGGAAGGATGGGCAAGGATGCGAGGACCACAGATCTAATTCGCGTCGATTCCCTCTGCCCTGGTCGATGCTGGCTGAAGGTCGTCACGGGTCTGGTGAGAAATCCATGGGGTGAAGTCATCGGGGTGAAGTCATCGCGGCAATGGCGGTTGGGCAGCAGGACAGCAGAAGGGGGTGGTTTCCACTGGAGCCTCATCGCACGCTGGCATTAACCTCTCCGTCTGGCAGTGCCCGACGCTGCACGGTGACGGGGGTGGCGGCGGCGAAGGGGCCTCACAAAGGGGTCCTCAGCTTGGCATCCACGAGCAGTGCCATTAGCCTTCCAACCCACAACGACTCTTCAACCTGGAGATGATGAATGGGTAGGCTCCACCCTCAGAACGGAAAGGGGTTTCTCCAGAGTTTATCTGTGTTAAAAAAAAGGACAGACACACACACAAACACACACAAATACAGACAAAAACGGCCAAGCTATCTGCAGATCATGGCCTTGTTCTCCAGGTGTGATAGTTCTAGATGCAGCACACTGTGTGCAGATTCCAATGGCGCAGTGTAGCGCAGTCTATCTGAGAGTCTTGAAAAGGAAAAAATGTCATAAAAGGCAAAATGGGGCTTTCCTCTTCGTAAAACCAGGATGTGAAGTAGGGGGGCAAAGTCTATGGTGGGGACACATCTGCACATCAGTAGTTATGCACAAGTTCAGCTGGCCCCGATGGGTGCGTGCAAGATGAGTCCGCAGGACCTCACAAGCTAGATGCTCAGGTGTCCCCAAGCAACCACCTGGGACAGGTCCCATCCCCTAGTCAAATTGCTCTTCTGCATGGGAATAGCAAAAAGGTGCAACTAGCAAAATGTCCATGGGATGTAGAGTAAACTCTTAGTATGAACCAGGTTGTCCCGGTGGGGAGTTGGGACTGGTATGCGGCATGAGAAAGTCACGGAAAAGTTCAGGCAGATACATGAGTTGAAAAAAATCGGAGCAGCTAGTATAGTCAGATTACCATTAAGTCACCAAGCGCCTGGCGTATGCCCATTTGGAAGTCTTGCAACAGGAAATCTAAACCCGCCTCCGTCAGGTGGGTCCCGTCACTTCTGAATAGGTAAGGTTGAGAGAGTGTCAAAGCTGGGTGGGCAATCACAAAGCCAGAATTTTCGCGCATGGCTGCCGCTACCTTACGATTCAAGCCTATCCTAGCCCTCTCTATTCTGAGTGGATCAAATGCCCCTCGCCAGATCAGGCGGGGTATGATAGAAGACCAAATGATTCGTGTATGTGGGTACAGTTGCCTAAAAGTACGCAAATCAGCGATAATACGTAGAGCCAGGGCTGAGCTTTCTGTCTGAGTAAGATCATTTCCGCCCAGATGAATGAGCAAAACATCAATATTACATTCAGAAGCCAAAAGAGTAGCAGTTTCAAAGAATGCAGCCCAGGGCATCCCTCGCATTCCTTTCCAAATCAGTCTAATGCGGCGTCCAAGGCAGAGGTTAGCGCCCCAAGCTGAGAGACGCGCGTAACGGGAGGCCCAAAAGATAAAACTGTGGCCTATAATTACAACACGGCGGGGCGTACAATGGAACGGCCGTAAAATAATTGAAGCATTGTGCCCTCTGGGGTCAAGGATCGGGGGTACAAATTGAGGAGAGGGTTGTGCAACAGACGTGCTGGGCAAAGCAGAGTCTCCCTCCTCTGGGGTCTGGGGTTGCTGGCTAGGAATTACATACTGAGGTAAATTGGGGAAGCTATAGCACAAATTATACACAACCACAGAGAGACAGAGAAGAGCTTATTGTAGTTTGAAGAGGTCTAAAGTAAATACCGTATTTATCGGCGTATAACACGCACAGGTGTATAACACGCATCCTCATTTTAAGAGGAAAATTTCAGGAAAAAAAATTAAATTTCAAATAAAGAACTTTGAAGCAAAATAAGGGTAGCTCAGAACTTTTTTTTATTAATGTCTCATTCTTTTCACCGGACAGACTGCATTTCCTTTGATCATTTAATCCGGAGGTTTCCTGAGGATACTGCACAAATATTGTATATTTTCCCCCCGACTCTCCACCCCACCCACCCCACCCCTCCCTTCCCCTCCCCACCCAACCCAACCCAACCCGCATCTACCTGCGATGCATCCGATTTTTTAAAACTCGTTTTTTAACACCTCCTCCACCTCGCTGCGGAGTCCTCCTCGCGGATTCCTTTGTGCCTTTGAAGGTAACCCCGTGGCGGGTGCCTCTCCCACGGGAAAAAAAACGGAAGGAAGGGGCCTCTAAAAGTACAGCTAGGCGACAGGTGGCAAGCGACTGGCCCCAGTGCCTCCCGTGCCTGCGGTCCCATGCCTGCCTGCCTGCCTGCCTGCCCGCACCCTGGCGCGACGCCCAAGAGGCTCCCACCCTCTGCCGGGAAAGTTTTCACCCTGTTCGCAAATAGATTGCGGGGCGCGCGGAGGGGGGTGCCGTCGGGCGCGCGCGCGCTGCATTTTGTAGGGAGCGGAGGTGGGGGGGAGGAAAGGGAAGCGTGGACGCGCCTCCTTCTAAGACCCGCCCCGCTGCCGGAGTTTTGGGCCCCGTCACAGGATCGGGAAAGGAGCCGCCGGGGAGCCTCCCCCCAACCCCCTCCTCCTCAGGTAGTAGAAGCACGGCCTGGGCCGGGAAGGTGCACGGGGCTCAAGAGGGAGGGAGGGGGAGAGAGAGGGACAGAGAGAGACCCCCCACCCCGACCGGGAAGGGCGGGGGGGAGAAAGGAAAAAGGGTGTCCTCGCTTCTGGGTTTGGCACGGCGGCGGCGGCCTCTCCCTGTGAGAGAGGCCTGCCTTCCCCCCGTTCTCGAGCGGCCGCTGAGGGGGGGGGAAGCGGGAGTCGCCTCCGCTCTCCCCGACTGAGGTGGTTAAGGAAGGGAAGGCGCCGCCGCCGCCGCCGCCCTTCCTGCCTGCCTGCCTCCCTCAGCGCTTCCCCCCCTCACCCGCGCCGCCTCCAGCACCAGCGCCGCCTCCGCCGCTTGGACTTCCCCCCGCCCCCTCGCCCCACACCGGGAATTGGGGGGGTTGGCTCTGCCTGCCTCCCTCACTCCCTCCCTAGGTCCCAGACTGCATATCGGGGTATAACACGCATACATCATTTGCCCCCTATTTTCAGGGGGGAAAAGTGCGTGTTATACGCCAATAAATACGGTAGCTCCCAAGTTACTGTGAGTCTATGTCCGGCCAATTTCCTGCTTGGAAAAGAAGGGGTTAAACTTCAGGCGGAAATATTCAGGGCAAGCAGGATTCTGGGAGAAGGAAGCTGAAGAAACTCCACCCCTCTGAAAATCAATGGCAATGGCCGCTGGTGAGGGAGAAGAAAACAAAGCAAGGCACCCTCTCATGCTCCTCTGGATTCTGAGGGGACACGCTAGGAAAATCGAGGAGCCTTAAAGGGTCTCATCAACGGAGGTGGTGACTGGAAATATCTCACCCTGCGGCGAATTGTCCCGCAGCGAATTGGCTGGAAAGTCTCAGGGCTCCTCCTCTTTCCGGACTGTCGCCTTCCGAAGGGGTCGGAATGCTTGAAGCAGCCTCAGGTTCTAAAACTGGTGATGATGCGGGTGAGTTAAACAAATAATAAAAATGTGGAAAAATGCACACTTCCTCTATGTCTCTCTTCCCAACAAAGTCAGCAGGATTCCAATGTTGAAATCAGGCTGGATAGTTCGGCATTGGTTTCAATGGAGAGTGTCTGTTAGAGGCGTTTTGAAAGATAGTATATGAAAAGGGCTTTCCCTGTCCTGTGATTAGAAATGAGGGCATGTGGTGTTGGTCAGTGGCAAAACTGGGAGGGTGTCTCTGTGTTGAGGTGAGATTCATTTCCTAGCTACAAAAGGCAGCAACTGCTATGAGGCTTGGGAGAGAAAAAAAAATGAAGACTAGGCTGTGTTTCAGCATGCCTCAAATTCCTCTGGGAGGGGGAGGGAGTTGTCATCCTAGCTTGCCCTGCAAGGGGGGCGAGATCAGAAAAAGAAAGGCGGGGCCGTGGACTTTTGAATTCCCCCGCAGGCTGCATTACACAGCCTGAGGCAAGCAGATAATCTCCTTTAATTACTCTGTGATGAATTAGGTGTGAAATGCACTGAATCAATGGGGCAATTCACTATTCCTGTGCCTTGTGATGTCGTCTGCTTAAGCCTAATTTGAGGAGTGTGGCATTTGTAATGAATAAGGAAAGCTTCTTAAAGTGCAGAGTGTTAAACCCTTTGTGATTGCAACGCCTTAAAAAATGTTTGCAAGGCAACAGAGGAGTGAGGAGTGAGGCGTCTCCCCCTCTTTCCGTCCTCTGTCTGTCCACGGCCACAAAGGGAAAGCCAGCCTTGTCAGAGGCTGCCAATAAAAGTTATTACATTGCTTGTCCACCCCAAACCGGGGGGAGAAAAAAATCTTAGGTGGACGTGTAAAATTTCTCTCTCTCTCTCTCTCTTTCTCTGTACGTGCTCATGTAGTCATTCCCTGCTATTGATTATTTTAAGTTCAGAGACAACATCTCCGTCACCTGCCTCTTGTTGGTGATACAATATAACAGGTCTACCTAACGTATCTAAATTCAAGCAGGCAGGCAACGTCTGTACGGGAAGAAAATACCTTCTGAATGCTTGAAAAATGGAATTCAGGGTGGCGCGCCCTGGGCTCCCGTCTAGCGCTATCTGTTCCCTCTGTTCTCCTTTCGTTATCATACCTGTCCATTCCCATCTCCGTCTCGTTTTCCCTCTGTGCTGCACTTCCTTTGTCCATTTTCTTCCTTCTATCTTTCCTCATTTTTCCTTCATCTATTCATTGTCTCTCCCATCTTTTCTCGGGTCCCTGTCTCTGATTGTCGGGGCTGCAGTCTCCCCCCTCTTTCCTTTAGTGGGTAGAAAAAGTTCGGACTGCCAGAAATCTTGGGGGTTGGGGAGGGGGTTTCTGTCCTGTTCTGGGGCACATGGGGTGGAGGAGGAGTGATGCTGAATCGTTGGGTTCTCATGCAGGGGCAGCTTAATCCCCAGTGTTGTAAACTGCTTGCTGCTTCTCTAAGGCATAAAATTGGCTTGAAAAGAGGGGGGGGGTTTCCTGGATGTTTTTCACCTCCTAAGTTCTACGCACGGGACTTGTTGTTTTAAGAAATGTTAGGCTCAAATGCCCTATGATGTTTTCATTTTAAAATGTCCCTTCAGCTGGTAAATTTCGTTGTGTAACAAGCCAGCCTAATTTACACAAAATATATAGGATGTTGCTTTGTCCTGAGTACCCAAAAATATTCTTCTCAGTGTCCATACTTCCCCTGCTGTTATCAAAATTGCTGGCGGGGTCTTCTAGTTGGTAGAGTTTTTAGTCTCTATATTAATTAACTAATCACGTCCTTGTAAATTCACACGCCTCTGGCTAGCAGGTCATAATTGGTCTGTCCTCCTTGAGGGCTAGAATCTTAATTTGGGATGGTAAAGTCCTGCCTTTTCTTAGTCAGAGGGGTTCTTCTTAAAGGTTACATTTGTTCAATTAATACCAAAGTCATTTTTTCTGGTGGCTGAATTCCAATTTTGCCACGAAGCACATCAAAAAGGGGTGTATGATTTGCTTTGGTCTGTCCCCATTTTATATGTTCTCTATGTGTGCCTATGATTTCTCCCACACAAATACCAAACGGGATCGCTCCTAATTAATCACACCACACACACAACACGTGATACTGACGCGGCCTAAGTAGGTCGCCCTAGCTTAGAAATCGTGCGTCCGGACTCAGGTCGCCAAGGGGTATGTCCTAGTGATCACCCCGGCTCATTCATACACATCAATCACTGATTCCGTTTGATTCACACAAATCACCCGACTTTTCCCGGCCTCCCAACGTAACTGCGATCCCCTGCCTAAGAATAAATCTTTTAAACTTCTCTAAAATCAAACGGAGTTGATGTCGACACTCCGTCCGTAGTAATGTGGGGCAAAGACTGCCACTCTTTGCCACCACTTAGATACAGAGAATGGCCATTTCTCTGTAGTTACAGAGGGTATAGAGGCACAGCCCCCTACCCTGAAAAACACACATACATGAAGCTTCTTTTACACAAAATTCAAAAGTGGAATCACCATCCCACATACCCACACATTTATATCTCTATAAACCTTCTCAGGATGCTGGGGGCGAACCCTAGGGATGTTGGATTTTGCAAAAATCCTCTCCTCCCTTGGGGATTTCCGGGTCTCCTTGCCCGTTAATTTCCCCTGGTTCTTGGGATGTTAGGGTCGTGTCCAACCCTTCTCCTCCCCGTACCCCCCGGGGGATGTTGGACCCGCAATCCTCTCCTCTCCGTAGAGATGTTGGACTCGAATCCTCTCCTCCCCTACCACAACCGGTTGTTTTCTCCTTACCAGATTTCTTCTGCGCAGTCCTCTCCAGTTCCTTCCCCTTCTGCCGGCATCGGTTTTCTCTCAAGTACGGTATCTCATTCAGTGCTGACAGAGCGGTTCTCCTCACAAGCTGGAGGGTCCGGACTAGAATCAGTCTGTAATCAGCACTAACTTCTTACCGTGACTTGAGTCAGACTCTGCAAGCCTCTTAGCAGCGGCAGGTCCCTGTTCGGGCGCCAAATGAAAGGAATGGTCATTTTGGGGTCCGTTGCCGGCGAGCTAGAGCTTTGCAGAATGCAATGAGGAATCTGAGTCTTTGTAGACAGAAAAGAGATTTATTGGTTGTCAACCAAGGGAGCCCCCACTCAATGCAAAATCGGGTGGGAAGTCCACCCAAGAAACGAAAGGTGATATATTTTATAGGGTTTTTCCAGCACCTTTTTTCCCTCTGCCCATCCGAACTTACGTCATACACATCTGTTACATACATCAAACATTAATTGACATTTTAGGCAATTTATTTTGTATTCCTGACACCAATTAAATGTATTCCTTGGGTTCCTAATTGCTGTGGCGTTTGATCTGACTTTCATGGGGCTAGGAGTACCAGTGATGCATGCCAGCTGTTTTTGGTAGCGGGCTCTCAAGATAAGGTTTTCTTGGCTGGCTTAGCTATATGTAATTAACTGTAAAGCATCAAAGCTACCAAAATAATTAGGTCCTTGAATCTTATTGCTGGCTCAGCCAATTTTATAACGGAAGTTCCTGCTTCATGCCGGAAAAGCTTGACCAGTATATGTTTGCTGGGCAAAGATATACATGTGGATACACTTGGAGTGCTTATTAATAATTCTACTTCTAAACATATAACTTGTGTGGCTTATATTGTGCAGGGTATCACTTGGGATATGCTGGGGGTTACTAAAATAGCTATATATGCTTGATCTATACCCTTCAGGGTGTCTTCCCTAGTGAACCTAATATTAGGGTCCACCGCATTGATGTGGTCTGTAAAGGCCTGTACTTCCTGAGTCTTGATTTTCACCCAGGTATCATCTACATACCTGAACCAGTGGGATGGTGTTGTCCCTGGGAAGGTGTTGAGTGCCTTCTTCTCCACTTCTTCCATGTATAGGTTTGTAACAATTGGTGACACTGGGGAACCCATGGCACAGCCATGCTTCTGTCTGTAGAAGTCCCCTCTGTACATGAAATATGTGGTGTAGAGATGGGCATGACCAGGAAAAATGACGTTTCGAGTTGTCGTGTGTTGGAGCCGGCCTGTTTCAGCTCGTTTCCGTTTGTCGTGAAATTTTTTAAAAATTTGTCATTTCCTTTGTCGTCTGTCGTTATACTGGTTTGGGGGGGTAGGGTAGCGGGCTCCTGGAGGCACCTCTCTGGGGTGGGTGCCTCCTCTGACCCGCTACGAAGGGAAGGCATTTAGCAGGCTCCTGGAGGCACCTCTCTGGGGTGGATGCCTCCTTTGGCCCCCTACAAAGGGAAAAGGAAGGGTACATGACTGTGTAGCCATTGCGTACCAAGTGGCACTGGCAGAGGCACCTCTCTTTTGGGTGCCTCTAGCTCAATAAGAAGGACAGCATACTGGTGTACAGTGTTTTTTGGAACTTTGGACTGGTGAGCGAGGTGAGAGAAGAATGCCTCTGCTGGGCGCCCTCTGACTCACTAAGAAGGACAGTGTACTTGCGTGTAGTGCAATGCGAGTACAAATCTGGCTTAGGGTTGGGGTTAGGGCAAGGGCTAGGCTTAGGGTTATTATGGGTAAGGTTAGGGTGAGTTAGTGGGCTGCACCTCTGGGTGCCTCTGACCCACTAAGAAGGACAGTGTACTGGCGTATGGGTTAGTGTTAGTGTTAGGGTTAGAGTTATAGTGGGCTTTTTATGCCCAACTGGCACATCCCAGAAGTCTCAGTCAAAACCTGGCCAAGTGGCCATGCGATTGGTGGAATGGCTCCAAAAATTTGCATGGTCCCATCCCATGGCCAGCCCATCATTGCGCAGGTGTAAAAAAATAAAAATAAAAATAAAATAAAATAAAATCAATGGGATTGGAGACAGACGTTTATTGCAAGAAAAACCCACTGCTGCTACTGTAAAAATTCAGGCAGTTAAAATACCTAATTTTCACATGTTTCTCTGTGGTGCTTTGGTGGGTTTTTGGACCACGATTTCAAAAAAAATATTGCGGTCGCCATTTTGGATCCCCCCGCACCGCATGGCATGGCGAGACGACGAGGATACCCCCCACCAGAGCAGCCCAGGACAGGAGAGGGGGGGAGGCTGGGGACCCCCCCCCCAGAAACCACCCCTCTGGTAGGTGCCCTCACTCAGGCAGGCATATTTTTGCCTGCTTTTTTTGCCAGGAATCGGTTTGTTTGTTTTTTTAAACTTTTTTCTGTGCTGCTTGGCATCGCGCGATCGCCGCAATGCCATGAACGACAACGACAAATCAGACCCAATTTTTCTTTTATGGGTTCGAGTTCGAGTTCTGACAGCTTAATTGTTGTTACCGTTTCTGTTGCGTAACGGAAACGAGGAACAGAAACGGAAACGAGAATTTCGCCAAGTCGTGCCCATGTCTAATGTGGTGTTCAGACACAGGTCCAGGAGCAGGCATATCTGGTCTGGGTTGAGGTGGCTTCTGGAGGTGAGGGTGCTGTCTTCTCTTAGTCTTCTCTTTACCATTGTTAGGGCATCAGTGGTGGGGATGCTTGTAAAGAGCGATGTAACATCAAAGGATACCATGGTTTCATCTGTATCCAGTTTCAGCTCCCTGACTTTAGAAACAAACTCCTCTGAATTGTGTATGTGGTGGTCCGTGAGTCCAACCAGTGGGGCTAGGATAGTCACCAGGTATTTTGCAATGTTGTAAGTCACTGAATTTATACTGCTGACAATAGGTCTGAGGGGAATTCCTTGCTTGTGGATCTTGGGAAGTACATTAAAGCAGGGGACAGTCTCTCCGGGATATAACTGGTGGTAGGTCACCCTGTCAATTGTGTTTTCTGCTCCAAGAGTTTTAAGCATTCTATTGCTTTCTTCCTGTAATTGCTGGTGGGGTCTCTTTTTAGTTTTTCATATGTGTGTTGGTCATCTAAAAGTGTAATAACCTTCTTGTGGTAGTCCTGTAGTTTGAAATCATTGCCCTGATTCCTAGTCTTTGAAGCCATGGAAAAAAAGCCAAACCACTCTTCAATATGACATCCTTTCAAATATTTAACATAACTATCATATCCCCCTTCAGCCTTCTTTTTGAAAGGCTAAACATTCCCAGTTCCCTAAGCCGTTCCTCATAAGACATTTCTTCCAGAACTTCAACCATCCTGGTCGCCCTCCTCTGTATCTGCTCGAGGTTGACAACATCCTTTTTAAATTGAGGTGCACAGAACTGGACACAATAACTCCAGTTGGGGTCTGACCAGAGCAGAAATAGAGTGGTACTATCACTTCCCTTGATCTAGACACTATGGTTCTGTTGATGCAACCAAGAATCGCATTGGCTTTCCTAGCCGTCGCATCACACTGCTGACTCATGTTCAATTTGTGGTCCACCAAGACTCCCAGATCCCTTTCACAGGTACTATTTTCCAGCCAGGTATCTCCCATCCTATATTTGTGCAATTCATTCTTTGTACCTGGATGCAGCATCCTACATTTCCCTCTGCTGAAACCCATTCCGTTAGCTTTGGCCCAGGACTCTAATCTGTCAAGGTCCTTTTGGATTTTCATCCTACCCACTAGGGCAGGCATGTCCAAACTTTGGCCCTCCAGATGTTTTGGGCCACAACTCCCAGAGTCCCTTGCTATTGGAAATATAGGCTTGGAATTCTGGGAGTTGTGGTCCAAAACACCTGGAGGGCCGAAGTTTGGACGAGCCTGCTCTAGGGAATTAGCAACCCCTCCCAATCTGGTATCATTTGCAAATCTAAATAGCATGCTCTCAATTACTTCCTCCAGGTCATTAATAAAGATATTGAACATCACTTGACCCAGAATAGAACCCTGGGGCATGCCACTGGTCACATCTTTCCAAGCTGAAAAGAGGCCATTAATGATCACCCTTTGGGTATTATCAGTCAACCAATTACAAATCCAGCTAACAGTAGCACTATCTATCCCATTTTCTACTAACTTCTTTGCAAAAATACCATGGGGAACCTTATTGAAGGCCTTACTGAAATCCAGATTTAAAAATCCACAGCATTCCTCTCATCCACCAGGCCTGTAATTCTATCAAAGAAAGAGATCAAATTAGTCTGGCATGACTTGTTTTTATGAAACCTGCGTTGACTTCTTGTAATGGCAGCATTATTTGTTAATTGTAAACAGCTAATTTAGAAAGAAGTCAATTCACCAACTCAGGAGGTAGATGCATGGAGGAATGTGATTCAAAGAAGTAGAAGGGCAGTGGATTGCTCTGAGAGTCTGAAATTACAGAATCAATTTGAGGCACTTTCCCTCATCACACATCATGAGGAATGCACAGAGGAACAACTGGTTCCACCTGAGGATCTATCCCTCATCACACTTGCTGACGGAGATACTAGAAGACAAACATCAGGAACAAGCTGAAGATGATGAGGTGCATGTAGATGAACAGGCTGCAGGAAACAGGCTCCTTGTAGTAGGTGATTCAATTATTAGAAATACAGAGGGACGGACTTGTAATGCAAATGATAACTATACGGTGACTTGCCTGCCAGGTGCAAAGGTTGCAGACATCACGAGAAATCTAGATAGCTTGTTAGAGAGAACCGGGAAGGAGCCAGTGGTCATGGTACACGTTGGTACCAATGATGTTGGGAAGGCAAAGCGGTCAGTTCTGGAAGCCAAATTCAGGTTGTTAGGAAGAAGATTGAAGTCCCGGACTTCCCAGGTAGCATTGTCAGAAGTGCTGCCTGTTCCTTGTGCAGGAATAATCTCTCTAGATTGAGAGCAAAGTCTAAAGTACAGGTGAAATATTTGTGGGATCTCCTCTTTGCTGATGATGCTGCCATTACTGCTCACTCTGCCGAACATCTCCAACAACTCATGGATCATTTTAGTAAAGCTTGCAAAGATTTTGTGCTAGAAATCAGCCTGAAAAAAACCACAAATAATGGGCCAGAATGTGGACTCTCCTCCTCGCATTACAATTTCTGAAAAAGAACTGGAAGTTGTCCACGACTTTGTGTATCTTGGCTCAACTATCTCAGATACACTCTCACTAGAGTCTGAGTTGAATAAACGTATAGGTAAAGCAGCAACTATGTTTTCCAGACTAACAAAGAGAGCATGGCCCAATAAGAAGCTGACAGAACATACAAAGATACAGGTCTATAAAGCTTGTGTACTGAGCACACTTTTGTCTTGGACCATCCATGCCCGACAGGAAAGAAAGATGAATACCTTCCATATGCGCTGTCTTAGGCGAATATTCAACATTACCTGGCACGACAAAGTTCCAAATAGCATAGTCCTGAAACGAGCTGGAATCTCTAGCATGTATACTTCATTGAAAGAGTGATGCCTACACTGGCTTGGACACGTTGTGAGAATGGACAATGGCCGGATCCCAAAAGATCTTCTATACGGAGAACTACTGCAGGGAAAGCGCCCCAGAGGGAGACCACAGCTGCGGTATAAGGATATCTGTAAGAGGGACCTGAAGGCCTTGGGAATGGACCTTAACAGATGGGAAACCTTGACCTCCGATCGCACTGTCTGGAGGTGAAAGATACAGCATGGTCTACATAAATTTGAAGAGGCATTTGTCCAACAGGCAGAGGAAGAGAGGCAGGCATGGAAACAATGAAACTCGAGGACTGGGCAAGAATCAGAATACATCTGCCCCCAGTGCGGTAGAGACTGCCATTCCCGAATTGAGCTATTTAGTCACACTAGGTGTTGTTTTTAGGATCTCTACTCCAGGCATGATACCATAGTCTTTCAAGACTGAAGGATGCCAGTGATGACTATTCCTCATGCAGGACCCGCCAGGCAGGCAGAGCTCAGAAGCCTCAATGTGTGGATGAGGCGATGGTGTCGAGAGGAGGGCTTCAGATTTGTCAGGAACTGGAGAACATTTTGGGACAAGCCGAACCTGTTCAGGAGGGTTGGATTGCACTTGAAACATGATAGGACCAGATTGCTGGCACTCAACATAAAAAAGGCTGCAGAGCAGCTTTTAAATTGATATCTGGGGAAAGCTGCATCCAGTTTGGGAAAGTGTCTCCATGAGTAGTGAGGAGGCTGCAATAATTAGTGAGCAGAGCCAGGAGCTAGTCACCAGCTCTACAGCAGAAGGATGCAAGAGGCAGTCTAATGATGTAACTGGAATCAAAAGAGTGCCTCAGAAAAGCATCTATAAATGCTTGTGTGCAAATGCCAGAAGCCTCCAGGACAAAATAGGGGAGATGGAATACTTAGCAATATATAAAAATTAGAGGTGGGCATGAATCAGAAAACCCATGGTTCGGGTTTGTCTGGTTCAGGCCCACCCTTGGTTCGGTTTGGGTTCAGGTTCGTATGATTTTTTTAAAAAAAATTCATACGAACCTGAACCAATCCGAACTGGTTCAGCTTCTTACCGCTGCTGGTGGCTCTGTGGTGGCAGTGACGGCGGCGGATCCTGGCCCCTGCGGCAGGGGCTTTTTGAGGCGCCGGGTCAGCGCTCCTTTATTTTATTTTATTTTATTTTACTTCCGACCCCATGGCCCATGCTACAGCTGCAGCCAGGAAGACCGAAGACCAGCACCAGGTAGGAGACATCACCACCATTAACTAACCAAACCGAACCGAACCAATTTTTTTCGTTTCATTTCATTTCGTTCTAAATTCACTCTGGGGTTCATTATTCATTTTGTTAGGTAATGAAACAAATAACGAATAAGGAAACAAACTAAAAGCTCATGTTGTGCCCATCTCTAATAAGAATATTTATATTATTGGCATCACTGAAACCTGATGGACGGGTGATAACCAATGCGATACAGTTATCCCAGGTGATAAAGTGTACAGGAAGGACAGAAAGGGGCAAGGAGGACAAGGAGCTGAGGGAACTAGGAGTTCTCTCTGTATTCTGGGGTATAGAATGAGTGAGATTGAGGGATTTTAAAGTTGGGGAAAAGGGGAAACTTCTCCTGTGCAGGAGAATAGGTGTTATGGTATCTGAGTCCCTGCAGCATTAATTTTATTTATTTATTTATTATGGGACTTCTATACTGCCCATCTTCCTGAAGGAACTCTTGCCAGGCACATAGTAGGTGTTCTTTTTCCCCTCAGAGTGCTTCCAGTCTCCAGGTTTGCCAAACTGTTTCCTCCCTGTAGAGGCTGAGATCTGATAGCTGTTGAGTTTTTTGTGGCTGTTTGATACTAGAATGCTATGATACTTGAGCAAGACACAGCATTTCTATGGGTTTAGCCCAATACCACATGGGTTTCACCCCCACCCACCCCTCAACACACAAATATATTACAGTGGACCCTCGTATAACAAATGGGTTGTATAACATAAAATCACTGTCACCTGTCATATCATGAGCACCATATTTTCATCTCTCAATTGGACACTATTATATATAATAGTTATTTATACATATAATTGTTTATATATATAATTATTTATTTTGACTCACTTTTCCAATATGTTTGGGTCTCCTTGAATCTTGATTCCATCTTTTAACATCTTAACTACACATCCCAGTTTTGGAGTCATCTGCAGATTTGACAAGTCTCTCCTCTATGCTTTCATCCAAGTCAACTATAAAAGGGAGTGAATAACAGCTGGTTTGGGACCAAATGATGCCACCAGACATGGGTCTATTCCCTCCAGGACAGCAGGGTGCCAATGGGGGAGCCACCCTCTGGGTGCAGCCTGCCACCTGGCAGTGAGTACACCTAATGGCATCATAATAAAACTCAGTCTGGTCACAAGAATATCATGGAGGACCCTGTCAAAAGCCTTCCTGAAGTCAAGATATGCTCTATTCACAGCATTTCCTTCAGGCACAGATAGACTGTTTCCTGTTCTAGCAATGTTCCTGGTTATCCATGTCTTCCTGTGTCAAGGATTTGAGGTCATTGTATTTCTTTGCTTGCCATAATCTGTGGATCAGTACAGGTACAGCATAAATGGTGTGGCCTTCTCTTCAGCTGATTCCTCATTGTCTTTCCCCACCCACTGATGGGTTCCAGTCCCACTATTTTCACAAATGTCTGGTCCATCACCACCTCTTGACCCCAGCAATTGGTGTCTTCTGCTCCATCTCTCTCCCATGCAACATTTCAACGTAAATGGCCCAGTTAGCTTTGCAAAGCTTCTGGTAAGCACATTCCTCCCAACCCCTGTTTGTATAACCCAACTGCTGTGAGGATTCCCCTTTATGGAGGTGCAGACCAGAGTTCAAAAAGCCTAGCGACTACTACCTGAGCAACCAGTTTTTGACATCTAATGAACATAAGAAGAGCCATGCTGGATCAGGCCAAAGGCCCATCTAGTCCAGCTTCCTGTATCTCACAGTGGCCCCACCAGATGCATTTGGGAGCGCATGAGACTAGATATCTGTCTCCTGATACCACTCCCCTACATCTGGCCCTTGAAGTACCCTGGTTTTAAGCCTGGAGATTACACACCTCCATCATGGTTTGTAACCTGTGATGGACTTTTCCTCCAGAAATCTGTCCAATCCCCTTTTGAAGGCATCCAGGCCAGATGCCATCACCACATCCTGTGGCAGGGAGTTTCATAGACTAACAACGCGCTGGGTGAAAAAATATTTTCTTTTGTCTGTTTTTACTCTCAAAGCCCTCAATTTGAGTGTATGTCCCCTAGTTCTGGTATTTTGTGAGAGGGAGAAGAGCTTCCCTCTATCCACTTGACTTGTGCCCTGCATTATTTTGTACGTCTCAATCATATCCCTTCTCAGGCGCCTTTTTTTCCAGCCTAAAGAGCCCCAAATGTTTTAGCCTTTCCTCATAAGGGAGGTGCCCCAGCCCAGTAATCATTTTAGTTGCTCTCTTCTGCACCTTTTCCAGTTCCACTATGTCTTTCTTGAGATACGGTGACCAGAATTGTACACAATACTCCAGGTGCGGCCTTACTATTGTTTTGTATAATGACATTATAATGTTGGCTGTTTTATTTTCAATCTCCTTTTTGATAATCCCTAGCATGGAATTGGCCTTCTTCACCGCTGCCACACATTGGGGAGACACCTTCATGTCCACCAACACACCAAGATCTCTTTCCTGATCTGTCATGGATAACTCAGAGCCCATGAGTTGATAGATAAAGTTTTGATTTTTTGCCCCAATATGCATTACTTTACATTTGGCTACATTAAAACGCATTTGCCATTTTGTAGCCCATTCCCTCAGTTTGGAGAGATCCTTCTGGAGCTCTTCACAATCTTCTCTGGTTTTTACCACACGGAAAACTTTTGTGTCATCTGCAAACTTGGCCACCTCACTGTTTATCCCTGTCTCCAGGTCATTTATGAACAGATTGAAAAGCACTGGTCCCAGGACAGAGCCCTGGGGCACACCGCTTTTCACTTCTCTCCATTGTGAAATTTTCCCATTGACACCTACTCTTTGTTTCCTGGATTTCAACCAGTTCTCAATCCATAAGAGGACCTGCCCTCTTATCCCCTGACTGTGCAATTTTCTCAGCAGCCTCTGGTGAGGGACTGTGTCAAAAGCCTTTTGAAAATCCAGATAGACTATATCCACCGGTTCACCCAAATCTACATGCCTGTTGACCTTTTCAAAAAATTCTAAAATATTTGTCAGACAAGACTTACCCTTGCAGAAGCCATGCTGATTTTCTCTCAGCAAGGTTTGTTCTTCTATGTGTTTTAAGATTTTCTCTTGGATGAGGCTTTCCACCATCTTCCCTGGGACAGATATAAGGCTAACTGGTCTGTAGTTTCCCGGGTCCCCCCTCCTTCCTTTTTTAAAAATTGGCGTGACATCTGCTATCCTCGAGTCCCCTGGCACTGTGGCCGTTTTAAGAGACAAGTTGCATATTACCGTTAAGAGATCTGCAATTTCATTTCTCAGTTCCCTAATAACCCTTGGGTGGATGCCATCTGGGCCCGGTGACTTGTTAATCTTCAGTTTATCAATTAGTCCTAAAACATCCTCTGTTTTAATCTGTATTTGATTTAATTCTTTAGTCAAGAGGGGCCGTTCAGGCAGCGGAATCTGCTCAAGGTCTTCTGTCGTGAAGACAGAAGCAAAGAACTCATTTAATTTTTCTGCAATTTCCAAGTCCTCCTTAATCTCCCCTTTTCCTCCCTCACCATCCAGAGGGCCAACTGGTTCTCTGGCAGGTTTTCTACTTCTAACATATTTAAAGAAGCTTTTATTATTACCCTTTATATTGCTAGCCATGCGTTCCTCAAAATCTTTCTTTGCCTCTCTTATCATCTTCTTACATTTCTTTTGCCAGGGTTTGTGTTCCTTTTTATTTTCCTCATTTGGGGAGGATTTCCATTTACAGAAAGACCTCTCCTTGCGCTTTAGAGCCTCTCTAACTCCACTCATTAACCATGCCGGTGCCCTCTTGGATTTAAATGATCTCTTCTTTCTATGTGGTATGCACTTGTGCTGGGCCTCTGTTACTGTTGTTTTAAACAGGTTCCATGCACTCTGAAGAGATTGGATTCTTCCAACCTTCCCCTTCAATTTCTTTCTAACTAGTTTCCTCATCTGAGGGAAGTTTGCCCTTTGAAAATCAAGGGTTTTTATATCTGATTTGCTTGACACTCTTCCTCCAAGATGCATGGCAAAGGAGATTGCAGCATGGTCACTGTTCCCCAGAGGCTCAGTGACATTCACATCCCTGACCAGGTCCTGAGTATCAGACAGTATTAGATCCAGAGTTGCCTGTTCTCGGGTGGGCTCCATGACAAGTTGCTCTAAGGCACAGTCATTCAGCAAGTCAAGAAACCCAGTTTCTCTTTCTTACCCGGAGCTCGCATTGGCCCAGTCAATGTGGGGATAATTGAAGTCCCCCATGATTACTATCCTATCCTTCTGAGACACTTCCGTGATTTGTCTCCTCATTTCAAGGTCCCCCTCAAATTTTTGATCTGGTGGGCGATAGCATACCCCAACTATCACATCACTCCTTGGACCTGGTAGTTTAACCCACAGTGATTCTATGGTGGAGTCAGACCCTCTGTCACTCTCTATTCTGCTGGATTTTTCCCCTTCTTTAACGGCCATTCCCCCTCCAACCCGCCCTTCTCTATCCCTTCTATAGAGTTTATAGCCTGGGATTGCTGTATCCCACTGGTTCTCTACATTCCACCAGGTTTCTGTTATGGCTATTATATCAATGTTATCTCTAGCTGCCAAATGTTCAAGCTCTCCCATTTTTGGTTGGAGGCTTCGAGCATTGGTGTAGAAGCACCTGTACAGTGGGTTCTGCAACAACAGCTGCTGCTTTGTTCTCCCCCCCCCCCACAGGTATTATTTTCAGTAGACAAACTATCACATTCCATTATTCTCCCAGCACTAATAGCTGCTATGTCATCTCTATGTGATTCTCTACCCTTTCCAACCTCATTCCCTGTGGATGAGGTGTTCCGAACCAGATGCCACTCAGCTCCTGCGGGCTTTTCCCCAGTTATCAGTTTAAAAGCTGCTCTGCAGTCTTTTTGAGGTTGAGTGCCAGCAATCTGGTCCCATCATGATTCAAGTGCAATCCGTCCCTCCTGAACAGGTTTGGCTTGTCCCAAAATGTTCTCCAGTTCCTGACAAATCTAAAGCCCTCCTCTCGACACCATCGCCTCATCCACACATTGAGGCTTCTGAGCTCTGCCTGCCTGGCGGGTCCTGCACGATGAACAGGTAGCACTTCTGAAAATGCTACCTTGGAAGCCCTGGACTTCAGTCTTCTTCCTAACAACCTAATCTTGGCTTCCAAGACTGACCGCTGGGCCTTCCGACATCATTGGTACCAACATGTACCATGACCACTGGCTCCTTCCCGGTTCTCTCTAACAAGCTATCTAGATTTCTCGTGATGTCTGCAACCTTTGCACCTGGCAGGCAAGTGACCATACAGTTATCATGCTCATCACAAATCCATCCCTCCGTATTTCTTATTATAGAATCCCCTAGCAGAAGGAGCTTCTCTCCTGCAGCCTGTTCTTCTACATGTATCTGATCCTGTATCTCATCAATTGTGATGAGGGAGAGATCCTCAGGTGGAACCAGTTGTTCCTCTGTGCATGCCTCATGAGGTGTGATGAGGGAAAGAGCCTCAAATTGATTGTGCAATATGTGCTCCTGCTTCTTTTCCTGGGGCATGATTATACAGTCAATTGCAAGATGTCGATGGCAGTGTTAGGGAACATCATTTCTTCCCATGCAGATCAGGAGGAAGGGGTGGTGGTGCATGGCTGAGAAGCCTCAAGGATCCCTCCCTCCACATAATCCCCCACAATCCCTTTTTGTACTCTGTGAGTCCCTGCTAATACTCTGTAGCTCTGAGGGCACAGGATTCTTCCTGAGAAGAGAGCCGGTTAGTCTTTTCAAGAATTGCAGGCAAAAATCAAAGAAAAAACAAAACAAAAGACACAAAACATGTGTTACTCCTGCTTCTTAAAAGGTTACAATATCACATGTGAATTCACTGAAAAGAGGACCAATTTACAAAGCTTCCATGGTACTATCCCTGAAGGAGCACTCCCCATGCAACGAATGAAAGCAGGAGGGGAGGTTTAGTGTACAAATGTGTGCCAGATTCAGACAAATACTCAACTAAATCCAGCTGGTTTTAAGAGGTTTACTGTATTCTCACCTATTTTCAGTGACAAAGAAAATCCCTACTGAGGCTCCCCTGTAAGACTCCACCCACCCACCCACCCCCTTCAGACTGTTGAGACAATCCCTGATTCCAACAGGAGTACTACTCAGCTATATAGACCTCCTGGGCCAATATGAGAAGCCTATATGTGAAGATTCTCAGTCATCTAGGTGAGTTTATCTGGAAGATGAGTCATGGCAACTGGACTTCATTTTCTTGAGAGATTGAAACATTTTGCTGCTCATCCAAACAGCTTCATCAGTCTGAATAACGCTAGAACTTTCCCCAAGCAAACCTTTTTTCATGCTGCAAGTTTTAAAGTTCTGTAATTTTAGGGCAATTTTCTGCACCCTAACCCTAACCCTAACCCCTCACCCTTCCTTTATTCTCTCAAATACTCTCAAACAGATAAGGTATAAAACATTGACACCTGTATCCATGAGATTTCCTGGTCTTATCCCCCCCCCCCTGCATGTCTTTGTTTTCAGCTTTTGTACTGCACAGAAATCCAACCAACTCCAAGCACTTTTGATGGGAAGAAATGCCTAAAGGGGTGCGTGTGCCTGTAAATGTCATCTGCTGTTGTTTAAAAAAAAATAAAGTCATCACAGACCCTTTTCTGAGATGTCCCGTTTCTGATACAAAATAGAGAGGCCTTGTGACCACATCCCATGGCATTTATTCCTCTGAAATTTTGTAGTCTTTGTCCCTTCTGTTGGTAGCAGTTTTCTTTCTGGCCCTGAGTGGAACTGCCTGGCCTCCCAGGGAGTCTTGCCCCAGTCAGAATATTCACCAGGAGTTGCTTTGGCGTCCCTCCCCCACCCCCACTGGTGGTCCTCCCTGAGACCCAAAGAAGCATCTTCATTTAAGTTAATTTGCAAGTGAATTAAGTTGACTTAATTGTGTAACTATTGTGCATGATGTGTTGATGTTGTATCCCACCCAGAATGGCTTCATTGCCAGATGTTTGGTATGGAAATCCAGTAGATAAATAAATAAATAAACCTTAGCCAAAAGTATTAGGGGGGTGTCACACCACTGGTTGATTCTTCTCCCAGAGTGGGTTCAGCTGAGCAATGGCCCAGTCAGTGCTCTGGGAAGGTGGTGGTGGTGGTGGTGGTGGGGGCGGCGGGGGAGGGGGGATGTGTATCTGAATTGCCCTGCCTCTCCTGGCTTCCCCAGGCCATGGCTTTGCTGCCACCCCCACCTTTTGGGGTCTTTTGGAAGAATAAGCCCCCTCCCGCCTGTAAGTCCAGCCTCCCTCCCCACCCCCCTGCAGAGAGCCGAAGGAGGGCACTAGAGGCAAGTCTCAGCCCTGCCCGTCCTCCTCCCCCAAGAATGACCGTGGAAGGCAGCCCGAGGACCTGAGCCAGGCTGGCAAACACGTCCTCCCTGGCAGCCAAAAGGAAGGGGCTCTTTCTTTTCAGGAGTCCTCTCCTGGAAGAGAATGGGGGTCAGGGGTGGAGGAGTGAAATAATGTCAAATACACTTTCCTCTCTCCCCTGCTATTATCCGATGGGATAATTTCTTGTGTGTCTGGACATGTTAAAAATATTTTAAATCAGTATGCAAAAATATGGAAGAAAAAAATCCATCCCAGCTCCCCACTCGGCCACTAGGGCCCTGGAGGAAACTGGGGGAGGGGGCAGCGCAGGGAGGCTGCTATGCCCGCGAGCCTCCAAGAGGGGGTGCCCTTGTCCGCAGTGGAGGGCGACGTCGTCGGGGAGAGGCAAGGCGACTCAGACTGACTCATTCCGGGAGCTCTTCGGGGCTGCTCGAGCCTCTTAATCATGGCAGGGAAGGGGAGGGCACAAGGCCAGGGGTCCCCAACCCTAGACGGGGCCGGAGCCCAGGCCTCCTCTACTCAAAGGGAGCCCCCCTCGCCAGGATCGGGAGGGGGGACTCGCGAGGGTTCCGATGGAAACCTCGCAGCGTCCCCTGCTGTGCTTAGAAATGCAGGCTCGTGTTTGGGAACGTTGGTCCCCCCCCCGCGGGACTGGGCAGAGAAGGGGCTGATCCCATCCCTCCCCGAGGGCACGGCCACCGGGAGGGCAGGACTCCAGGGCAGGCCCGCCGCGTCCCTTTCCGCCCACAGTCCCGGGGACAGGCTTTGGTGTCCCCCGCCCCTCCCCCAGCTGTTTCGCACTGGTCCAGAAGACGTCGGGGTTTCCACGGGCTTCTCCCCGACACGGCCAGCAGCCCGAGCAACTTTTACTGGGGGAAGAGAGTCGGTCCACTAAGTGGCCCGGAGCCACGATAGTCCCAAGGAGTTTGAAGAGCAAGCGTTGCCTGGAAAACCGATGTGTGTGTGTGTGTGTGTCTGCACCCCCCTCCCTGACGCCCCCTCCCTGTTGCCCCAAGGTAGAGGCGGCGCCCCTTGGCCGGTCAGCTCCGCAGCCTGTCGGGAGAGCGGCCGCCGATGGGCCGCCGGCTTGTTTCAGCACCTCGGACAGCGCGCCCGGCTGGAGCCGCCCGCTTGCCTCCACGGCGTCGGTCTGGCCCTCCTCGCTCGGTCCCGAGGCCGGCGGCCCTGTTGTGGCCCCTTGGAGCAGAACGCCCGAGCCCGGTGGGCCACCACGCCTGGCCAGCGCTTCGAGCAGGATCCTGTAGTACTCCGGCTCTTCTGGTGATCCCTGGCGGGCTGGGGGATCTGCGGGGATCCTGGCGAGTCCGTGCCCTCTCCCGCCCTCCTCACCGCCCCCCCTCCCGCCACCATCCCGCCAGGAAGGCCGCTTCGCTTCGCCGGGCGTTACCTGCCTCCGAGAGAGGACCTCGTGTGTGTGTGTGTGGGGGGGCTCCTTTCCTTAGAGGACTGCTGGACGTCCCGGACAGGCCGCGAGCTCCGAGCCCCTCCTCGAGGTTTTTCCGTCTGGGACGCTTAAACTCTCCCCGATTCTCTTCCCACTTTCCCCGGAGAAGACCGTCCCACCCCCCGCAGCGCCGCTGTCGCCGCCCCGTCGGACGGCTGGTGGCTCCCTCGCTGGCAGCTGGCCCGAGCGACCCCCGCCGTCCCGCTGCCGTCCCACCGTCGAGCTCGGGGGACCCGAAAGGCGGCGGGGGCGGCCGGCGAGTCCCTGGCCGGGGAAGATCCGCGCTCCGCGCTTGGAGGGGACGCCCAGCTCCTTCTGACTCCCCCCTTCAGACCTGGCGGGAGCCTCTCTCCTCCGGCGACCGAAACAGCCCTCCCCGGCTCTGAGCGGCCTCCCGGCAACTTCTGGAGCGCTCCTGTGCCAACGGGGAGGGGCGGGCGGGCGCGGAGGCAGCAGAAGACTCCCCCGCCGCTGGAAGCGAGGAGGCGCCACTTCCCACCACTGCCGCCGCCGCCGCCGCCGCCGCCGCCGCCGGCCAGCCTTCCTCCCGCCGCCTTGGCCTCGGCGACCTGCCGCCGCGAGGGGAGGCGCGCTCGCTCCGTCGACGGGCGCCTTTGTCGGAGGCTGACCGGAGCCAGCCTGCCGGAGAGCCAGCGAGGGGAGGGGGAGGGGCAGGCGGGGGCCGGCGGTCCCTCCCCCTCCTCAGCGCCCCGCCCTCCGCCGCCGCTTCCCCCTTCCGCCACTCGGGCGCGCTTCTGACTGCGGAGGAGGAGGAGGAGGAGGAGGAGGAGGAGGAAGAGGAGGAGGAGGAGGAGGAGGAGGAGGAGGAGGAGGAGGAGGCGCCGCCGCCGCGCAGGGTTGGATGCGGCTGGGCTCGCCGCCTCCTGCTCGCCTCCCGCCCGCCCGCCCGCCCTCCCTCCCGCGGCCGGGGCGCCGGCGATGTGGCTGCCCGCGGCCGGGGGGCGACTGCTGCCGCCGCGGCGCCCGCTCCGAGCTTGGGCGGAGGGCGGCCGGGACACCGACGGGGAGCGCCGCCGCCGCCGCCGCGCCTTCGGGACCGCATCGCTGCCGCCGCCGCCCCTCCTCCAGCTGCCGTAGCTGCTGCGCCCTCCGCCGGCACTGAGGATCCGCGAGAGAGGAGGAGGAGGAGGAGGAGGACAAGGCTTGGCCCACCGACCGGCGGAGGCTCCCGCTCTCTCGCTCCCCACCGGCCCGGAGAATGTGAGCGGGGGCAGCGGCGAGGGGGGGCGCTCGAGTCCCGCGGAGGGGCGGCGGCGGCGGCGGCGGCGGCTTCTGCGAGAGCCGCGCGTCCGCGGCGGATTTCCCGAGCGGGGCGCCGACGGCCGGCCGGAGGAGAGCGGGGCGAGCGGGCAGGTGCCGGGCGGCAAGGTCATCCATCGCCTCCCCCACCGCCTCCTCCCGCGGCTGGGGCCGCCCGCCCGCCCGCCCGCCGCCCCCGCGCTTTCCATGGGGCGAGCGGCGGGGCTGGAGCGCGCCTGGCGAGCCGGGCGCCTGGGCCCCGAGCCGAGCCGCCGCCGCCGCCGCCTCTCGCCCTTAGGATGCGGCTCCGGTCGCCGACACCGACACCGCCGCCGCCGCCGCTGCTCCTGCTGCTGCTGCTGCTGCTGCCGTGGGGGTCGTCGCTGGGGCTGCGGCTGCGGCTGCTGCTGAGGACCGGGACCGCGGAGGATCGGGCGGCGGCGCGGCGAGGCCGCCGGCGCGGAGAAGGCGCGGACAGAGGCGGCGGCGGGGAAGAAGAGGAGGAGGCGGACGCGGAGAGGGAGCGCCCCGGGCGGGCGGGCGGGCGGATTCCCCGGGAGGTGGCAGGTAAGCCCCCCCCCCCGTTTCGGCGTCCGGGTCTCTGCATTGCAGCCCCCGCGCTGCCGCTGCCGGAGGGAGGGAGGCGGGAGGGGAGGGGGGGCGCCGGAAGGCCGGGCGGCGGCGAGGGGCGGGAGGGGGGGTTGAGAAATGATGGCTGCGGAGCGGGGAGAGGGATCTTCGGCGTGTGTGTGTGGGGGGGGAGACCGGGGCGGGGCCGGATTTCTTTCTTCCCTTCGCCTGCGGGAGGGGGGGGAAGGTGAAGAGGGAACGGGGGGGCGGCGGGGCCGGCTCCGGTCTGGTGGGCGGCTCCTGGGCGAAGGCTTCGGGGTGGGGGTGGACAGGCGCTCCGGCGGGACCCTGGCCTCGCGTGGGGGGACCAGGCGGGGGTCCCGTTCCGTCCCCTTCTCGGCCCTCCGGAGCCTCTCCCCCCCCCCACCCCCGGGTTCGCCTGCCTGATGCTGCTGATGCTTTTCCTGCAGGTTGGGGGAGCTCCAGGGCCGCGTTTGCGAGGGGCGCCGGGCGGGTGGGAGGAGGAGGCGAGCCGCCCCCCCTCCTCTCCGCCGCTCTCTCCGGGCCTGCGCGGGGCGGCCGGTCCTTCTGGCCAAGGGCTCCGCCGCCAGGAGAGGCGCCGGGGCGGGGCGGGGGGGGCGTTCGAGCATCCGGAGCGTCCCTCTTCGGGAGGGGGGGTGCAGTCGGGGGGGGGGTTCGACTGCCCTTCCCGCCCCCGTTCTCTCTCTCTCCCTCCGCCCGGTGGAGGGGGCTGCTGCTTGCAGAAGGTGAGGGGATCCTCTCCCTTGCCAACTGGACCCTTCTTGCCCCCCCCAACCCCCCAAGCTTTCTCCAGGGCAGCTCCTTCACCATGGAGGCTCTCCCAGCCCAGAGAGTCACACAAACAAGGAGGCCAGGGACCAACTGGCACCAGAGCAAGGGGGGGGGTCCCAAGGTCCCAGGCCCAGATCTTGACTTGAGTGCCGCCCTTGCTCTCTGGTTTCCTCTGAACCTTCTGCATTCACTTGTGCACGCATGGTTAGGAGGATTGCTTATGCAGGAGGTGGGCTTCTCACTGTGAAACCACTAGACCTGCTGCTCTATGTCTGAAGAAGTGGACGTGTCCACAAAACCTTTCATTAAACTGTGGAAGTTAGTATTTAAGGGGCCACATGTTTGGTGTCTTTTGTTTTGTTTTTCTTTGATTTTTGTCTGCAACACTAGGCCAGTGGTTCCCACCCAGGTGTTCTTGGACTGCAGCTCCCAGAAACTCCAGGTCAAGACAGTTGGTGGGGAAGGCTTCTGGGAACTGTAGTCCAAGACCACTGCTCTAGTAGGAGATCCGGGCTGAGGCTTCAGGGGCATCTGACACCCCCCCCAGGTGGGCAGTTGGTGGTAGAGAAGGAGGAAGAGACACTGAAGCAGTGGGTGGGGTGGGGGAGCCTGATGTGAAGGAATACTCAGGGTCTGTTTGTTTCATTGTTTATAGTATTTGTAACCCGCTTTTCTACTTTTAAAGGCCCTAAGGCACCTTGCAACAATTAAAAGACTGTATCTAATCGCCTTTTCACACGACCCCTAAACTCCGCGGCAAATGGCTCCCAGATAAGATACATACATAAGAAGAGCCATGCTGAATCAGGCCAAGGGCCCATCTAGCCCAGCTTCCTGTATCTCACAGTAGCCCCACCAGATGCATTTGGGAGCGCATGAGACTAGATGACTGTCTCCTGATACCACTCCCCTGCATCTGGCCCTTGAAGTACCCTGGTTTTAAGCCTGGAGATTACACATCTCCATCATGGTTTGTAACCTGTGATGGACTTTTCCTCCAGGAATCTGTCCAATCCCCTTTTGAAGACATCCAGGCCAGATGCCATCACCACATCCTGTGGCAGGGAGTTCCATAGACTAACAACGTGCTGGGTGAAAAAATATTTTCTTTTGTCTGTTCTTACTCTCCCAGCCCTCAATTTGAGTGTATGTCCCCTAGTTCTGGAATTTTGTGAGAGGGAGAAGAGCTTCCCTCTATCCACTTGACTCATGCCCTGCATTGTTTTGTATGTCTCAATCATATCCCCCCTCAGGCGCCTTTTTTCCAGACTAAAGAGCCCCAAATGTTTTAGCCTTTCCTCATAAGGGAGGTGCCCCAGCCCAGTAATCATTTTGGTCGCTCTCTTCTGCACCTTTTCCAGTTCCACTATGTCTTTCTTGAGATGCGGTGACCAGAATTGTACACAATACTCCAGGTGCGGCCTTACTATTGTTTTGTATAATGGCATTATAATGTTGGCTGTTTTATTTTCCATCCCCTTTTTGATAATCCCTAGCATGGAATTGGCCTTCTTCACCCCTGCCACACATTGGGGAGACACCTTCATGGAGCTGTCCACCAACACACCAAGATCTCTTTCCTGATCTGTGACGGATAACTCAGAGCCCATGAGTTGATAGATGAAGTTTGGATTTTTTGCCCCAATATGCATTACTTTACATTTGGCTACATTAAAACGCATTTGCCATTTCGTAGCCCATTCCCCCAGTTTGGAGAGATGCTTCTGGAGCTCTTCACAATCTTCTCTGGTTTTTACCACACGGAAAACTTTTGTGTCATCTGCAAACTTGGCCACCTCACTGCTTATCCCTGTCTCCAGGTCATTTATGAACAGATTGAAAAGCACCAGTCCCAGGATAGATCCCTGGGGCATACCTCTTTTCACCTCTCTCCATTTTGAAAATTTCCCATTGACACCTACTGTTTGTTTCCTGGATCTCAACCAGTTCTCAATCCATAAGAGGACCTGCCCTCTTATCCCCTGACTGTGCAATTTTCTCAGCAGCCTTTGGTGAGGGACTGTGTCAAAAGCCTTTTGAAAATCCAGATAGACTATATCCACCAGTTCACCCAAATCTACATGCCTGTTGACCTTTTCAAAAAATTCTAAAAGATTTGTCAAACAAGACTTACCCTGGCAGAAGCCATGCTGATTTCCTCTCAGCAAGGTTTGTTCTTCTATGTGTTTTAAGATTTTCTCTTGGATGAGGCTTTCCACCATCTTCCCTGGGACAGATGTAAGGCTAACTGGCCTGTAGTTTCCCAGGTCACCCCTCCTTCCTTTTTTAAAAATTGGTGTGACATCTGCTATCCTCCAGTCCCCCGGCACTGTGGCCGTTTTAAGAGACAAGTTGCATATAACCGTTAAGAGATCTGCAATTTCATTTCTCAGTTCCCTAATAACCCTTGGGTGGATGCCATCTGGGCCCGGTGACTTGTTAATCTTCAGTTTATCAATTAGTCCTAAAACATCCTCTCTTTTAACCTGTATTTGATTTAATTCTTTAGCCAAGAGGCACCGTTCAGGCAGCGGAATCTGCTCAAGGTCTTCTGTCGTGAAGACAGATGCAAAGAACTCATTTAATTTCTCTGTAATTTCCAAGTCCTCCTTAATCTCCCCTTTTCCTCCCTCACCATTCAGAGGGCCAACTGGTTCTCTGGCAGGTTTTCTACTTCTAACATATTTAAAGAAGCTTTTATTATTACCCTTTATATTTCCAGCCATGCGTTCCTCAAAATCTTTCTTTGCCTCTCTTATCATCTTTTTACATTTCTTTTGCCAGAGTTTGTGTTCCTTTTTATTTTCCTCATTTGGGGAGGATTTCCATTTACAGAAAGACCTCTCCTTGCGCTTTAGAGCCTCTCTAACTCCACTCGTTAACCATGCCGGTGCCCACTTGGACTTAAATGAGCTCTTCTTTCTTTGTGGTATGCACTTGTGCTGGGCCTCTGTTACTGTTGTTTTAAACAGGTTCCATGCGCTCTGAAGAGATTGGATTCTTCCAACCTTCCCCTTCAATTTCTTTCTAACTAGTTTCCTCATCTGAGGGAAGTTTGCCCTTCGGAAATCAAGGGTTTTTATGTCTGATTTGCTTGACACTCTTCCTCCAAGATGCATGGCAAAGGAGATTGCAGCATGGTCACTGTTCCCCAGAGGCTCAGTGACATTCACATCCCTGACCAGGTCCTGAGTATCACACAGATCCGGAGCTTAAAATTGTTTCCCCACCAGCTCCGGAGTTTACAAAAGATTAAATGCGACCACGCCCACCTAAGCACGTCCCAGCGCACTTTTAAAGTACCTGCTCTCCGGGGGTGAAAATTCCTGATGCAGATGTAAGGTAGTGAGTGCCGGCCTCCCCTCGCTTCTGTTTGTTGTTTTTTTGCCCCCCGCCCCTTTAAGAGATCTGAATGCAGTGCCAAGGGCAGAACGGAGGTGAGGGGCATTCTTTTCTTTCTTTTTTTCTCCCTTCCCTAACGCACACAGCAGGCAGCAGAGGGGGTGGGGACACAGGAACAGTGACAAACCCCTAAGATCTCTGGTCCGAATTTAAGTGGCCATCGGATCTTAGGGGTCGTGTGAAACGGCTCTCAGTTAGTAACAATGCAGATACAATATGAAAAGTATTGCTTACAATACCATACAAAAACATAAGCAGTATGAAAAATACACTCAAAGCAGTAAGGTGTAACTCTCCATTTGGGAACCCCACCCCCAAAGAAAGCCTGCCTGAGGAGAAAGGTCTTTGGCTCCTTGTGGAAGGGCAGCAAAGATGCGGCCAGCCTGGCCTCCAGTGGGAGGGAGTTCCAGTGTCTGGGAGCAGCAGCCACAGAGAGAAGAACTAGTTTTATGGGCCTATCTTTGGGGCAGCATGGCAATAAATCTCCTGATCAGAGGATTGTTAGAACGGCTTGTTCATGAGCAGGCCAAAGAGGGGCTGCACCTCAGCTAAGCCGGGGAGGCCAGACCAGGGCAGAGGGGCCACTTACCCCCCCTTCCTTCCTTCCTTCCTTCCTTCCTTCCTTCCTTCCTTCCTTCCTTCCTTCCTTCCTTCCTTCCTTCCTTCCTTCCTTCCGGATGTGTGTGTGTGTGTGTGCATATGTGCATTCCCAGGTCCAGGTCCAGGAGCTTTGTGATGCTGTATATTCAGGCCTGGCAGGGTTCAGCCCTGCGGAGCAGCTTGCTGTGATCCAGACCCCTTTCCTGGGAGTTTTTTTTGGGGGGGGTTGGAAGCGCTTCTGTTGCTTGGAGGGCTGAGGAGTAGGACTGCCGAGGGCCGCCATGCCCTGAAAAACTCTCTGGCCTAGAAGCCAGGGCCTTTGGGTGGACGCAGGACCGTGCGCGGGGTGTGTGAGGGGGGCTTGGCAAAGGGGCAGGTGCTCTGTGGGCATTTCTGGCCACGCCATGGGATGCCCCGTGGGCCCGAGAGGAGAGCTGTCCCTCCCAGGTATCTTTCTCTGGGTGGGGAGGGGGAGGGGGGCAGGAGCCCAGTGTTCTTCTGTGACGGCTGTGGGTGGCCGTCCTCCTCCCTCCCCCTGCCAGCCTGGCATGGATGCTGCTTGGATGCCAAAGAGGCAGCCTTTCTGAGTGGCTCTCCTTGCCCCCTCCTCCTCCGGGCATGTGCTGCTGATGGAGTGCTGGAGCAGGTGGCCGTGGGTCAGAGGGGATGGGAGTGAATGAAGGGCCTGCGTACCCCCCCTCCCCCTCCGCCGCTGCCGCCCACTTCCATCTGTGGTGGTGACCCTGCTACAGGTGGCAGACCCATAGGTGGGGAGGAGAGAGAGAGAGCCCTGGCAAGACCCGGTCTGTGAGGGGCAGGTGAAACCAGGTGGTGGTGCTGGAAGGGGACAGGCAAACCCACACATGGTGGGGGAGGGGTGGGGCAGGGGAGGCCAGCCATTCCTCCTCCCCCCAGGGATCCATGCCCCCTAGGCAGAGGGGGTTAGGGCGGGCCTGGAACAGATGGGGGTTCAGGTGAATTCCTCCTGAAGGAAGGGAGCTCTGATGCGTAGGTTGGTAGTGCTTACATAAGACCTTGGCTCTTGCTGCTTTTGATCTGAGGTGTGTAATTCATCTCCAGCTGAAGGCTGGCTCTGCAGACACGTTCGTGGGAAGCCCGGAGGATTGGGCCCTCCCAAGCAAGGGCTGCGTGGACGGCTGGGGCAGCATCAGGGGAGCCCCTGATCCACCCCACCCCTTATTTTGCTCTGGGAAGAACGGACAGGACTCGGAGGGGCTGGGTGGGCCTGAAAGGCTGCAGACAGTGTTCTCTGGGGTGGGGGTTGGGCAGGGAGGAGGCGGGGGAGGGGGAGAGCAGGGTATGTGTCCCTGTGTGTGTGTGTGTGTGTGTGTGTGTGTGTGTGTGTGTGTGTGTGTGTGTGTGTGTGTGTGTGTGTGTGTGTGTGTGTGTGTGTGTGCAGGTGCTTGGCTTCGGGGCATGTGGCTGAGGCCAGAGGGGCCCTGGGGGCAGCCCTTGACTCAGAGGCCTGTCCTTCTCTGCCTGCCCTCTGGGCCCCTCACCGCCCCTGTGGAGAGAGCCTGGCCCCATTGGGAAAGGAAACCTGGCCGGCCTTTTCTCATCTTTTTAGCGTTTCCGTGTATTTTTTCTCTTTCAAATTTTTCAACGCCCAACACTTGAGCAAGGAAGGTCTTTCTGGTGCAAAGCAGGGAAAAGTCCCTGCTAGGACAGGCATAAGGCCCCTTCTCACAGTGGCCACCTGTGGCCATCCGTGGCTCCTTCCTGCATGTGCTCACCAGCCCCAGAGTTCCAGAGGCACCTGCCTCAGTAGCAGAAGGAAAGAGAGAGTCGCCATGAGAGGGGCAAGCCTTGAAAGTGTCCTCTTCAGCCACATGTTGGTCTGAGTCATCCAAAATGGTGTCCGTCGCTGTATCCTGTGCTGGTAGACTCCCTGGCTTCTGCATGTGCTGTGAGATGAAAGACATCCTGCCTGCCTTTCCCGCTGCGGGGATATTGCACTGGCCTCTAGTGCTCTCTCTCTCTCTCTCTCTCTCTCTCTCTCTCTCTCTCTCTCTCTCTCTCTCTCTCTTCTCTCTCTGAAGATCAGTTCACCTGGCCTGTTTCCCACTCTGTGCAATATGTTGTACCTTCTTCTCCGCACCTTCTTCTGTCAGTGGTGTGTGTGTGTGTGTGTGTGTGTGTGTGTGTGGGGAGTTATGCACTCAGTTCTGAGGATTGGCTGTACTCACAGCTTCATGGGAAGCCATTAAATACAAAAGTGAAGATGTCCATTCTTTAATGACCTCTGATGAGGAAGCCAGCCTCCTGACAGCAGCCACCAGTCGGGTTAGGATGTAGGCCATGGGTGGGCTTGTGGCTTTTCCTGGACTTCTGGTTGACGTGGAGAGCCCTCCTTGGGATCTCCATCCATGATTCCTGGCCAATCATTCCTGGGTTGAGTGTTGTCCAAAGGGGGAGTTGGAGGCAGGGTGAGATGCAGCTGAACCTTTAGGCCATGGAGCTCCTGGGGCTCCGACTGCCCCTCCCCCTGCCAAGATGTTTAAGGCGGGGTGGGGAGAGGCCACTGGGGGGGCTAGGTCTCCATTGGTTGCAGGGTCCCCCTTGTCCAACTGGCACCAAGGAGGCTGTGGAGCTCTTGGGCTGCGGTCAGGATGGACACAAAAGGGAACTGGATATGGGTGGCTCAAGGGAGGTGCCATGCTGGCCAGATGGAGGTCCTGCAAATAGAAGGACTCACCTGGGGGGGCTGGGATTGCAAAACCTGCTTGACATGGGATTGCCTTCATGCTGGAGGGCATCAGACATTGGCCAAGCACTGTTGGCTCGGTGGCTGTTACAGACAGTGTGGCCAGGGCACCACCGGCAGGCCTTGTCAGGGAAGGAGGATCTGGTTGTGCCACAATAGTGTCACATTGAGGTTCTCGCAGTAGGAGCTAGAGAGATTGGGAGGTCTTTGGAAACCACCTGGAAGCCGTAGGTCACTCAGAAGGGGATGGCTGGACATCTTTCTGATGTGTGTTGGATTGGCCATGGAAGCATTGGTCTCAGGGTGGTGTCACCGACTTTCTGTCTGTTTCTGAACCCAAATGAAGATGGCAGTTCTGAACCTGTCAGGCCTTGAATGGACGGCTCCCATGGAATCATGAAGGTGAAAAGGGCCTCTATGGCCACTGAGTCCAACCCCCTACTCAAGGCAGGAACCAAGGTCAATGCAGATCTGACAGGTGGTCATCTCATTTTCCCTTGATTGCTTCTGGCATTGGAGCACTCCCCCCGGCAATATATTTGCTTCCATGGCCGCACTGCTCTAAAAGATTGGAAGGTCCCCCCCGATATTCTTTCTTCCCAGGGCTCGGTTTCCAGCCCCCTGATCGTTCCTGTTGCCCTCTTCTGAGTTTGCTCCAATTTTCCAGCCTCTTTCCTGAAATGGGGTATCTAGAACGGGACACAGGACTCAAGGTGAGGGGCCAGTGCAGTGCAGTGCTGAATAGAGATGAGCTAGTGCCTCCTGGGATTTGGAGATTACGACTGTTAACGCCTCCCAATGCTGCACTTGCCTCCCGGCCCCCCCAGCCACATTGCCTTGCTGGCTCACCTTCAGTGTGTGATCTGCAACAATCCCCAGGTCTTTCTCTCTGGTCGCCTTGCTGAGCCAGGCCCAGGTGTCCCCCCCACCCCCATCTTGGCACCATGGGTTTGGTTTCTTTTTTCCTAGGGGGAAGTACTTTGCCGTTGTCCCTGGCGAAGTTCATTCTGTTGTTTGCAGCCCAGTGCTCCATCCTGTCTGGATCATTGTGGATTTTCTTTGGGCCCAGGACTGAGCCATACTCCTTCGATACACTATATTTTAACATGGTAGTTGTGATAATTTTATGCCAAGTCAAAGTGCCCATAGTCATATTTTATAGAATCATAGAATCATAGAGTTGGAAGAGACCTCAAGGGCCATCTAGTCCAACCGCCTGCCATGCAGGAACCCCATCACAATATTTCTGAGTAACAGATGGCCATCCAGCCTCTGCATAAAAACCTACAACTCCCACTAACCTCAGCTCATTCTCTGCTTTTGTCTTCTTAATGCAATTCCTTGTTGCTTTGTAAAGGAAGACTAGAGACAAGTAGCAAGGAATTAATCACTCATGAACTTTTCCTGGGCATACATTTTCTGTCTGAGGTTTTATTACCTGACTCAGTTCCTGGGGAGGAGATCTTGGTGGAGACCTGAGACCGTTCCCCAAGCAGGAATCTGGTGGCCCAGGTACCTTAGATTGGGCTCCTGGCTCTTGGACGGCAGAATTCTCTGTTCTGGGAGTTCTACCTGCCAGGCCCATCCCTGGAATGGGCTTCTCTTGGGAAAGTCGGGGTCGGAAAGCTGGAAAGTCTCACAAACCTCAGACTGGCTGAGCTCCGGCCTTACTTGCCATGAGAAAAGGAAGCGGCCCAGGTCCTTGCTGGGAAGGAACACTGGGATTAGAAAAAAAGAAAGAAAAGAAAAGAAAGAAAGAAAGAAAGAAAGAAAAGAAAGAAAGAAAGAAAGAAAGAAAGAAAGAAAGAAAGAAAGAAAGAAAGAAAGATGTTACCCCCAGTGTAACATCCTTGCTCCATGGATGGGAGATCAACCCATCATAGACTCTGTTAGCCCACATGGATGGAGAGCTGGGGTTTTTACCCAAACATAGCCTTGGGCAACCTGCACGGTTCTGGATGTGGGAACCGCCCAGAGTGGCTTTTGGGCCCGATGGAGTGGCATATAAATCAACTGGATGGATGGGTGAGTGGGTGGGTGGGTGGATGATGGACATGTCCCCCAGAAGAAGGGAATGGGAAACCACTTCTGTTTTCTGTCTACCTGGAAAACTCTGAAAAGGTTCACCATGAGTCAGAAATGTCTTGAGGGCATGTGATGATTATTTTATGCATCCTTTTATTGTCGTCTATGTTGAGTGTCATTTGCCATTTTTGTACCCATTGGCCTGTCCCCTCCCTGTTCAAAAGGACCCCTTTGGAGTCTTTGTGGTCTACAGCAGTGCTCCCCAACCTTTTTATGGGGACCGTGAATGTTTGATAATTTTTCCCTGGCCCACTTGTGGGGCTTTTTGGGCCGGTGATGGCGGGGGAGTGGCATATAAATCAACGGTGATGGATGGGGTCGCGCGCGGCGCGCGATTGCGGGGGGTCGTGGCGGGTGAGTGGGTGGGTGGGTGGATGATGGACATGTCCCGGCGATGGCGGGCCCAGAAGAATGGCGGGGCAGGGTGGGCGCGATGGCAGGGGGTCACGGCGGCAGTTTCTGCTTTCTGTCGGCGGCGGCGGGAAAACACCGGGCCGGCCTGCGCCGCCCCCGCCCACCTCAACACAGGCGCGGCGGCGGGGAAAAGACCCAGGCCGGCCTGAGATGCCCCCTCCCCTAAAAAGAGGCATGTGAGCCCGGCCCGGCCTGATTCCAAAAAAAAGAGGCACACGCGGCGCCGGCCGGCCAAATGCCCGGCCTGAGCCGCCCCCTCCCCCCCCCCAAAAAGAGAGGTAGCCGCCAAAGCCTGGCCCGGCCTGAGCCCCCTCCCCCTAAAAAGAGGCACGTGCGGTGCCAGCCGGCCAAAGCCCGGCCCGGCCCGGCCTGAGCCGCCCCCTTTGCCGGCCAAAGCCCGGCCCGGCCTGAGCCCCCCTCCCCCTTGCCCGGCCTGAGCCGCCCCCTCCCCCTCCCCCAAAAAGAGGCACACGCGGCGCCGGCCGGCCAAAGCCCGGCCCGGCCTGAGCCGCCCCCTCCCCCTCCCGCCCAAAAGAGGCACACGCGCCGCCACAGGGGAATGACCCTTTCCTCAGGCGGCGGCCCGGCGTAGATTGCTCCACGGACCGGCTCCGGTCCGCGGACCGGGGGTTGAGGACCACTGGTCTACAGTCTCTGAGCTGTGCCTTGGGTCCCTTAGGCCAGTGTTTTTCAACCTTTTTTGGGCAAAGGCACACTTGTTTCATGAAAAAAATCACGAGGCACACCACTATTAGAAAATGTTAAAAAATTTAACTCTGTGCCTATATTGACTATATATAAAGTAATTCTCTTGAATAGGAATCAAATAGCAACATTAAATGGCTGCAAAACATTAACAGTTTTTTTAGGGCACTGTAGGCGAACCTATAGCATGGGTGCTAAAGGTGGCACTCGGAGCCCTTTCTGTGGGCACCCGACATCATCCCTTCACAGCCACCTGTATTCAGGTTAAACTGCTGTATTGCCACTTTACGAAAAAATTAGTGGGTTCTGAATTGCAGTTTGGGCACTTGGTCTCTAAAAGGTTCGCCATTGCTGGTGTAGGGAGAAGCAGGACAGAGGGGCCACAGATTGAGAGAGCCCGCTCTCTAGCACCCAGTTCCCACTTACCTGTGTTGTTTTTTTAAAGACATTTTGCCCTGCATGGACTTCTGTGTCCAGTGGAGACCTGAGAAGGGGCACTGACTCTCCAGGAACACAAATAAGACCCAAAAGCCCATCTTGCTCTCCACACTGTGGCCAAGGCAGATGCCTTCAGCAAGTCCAGCGACAGGGGAGGAGGATGAAGGAAGGCAGGAAGGAAAGAAGGCAGAAAGTGTTCTGCTTGTATACTGCCCCATACCACTTCAAGGAGTCTCTGGGTGGTTTACAGTTTTAATTACAGTAGGCAGGCTGCTAGACATACACATATGCAGGCTAGAAATGAGCACGTTTCAATGAAGAGGGGAAAGGGTACGAATGGAAAGAGAGAGGTGTGGAAAAAAAAGAAAGAAAAGACAGAGAGAGAGAAGAGGGTGACCCAAGACAGAAAGAAAGGGGCAAGACTTCAAGGAACCCATCGCGGGGCCCCTCAGAGATGGCTCTTCCCCTCCCGGACCCTAAAGGCTGGCCGTCCGGCCGTCCAGCTGTGCCAGTAGCCCCCCCGCCCGCCCGCCTCCTCAGCCCAGGCCCGGCGGAGGCCTCCTCCATCCCCTCCTCCTCGCAGCCCTGCCGTGGTGCTCGTGGGGCAGCCAGGCGCCCCTCCTCCCCTTCCCCTCACCTGGTGGTTTGTTCTGGGCTGGGGCTCCCGGGCCAGCTCGTGTTGGCGGGTGGGCTGTCAGGTGGCTCAGTCCATTGGTAGCTCCCAGGAAAGGGGTGGTGGTGGTCCAGGGTAAAAAAGGAGGGGGAGAGGGAAGCGAGCGGGTCGCGGCGGCGGCAGCAGGCACAGGGCAAACACTAAGAGAATGAGCGGGGCCAGGTCCGGCCGGGGAGGAAGTGACGCCAGTGCCGCGGGCCTTGGGGGGGAGGAGCCAAGCTGGCCCTTGGACGCTATTTATAGCGCCTCCCAGCTGTGGGCCGCCCGCCGGCCCTGGGTTGAATTTCTTTAGAATTTTTCAATTTTTCCCACGGCACACCAGGCAACATCTTGCGGCACACTAGTGTGCCGCGGAACAGTGGTTGAAAAATGCTGCCTTAGGCTGCCCTTCTGAGCGTTCCCTTTAGGGAAGAAGAAAGCCAGCCCTGTTCCCCATCCTCTGTCAGAGAAGCTCTCATTTTTAATTTTTTTTTCCAGGATGTAAAGGGCTGGGGTGGGTGGGGCTTTTGTCACTCGATCTGCAGCATCACATTAGTGCTCTTTGGGAGTTCTGGGGAGGTGACTTTTCTCCTTTGGCCGAAAAAGCAGGAGCCTCACCCGGGTATTTATTTATTTATTTATTTATTTAGAATGGTTTTATTCCACCTTTCTCCTTGGAAAAGGACCCAGGGCAGTTTACAGCACTGAAGGACAATACTGGTTTCTGCCGCTGGTTTCTCAGAAGGCTCAGCAGCAGATGTGGGGACACTGTTGGAGATTCCTAACTTAGAGCTAATCTGCTGAAGCTGAGAAGAGGCGGAGAATGTTGTGCACTGAGGAGCAGTGCTCTGTGTCGCCAGGCTCTAAGACAAATGGCCGCGGACGGGAGAGGCCACGGGTGTTTATTCATGCAAAGCACGTGGACCCGGTCTCGGCAGTGACTGCCGGTTGGCTTCCACTCTGGGCAGCGTCTCAAGAGCCCAGGCTGATGGTCATGCGTCTCAAGCAGCCACATCGGCCCTCTCAGCTGCTGCTGACCTCTCAGCCTGCTGGCGGTTCCTGAAGACGGAGTATGGAATGCCACACATCCAGGCCTGCACAACGCATTATGTGTGAATGTTCCTTTTGGTCTCTGGTGTTCCTACGGGAGTGTGTGTGTGTGTGTGTGAGAGAGAGAGGGGGGGGTGTTGTTGTTGTGAGGAGCCACTGACTTGCTTGGGGAGGATATTTAAAGGCTAACGGCGTTGTGGGTGGCTCTTCAGGGTTGACTGGTACAGTGATCAAGCCCAGATACTTCGTTGTGGCCGGGTGTCCCAGAGAGAGTCTCTCTCCAGAATCGGGGCAGGAAGCCCTTGTCCGTGGCAGCACTCGGACCCCTTTCCTCCTGCAGCCCCACCCCGCCCCCGCTTCTAGGTAGTTTTTGCCCTGGAACATCTGCCGCTGGCTCAGGCTTGGCGCCCACAAGGCCAAACAAAAGGAGACAATTGTGAGACAGTGTTGGAGGACTGCTCATAAGACACCAGCTCCCCCATCCGGACTTCCAACATTAAAACAATTGCCACCCACTTATAGAAACATGGAGTGCGAATGGGGCCTCTAAGGTCTGCCCGGTGCAAGAATCCTTGTAAAAGCAGATCCGACGGCTGGCTGTCCAGTTAGGAAGTTTTTTTCCCTTCACCCATGTAATTCGGCTTAAATCTGGCTTCCTGCAGCTGAAGCGCCTCCTTGTGTGTCCTGCACGCTGGGTGGACTATGCCCTGCCCTCCTCCCCTCCCGCTTGACCGCTTTTCAGGCATTTGGAAAGCTGATCTCCCCCCCCCCCCGCCCCCCGGCTGCCCCCTGTCTTCTCTTCTCAAGACTAACCAGGCCCAGTCCTTTCGGGCTTTCCTTCCAGGGCTGATTCTCCTTTCATCACCTTCCGCTGAACTTGTTCCAAGTGGGGTGTCCAGAACTAAAGACAGGATTCAAGAGAATGCCTTGGGTCCCTTAGGGCAGAAAGGAAGCACACAAATAAGACAAAATAAAGCAACATTAAATTAAATAATTGACCTGTGCTGAATAGAGTGAACCAGGACTTTGCAGGATTTAGAGACTCTACTTCTATTAATGCCACCTAGAGTGGGATTTGCTTTTTTTTACATCCATGTGTATTTGAAGCAGGTATTGGCAATAAACAGATTGTTGGCTCTACAGAACCCTACAAGTTGTCCCCCCCTTCCTTCATTTCTGTCCCCTAGGCCAAATTTCCCAACAACATTTTTTCCGGCTTTGGTTCTTACCTGCTGATTCCAATTGTCTATGATTATTAGCATGCCTTGTTTTATTTTACATTAAAGACCCTAATTTCCTGTGCAACATCTTGCCTCAGAATCAGAGCCACTCCGTTTCTCCTGAGGTTGACATTTCCAAAGTAAAACACTTTGTAGTTGTCTCTGACTGATTTTTTTTTACCTATTTGAGTCCACTTGAGTTCACTCACACCAAGCACTGCAGTGTTTATGCATTCCATTTTTCCTTTTTTTGGCCTTATGGCTTTCAATTGAGTTTGATTTGTGCATCTCACAGTCTGCTGCATCAGTCTTTTCTTTGAGCTTCGATGACACACTCAAACCCTTTCACTTTTGTTAAGATGTGCAAGGATAGCTAAGTGGTTTAGGATGGGAGCTTGATTCCTCACTGGGCCTTCTGGACAAGGGGCTGGCCTCCGTGGTTCAGAGGTTTCCCTCCAAGCTCTGTCCTTCTAAAAGGATGATGGTGATGATCCTCCTCCTCCTCCTCCTCCTCCTCCTCCTCCTCCTCCAAGAAGGGGGTTCCTTAGTGCAGCCACCCAGGGCAATTTTACTTTAAAAATGGTGGCAAATCCTAAGCCATGGTATGTTAAGGGAGGCACACGGTAGCATCTCAATACTGATTTTCATAAATGTAGACCAGAGCCAAGCAGGGTGGAAAGGGCAAGGGGGAGGGATGGGAACTTTGTTCCTGGAGTTTTATTTTATGCTTTAGGATGAAAGAAAGAAAGAAAGAAAGAAAGAAAGAAAGAAAGAAAGAAAGAAAGAAAGAAAGAAAGAAAGAAAGAAAGAAAAGCCCACCCCAGCAGTTGTCCCATGGAAATGTTTGTGAAGATTCTCAGTTATCCAAGTGAGTTTATAGGGAAGTTGAGTCATGGCAACTGGACTTCTTTTCTTGAGAGATTGAAATGTTTCACTGCTCATCCAAACAGCTTTGTCAGTCTGAGGAAAGTTAGTGGTCAGTCCTACAATGTATAGTTCACCTTCATTTCACATCGCCCTGGTCTGAATAGGTTCATAAGTTAAACAATGGCCTGAATAGGCCTGTTAGATGGACAATGGCCTAAGGTGGGTGAAAATCCCACTTATGCAACCTTTCCCAACACCCATTAAGCATGGGTCATTAGCTGTGGCCTTGCTGGTGGAGGTGTGAAGTGCTTCTGATTTGTCTGGAGATTGATGAAAGGGCCACTTGATAAGTAGCAGACAGATTGTGCTTGAGTCCCCCACCTCTGTTTAGAGAAGGGTTTTCAATACTCACATGAATGGCTTCCCTGACTCCTCTCTCTTGAACCACCTCTCTTCTTTGAATGAGTGCCCTTTGTCCTTCAAATGGAGGTGCACTGCTGATTCTGGTCCTGAGCTGTTACCCCTCCTGTGTTGGACCATCCTTCTGTTTAATGGCTGTTTAGTTTCCCCAATGTAGAGGTCTGCACACTCCTCACTGCATTGGACCTTCTTCTTTTTCAGGTGCCATGTCCTCATAGAACGTTGGTGATAAGTAGCTTCAACTGGTTTCTATCTAAGGCTATCATAAACAGAGCAGTTAAGCCAGAATGTTCTTCTCTGCCCTGGGCCATGCTTCCCATCTATTGGACTGCATATACTATATTGCTACTTTTGTGTTTTGGTGTCGGGTCCTTTGGGTGGATGAATCTCTGCCTTAGTGTGCTTGTGGGTTTGAATTAAACAGCGATGTGGTGTTTGCCAAAAAACATTTTAAAGCTTTTCAGACACTCCAGCCATGTAGGGAATGACCAGGTTCTTCCATTGGCTCTGGGTCTCAGGATTATTCACTCTGGACTTGCTAATGCGTAGGAATATAATAACATAAGAAGAGCCATGCTGGATCAGGCCAAAGGCCCATCAAGTCCAGTTTCCTGTAACTCACAGTGGCCGTGCCAAATGCCTCTGGAGTGCACAAGACTAGATATCTGTCTCCTGATACCAGTCCCCTGCATCTGGCCCTTGAAGTACCCTGGTTTTAACTACTCATCTCCATCATGGTTTGTAACCTGTGGTGGACTTTTCCTCCAGGAATCGGTCCAATCCCCTTTTGAAGGCATCCAGGCCAGATGCAATCACCACATCTTGTGGCAGAGAGTTCCATAGACTAACAATCACGCTGGGTAAAAGAAATATTTCCTTTTGTCTTTTCTCTCCCAACCCTCAATTTGAGTGGATGTCCCCTAGTTCTGGTCTTTTGTGAGAGGAAGAAGAGCATCCCTCTATCCACTTGACTCATGCCCTGCATTATTGTGTACGTCTCAATCATATCCCCCCTCAGGCGCCTTTTATCCAGATTAAAGAAGCCCATATATTTTTGCCTTTCCTCATAAGGGTGGTCCCTCAGCCCAGTAATCATTTTATTCACTCTTTTCTGGACCTTTTCCAGTTCCACTATGTCATTTTTGATATGTGGTGACAAGAATTGTACACAACACTCCGGATGCGGTCTTACTATCATTTTGTACAATGGCATTATAATGTTGGCTGTTTTTATTTTCAATCCCCTTTTTGATAATCCCTAGTATGGAATTGGCTTTCTTCAACACTGCCGCACACTGGGTTGACACTTTCAGTTAGCTGTCCACCACACCATGATCTCTTTCCTGATCTGTCATGGATAGCTCAGAGTTGATAAAGTTTTGATTTTTTTTTTTGCCCCAATATGCATTACTTTACAATTTGGCTACATTGAAAACACTTGCCATTTCATAGCCCATTCCCCCAGTTTGGAGAGATCCTTCTGGAGCTCTTCACAATCTCCTCTGTTTTTTACCACATGGAAAAGTTTTGTGTCATCTGCAAACTTGACCACCTCACTGCTTATCCCAGGTCTCCAGGTCATTTATGAACAGATTGAAAAGCACCGGTCCCAGGACAGATCCCTGGGGCACACTGCTTTTCACTTCTCTCCATTGTGAAAATTTCCCATTGACACCTACTCTTTGTTTCCTGGATCTCAACCAGTTCTCAGTCCATAAGAGGACCTGCCCGCTTATCCCCTGACTGTGCAATTTTCTCAGCAGCCTTTGGTGAGGGACTGTGTCAAAAGCCTTTTGAAAATCCAGATAGACAATATCCACCGGTTCACCCAAATCTACATGCCTGTTGACCTTTTCAAAGAATTCTAAAAAGTTTATGTTTTAAGATTTTTCTTGGATGAGGCTTTCCACCATCTTCCCTGGGACAGATGTAAGGCTAACTGGCCTGTAGTTTCCCGGGTCCCCCCTCCTTCCTTTTTTAAAAATTGGTGTGACATCTGCTGTCCTCCAATCCTCCGGCACTGTGGCTGTTTTAAGAGACAAGTTACATATTACCATTAAGAGATCTGCAATTTCATTTCTCAGTTCTTTAATAACCCTTGGGTGGATGCCATCTGGGCCCGGTGACTTGTGGATCCTCAATTTATCAATTAGTCCTAAAACATCCTCTCTTTTAACCTGTATTTGATTTAATTCTTTAGTCAAGAGGGGTTCTTTGGGCAGTGGAATCTGCCCGAGGCCTTCTGTCGTGAAAACAAATGCAAAGAACTCATTTAATTTCTCTGCAATTTCCAAGTCCTCCTTTGCCTCTCCTTTATCTTTACATGTTGCCCCCTCCCCCACGCGCTTCGCACTCCAAAGCTCTTCCCATTTTGCTGTAGGGGCACTGCGAGTGCTCTCTTTGGAATCAGGACTCGGTATGCCCGTAGCAACAGGCACCCCCTCCACCCCTCCGGCACCTTTGGCTACCTGGTGTGGCAGGCCAGCTCAGAGGGAATCCTGCCAACTGACCTAAGGCCTCCTGCCCTTTCCCCTCCTCCGCCCAATGATTCTCTTCAGGTGAGCCTTTGTCCTGGGGTGGGGGAGGGTGGGCGCCTTCTGTCCTTGAATGAGATGCCAGCCGGGCTGGGTGACCGAGGGGCCTCAGGGTCTCTAGGTGCTACCGGCTCCATCCTGGCAAATGGCCAGTTTAGGGAAGTGGGAAGTGGGCATTTCTTCTCCCCTAAGCATTCACGCACCCTGCCTCAGGCTCCCCCCCCCACCTGCCTCTGCCTCTGTTGTAATGTCGAAGGAAGAAGGAGGTGCTCTTGTACCCAGGAAGGGTCTGCTGCCGCTCCAGCAGTTGGCTCCCACAGGAGGGATGGAGGGCGGTTGGTGGGGGATCTTCCTCTTCCTCTGGGCTGGGGGTTTGGGGGCTGGGGAAGGAGGCCAGGAGTGGGGCAGGCTCCAAGGTCAGCATGTGGGGATGGACAGGCAGGACAGTGCTCTGGGAGGGTGGGCTGGCCTGGCCCAACAGCCCTCGGGTGTGTCTCCTGTGTGTGTGTGTGTGTGTGTGTGTGTGTGTGTGTGTGTGTGTGTGTGTGTGTGTGTGTGTGTGTGTACATGCAGGAGGAGCTCCTTAAGGGGTGTCTGGAGCCTGAGATTAGGCTTGGGTCAGTGGCCCAGATAGATCAAGGCTCGGGGCCGCTCACCGTCCGCCCACGCTTTTGCCCTGCCCTGCCATCTGGTGACGGAAGGAGCCAGGAGGGAGCCAGAGCCACTTCTGTGTCCTTCCTCAGAGGGGCTCCGGGAAGGGCAGCCATGCTCTGCCTGGCTGTGGGCACCCCCTCCTGCTCAGAAAAGGTGGCAAGGGAGCAGTTCTTCCCTGGGGCCTGGCTTGGAGCACTGGGTGCCCTCCCCCCCCAAGGCCCCTTGGGCTGGCCTGGGAAGGTCAAATGGGGTCCACCTCCCTCTGCCACCTCCTTCACCACTGAGACCACCTGTGGCCTGTGGGGCCCCCTGGGTGGATGTGGTGGGAGGGGGGCTGAGCTGCCCAGCCTCTCCCTGCCAGCCACGGCCTTGGCGTCAGCCACCCTGGTTCATCTCCAGAGGACGCTTGTGTGTGACCCACTTGGGCCTCTGCCCTGAACTGGGGCCTCCCCAGGGCCAGCCACCGATGGATGCAGGTAGCCCGAGAGGCCCCTTCCCTGGGCTGCCCTGGCTAAAAATTTTGGCAGGTGCCGTTAGCTTCCCCATGGCTGCCCATGGCCCCTGAGGATGCTCTGCGAGGCCTTGGGAGCCACAAAAGTGTCGGCCAGACCTATGCAGGAACAGCCCTGCCGCTGGATGGGCGTCCATAAACTCCCTTTCTGGCATTTCTGAGCAGGACCTCCTTGGTCTGTGTGCTTTATTTATTTATTTTATTTCAATACTGCCCATCTTCCAATGGAACTCTGGGCAGTTTACAGCAAGATTAAAATCGACAATACAATGCAGAAACAAAATCAAATAGAGCCAAAACAATAGGAGGGAATACCCTCAGCAAGAGGCATCAAGAGGGGGGGGGGGGAAGACTGCCGATTAAATTAAATTAAATTAGATTAAAGGTTGCCAAATGCCTCCCTAAATAGCATGGTTTTAAGCGCTTTTTTGAAGGTGGGCAGGAACTGTACAAGGCACAGCTCACTAGGAAGATGATTCCACAGCGAGGGGCCCACCACAGAGAAGGCGCAGTTGCACGCGAGCGACGTCCGCGCCTCCCTGGGTGTGGCCACTCAGAGGGAGCGTGCCTGTGACATTCTAGTGGGCCTGGCCTCAGTTGACCTCTGGGAGAGACGCTCCGACAAGTATTCAGACTTTGGCTTCACAAACACAAGGCCATCTCCAGGCTCCTGCAGGACCACGCTGGCGACCCCACTCCAGGCCTGGTTCATCATTTGCCAGTGCCTGCCATCTTCTGGCTTCGGGGTGGCAGGATGATGGCTAGGTGGTCGCTGTCCATCCTGGAGAGACGCGGCACAGTTTTGAAAGCGGTCCTGTTGCTGAGTGTTTGTTTCTGTAAAGGACACAACTTTGAAATGTAGACCAGATTGTTGCCTTGTTCCGTCTCCGATTTGACTCTGGCAGCCTCGGGTGGGTGGTGGCACTGTGAGCCTGTGGCCCCTCCCCCTCCCTCTTTTCACTGCCCCCAAGGGTGTGCTTAGCGGCAGGAAGGGAAGCCAGGCTGCCTGGAGGCACTCGGGACCAGGGGCAGGGGACCTGGTGGAAAAGAGTGCTGGGCACCCGTGCCCTTGGCTCAGGGTGCCCAGCTGTGGGCATTCAGTTGTGACAGATCTGAGGGTGGCCAGCAGAGTTCACAGCATGTTGAGGGGGCCCATCTTGGGTGAAATCTGATCCAAACAGACCCCTCTCTCCCTAATCTGCTTGAGGAGCTTAGGAGAGGAAACAGGCACCCCCAAACCCATGATGCCATGGGGCAGGTTGGCTTCCTGGGTCTTTGCATCAACAACGTCCTTCTTCATCCCTTGAGAGAAATTTATTTTCTTAAGAAGTCCAGCTGCCATGACTCAACTTCCAGATAAACTCACCTGGATGACTGAGAATCTTCACAGACATTCTTCTGCATCTATTTTTTTAATGGGACAAATCAAGACAAGGAGGACATCTCTGCTCCAGGGCTGTTAAGTGTCTTCCTTATCTAAAAGCCTCAGATGCAGAGAAGGCTGAGCTCATCCCCTTTGGATGAAGAGGCCTGTCAAGGCCCTGCGGGTGTCCCTGTGGCTGGGGTTGGAGAGAGGAAAGCACGTGCCCCCTTCATCCTCAGCAGGAAGCAGGGAGTGGGGGGTGGGGTTCCCTCCTTCGTGATCCAGGGGGCCTCAATGAGTTGCAGGGGCCTGACTGGTCTGCAGTTCCCTGGTACCTCCTTTTTGGCCCTTTTGAAGACGGGGGCAAGGTGGATCCTTAGAAACCTGGTAGCCAGGTGTTCCTTGCCCATTTGTTGTGCAATCTCACGCTAATTAATAGTTAGTAACTAATAATTTCCTGGGAGGAGAGAGTGCCTTCAGAGCAGAGGGAAGGCAAGCCAGCACTCTCCTGGGTGGCGCATCTTTCCTCCTGCCTCACGGCCGGCCGCCGAGGCTTCCTTTGAAAGGCTCTTTCTGGCTTCGCAGCGAAGATGCCTGATGTGGCTCTTTGAAAAAGGACATGAGGAGATAAAGTCCTTCAGGGCTCTGGGATTAATTAAAGTGAATCTAGTAATAATTAGATTCAATCATAATTTGTTTTAAAATGTAATTGAAAAGGAGATTCATGTTCTTTGTGAGCCCTGGTCCTCTCTCTTCTCAGGAGACGGGCCACGCTGTGCCTGGATGGGTTTGGGGGTGGGGGGTGGGAGTGGGGTGGGGTGGGGAGCCCAGTGTCACTTCAGTGGGAAGTGGGGAGATCCCCCTGCCCCCGCAGGGCCCCACCCTCAAGGCTAGCGCTGGCAGTGGGTCCCCTTTGGTTGGTGGGGGAGAAGGTGGGAAGGGTGGGCCAGGAGGCCTCGCCCACTTGCCCCTCCCACCCCATCTGCCTCGGCTCATCTGAGCCTCTCTCTGTCCGCTGGTCTCCCTGTGTGACCTATTACATATATTCATCTGGCAGCGAGGCCCCTCTGGGCAGTTCCTTCCTTCCTTCCTTCCTTCCTTCCTTCCTTCCTTCCTTCCTTCCTTCCTTCCTTCCTTCCTTCCTTCCTTCCTTCCATGTGCTCCTCCCTCCCTGTCTTCTCCCCTGTCTTTCCCATTTGCTCAGCACCATGGACAGAGCCCCAGGGGCAGCCCTGAAGCAGTCCAGCTGGCTGGAGAGCCATCTCGTGCACGTGCGGGCGGGGGGCAAAGTATTCCAGGCTGTCTCCCTCCCATTCCCCCAACTCTCTTGTGCCTTTTCGGCTTTGGTGCCCTCTGGCACCCAGGGGCACTCCCTCCCTTTCTCCCTCTCACTGGGAAGCAGCCAAGGGCTGGTGGAGGAGCCTCTCTGAGCCACCTTTCCTGAGCAAAGGCCAGAGGGAGAGCCTTTAGCAAGGCAGCAGGGCCAGCGGCCCAGCCTGGCAGCGGAAGAGGGAAGAGGATGAAGTGGGGGGCATTGGGGGGCTGGTCAGTTTCCTCTTCTGCCTGAGTCCACGACCACCCGTCTTGGGGGCTCAGAAAGCCATTTTCTTTAACAGTTTTTATTTTTATTTTTTTAAGAACTTGAATGTTTTAATATGTGTATTCCTTCTAGGCCAGTGATGTCAACCTTTCTAGAGATTGAGCGTCCAAACTGCAATTCAAAACCCACTAATTTTTCACAAAGTGCCAATACAGCCATTTAACCTGAATCCAGGTGGCTGTGAAGGGGCAATGTCGGGTGCCCACAGTAAGGTCTGTGAGTGCCACCTTTGGCACCCGTGCCATAGGTTCGCCAACACTGTTCTAGGGCATAAGCTCTTCACAGTTATAAATTATAACTGGGAAAGAGCTTATGCCCTAGCCTAGAACATTATAAGGTAATTGAAAAATACTCATTGCTCCTTTTCATTCTTAATGTTTAAATTGCATTTTGGATTGCATTCTGACGTAAGCATTTGCTGATAACTTTCATTTTCATATGCCTTAAAGCATTTGTGCCCACCATTTTCTTCATAGCTTCATAGGTTTTTGGACATTTTACAACCATTCTGAAGTCTTTTGTGCACATGAAGCAGAGAATCAATGTAAATAAACAAAACTTGTAAATTTAGACAAGCTGATGTTGCCTGGAATCATGGTAACAGTGAAAAGACTTGTACTTCGATACCCAGATGAATTTTGAAACAGTTCTCAATTCCCGCTAAAGAAACTGGCTTTCTGCATTCTTGAAGGCTTTCATGGCCGGGATCTGATAGCTGTTGTGAGGTTTTTTTGGTTGTTTGGCCGTATTCTGGAAGTTTTTCATCCTGATATTTCAAATTTGGTCAGCAAATTTCCAGAGGGCAAGGAGCTCAGGAGAGCTGGGAGTTCTCTCTCTGTGTGTTCTGGGGTATAGAAACCCTCACCCTGGTTTTCTTCTGGAATTCACCCTTGTTTTGGATAAATCCCAATCTAGGACAAATACAGGCTTCTGATTTTTGCCCAGGAGGGCTATAAAATTCGTGGGGCTCTTGTGGGGAGCTTCCTTTGTCAGTTTGTCTGACCTGATATGTTCTCCTGGGAGTTCTTTGCAGGTGGGCTGGTTGGGCCATTGGATGAGTGGCCCTTGGGCAGAAACTATCAAGCAATAAATAAGGGATTATGAAAACAAAATACACACATGTGTATAGCAGAGAAAAATATGAGCTTAGCAGCAGTAGCATGTCGATAAAGTGTAGATAATTGTTGTTTTAAGTATTATCAGAATTTAGAAACGGAGAGACAAAGAAATATGACTTAGAATAAAACTCTTATGTTGAATATATACAGCAAATAAGAACAACATAACACCAAGCAATAACATATATACAAATCAACAGAGTGTGGGGTACTGTTTTCTCACCATAAACAGTCCCAATTTAACATTATACAAGCCAGTTCTTATATACACATTTAGACCTCATCAGACATGATTTTAACCAATCACATTCTGACACACCATGATGTCATTAACTATTCCACCTGTGCTAAATCACTTAACCTGCTAGTGATTTCTAATTCCATGCACTTGTGGCTAACATCATGACACTGCATTTTTGACTGACTCCATTTTACAAATTCTCTGTTCAATCTGTTAAATATACATTACATATATTTTGTCAATTCTACATATTATGACACCCCTCCTATATTTAACAGATTACAACACCTAGCCTCTTCTTAAAATATACATGCTTTTGTTTAGATAAAGGCTTTGTGAATACATCACTAGTACAATATTCCAACATAATCAACTGTTGATCTATGCAGTCTTTGACGTTCTGGTAACGGATCCCAATATGCTTGCTTCTGGATCCGACCTTCTGATTCTGTGTCAATTGGATACACGAGAAAGAATCATTATACACTTTGACTGGTAAATTGACATTTACATCAACATCCTTTAATAACTACACCACCCAGGTTAACTCACAACACAAATCACCAACCGCCCCAGTAGAACATGAAATGTACCTCTGTCTTCGGGCCTTCTATACAACTAATGAGTTACCTAGGAAAATGGAATATCCAGACATTGACCTCCTTTCTGGACTTGAACCCCAGTCAGCATCTGCATAACTAATTAGATCAAGGTTATCACTCTTGGATATTTTCACCTTTTTTGCATTGTTCCCTTAAGGTATCTTAAAACATGTTTTATACCTTTCCAATGTTTGTTCAATGGTTTAGCAGCATGTTGGCTCAACATGTTGATAGTAGCAGAAATACCAGGCCTGGACCAGGAAGACAAATACATCAATGAACCAAATACAGATTGATACAGTTCAACATTGCCAAATTCCCCATCTTCAGGTTCTCTGTTGAACCCCACCTCCATTGGTGTTGAGACTGGTTTGCAGTCTCCCATCTTACATTTCTGTATTAGCTGCTCTATCTTGTCACTTTGACATAGATAGTAGTTACCTTCAGGATCAGTTGTAACATCAACCCCTAAATAATGTTGTATCTCACCAAGATGCTTCATTTTTACTTCTTTACCTAACGAAGACATAAACCACTTAACATGTGAGATTTCAGGCACCATCAAACACAAATCATCAACAAAAACAATTAGGATTACAGAACCTTTTGTATATAAACATGGATCTGCTCTGCTTTGAGAAAAACCTATTTTTGTTAATGTCTCATGCAAATGTCGATTCCAAGCTAAACCTGATTGACGAAGTCCATACAATGCTTTATTCAATTTCAGAACAAGCTGTGGATTTTTTAATTTATATCCAGGCACTTGTTTCTTGTAGACATCTTCCTGTAAACTTGCATTTAAATATGCTGTCTCTATATCAAAATGATGCACTTGACACTTTCTTGATGCTGCAATTGTCAAAACCATTCTAAATGTTTCTGCTTTCACAGTAGGTGCATAAACATCTGTAAAATTCATGTATTTTTCTTGTGGAAAAATCTTGTGGCACAAGCCTGGCCTTACAGGTTACATTACTGTCACTTGATTTTTTAACTTTGTATATCCAACTGCATCCCACTGCCTTTTGACTTTCTGGTAACATCACTGGTGTGAATACTTGATGTTTTTTCAAAGATTCATATTCTTTTTCCATGGCCATCATCCACTGCTTCATTTCATCTTCTGGCATCTGCAATACATCATCATAACCTTGTGGCTCATGGGATACAAAATTTAGAGTAAACCTTTCCGGTGGCACTCCAAAATTGGACCTGGTAGACCATCTGAGCATCACTGTCTCCTCTTCCACTTTCTCATCTTGCAATTGTGTAGACTCCCCTCCTACACTGGCATCTTCTTCAGGCTCAGTGTGGTGGGACATGCTTAGCATAAATACCTCATTGTTGACATGGATATCTTCCCAGTTTCTCTGCTCACAAAATGTTGCAGACCTGCTAATATAAACTTTCCCATGGTTATCTCAAAACCACCAGGATTTGGCAGCAGGTTGAAAACCATTAAATATTAGTTTCCTTGACTTTGGGCTATTTTTCTGCCTGTATTTCTTCGGGATTTGAACCCAGGCCTCAGAACCAAATATTCGTATAAATTTTAGCGTAGGTTTCTTGCCATGCAACAAAGTATAAGGAACATTATTAATTGCAGAACTTCATACTCTGTTTGAGACATAATTGGCATATTTCATTGCCTCAGCCCAATATCCTCTGGGAAGCTTTGCATCAGCTAACATTGCATTCATCAGGCTCTGGAGAATTCCATTTTTTCTCTCAGCCAGACCATGTTCAGCAGAAGCAGCAGGATTTGTAAATCTGTGTTTCACACCTTTTCTTTTTAAATAATCTACAAACTGATTAGATAAGAACTCACTGCTTCTGTCACTTTGCACAGCCACAACTTTGTGCTTGTATTGACATTCTGCCATTGCAAACCATTTCTTGAAAACTGCACACACATCACTTTTGTGCTTCAGAATATACAGCCATGAGTAACTAGTGAAATCATCTGTTATTACTAAACAGAATCTGGATCCACCAATTGTAGGTGCCAGTGGTCCAATTACATCAGTGTGGACCAGCTGTAGAGGATGCTCTGATTTTCTAAAACTTTTCTTTGCTATGGGAGCAGCCTTTATTTTTGTGCTTTTGCAGACATGGCAATCTAAATATTTGCTGCAGTTCTGCACAGTACCATCTTCCACATACTGTAGAGTCTTTTTTATATTTTCAAAACTTAAATGTCCTAGCCTGCTTTGCAACAAATGAATGCATCTGTCATGCAGAGGTTTGTTTTGAATAGTGTTTACAGATCTCTCAGCAGTGCTTATTACAAACAAATTATTGTGCAACTGTCCAGTGGCCATTGTCTTCCCATCCTTGACAATTTTGCAACTGCTCTCACTGAACTGCACTTCAAATCCCATCTTCACAAGCATAGGCACACTTAGCAAATTGTTATTCAGAGAAGGAATGTACAACACTTTATCAAATTTACACTTCAGAGGTTTAAAAAATAGTTTGCGTTCTCCACATATCTTCGTTTGTGTTCCATCTGCCAGAGTTACAGTTCTGGAATTATATAAAATTAGTGTTTGAAACATATCTTTTTTATTTACACAATGAATTGATGCTCCGGAATCTATGACAAACAATTCCTGCTTTGTGCACCCTTCTTCATTGTTTTCATTAATTACAGACACCTGGTGTCCTTCACTCTGCCAGTTTTGCTTAACAGCAACTTTTTTCTGTTTCTTATTCTTATTTACTTTGTCACATAAACGTTTTATATGCTTATCACTTCCGCAGATATGGCATCTTCTTACCACCTGGATTGTTTCACCAGAACTTGGCACAGGCTTTTTATTTGCTTTAGAGTCGGCTCTCCTTTGCTCCTCTTGCAGTAGCCTTGACTGGACATAGGAAACAGTTAAATCATCACCCTTTAATGCTTCCATTCTCATCACTATATTATCAAACAACGCATCCAAACTTGACAAGATTACAAGGCATTTATATTTTTCATCATGATTTATTCCCACTTCAGATAATTGATGAAAAATGTTATTTATTTTCCTTACGTGATCTGAAATATTTTCTCCTGGACTCTGCCGTGTCCGAAACAGTTGTTTCATCAACGTTATCTTGCTGCCAGCTGTATCTTTGATATGTACCGCTCTCAAGGCCGTCCAGGCTTCATATGCTGTCTTAGCCTCCTGTGCATAAACAAACAGTGAATCTTCCAAAGACAAAATAATTATAGACAGCGCTTTTGAATATTGCCTCACACTCTGTTCATCATCATCCTCTTCTAGTTCTTTTTCCACATATTCATACAGATCAAGAAATATAAGATAATGTTTCATGCATTTTGCCCAGACCAAATAGTTGTTATCATTCAATTTCACCAGAGGCATTGAATATAAGTTCATACTTGCCATCTCGGCTGATTGTGCCGGCTTCTTCGCCCTCTCTGCACTCCCTTCAGCTTCTTCAAGCAGTTCAGCCTCCTCGGTATTCATTCAAACACTTTATTTATGCTTGGCTTGCTTTATCAGCTGCCTTCTCTGTTCGCTTCCAAGCCTCAGAGAAAAACTTTTCCTTTTGCAGCTTTCTTTTGTCTCTGTTCCACTCCAAACGTTTCCTTCTGCAAAACACAACTTTATACAAATCACACACTTTATCTGCTCTGGGCCATAACCCTATCAAGCAATAAATAAGGGATTATGAAAAGAAAATACACACATATGTATAGCAGAGAAAAATATGAGCTTAGCAGCAATAGCATGTAGATAAAGTGTAAATAATTCTTATAAGTATTATCAGAACTTAGAAATGGAGAGACAAAGAAACATGACTTAGAATAAAACTCTAATATTGAATATAAACAGCAAATATACAGCAAATAAGAATAGCATAACACCAAGCAATAACATATATACAAATCAACAGTGTGTGGGGTACTGTTTCTCACCATAAATAGTCCCAATTTAACATTATTACAGCCAGTTCTTTTATACACATTTGTTGTTGTTGTTCAGTTATTCAGTCATGTCTGACTCTTCGTGACCCCATGGACCAGAGCTCGCCAGGCCTTCCTATCTTCTACTGCCTCCCGGAGTTTGGTCAAATTCATATTGGTTGCATCAATGACACCGACCAACCATCTCATTCTCTGCCATCCTCTTTTCCTTTTGCCTTCAGTCTTTCCCAACATCAGGAACTTTTCCAAGGAGTCCTCTCTCCTCATGAGGTGGCCAAAGTACTGGAGCCTCAGCTTCAAAATCTGTCATTCCAGTGAACATTTGGGATTGATTTCTTTCAGGATGGATAGGTTTGATCTCCTTGCAGTCCAGGGGACTCTCAAGACTCTCCTCCAGCACCACAGCTCAAAAGCGTCAATTCTGCGGTGATCAGCCTTCTTTATAGTCCAGCTTTCACTTCCATACATCACTACTGGAAAAACCATAGCTTTGACTATCCTGACCTTAGTTGGCAAAGTGATGTCTCTGCTCTTTAGGATGCTATCTAGGTTTGCCATTGCTTTCCTCCCAAGAAGCAGGCGTCTTTATTTCATTGTTGCAGTCGCATTTAGACACATTTGGAACTCATCAGACACAATTTTAACCAATCACATTCTGACACACCATGATGTCATTAACTATTCCACCTGTGCTAAATCACTTAACCTGCTAGTGATTTCTAATTCCATGCACTTGTGGTTAATATCATGACACTGCATTTTTGACTGACTCCATTTTACAAATTCTCTGTTCAATCTGTTAAATATACATTAAATATATTTTTTCAGTTCTGGCAGTTGGACAGGTCCAGATGCAGCACAAAGATCCACCCCCGCTGCTCAGGGTACAAGCGAAGGGTGAGATGGCCCAGGCTGGCTGCGGCTCCAAGGGCAAAGCAGAGGTTCTGGATCCTGCTCACCTTGCCTGGCTTCTGTCATGGTAGCTGACCTGCCTGTATGGTAGCCACCTTTGGGGGCTATGAAGGATGGAGCAGGTGATGGGGCTCAGAAGAGGGAGGCTCTTTGGTCCGGCCTGGGGAAGGCTCTCCTGCGGAGCGGGGCCCCTGGCGGAGGGAAGCAGCGCTTGCTAGAGTGGCACCCTCAGCTGGCCTTGGTTCTTCTCTTGGTCTGCTGTCAATGGCAGCAGTGAGTCTCCTGTGTTGTGCTTTCTTCTGGCTGTCTGCGTGTGCGCACAGCAGGGGGCTGGCTTTCCAGCTCAACCTGGAGATGTCCCCAGAAATGGGAGTACCCTTCTGCCCTCTGCCCCACCCCCACACCTCATTCCCCCCTCATCCCCCGATTTTCCTTGGCCTCTTTTAAATGGCACCGGGAGCCCCTTGCTGAGATGCTGACGTCCGGATGAGCTCTGGCAACTCCTGCCCAAGGAACCGGGAGTGGCCGGGCTTTGCTTGTTTCTCATGCAGATGCAAAAACTGCCTTGGACTGGAAATCCTTATCTCATGGGTGTCGGGCCATTAATTGCCCTAAGACCACCACGGGAGGGGGACACTCAACGGGCCTGTTGCTGGATGCCCTCCACTCATGCGTCTGGAGCAGGGGAGAGATGAGGTGGGGTGGCAGAGCTGGGAAGCCCCGAAGGACCAGCCGAGGTAGGGGGCTGGGGTGGGGTGAGGAAGGAGCCCCTTTCCCTTTGAGGGGAGGGGCACCTCTTACGGGCCAGGGGCTGGGGCTAGGGGCCATCAGGGCACCCTCCTCCACTAAGAGCCCCAACCAGGACCCCTTTCTGTGGGCTGCACTGGCCCCGGTTTGTGGGAATGGATCCAACACTGGAGGCCAGAAGCCAAGCCCCCCCCACACACCCCATTTACACTGTTCAGGAGAAGAAGCCCCAGAACCGTCACAGTTTGGGGCTTGTGTCTTTCCCTTTAAAAAATTCTACCCGTGCCACCATCAGGCTCTTCCTCCGGCCATGCTCCTCTAGGTGGCTACTTCATGGGGGGGAGGGGTCAGAAACCCTTGGCCCTTCCTCTGCCATGGCCCCTCCCTTGGGAGTGGGGCCCCCAGGAGAGCTTCCCTTCCCTTGACCACTTGAAAAGGAGGCTCAAAACATCTATTTTTACTGTTGCAGAGATTGGCCATTTATTAGTCGGTTACTCAAAATGTATTTGATTTTACAGTATATTCATTGCAACTTGGGATGTAAATTGCCCAGAGTAGCACCTATCACTAATTGGAGGCAATATACTCTTTGTTTGGGGGTTAAGGGTTAGGGTTAGGGTTAGGTTAGGGTTAGGGTTAGGGTTAGGGTTAAGGCTCAGCAGGCTCAGAGCAGATTGGAGGGGGTGGGGGTGGGGTGGGCTGTCCATCCTTGAAGGTTTTTAAACAGGGGCTGGAATGGCTGCCTGAGGGAGAAGCTTTAAGCGTAGAATTCCTGCTTAGTTATGGGTCACGGGACGTGATGGCCCCCCTGGAGGTGATTCTGTTCTGGGATTCCCTACAACCGTGTTAACATAGGACTGTGGGGTATAGAGATGACAACGCCTCATGTATTGGCACACATACAGAGGCTTTCCGTAGATACTGGCATGTTGTTTCTTCTTTTTATTGTTGTCCTTCTATTTCTATTATCTGTTTCACACACACAAACCCTCATACAGTGGTACCTTGTATAAAGGAATTAATTCATTCCAAATGAAATTTTGTTATGTAAATTTTCCTTTATACAAATTTCCCATAGGAATGCATTGAAAATGGAGTAATCCCAGTTTTATGTTGTACAGATTTGGCCCATAGGCGATTCTGTTAAGCAAATTTCCCCTATTTTATGTTGTACAAATTTTATGTTATACAAACTGTTTGTTATACGATGGTCCACTGTATTTCAGAGCATGAGAGATACAAGGGTTCTCTCTGTTTGGAAAGTGCTAGAGTAAGGAAAACAATTCAGGAGCCCTGGGAATCCCAAGGGCATTTAAAAATTTAAATTTAAGTCACTGCTCCAATGGCTTAAAAATGATTCCTCTTTTAAATATTGATATCAATGAATTAACTTTCCAGCACTTAACAAGAGCACTTCCAAACAAAGCCTTTGTTGGGCTCCCGAGAGGCTTCAGGCCGTCTTGTGGGTGGTGGCCGGAAGCCCTTCTGGGCCAAGGTAGTGATGGTGGTGGTGTTGGTGTTGGAGGAGGAGGAGGAGGAGGAGGAAATGGATTGTTCTCAGGGGCCTCCCATGGTGTCTGCAGTCTGGGTGGCTGTGGAAGGCATCCTACACCAAGTGGTGCTGCTTGTGAATTGGGTTCCTACCAGGTTAACAGAAAAGGCAACGGCTGCACTCCTGCTGACGGCGGACACCATTTGCCCCTAGGACAGGGAGGGGGTTTATTAAGCCTCTTCTTTGCTTGCTTGATCAATCTTTCATGTCTCTAGGATGAATTGAACTGTACCCAAAAATAAATTAGGAAAAAATCTCTCCCATCATTTACCATTCTTGGCTTCTACAAGAACTGTTTCTTTTATAGCGAGTGTCTTTTCCCCCTGGATAAGCTATTATTATTCTCCGACTTTTGCTGTGAACATTCCTCAGGACAAGGATGATGATAAGAACACAATGTCTCTGGGAGATCCCAATCGCTCACTCTTAAAGGGCGGCCAGCGGAAAGATTTTTGCCGGCTCTACAGCCTCCCCAATCATGTTGCCTTCGCCTCCTTATCTCTGCTGCAGGATTATGGATGCCGGATTCTCTAACGGAAAGGGCTCTGCCTTTGTCTCCTGGCCAAACCTCCTCGTTCTTCTCTCATCAGAGGATGGGGGCCACAGCGGTGCTGATTTAGAACGGGGCAACTCTAAAGAGGGATGCTGTCATGTCTCAACCAGTTCCTCACATCCTTCTCTTCAGTCCTGATGTTTTCTCCTCCTCCTCATCTTCCTCCTCCTCCTCCTCCTCCTCCTCCTCCTCCTCCTAATACTGCTCTTCCCATTTATTTTACCCAGAAGGGTCAGCTGCAACCATCTGTAGACCTCTTATTTCTTTCTATTTGACCAAAGCATTTGATGTGTCATATGATTTCTTCATATATAGTCCCTTGATTTAGTGCCTTTTTGATTCCTCTCATCTGCAACACTTTCTATCCTGTGGTCAATCAACATTCCAAATATTTCCATTTCACACACCACCAGCCCCAGTTTCCTTTTTTAAAAACCCTTCCATTCTAGGCCTTAGAATAGAACTGAGAGAGCACAGCACCTTTTGGTCCTACAAAGTTTTAAAGGCAATTATATGGTTTTTTTGTATCTTAGGTTTGTTATCTTATGCCATCTCTGGCTGGAGATACGTTGTGTGGTTTTAATTTGGTTCATCCCACCAAATTAAAAGATGCTTCCATCTGTCCACCTAGTCTGCAGTGCTGTTTTGGAGTTTAACTGAATGTCCTGTAACGTTTGCTTGTTGACTGTTTTGAGCAGAATTTCCTTAACATTCCTCTGTCAGCATTTGTCAATTCCTACCTGACTGTCTTTGCTGAGTAACCATTGCAGACTGTCTACCTTCTTTTTATTTATTTATTCCCCCCAATCCCCCAGATCTTTCTGATCAAGGTCTTCATGGACACTTAAACATCTCCTTGAATCTGAACTGGCTTCTCTAAAGATAAGCTTGAAGTACGAATTCATTCCCCTGTGTTGGTTTCCTCCTCTGTCATCTGATGGGTGACTTTCACTGTACCTTTACGTTGCCCTGTTTGGACATCTCTTTGCTGCAGTTTAAAAAGCCAGCATGTGGGACCCTCCCCCCCCCCCAAAAAAACACAAAAAGACTCCTGTGGGGAGTAAATGTTGCCTTTGTCCCACCTCTGAATCGCACCAGCCTGACTCCTGGCCTCTTCTTCCTCCTTCTTACAAATCCCACATTGTCTTTTTTTAAAAGCCTCTAGCAAATGGTTTATCAAGGTTATTGACAAATTTTGGCATTTTTCATTTTGAGTAATGCAGTAAAGATGGATCTCAGCTGAATTTCAAGAATGATTGAAATCCAGGACTTCAAAGGTTGCATTTTCAGAAGTGCTATCTGTTCCTTGTGCAGAACTCAGAGGCCTCAATGCGTGGATTAGGCGTTGGTGTCGAGAGGAGGGCTTTAGATTTGTCAGGAACTGGAGAACATTTTGGGACAAGCCAAACCTGTTCAGGAGGGACGGGTTGCACTTGAATCATGATGGGACCAGATTGCTGGCACTCAACCTCAAAAAGGCAGCAGAGCAGCTTTTAAACTGATAACTGGGGGAAAGCCGACAGGAGCTGAGTGGCATCCGGTTCAGAACACCTTATCCACAGGGAATGAGGTTGGAAAGGGTAGAGATTCACATAGAGATGACATTTTGATGATGTTTTAGGACTAATTGATAAACTGAAGATTAACAAGTCACCGGGCCCAGATGGCATCCACCCAAGGGTTATTAGGGAACTGAGAAATGAAATTGCAGATCTCTTAATGGTTATATGCAACTTGTCTCTTAAAACGGCCACAGTGCCAGGGGACTGGAGGATAGCAGATGTCACACCAATTTTTAAAAAAGGAAGGGGCGGGGGACCCAGGAAACTACAGGCCAGTTAGCCTTACATCTGTCCCAGGGAAGATGGTGGAAAGCCTCATCCAAGAGAAAATCTTAAAACACATAGAAGAACAAACCTTGCTGAGAGAAAATCAGCATGGCTTCTGCAAGGGTAAGTCTTGTCTGACAAATATTTTAGAATTTTTTGAAAAGGTCAACAGGCATGTAGATTTGGGTGAACTGGTGGATATAGTCTATCTGGATTTTCAAAAGGCTTTTGACACAGTACCTCACCAGAGGCTGCTGAGAAAATTGCACCATCAGGGGATAAGAGGGCAGGTCCTCTTATGGATTGAGAACTGGTTGAGATCCCGGAAACAAAGAGTAGGTGTCAATGGGAAATTTTCACAATGGAGAGAGGTGAAAAGCGGTGTGCCCCAGGATCTGTCCTGGGACCGGTGCTTTTCAATCTGTTCATAAATGACCTGTAGGCAGGGATAAGCAGTGAGATGACACAAAACTTTTCCGTGTGGTAAAAACCAGAGAAGATTGTGAAGAGCTCCAGAAGGATCTCTCCAAACTGGGGGAATGGGCTACGAAATGGCAAATGTGTTTTAATGCAGCCAAATGTAAAGTAATGCATATTGGGGGGGGGGGAATCCAAACTTCATCTATCAACTCATGGGCTCTGAGTTATCCTTGACGGATCAGGAAAGAGATCTTGGTGTGTTGGTGGACAGCTCCATGAAGGTGCCTCCGCAATGTGTGGCAGCGGTGAAGAAGGCCAAATCCATGCTAGGGATTATCAAAAAGGGGGTTGAAAATAAAACAGCCAACTTTATAATGCCATTATAGAAAACAATAGTAAGGCCGCATCTGGAGTATTGTGTACAATTCTGGTCACCACATCTCAAGAAAGACATAGTGGAACTGGAAAAGGTGCAGAAGAGAGCGACTAAAATGATTACTGGGCTGGGGCACCTCCCTTAAGAGGAAAGGCTAAAACATTTGGGGCTCTTTAATCTGGAAAAAAGGCGCCTGAGGGGGATATGATTGAGACGTACAAAATAATGCAGGGTATGAATAAAGTGGATAGAGGGAAGCTCTTCTCTCTCTCCCAAAATACCAGAACTAGGGGACATACACTCAAATTGAGGGCTGGGAGAGTAAGAACAGACAAAAGAAAATATTTTATCACCCAGCACGTTGTTAGTCTATGGAACTCCCTGCCACAGGATGTGGTGATGCCATCTGGCCTGGATGCCTTCAAAAGGGGATTGGACAGATTCCTGGAGGAAAAGTCCATCACAGGTTACAAACCATGATGGAGATGTGTAATCTCCAGGCTTAAAACCAGGGTACTTCAAGGACCAGATGCAGGGGAGTGGTATCAGGAGACAGATATCTAGTCTCATGCGCTCCCAGAGGCATCTGGTGGGGCCACTGTGAGATACAGGAAGGTGGACTAGGTGGGTCTTTGGCTTGATTCAGCATGGCTCTTCTTATGTTCTTATGTTCTTATTCTTGTCCTGTAGATCTCATTAAACCATCTGAGTCATCCTCACCCATGAAAACAGGTGTGTGTGTGTGTGTGTGTGTGTGTGTGTGTGTGTGTGTGTGTTGTGTGTGTGTGTGTGTGTGTGTGTGTGTAATTGATTATGTAGCAATTAGCATTTTTTGTATTTATGATCTGGTAATGACACCCAGTACAATCAATTCTGTCAGGGTGTTATCTTGAAGCATCTCGCTGATGTGCTCACATCACACTATTATTTTTATCCTTGGTGTCAAGTCTCAGCCAGTGGCTGTGATCCATCAGCAGTGAGCATTGCCGCTTTCTTAATACGCCCCACACCGTCTTGTATCTTTTCATGCACATTAAAGCAGTCCTGACTCTTCTCTACCTTTTCAGTTCCTGTACATTGTTTGTACTCTTGTTTTCTTTTTGGCTTTCAAAATTTGATCTGTTGCTCTTCTGTCATTCTCTGCATTTGATGTCATCTTTATTTCCCCATGTTTGTCTGTCTTCTGTTGTTAGTTTTAATATTTTTTTCTGTCATCTACTTCCTTTCACACATACTACCCCAGTTATAGTGAGCCTGCCAGTCACATCTACTAATCCTCCTGTCATTTGAGAGCAAGTAGCACCTGTGGCGTGCATGTGATTCTACAGATGCCTTCATAAATCCCTCTCCTTGCCAACAGTGGATACAGTGGGTGCCCTGTGCATTTTCTATTTTTACTTTGTTGTTTTGTTGTTGTTGTTGTATTTTTCTGGAATTCAAAGGGAACTGCAGGGATGACAGGATTATGGCCTGACTTTATGCCAGTTCTGAGGTATATGTTCACTGAGTTAAAGCATTGTTCTGTTGCCCAGTTAACTAGCATGTAATCGGTATGGCTCCTTAAAGCAGGAATTGCTGTTGACTGGTTCTAGCTTGTGGAGATGTGGAGATATGCAGTATCCTTGGTGGTAATATATATATTTGCATTTGTATACCGCTCCCATTTCCCAAAGGAACTCTGGGCCGTTCACACAATTTGTGAAAGTCGGAGTTGCTACATAGGCAGCTGCTTCTCATCATCCTTGGAACCGCATGGTCAAGATGCTGAAGGCCAGGCTGTGATGCACGAAAGGACCTCTTCCCACCACAGTGAGGGGTGGTAATGGTGGTGGCTCCAGACTGAGATGCCTTTGTGCAAGGACACCGTTTGCTAGCAGGCAAGATGGATCCTGTGCCCCCGAAGGACTGATCTTCCTCTCTTTGGAGTCAGGAATAGGGGCCACCAGGCTGGATTATTTCTTGCCCTTGGGGCCACCAGTGTCCACAGAAGGGCCATGGGGAACCCTCCACCCCCTCCACCTGCTTTCAAACACACAACTGAAGAGGCCTTTCTCAGAGGCAGTCAAAGATCCTTCACATCTTCTGTTGGGTCAGAGGTGGCAGGGAAAGTGGGGAGGGGGGAACCCCAAAATGTTCTTCTCTTTCCTTGGAGGTGGCCCCAGCATGGGCTTCCTGTCTTAGAAGAGCACTGGGCCTTAATAGCTGACACAGTTGCCGTGCGTGCCAAGGAGGGTTACTGGAACAGGTGCCAGGCCAATGAAATGAGTTTCTTTTATCAAGAAAGCAATTAACATTTTGAGATCACCATTCCCAGGAAGCATGCATTTATGGGCACATCTATCCAAGCATGCAAAAATTTAAAATATGCCAATGGTATTCCATGCTTTCGCCATGCCTGTTCAAGTAAGCTGAGGGGTGGGTGTGCTGTTGTGATGCAGTGTCTTAAAAGATGCAAATGCATTTCAAGAAAAGTGGTTTCCTACTAAGTTTATGTTGTCAGTTGTTTCGGTCCTATGAAGAAGAAAGACAGTGAAGAAATAAAACAAATCAATAAAGAGATGGATTTCTGTGTATATCCCATTTAAAACATGTTGTCTGCACTTGATGGAACACACCATCAGATATTCCAGTTCAGCTCCTTCTGCTAATTGGTTATTGGGGAGGTTTTCCGGTTCTTCTTATACATTTGCTTGCTACTATATTTAAGGCAAATAAACATCTTGGACCAGATTGCCTTCCGTGTTGTTGTTGTTGTTGTTGTTGTTGTTGTTGTTGATGATGCTGCTGCTGCTGCTGCTGCTGCTGCTGCTACTGGGGAGGGGAGCGGAATGTCATCGCAACCACAGATTTCTTCCCAAATCCCCACCCACTCCTAAAACCCACCCAGTTTGACTGGTTTGGGGAGTTTTGTGCAAACTCCCTGCCTCCTAACCACCCTGATGGCTGTGAACACTCTCCATCTCACCAGTTCTTTTTTCTCAGAAGTGTCTGCCCAGTTGGTAGACCCTCTGTGTCTTCTGCAACCCAGAACATATTGGCTTGGAGGCCTGTCTTGGGTGAGCAGAAGAGTCGTCTTGGATTAAAGTGAGCACCCCCTCAGAGAGTCCCGTTTCCAAGGCAAATCCCTCAATGGGGATGGGGAGCCACCGTCTCTCCATCCCCCCACACCCATACCCCTCCTGTGTCTTGGGGAGACTGGGCTCAGTTGTCCTGCTGGTCCATGCAGCCCACTCCCAGAGGCTGAGGGGGAAGGGGGGCGTTGCCTCCGAGCAGGCCTGGCTTTGCCAGCAGGTGGGCCTCCCTTCATGTCGACCGACTCCTTTTGCCAGGGCCTTTGACCTTGTGCCACTTCCCCCCCCTGGACCTTTAACAGAGGAGAGTTTCTTTCTGGATTGTTCTGCTCTGCCCTCAGGTCCCCTCTGGCTCCTCCCTCTTTGGGCCAGTGGAAGATTTTGCCAAAGTCAGGGAAAGAGGAGGAGGAGGAGGAGGAGGAGGGCTCCAAAGCGATGCCTCCTTAACTTCTCCATGAAGGAAGGCTGCTGCTGCTGCTGCTGCTGCTGCTGCGGAGGTGGGGGGGGCACTGGAAGGCAGCTGCTCTCTTGAGGGTGAAGAGCTGGCCTTCCTCTTGGGGCAGGGATGCCTTTGGGCAGCAGGGAGTGGCCGGCACTTCTGTCCTCCACATTTGCTGGAGCCGGTGGCTTGCTGCTGGAGGAAAGAGAGCCAAGGCATGTGTGTGGGGGGGGGGGACAGGAGCCCCCTCCCAGCCGATTTCTGCCTGTCCTCCAGGGAAGGAGGGGCAGGGAGAGGATTGAGCCAGGAGGGTCAGGGCCAAAGTGAGTGCCAGGCATACCTGGCAGAGTGTAAATGCGCCAGGAGGAGGAGGAGGAGGAGGAGGAGCAGCCTCGGGCGCCCACACTCCCTTCTGCTGCTCCTGATGGCGGCAGCCAAGGAGGACCTCTGACCTTCCTGCTGAACTTTGTGTTGTTCAGGGAGTGAAATAACTCTGGACAGCAAAGATGTCACTTCCCTTGCTTTTTGTTCTGGGATAAAGGTGTGTGTTGTGGGGCAGGGGGGGTTAGCTGTTGTGAGTTTTTCGGGCTGTTTGGCTGTGTGCTGGAAGTTTATCTTCCTGATGTTTCGCCAGTCTCTGTGGCCGGCATCTTCAGAGGGCAAGGAACTCAGGGAACTAGGAGTTTCTCTCTGCACTCTGGGGTATGGGGTGAGTGAGAATGTGGGGTTTTTTAAAGTTGTGGGAAAGAGGAAACTTGTCTTATGCAGGAGAATAGGTGTTAGACATTGTATTGTGATGGAAGGATTAAGACGTTTCACTGCAATCAGGGGTGGCAGCAATCCTTCTCTGTAGTTGATAGGTGTTGTTAGCTGTTCTATTGTGTGAACTGATCACCAGTGCTTGTGGCTGGGTGGGAATCATTGAACTTTGATCTTTTTCAGGCTGCAGTTTTCAGTACTGGAAGCCAGGCTTTGTTCATTTTTAGGCTTTCTTCTTTTTTGCTGAAACTATGTTTGTGGATTTCAATGGCTTCCTTGTGTAGTCTGACATAGTGATTGCTAGTGTTGTCCAGTACTTTCTCTGTGTGTGGGGGGATGTGTTTCTTTTCATGTCCTGAGTATTTCTGGGAATTTCCTGTCCCTGCCTCCTTCTCCCCACAGGAAGGAACCAGAAAGATCCCAAGGACTTGGGGGTCCCACCTGCAGTCACCCCGGACCCACCACCCAGTCCCTAAACAACAGAGTTGGGGTGCTCCTAGTTGTGCGCCCTTGTTCAAATCAAGCTGCCAGATACAGTGCCCCCCTTTTAAATTGTGCATCTGATGCGGCTTGGCATCGTAGCAAATAAAAATGGGTGGAGGAGGGGTGGAATCTGAAACACATAAAAAATTCATAGGCCACAGCAAATTAATATCAGCTCAGTGATGTGTGTTGGTATCTGGAATTAACACTATTATGCTAATCACTAATCTGAATTCAAATTAGACAACCTGAAAGCACAGGGACATTAATAGCATCTTAAATCAGATTGGCAGAAACCTGCTAGTTTAACCACAGTCCAGCGGTTACTGCAGCAGCCTTTAACTCCTGCCGTCTGCAGGGACGCCTGGCAGGCAGGCAGGCAGGCAGGCAGGCAGGCAGGCAGGCAGGCAGGCAGGCAGGCAGGCAGGCAGGCAGGCAGGCAGGCAGGCAGGCGGGCAGGCAGGCAGGCGGGCCATAGGAGGCCTGCTTGTCATAAGAACATAAGAAGAGCCATGCTGGATCAGGCCAAAGGCCCATCTAGTCCAGCTTCCTGTATCTCACAGGCAGGGGACCATAGGAGGCCTGCTTGTTCCACCAGATGCGTTTGGGAGCGCACGAGACTAGATATCTGTCTCCTGATACCACTCCCCTGCATCTGGCCCTTGAAGTAACCTGGTTTAAAGCCTGGAGATTACACATCTCCATCATGGTTTGTAACCTGTGATGGACTTTTCCTCCAGGAATCTGTCCAATCCCCTTTTGAAGGCATCCAGGCCAGATGCCATCACCACATCCTGTGGCAGGGAGTTCCATAGACTTACAATGCGCTGGGTGAAAAAATATTTTCTTTTATCAGTTCTTACTCTCACAGTCCTCAATTTGAGTGTATGTCCCCTAGTTCTGGCATTTTGGGAGAGAGAGAAGAGCTTCCCTCTATCCACTTTACTCATACCCTGCATTATTTTGTATGTCTCAATCATATCCCCCCTCAAGCGCCTTTTTTCCAGACTAAAGAGGCCCAAATGTTTTAGCCTTTCTTCATAAGGGAGGTGCCCCAGCCCAGTAATCATTTTAGTCGCTCTCTTCTGCACCTTTTCCAGTTCCACTATGTCTTTCTTGAGATGTGGTGACCAGAATTGTACACAATACTCCAGGTGGGGCCTTACTATTGTTTTGTATAAAGGCATTATAATGTTCGCTGTTTTATTTTCAATCCCCTTTTTGATAATCCCTAGCATGGAATTATCCTTCTTCACCGCTGCCACACATTGGGGAGACACCTTCATGGAACTGTCCACCAACACACCAAGATCTCTTTCCTGATCCGTCACGGATAACTCAGAGCCCATGAGTTGATAGATGAAGTTTGGATTTTTTGCCCCAATATGCATTACTTTACATTTAGTTACATTAAAACGCATTTGCCATTTCTCAGCCCATTCCCCCAGTTTGGAGAGATCCTTCTGGAGCTCTTCACAATCTTCTCTGGTTTTTACCACACGGAAAAGTTTTGTGTCATCGGCAAAGTTGGCCGCCTCACTGTTTATCCCTGTCTCCAGGTCATTTATGAACAGATTGAAAAGCACCGGTCCCAGGACAGAGCCCTGGGGCACACCGCTTTCCCCCTCTCTCCATTGTGAAAATTTCCCATTGTCAGTTCCTGACAAATCTAAAGCCCTCCTCTCGACACCATCGCCTCATCCACGCATTGAGGCTTCTGAGTTCTGCCTGCCTGGCGGGACCTGCACGAGGAACAGGTAGCACTTCTGAAAATGCTACCTTGGAAGCCCGGGACTTCAATCTTCTACCTAACAACCTGAATTTGGCTTCCAAGACTGACCGCTTGGCCTTCCCGACATCATTGGTACCGACGTGTACCATGACCACTGGCTCCTTCCCAGTTCTCTCTAACAAGCTATCTAGATTTCTCGTGATGTCTGCAACCTTTGCACCTGGCAGGCAAGTGACCATCCGGTTATCATGCTCCTCACAAATCCATCCCTCTGTATTTCTAATGATAGAATCCCCTAGTACAAGAAGCTTCTCTCCTGCAGCCTGCTCATCTACATGTACCTGATCTTGTATCTCATCAATAGTGATGAGGGAGAGATCCTCCGGTGGAACCACTTCTTCCTCTATGTGTGCCTCATGAGGTGTGCTGAGGGAAAGAGCTTCAAATTGATTGTGCAATATGAGACTCTCTGAGCGATCCCTTGGCCTTCTACTCCTTTGAGTCACATTCCTCCACCCATCTACCTCCTGAGTTGGGGAAGTGACTTCATCCTCAGAAGTGTGCCCTGTCTCTTCTTGGACCTGGATAGTCTCTTCCGCTCTGTCCAGGAACTGCTCAAGCTCCTTAATATGTTGCTGGTCCACTATGCGAGCCTCTAGCTGCTGGACCTTCTCTTCCAATAGCGCTACCAGCTTGCACTTGCAGCAGATGTAGTTCTGCACACGCTCTGTCAAGATGACAAACATGGCACAAGTACTGCAGGTAACTACAGCTGCTCCCTCCAACTCCATTTTAACGAGTGCAATAAAATGTATTCAAGGTCTCAAAAATGTAAACTTACACTAATTTTTTTTAATCAAGTAAGACTCTTTACTTCTTTTATTGTTTATTCAAAATCTAACAGTGTAGGGGCCGCTAAAGCACCTCTACACCAAGTGCAAGCATGTCAGGAAGTTTCCAGTGCTAACTTGCTAATGTATGTAGGATCTCCTCAGGAGTAAGCTTGGCTTGGGAACTCAAATATACTCAGGTTTTGTTTTTTTAGTTTGCACGCGCCGTTAGTCCTTCTCCTTCACCACCAGCAAAAGACTTCCAGGGAGAACAATTATTCTTAGGGTGCTTTTGACCTGCCTGCTTGGGGAGGGGAGGGGGCTCTGAGTCTGGAAGGCAGGAAGGGACCAGTTTGGGGGGCTCCTGGTGGGGGAGGGGCTCCCCACCCACCTCTCCCTCCTGTAGCTCGCCTTGGGCTTGGATGGTGGGGGGGTGGGGGTGGGCTCAGCAGGCACCCATTGTCCGCGGGCTGAGAGGCTGGCTGGGTGGCAGGCAGGGTGAGCTAGTGAAGCCCTCTTCACAGTCCCAGGGAGACTCCGGGTCTTCTCGGTGGGTTCTTGCAGATTTTCTCCCCAATGGACAAAAGGATAAGGAATTATTCTGCCTTTTGCACATTTCTAATCTCCCCCCACCAAAGAAGCAGGCTTTCCCATTCATGTATAGGTTGTCTTCCTTCCTTCCTTCCTTCCTTCCTTCCTTCCTTCCTTCCTTCCTTCCTTCCTTCCAGCCCACCTGCTGGCCTGCCATCCTTCTGGATGCGTCTCGTGCTTGGCATTCCTCATCTTTCACCGGCCTTCTCCCTGTCACCAGAGGACTTGGGATCCCATTAGGATCATGTTATGCACCCAGAACTTCATGTCAGTGGTATTTATATATTATGTATTTATTAGATTTCTTTACTGACTATCTGGCTACGGGGCTACTCTGGACAGTGTGCAACAAAGTAAACAACAAAGAAATGATTAATAATAACAACCACGATATACCAATAAGAAAGCAATATAAAACAATACGACTGTGTGAAAAAGACATGATTACAGGCAGAGGCAGTATTAATAAACTTAGGCTGGGTGTGTGTGTGTATGCAAGCACTAGAGTTATAGAACGGACTCGGGGAAGGCCAGCTGAAAGAGCCAGGCCCTTTGCATGCATGGAATGGTGTGCAGTGCTGGAGCCAGGCGGATGTCCGGAGAGAAGGAATTCCACAGGGAAAGGGCCCACCGCCGAAAAGTCCTGGTCCCTGGCTTTTCTGTTGCTGTCTGGGCCCTCCATCACCCTGCCTGGGGAGAACAGCTGGTTTGGGCAGCTCCCTGTGGAAGGAGGCGCTCTCTCAGGCCAAGAGGCCCTAAACTGATCAGGGCTTTGTATATTCTCATCCTTACCTTGAAGTCAATGTGGAAGCAAAGTGGTAACCACTGCAGAGCGGCCCAGGGGGTGGTGGTGGTGGGTGGTGGTGGTGGGAGATAAGATGACAGCGTCTCACCCCAGTTAGTAGTCTGTGGTCTGGACTCACTGCATCTCGTGGCACAGTACAGCAGTTTTACAACCCAGGGTTCAATCCCAGATAGCCGACTCATGGTTGACTCAGCCTTCTATCTTTCCGAGGTTGGTAAAATGAGGACCCAGCTTGTTTTTTGGGAGGGGAGGGATGTGTAGCCTGCATAATTTAAGTTGTAAAGTGCCCAGAGAGTGCTTTAAGCACTGAGGGGTGGAAAGAATCAGCACTTTTTTCTTTTTTCTGGACTAGTTGAAGCTTCTGTATTAGCCTTATGGGGCAGCCCCACGTAGAGAGCACTGCAGTAGTCTAGCATCAAGACTACTAACCCTCACTCAAATTGAGGGCTGGGAGAGTGAGAACAGACAAAAGAAAATATTTTTTTACCCAGCATGTTATTAGTCTGTGGAACTCCCTACCACAGGATGTGGTGATGGCCTCTGGCCCGGATGCCTTCAAAAGGGGATTGGACAGATTCCTGGAGGAAAAGTCCATCACAGGTTACAAACCATGATGATGTGTAATCTCCAGGCTTAAAACTGGGGTACTTCAAGGGCCAGATGCAGGGGAGTGGTATCAGGAGACAGAGATCTAGTCTTGTGCGCTCCTGGACTCATTTGGTGGGGCCACGGTGAGATACAGGAAGCTGGACTACGAGATGGGCCTTTGGCCTGATCCAGCATGGCTTTTCTTATCTTCTTATGCTCTATGTACCACTAGTGCATGGACCAATGTAGTGAGGGCCCCAGTGCCCAGGTAGGGTCATAGCTGGGTGGATCTTCCTAAGATAGCAATAGGCCAACTGGACCACAGATGCTGTCTGAAGCTCCGTGAACAGGACTGGGTCCAATAGGATGCCTAAGCTCACCCTCAGCAGGTAGAGTCATTCCCCCCGAAGAGAGGGAGTTCCCCTAACCTGCAGACTCTGGGTGTCCCCCCCCCAAGGGACTTCCACCTTGTCTGGGTTCCACCTCAGTCGATTTGCCCACTACCATTCCAGCACAGCCCCCTGACGGCACTCAAGGGCCTAAAGGGCAGAATCCACTGCAGATGGTAGAAAGGGGAGAAAGACCTGGGTGTCATCATCAGCATTCCTCATATGCCTCGTATAGATGATGGACTCCTGTGGACTCCAACAATTGAGAGCCCATGGGTGGGAGTTGTCTTGTCAAGCTGCTCCCTCCTTGGGGATGGTCTTCCAGGAAGGGCTGGAGCAAAGCCAAAACAGGGCCATTGGTCCCCAACCTGGAGAGCCTCCTCAGGAGGATACCATAGTTGACGTATCAGAGGCTGTTGGGAAATCAAGGAGGACCAACAAGGGCTCTTTGCCCCAGCAGTCTCCTTCGGGAGGTCATAAGGACATAAGGACATAAGGAGAGCCCTGCTGGATCAGGCCAAAGGTCCATCTAGTCCAGCTTCCTGTATCTCACAGCGGCCCCACCAGATGTGTTTGGGAGCACATGAGACCAGATATCTGTCTCCTGATACCACTCCCCTGCATCTGGCCCTTGAAGGACCCTGGTTTCTCCATCATGGTTTGTAACCTGTGATGGACTTTTCCTCCAGGAATCTGTCCAATCCCCTTTTGAAGGCATCCAGGCCAGATGCCATCACCACATCCTGTGGCAGGGAGTTCCATAGACTTACAACGCGTTGGGTGAAAATATATTTTCTTTTGTCAGTTCTTACTCTCCCAGCCTTCAATTTGAGTGTATGTCCCCTAGTTCTGGTATTTTGGGAGAGAGAGAAGAGCTTCCCTCTATCCACTTGACTCATACCCTGCATTATTTTGTATGTCTCAATCATATCCCCCCTCAAGCGCCTTTTTTCCAGACTAAAGAGGCCCAAATGTTTTAGCCTTTCTTCATAAGGGAGGTGCCCCAGGCCAGTAATCATTTTAATCACTCTCTTCTGCACCTTTTCCAGTTCCACTATGTCTTTCTTGAGATGCGGTGACCAGAATTGTACACAATACTCCAGGTGGGGCCTTACTATTGTTTTGTATAATGGCATTATAATGTTGGCTGTTTTATTTTCAGTCCCCTTTTTGATAATCCCTAGCATGGAATTGGCCTTCTTCACCACTGCCACACACTGGGGAGACACCTTCATGGAGCTGTAGAGTGACCACCAGTGCTGCCTCCATGCTGGGATGGGCCAGAACCCAGATTGGAAAGGATTGCCGGCATCAGTCTCACCCAGAAGTGCCTGAAGCTGGGTGACCACCTACCCTCTCCACCACCTCACTCTAAGAAAAGGCACACCGGCGATGGGCCTATAGTTCACAATGTCGCCTGTCACTGAAGCTCGGTTCCTTTTGAATGGGACTAAGTGAGGCTCTCCTTGAGGGTTTGGGGGGAACTTGCCCTCCTGAAGAGACCCATTTTGGTTGTTACTGCCCTGGTTGCTTTTATGAGCCAGGCTGGGCAAGGGCCAAGGGAGGGGGGAGTGGTGGTGGCGGGCCTGCAGCGATCAAGCTCCCTGTCCACTTCTTCTTTTTTTTAATTTTTTTATTTTCTACACAATAAGCACAAACACATATATTGCTCATTGCCTGTTGTGTTACATAGATCTGTCACAATTATTTTCCCAACATTTCAGCCCATGGTAGTTCATAGCTCCTTTCGTATCTTAAAAGAACATATCATACTTTCATATTTAATTTCCTTTTTATCCCATCGATATTCTATCTATCTTTATTCATATCTATTTTCATCTAATGCAAAAGATAGAAATAACCAAATAAAATATTGCAATAATATTTTACCCTATCTGATCTTAGCAGTATACTCAACCCTAATATTTTAATTCTTCAATAATCTAAGCTACTTAAACATATTTTAGCTGACTTAATATATCCTTAACAAAGCATATTTACGTATTCTTCTAAGAATAAGTAAATGTAGGTCTTCTATTCGGCAATTGAATGTGCTGCCCTAAAGGAGGGTGGTGGAGTCTCCCTTTTCTTTGGAGGTTTTTAAGCAGATGCTGGCTAGCCATCTGTCGGAATTACTGTGATGGGGGTTCCTGCATGGCAGGGGGTTGGACTGGATGGCTCTTGAGGTCTCTTCCAACTCTATGACTTTATGATTCTATTAATCACATACTGTAATTTCGGAGGCCTTCTATAACTAGAGTTAGTGCTTTGAGGGCAATTATAAAGGGGTTACATCTTGGTCTATAGATTTTCCTATAAGCATAAAAGCTAGCATATAGTTATATTTCAGGCTGGTCTTCATATTTCCATTATCCATTTCCCAAATATAAAAATTAATGGCTTTAAACAATCAAAACACTGGAAACCAACTACTCTCTATGTGATTGCTTCATTAAGCCAACAAATCTCTTTCTGAATTCCCTCTTTTTCTGCTAAATTCATTGTCTTCATGTGTTGTTTTTCCAGCTTGTTTGTCACTTTGCCAGTGAAAAGTTCCAGGACCCCTCCCTCCCTCCTCTGCAACCACTTCCAACCAGACAAATGTACAGTGGTATCTCTGCTTACGAGTTTAATCCGTTCCGAATGCATGCACATCAGTCGAACAACTCGTAAGTAGAGCAGCCATATCTAAAAAAATAATAATAATAATTGTTAAGTAGAGCAGAGCACATCTAAAATTTGTAAAGCAGCAGTTAAAATGCCAACAGTTTTCTGCTCTTAAGTCAAATTGCAATTCGGCTTGAGAGAGAAAAACTGTTGCCGTTTTAACTGCTGCCTGTACGGAAATAAGCATGATGGGACATAATGTGAGTTGGTAAACTGAATATTAACTGCACATTTTGGCCTTGTATTAGACCTTATCTAAAGCAAGTAGAGCAGGCATGTCCAAACTTTGGCCCTCCAGATGTGTTGGACCACAGCTCCCACAGTCCTTTGCCATTGGAAATACAGGCTTGGAATTCTGGGAGTTGTGGTCCAAAACATAAGGAGGGCTGAAGTTTGGACATGCCTGATGTAGAGGAATAGCCATAACAAACTAGCAGCATGGAGCTTGAGCGGATCTTGGACAGAGCGGAACAGATTATCCAGGTCAAAGAAGAGACAGGGCACACTTTTGAGGATGTAATCACTTCCCCAACCCAGGAGGTAGATGTGTGGAGGAATGTGACTCAAAGGAGTAGAAGGCCAAGGGATCGCTCAGAGAGTCTCATATTACACAATCAGTTTGAGGCTCTTTCCCTCATCACACCTCATGAGGCACACACAGAGGAACAACTGGTTCCATCTGAGGATCTCTCCCTCATCACAATTGATGAGATACAGGATCAGGTACATGTAGAAGAACAGGCTGCAGGAGAGAAGCTCCTTCTGCTAGGGGATTCTATAATTAGACATACGGAGGGATGGATTTGTGATGAGCATGATAACCGTATGGTCACTTGCCTGCCAGGTGCAAAGGTTGCAGACAGCACGAGAAATCTAGATAGCTTGTTAGAGAGAACCTGTTCAGGAGGAATGGGTTGCACTTGAATCATGATGGGACTAGATTGCTGGCACTCAACCTCAAAAAGGCTGCAGAGCAGCTTTTAAACTGATAACTGGGGGAAAGCCGACAGGAGCTGTGTGGCATCCGGTTCGGAACACCTCATCCACAGGGAATGAGGTTGGAAAGGGTAGAGAATCACATAGAGATGACATAGCAGGTATTAGTACTGGGAGAATAATGGAATGTGATAATTCATCTACTGAAAATAATAGCTGTGGGGAAAAAAGAACAAAGCGGCAGCTGTTGTTGCAGAACCCACTTTACAGGTGCTTCTACGCCAATGCTCGAAGCCTCCGACCAAAAATGGGAGAACTTGAACATTTGGCAGCTAGGGATAACATTGATATAATAGCCATAACAGAAACCTGGTGGAATGCAGAGAACCAGTGGGATACAGCAATCCCAGGCTATAAACTCTATAGAAAGGATAGAGAGGGGCAGGTTGGAGGGGGAGTGGCCATCTACGTTAAAGAAGGGGTAAAATCCAGCAGAATGGAGATTGACAGAGGGTCTGACTCCACCATAGAATCACTGTGGGTTAAACTACCAGGTCCAAGGAGTGATGTGATAGTTGGGGTATGCTATCACCCACCAGATCAAAAACTTGAGGGGGATCTTGAAATGAGGAGACAAATCATGGAGGTGTCTCAGAAGCACAGGATAGTAATCGTGGGGGACTTCAATTATCCCCACATCGACTGGGCCAATGCGAGCTCCGGGCAAGAAAGAGAAACTGGGTTTCTCGACTTGCTGAATGACTGTGCCTTAGAGCAACTTGTCATGGAGCCCACCCGAGAACAGGCAACTCTGGATCTAATACTGTCTGATACTCAGGATCTGGTCAGGGATGTGAATGTCACTGAGCCTCTGAGGAACAGTGACCATGCTGCAATCTCCTTTGCCATGCATGTTGGAGGAAGTGTGTCAAGCAAATCAGACATAAAAATCCTTGATTTTCGAAGGGCAAACTTCCCTCAGATGAGGAAACTAGTTAGAAAGAAATTGAAGGGGAAGGTTGGAAGAATCCAATCTCGTCAGAGTGCATGGAACCTGTTTAAAACAACGGTAACAGAGGCCCAGCACAAGTGCATACCACAAAGAAAAAAGAGCTCATTTAAGTCCAAGAGGGCACCGGCATGGTTAACGAGTGGAGTTAGAGAGGCTCTAAAGCGCAAGGAGAGGTCTTTCTGTAAATGGAAATCCTCCCCAAATGAGGAAAATAAAAAGGAATACAAACTCTGGCAAAAGAAATGTAAGAAGATGATAAGAGAGGCAAAGAAAGATTTTGAGGAACGCATGGCTTGCAATATAAAGGGTAATAATAAAAACTTCTTTACATATGTTAGAAGTAGAAAACCTGCCAGAGAACCAGTTGGCCCTCTGGATGGTGAGGGAGGAAAAGGGGAGATTAAGGAGGACTTGGAAAGTGCAGAGAAATTAAATGAGTTCTTTGCATCTGTCTTCACGACAGAAGACCTTGAGCAGATTCTGCTGCCTGAACGACCCCTCTTGACTAAAGAATTAAATCAAATACAGGTTAAAAGAGAAGATGTTTTAGGACTAATTGATAAATTGAAGATTAACAAGTCCCCAGGCCCAGATGGCATCCACCGAAGGGTTATTAGGGAACTGAGAAATGAAATTGCAGATCTCTTAACGGTAATATTTATTTATTTATTTATTTATTTATTTATTTATTTATTTATTTATTTATTTTTACAATTTATATGCCGCCCACTACCCAAATGTCTCTGGGCGGCTTACAATCAGGAATTAAAACAGTTAAAAACATCAAACAACAATAAATAATTAAAACAACAATAAAAACCTTATACTAAAACATCACGCTAAAATTGCCATCAGAAGACCCACAATCTAAATTGTATCAATTAAAAAACTTCTGGAACAGGAAGGTTTTTACCTGGCGCCGAAATGTCATCAGTGTTGGCGCCAGGCGGATCTCACTTGGGAGGGCATTCCATAGCTTGGGGGCAGCTGCCGAGAAGGCCCTGTGTCTGCAAGCCATCCCTCTTACCCCGTGGCTTGATCTTAATTGCTGGGTAGGTTCATATGGAAGGAGGCGGTCCTTCAGGTATCCAGGTCCTAAGCCATTTAGGGCTTTATATGTCAAAACAAGCACTTTGAATTGGGCTCGGGCAGCAACTGGTAACCAATGTAGGCTACGTAGAATCGGCGTGATGTGATCCCTAGCGGTTCCACCACTTACTAGCCGCGCCGCATGATTCTGAACCAGTTGTAATTGCCGAACCGTCTTCAAAGGCAGCCCCATGTAGAGCACATTGCAGTAATCAATACGGGATGTTACCAGTGCATGCGTAACGGTTATCAGGCTCCGTTCATCCAGGTAGGGGCGTAGCTGATATAATTTCCGCAGCTGGAGAAAGGCACCCCTGGCCACCGAGTCCACCTGGGCTTCCAGAGTTAGACCGGGGTCCAGGAGCACCCCCAAGCTGCGGACCCTGTCTTTTAGGGGGAGTGCAACCCCGTCCAGAACAGGGAAGTGGCCCTCTAACCTGTCTGGCGAAGCACCCACTAACAGCACTTCCGTCTTTTCTGGATTGAGTTTCAATTTGTTAACCCTCATCCAGTCCATTATCTGGCCCAGACACGAGTTCAGCACAGAAACCGCCTCACCTGGATTGGTGGAAAACGAGAGGTAGAGCTGAGTATCATCAGCATATTGCTGAGTCCTCAGCCCAAACCTCCTGATGACCTCTCCCAGTGGTTCCATGTAGATGTTGAACAGCATGGGAGACAGTATAGAGCCCTGAGGAACCCCATGACATAAATGCCACGGGGCAGAGCAACTGTCCCCCAGCACCACCTTCTGGACACGGTCAGCCAGGAAGGAATGGAACCACCGCAAAGTGGTGCCTCCGACTCCCAACCTGGCCAGCCTATCCAGAAGGACACCATGGTCGATGGTGTTGAAAGCCGCTGAGAGGTCCAGGAGTATCAACAGGGTTGCACTCCCCCTGTCTCTCTCCTGGCAGAGGTCATCATACAGGGCGACCAAGGCAGTCTCTGTACCAAAACCCGGCCTGAAACCAGATTGAAATGGATCCAGAAAATCCGTTTCATCCAGCAGTGCCTGGAGTTGCCCGGCCACCACCTGCTCCAACACCTTGCCCAAATAAGGGAGGTTCGCTACTGGACGGTAGTTAACCACCAGCCCTGGGTCCAGGTTAGGTTTTTTAAGGAGTGGCCTAATTACTGCCTCTTTTAAGGCAGCAGGGACCACTCCCTCTCTTATTGAGGCGTTTACAGCTTCCTGGACCCAGGTGCGAACTCCCCTGGTAGATCTTTCAATTAGCCAAGAAGGGCAAGGGTCGAGTGGCGTAGTGGTAGCACGGACAGATCCAAGCACCCTGTCCACATCCTTGGGTCTCAATAATTGAAACTCATCCAATAATACTGGACCTAAGCACAGAACACTGGACACATCCCTTGATTCTGCACCAATAGTGGAGTCCAATTCCCTGCGAATCTGAGCAATTTTTTCCTCAAAGTGGACAGCAAACTCGTCACAGCGGGCTGCTGAGTGCAACTTGTCTCTTAAAACGGCCACAGTGCTGGGGGACTGGAGGATAGCAGATGTCACACCAATTTTTAAAAAAGGAAGGAGGGGGGACCCGGGAAACTACAGGCCAGTTAGCCTTACATCTGTCCCAGGGAAGATGGTGGAAAGCCTCATCCAAGAGAAAATCTTAAAACACATAGAAGAACAAACTTTGCTGAGAGAAAATCAGCATGGCTTCCTGCAAGGATAATTCTTGTCTGACAAATCTTGTAGAATTTTTTGAAAAGCTCAGCAGGCATGTAGATTTGGGTGAACCGGTGGATATAGTCTATCTGGATTTTCAAAAGGCCTTTGACACAGTCCCTCACCAGAGGCTGCTGAGAAAATTGCACCGTCAGGGGATAAGAGGGCAGGTCCTCTTATGGATTGAGAACTGGTTGAGATCCAGGAAACAAAGAGTAGGTGTCAATGGGAAATTTTCACAATGGAGAGAGGTGAAAAGCGGTGTGCCCCAGGGCTCTGTCCTGGGACTGGTGCTTTTCAATCTGTTCATAAATGACCTGGAGACAGGGATAAGCAGTGAGGTGGCCAAGTTTGCAGATGACACAAAACTTTTCCGTGTGGTAAAAACCAGAGAAGATTGTGAAGAGCTGCAGAAGGATCTCTCCAAACTGGGGGAATGGGCTACGAAATGGCAAATGTGTTTTAATGTAGCCAAATGTAAAGTAATGCATATTGGGGGAAAAAATCCAAACTTCATCTATCAACTCATGGGCTCTGAGTTATCCATGACAGATAAGGAAAGAGATCTTGGTGTGTTGGTGGACAGCTCCATGAAATTGTCTCCCCAATGTGTGGCAGCGGTGAAGAAGGCCAATTCCATGCTAGGGATTATCAAAAAGGGGACTGAAAATAAAACAGCCAACATTATAATGCCATTATACAAAACAATAGTAAGGCCGCACCTGGAGTATTGTGTACAATTCTGGTCACCGCATCTCAAGAAAGAGATAGTGGAACTGGAAAAGGTGCAGAAGAGAGTGATTAAAATGATTACTGGGCTGGGGCACCTCCCTTATGAGGAAAGGCTAAGAACATTTGGGGCTCTTTAGTCTGGAAAAAGGCGCCTGAGGGGGATATGATTGAGACATACAAAATAATGCAGGGCATGAGTAAAGTGGATAGAGGGAAGCTCTTTTCCCTCTCACAAAATACCAGAACTAGGGGACATGCACTCAAATTGAGGGCTGGCAGAGTAAGAACAGACAAAAGAAAATATTTTATCACCCAGCGCGTTGTTAGTCTATGGAACTCCCTGCCACAGGATGTGGTGATGGCATCTGGCTTGGATGCCTTCAAAAGGGGATTGGACAGATTCCTGGAGGAAAAGTCCATCACAGGTTACAAACCATGATGGAGATGTGTAACCTCCAGGCTTAAAACCAGGGTACTTCAAGGGCCAGATGCAGGGGAGTGGTATCAGGAGACAGATATCTAGTCTCGTGCGCTCCCAGAGGCATCTGGTGGGGCCACTGTGAGATACAGGAAGGTGGACTAGATGGGCCTTTGGCCTGATCCAACATGATGGCTCTTCTTATGTTCTTATGTTCTTATGAGAGTTGGCAGTTGGGAGGATATCGGTTTTGGAGGGACAGAGGGAGGCAGACTGGGAAAGAGCACGAAAAAGGGATAGACGTGAATCTCCCACTGCCAATACCCTAGATGTGGTGGGGTTAAATCATATAGGGAATTACCCTTATATGAGAAGCCAAGGCAAAAAAGCAAATCCTAATCCTCCCGGATGGATCCCAGGGTGGGGATGGAAGCATCCCCTTCAAGCTCCACTCCCCAGACCAAGGAATCAGAGTGGTGGTTTGGCGAAGAGATATTAAACAAACAAAGTGGAGTAAGAAATAATCCTTTTGTAGAAGATAGAAGAAATTCTACCTCTAGTTCCTATCCAAGTTCCAAAATCCCCGTGTTAACTCCCCAAGCAACGCAAAATGGAAAGAAAGAACAGAACAAACAGATATGTGAGTTATTCAATAAAAATTTATTAGATCTTTCTACAAACCAAGAGTCTCTTCCTTTTCAAGTGCCGGAACCCCTAATAGACTTAAACGAACCCCCGTTACAATTTGGCCCCCAACGTTACAGAGGGTGGGTGGGTGTTAAAGCGAGAGCTGTTTAAAAAGGCTTTCAGGCATGGAGGCAAGCGCTTGCCTCCGTGGCTGAAAGACATTTTAATCAACGCCTGCTTCAACCCCCAATGAGGGGGCCTCTGTGCCTGAGGCTGCTACCGCACCAGGCAAAAGTTGCTCTAAAGTCCCTTTAAAGGGGCAGTATATACTGATCTGTCCACATGATGTATGTGTTAAAAGAGAGACAAAGAGACAATAGAGCAACTTCAGTGGAAGAAAAGAGTCAAGGCTGAACCCCTGGAACTTTTTTGTCCTTCTTTTGTTGCTAAGGTGTAACATGACAATTCTCCTGAGGACAGTGATAAATGCTACATCCCCATTCTTTCCCTCACTCTGTGCAACTTATCTTTAGTATTATCGAGTACATAATCAGGTGAGAGCCATCCCTCATGAGCACAGCAAGATGGGCTGTCTAGTCCACAATCAAGGAAGAGCCAACCTTTGTAAGCCCAGCAAGATGGGTTACCTAGTCCACAGTGAAGGGAGAGCCATCCCACATGAACACAGATAACCCTTCTTGCTGTGATTACAAAGGTTGGCTCTCTCTTGAGTGTGGGCTAGGTAACCCATCTTGCTGGGCTCACTAGTGATGGCTCTCCCTTGACTGTGGACTAGGTAACCCATCTTGCTGGGCTCACTAGTGATGGATCCCCTTGACGGTGGACTAGATGGGTTATGTAGTCTACAGTGAAGCACAAGAAGACAGCTCTTACGAAACATGGCTATCCCTTGACTGTGGAAGACTAATTGTTGCCCGATACATGCGGACACTAAATCCAGTTTATATGTTTCGGAACATGATGTGAAAGTGCGGACAGAGAACACAGAATGAAAGTCACATGACCAGAGGCAGGGAACAAAATGTCCCCTTTTTATTCATGATTATTCAGCCATGCGGTAATGCCCTGAAAGACATTTGAAACAGCATTTGCTTTCCCCCCACAACCCTTCCCAGTTTGTTTTAATTCTTTTAAGTCAGGGAAATCCAATCTCCTGCTCGTAAGGTGGCAGGGGGAGGGACCCGCAAGCACGCTCGTAAGTCAGGATTTTTGTACGTCGGGTGTGTCGTAAGTCAGGGTACCACTGTAGTTTATTTCATCCAGAAATCTCTGGAGCTGCAAGGCCATAACCCGCTCTAGTGCTTTACGCAGGAATGGGATGTTAGATACTGGTTGGTAATTGATCAGTATTGTTGGATCTAAAAAAGGCTTTGTTAAACAGTGGTTTTACTATTGCTTCCTTCAAGCAAGCCGGAATCCTGTTCTGTTGCAAGGAGGCATTCACTCCTCCTCCTAACCAATCTGCCAGACCTTCTTTGGCAACTTTTATGAGCCTGGAAGGGCAAGGGTCCAACAGACATGTGGTGGCCTGCATCTCTCCAAGGGTCCCTACCACATCCTCAGGCTGTAGGAGCTGAAACTCATCCATTAATACAGGGCAAGCAAGGGGATCAGTTTTATTTACAAACGCTGGATCAAGAGCAGCATCCAGGTTAGCCCGGCAAGTTACAGAGTGATCTGTGTTATCCACCCGTGAGTCAGCATGTAGCAGACTCTTGACTATTTGGAAAGGATCCAACGGGCGATTCCATGCCTTAGCAATGGTGGTTGAGAAAAATGATTTCTTTGCCACTTCCATTGCCTTGGAATAAGCTCTCCAATGGCCTTTCACTATTTCTTTATCTGTTTTGCGCTGGGTTTTCTGCCAACACCTTTCAGCTCTATGGGCTACCCTTTTAATATTTGCCAGTTCCCCAGTAAACCAGATAGCCAGTTTGGTTGTACTTCGAGGAAGGATATGTTCAGGGGCAATCAGATCTCCAACCTGGCTGTAAAAAGAGTTACACTTAACAAAACAGAATAGCAAACAAGTAATAGATAACAGGCACCTTGCCTTTAAGGCTTTAAGGTATTTATTACACTACATAGATTTATCTCTACATTAAAAACAACAAATGTTTCCCTTCATAACTTTATATCGGGGTCCTCAATCTAAGGCCTGCGGGCCGGATCAGGGCCACCAGGGACCTGAACCTGGCCCACTGGCAAGAGCAGATCCCCTCCCTCCCCCGGCTCAGTGGTGGAGGCCAGGCACGGCCCCACTGCAAACACCTTTGTGCTGCCCAAGCTGCCTCTTCCTACTTGTGGTGCTTGTGGGTGGGTGCTCCAGAGCAGTGCGGCCTCCTCTGCTGCCACCGCCGCTGCCAATCATGCATACGGGCAGACGCTCAGGGGCTGAGTGACCTCCGCTGCTACCACCACCACCACTGTTGCAGGCAGGCGAGTGATCAGGAGTTCTGATGCCACACAGCTTCCTCCTCCATCACCACCACCACCAGGAAACCTCGACAACCCGGGATCACAGATGCTTAATGGAGGAGTACCCCCGGAAGAGGAGGAGGAAGAGGAGGAGGAGAGGGCAGCCTGATGAGAGCTGCATGGAGGGCTCAGTCCTGCTGCTCCCTGGCAGCAATGGCAATGGAGAGATGTGGCATGGGACAGGCTGGAGCAGATTGGGTGGGGGGAGGAGAGACAGACAACAAGGAGGAGGAAGAGGAAGCCATGCAAAAAGCCCACGGGCCTCTGCTGCCTACCGTCGACAGACACTTCTGCCAGCCTCCCTGCCACCGCCTTGCTCTCCCTCCCTCCCTCCCCACCTCGTCATCTTCTTCTCAGGCAAGCGAGCAGGTGCTCCAGAGCCGCGCAGCCTCCGCTGTTGCTGCCAATGTTGGAGGCAGGCGGGTGGGGGGGGGAGGCATTCCCCAGCTGTGCAGCCTCCTCCTTCTTTGCACCCCATTTTGCAGGCTTGCCACTGGGCCCAGGCCCTTGCACCGCCGCTCGCTATCTGCGGTTGACTGAATTCACAGATGGAGAATCAGCGGATATGGGGGCCATACAGTATGGTCCGGCCCCAACATTGTTTGAGGGACAGTGAACTGGCCCCGTGTTTTAAAAGTTTGGGGACCCCTGCTTTATATGGTCTAAAAAGGGGGTACAAAGAGGCTAAGCCCCTCTCTCTGCATCTAATTCTACATCTTTAATCATCCAAGGCATAAACCTGCCAGAGATGATGATGGGAAAAATCCTCTCTTCTTCTCTCTCCTTCCCCCAGCATAGCTCAGACACTTGACAGCCTGGGATAAAGGTAGTCACATGCATTCGTAAACCAATCAGGGTTCGCCTGCTGGCTCTGCTCTCCATGTTTACATTCTTTCTAAATTATGGATCTGCAAGTGTAGCACAGGGAGAGAAAAAGGGGGGAAAGTGGGTTTTTTGTGCCCCCACTAATGTTTGCCTCTTGTAAAAACATGCATTTTGAACCAGAGCCAAAAATACCCACCCTCCACCTTGGATCTTGGAAACGTCACTGGAACCCGGTTAAGTGGGCGCTACTGGGGTTGTTTTTTTAAGCCTGCTGACCGTAGGGGCACAATTTTTGGAGGCGGTTTATCAGTAAATTAGATCCGGATTTTAAAGAACATGGAATAGAGCCCTGAGAGGCCCAATCTGGAGAAATTCGACCTGATAAGCCACAGGACTTATCAAGTTGTCTCGCTGTCGCATGACCGGAACCGGAACTCCCTTGCTGTCCACTTCTGTTGATGTCACCCGTTGAAATTGGATTAAGCTATCTGGACAGGGTCATGCACTGCACACATCATAGCTCAATCTACTGTCTCAAGTTTGGATAGTCTCCACTTTTGATTTTTAAAATGCCACAAAGTGGTCCTAGGAGGTGCTATTTGGAGGCCTGTCACTGTGGCCAGTTCTGGATAGATCATATACTATTTGGAACAGTTCCACCTGATGGTTCTGTGCTTTGCCCCTCTGGTTCACGATGAAGATTTTCCTGGCTGCCTTCACCTTTGCAAGGTGGATGCGAGACGCAATCTCAGCACCTGCTGAATTATCTTCCATAGGCACCCCCATGCTTCCTCCTGTTCCCCTTCAAAGCCTGAAGATGTTGGTTATATGAAGGGGGTGTACAGGCCCGGTGGCAGTGGGGGGGTGTTCAGCACCCCTGGAGGCACTGGCCATACCAGCCGTCCACCAGAGCCTTACCAGGAGCACCAACCAGCTCTGTGGAATCCCCCTGCATGACAGCCTGGAATCCTGTTGGGTCCAGTTGCCTGCAGGGTTGGGCCATCTTAATGGGTCCTTGCTCCCCCAGGGGGCGGGAGTGCTGCTGAAAGGCTGCATTTTACCATCTATGAGCAGGGGATGGAGCTCAGGCCTGTCACCATCTGTTCTGTTGATGGAAGGGAGGGAGGGAGGAGCCTTGAGGTGGCCATCCCTTGGCTTCCCTGTTCCCTCAAGGGGAGAACTGAAGGCAAGGGCACCAGAGGGGCTGAGGAAGAGAGGGGGCTACCTTTGTCTTTGCCCTCCTCCCACACCCTTCTCCTGGCTGGTCCCCTTCTGCTGCCAGGCCTCCTGGGGGCAGGGGTGGTCCTAGCTTAGGTCACCTGGGGTGGGGTGGGTTTCTCCTCTGGCCCTCGCTCCCTGAGAGGCTCCCTTCCTGGGAGCTCTTTTGTGGCCAGCCACGCTTGCACCTGGGAGAGGACGGAGGGTGCTGGCACAGGAGGAAGGCTGGTCCATGATGCCACCCAGGCAGCGCCTCTTCTTCCTCCATTGCTTCTTTCCGGGCAGGCAGCTGGCGTGGCTCCAAGGAGACGCTCTGGCAGTCCACCTCCCCCAGAAGAGAGGGAGGGGGGGCAGCATCTGAGGCACCATGGAAGGAGGAGGAGGAGGTGGTGGTGGTGGTGGTGGTGGTGGTGATTGTGCCACTGCTTTCACCATTCAATGCTGGGGCTTCTGTTGCCACCCTTCTCTGGAGGACACCCTCAAGGAGCTCTGCCATCTTCCCTCCCTCCCCCATGGTTGCCCATTCGGCCGGCATTCTGCGGGTGGTGGAAAGGATGGTCCCCATTAGCCGTCCCCCAGGAGCACAGCGATTGTCAAAGGGCCTTGGGAAACAGCAGCTGGAACACACACCCCAGGGCCAAGCCACCCCAGAATGGCCATGTTGTGGGTGTCCCGGGACTGGGGGGGGGGCTGCTTGGTCCCCGCAGGGCACACCTGGGTAGCTCCTCAGATTGACCCAGTGTCTCCCTGTTCCGTCTCCCTGTTCTGTCTGATAGTCAACATCCTTTCATAGCGGCAAAAGGCCCGAGTCAGCATCCCCCATTGTCTTGGGTTGAGGCATGGCAGTGGTCCCTGCCGGAAATCCAGACTGCCCCCCCTCCCTCAAGCAGCTGGGCTGGGCTGTTGCTGGTGGGGAGGAGATGGGGAGCTGAGTTCTGCTCAGGATGCCACCAGGGGCCCCAGGCAGGTGAGCTGGCCCTCCGCCCTCGCTGTGTACGTGGTTCTCAAGGCTTTGGAGCAGAGGACCCTCCGTCCGCCTGCCAGCCCGCCATGCTGTGGCCAGGGCTCCCTCCCTCTGGCCTTCTCAGAGCCCTGGCGCTGTTTGGCTGATCACCAGATTTTGGGGGTGGACTGCTTGGGGCAGGGCCAGCCTGAGGGAGGTAGTTCTGTGGGGCAGGCGGGGTTTTGTTGGGTGGCTAGGGTGGAGTCTGCCTCAAACCAGCCCACCCGACGGAGTCGGCCAGGCATAGAAAGCCGTGGTGCCTAATCCTGGCAGATGTGCAGAAGCATCTGCCCAGAAGTTTGCGGGCTGCCAGAATTACAGCAGAAATGACAGTGGCTGGGCCTGGAAAGGCCTCCCTCCCTTGACCTGAGGGTCTGAAGAAGTGGACGTGTAGTCCACGAAATGTTACATTAAAATACGAAAGTTAGTCTTTAAGGTGCCACATGTTTTGTGTCTTTTGTTTTGTTTTGTTTTGTTTTTCTTTGATTTTTGCCTGAAATTCTTGACCTTAGGGGTCACCCAGCACCATATGGGAACCCTTTAACTGGGAGCTTTATAGCCCGGCTGGCCAGCCTCTCCAGGGCAGCTCCCGACCACCCGCTTTCTTTTTAACTGTGCCTATAAATTGGAGCAAGATTGGCTTCTCGAGAGAGGAGCTCAGCCTTCTGCCTGCCTATAAAAAGGGCATTTGTTTTTACGAGCCTCTCCCCTTTAATCCAGAAGGACAAGCTCATTCGTGGAGCTGTAAGGGAGGCGAAAAGAGGGGCACCCACAGCTCCCCCACAGCTGCAGCAGAGTAAAAGCCCAAGGCCTTTTTAGGCAGGAGAGGAATAGAATCACATAGTTGGGAAAGACCTCCAGGGCCATCCAGTCCAACCCCCTGTCATGAAGGAAACCCCCCCCCCATCACAGGACTCCCGACAGGTGGCTATCCAGCCTCTGCTTAAAAACCTCCAAAGAAGGAGAATCCACCACCCTCCTTTGGGGCAGCATCTTCCACTGCCGAACAGCTCTAACCATCATGAAGTTCTTCTGAATGTTCAAATGGAATCTCTTTTCCTGTAGTTTGAAACCATTGCCCCGAGTCCTAGTCTTTGAAGCCATGGAAAACAAACTTGTTCCCTCTTCGATATGACATCCTTTCAAGTATTTAAACATTGCTATCATATCCCCTCTCAGCCTTCTCTTTGTAAGGCTAAACATTCCCAGTTCCCTAAGCCATTCCTCGTAAGACATTTCTTCCAGATCTTCCGTCATCCTGGTTGCCCTCCTCTGCACCCATTCGAGGTTGTCAACAGCCTTTTTAAATTGAGGTGCACAGAATTGGTACTCCAGGTGGGGTCTGACCAGAGCAGAATAGAGTGGTACTATCACTTCCCTTGATCTAGACACTATGCTTCTGTTGATGCAACCAAGAATTGCATTGGCTTTCCTGGCCGCCACATCACACAGCTGACTCATGTTCAATTTGTGGTCCACCAAGACTCCCAGATCCCTTTCACAGGTACTATTTTCCATCCAGGCATCTCCCATCCTATATCTGTGCAATTCATTTTTTTCTGCCTAGATGCAGAACCCTACATTTCTCTCTCTGTTGAAACCCATTCTGTTAGCTTTGGCCCAGCACACTAATCTCTCAAGATAGTTTGGGATACCCCCCAAGTGTGGGAAGGACCCCCAAAAGAGCAGGAGGGCAGCACTCAGGGGGTCCCTGTGGGGGGGAGGGGGAGGGAGAGAAGCCTGTTTTCTGCAACAGCCGCAGGAGGATATTGAATAAATAAGTTATAAAAGAGAGAGAACATGTTGGATTATTTGGTGCGCTGCTTTCCCCAGCAAAGCTTCAAGTCTTGCAAGTGTGGAAGAACCCAGGATTTAAGGGGGTGAACAACCAAGAGGGCATGGCAACAAAGCCCTTCCCAATAAAGCTGGCCGACTGTGACACAAAATCCAGGGAGGAGGAGGTGGGGGAGGTGGAGGGGGGACGGGTCCTCCTGGCGCCTGCCCTGCCAGGCGTCTCTTCCTGGGTGATGACCTGCCCAGGAGCCAACTCGGGGAGGGGGGACGACTACCGGGTGGTGGTGGTGGTGAGGAGCCCGGGGCTTGTGAAGTAGCATCTCTCCGCTTGGAGGTCCCTCCGTCTCAGGCATCAACTGGCAGGCGGCATTTACGCTCGGAGCCGGGTGTGCTGGGTTGTGACCCACCTTGGGCAGAAGGGAAGGCCTCTGAGATCTCTCCCCCCACCCCCACCCAGTCCAAGCCGGGGCTGCCCACGGATGTGTCTCTGGGGGGAATCCCAGGGTGCCCCTTGGGAGGTTCCTTCCCTTGTGACGCTCTCTCCCCCTCCCTCCCTCCCTCCCTCCCTCCCTCCCCCTTTGTGGCTGCAGGATCCTGACCCCACTTGCCTGCCATGGAAAGACTGCTCCTCTGCCTGCTGTGCATTGGCGTCGCCCTGAGAGCCCAGATCTGCCCGAAGCGCTGCGTCTGCCAGATCCTCTCCCCCAACCTCGCCACGCTCTGTGCCAAGAAGGGGCTCCTGTTTGTGCCCCCCAACATTGACCGGCGGACCGTGGAGCTGCGGCTGGCCGACAACTTTGTCACCAGCATCAAGCGGAAGGACTTTGCCAACATGAGCAGCCTGGTGGACCTGACCCTCTCCCGGAACACCATCAGCTTCGTCACGCCCCACGCCTTCGCCGACCTGCGCAACCTGCGGGCCTTGCACCTGAACAGCAACCGCCTGACGAAGATCACCCACGACACGCTGAGCGGGCTCTCCAACCTGCACCACCTGATCCTCAACAACAACCAGCTGACGCTGATCTCCTCCACCGCCTTCGACGACGTCCTGGCCCTGGAGGAGCTGGACCTCTCCTACAACAACCTGGAGACCATCCCCTGGGACGCGGTGGAGAAGATGGTCAGCCTGCACACCCTCAGCCTGGACCACAACATGATCGACCACATCCCCAAAGGGACCTTCTCCCACCTTCACAAGATGACCCGGCTGGACGTCACCTCCAATAAGCTGCACAAGCTCCCGCCCGACCCGCTCTTCCAGCGGGCCCAGGTCCTGGCCACCTCCGGCATCATCAGCCCCTCCACCTTCGCCCTGAGCTTCGGTGGGAACCCCCTGCACTGCAACTGCGAGCTCCTGTGGCTCAGGCGCCTCTCGCGGGAGGACGACCTGGAGACCTGCGCCTCGCCCCCTCTCCTCTCCGGCCGCTACTTCTGGTCGGTGCCCGAGGAGGAATTCCTGTGCGAGCCCCCGCTCATCACGCGGCACACCCACGAGCTGCGGGTGCTGGAGGGCCAGCGGGCCACCCTCCGGTGCAAGGCCCGCGGGGACCCCGAGCCCACCATCCACTGGATCTCCCCCGAGAGCAAGCTGATCTCCAACGCCACCCGCTCCCTGGTGTACGAGAACGGGACGCTGGACATCCACGTCACCACCATGAAGGACACGGGCAACTTCACCTGCATCGCCTCCAACCCGGCGGGCGAGGCCACCCAGTCGGTGTACCTCCACATCATCAAGCTGCCTCACATCGTGAACAGCACCAACCACATCCACGAGCCGGACCCGGGCTCCTCCGACATTTCCACTTCCACCAAATCTGGGTCCAACGCCAGCGTGAGCAACGGGGAAACCAAGATCAGCCCGGACAAGAAGGTGGTGGTGGCAGAGGCCACCGCCTCCACCGCCTTGCTCAAGTTTAACTTCCAAAGGAACATTCCTGGGATACGGATGTTCCAGATTCAGTATAACGGGACGTACGACGACTCCCTGGTTTACAGGTAGGTCGCTCCGGGTGGCCCCGTGCTCGTTGTGGCTACTTGGGGTGAGCCGTTGGACCCGCCTCTGCAGCAGAGAGGGCACCTCCCTCCCGCCTGCCGTTCGCTCCCTCCGGGGCCCAGGGAAGGTTCCATGGTGTGAGGGACCGGCCTCTGTTCGTGTCGGCCTGGTTCCCGTTGCAGACCTGAGGGGTGTTTGGGGGCAAGGGCCAGGAAGACCCCTGGGACTGGCCAGGCAAGCCCCTGGAGGAGCAGGCGGGGCGGTGGGGGCAGGCAGACTATTGGGAGGGCAAGGCAGGCACCCTTCCTTGGCAAATTGCCCACCAGTCAAAAGTGGGCACAGGGGGCTGGCTTCTTGCTGAGAAACTGATTCCGGAGCTGTGGTGGGAGAGCCCCAGTCTGTCTGCTTGTCGCTGGGCGTGCCTGCCACTTCCCCTGGGGGTGGGGCATCGGGGGTGGACCCAGATCCTGAGCAGCCTGTGTGCCACGGCATGCTTGCCCCCCCCCCATTGTTTAAAGGCTTGGCGGGGAGCCTCAGCAGCCCATGTGTCAGCTGAGAAGATCCAATAACCCCTTAGCCGCTGCCTCGCCAGTGGAGGGGGAGGGGTGTGCCGGGAGGAAGGGCTGGGGGAAGGGAAGGATGGGGCGGCCCCATGTTGCCCAGGGAGCCACTGACCAGCACTTGGTCCCTGGAGGGGGGAGAGCCCCCCACATCCTGCTTGGGCCCAGGCGAGGCCAGAGACAGGGCGAGCAGTTCACAGCTACCCCAGCCGGCATACCCACCCCTTGGATGGAACGGGGCACGAGGCGGCACGGGGCAACCCCGTGGGGAGGAAGAAGAGCAGCACAGGGAACTCCGGAAGGAGACCCCTGGCCGGGTGGCCCAAGGTGGCCCAGAGTGGGTGGGAGCTGGCACTGGGCATCTTGGAGGAGAGGAATGGGGGGCAGCCTTTTTACTCTGGTAAAAACGTGCCTTGGGGAGGGGTGTGTGTGTGTGTGTGTGTGTGTGTGTGTGTGGTGTGTGTGTGTGTGTGTGTGTGTGTGCATGTGTGTGTGAGAGAGAAACTCTGGGGGGTTCCAGTCCCTGGTGGGCCCGGGGATTGGGGGCATAAAAGTGCCAGAAAAGTGCTTGAAAGAGGGGGCCCTGCCGCCCTTGCCCCAGCCCTGGTGTGTGTGTGTGGGGGGGAATGGGTGGGTGTGAGCCTGCAGGCATGGTTTCTGCCCCAGTGCGAAGGCAGGCAAAGACAGTCTCCATCCCCAAGGAGCAGCACGGAGTAGCGTTTTATTTTCGGATCATCCTTGCTGCTGACCTTTAATCCTTCAAGGTAATCTGTTTAGCAGAAGCGCTGGGAGACATGAAGGGTGCCACCGTGTCCCTGCCCCGAAGAAACCCCAAGCCCCCTCCCTTTGGCAGGCAGGGCCGGGAGGGTTCCCTCCCCTTCCTAGGGCAGGGACGGGCTGGCGGGTGTGCCGAGGGGTAGCGTGGGTGGAGGGAAGCACAGTGAAGGTGTGGGGCTGGTTACGTGGTTTTGCGGTGAAACCCTGCCTATGAAATTGTCGCTCCTTTCAAAAATGATTGAAATAAATAACCATGTCCTTGCGGGGAGCTTGTCCCACGGATCAAAGCCACGAGTGAGCAGTCCCTCTCCCCTGGGGAAAAAAGAACCCTCCCTCCCGATGGCTCCTTTCCATCATTCCTTTCCAAGGACTGCTGGTTCCTGGTCCACGGGTGGCACGGCCACCAGGCCCATGAAGGATGATGGCATGAAGGCCTCAGACTCTCTACGGGGTCTCCAATGGCCTCTGCAGTCAGGAATTGCCCTCGGAGGAGGAGGAGGAGGCCGGGGGGGGGGAACTGAGCAGAGGGCAGGAAAGGCAGGCTGGCCAGGTATGGGGAGGAGGGGGAGTGGCTGGACTCCTTGCCTGCCCCCCACCCCCGTTCTTGCTTGCTGACCCCTTGGGGGATGGGTGGGAAGGATCTTGGTGAGGTGGGGGCTCTGATGGCTGGGAATCCTGACATTCTGTTCTTCCACCCAGGGTGGGTGGGGGGCCTCTTCTCTCTCTCTGGGTGGGTGGGTGCTAGATGAAACCCCCCCGGTGCGTGGCTCCTCAGAGCCGCCTTGTGGCCCAGCTCGAGGGGTGGGGGCTGTTGAGGCCTGTGGTTTCACCCAGGATTCCCCCCCCCCGTCTCTCTCCCCCCAGGATGATCCCTCCCACGAGCAAGACCTTCCTGGTCAACAACCTGGCCGCCGGCACCCTCTACGACCTCTGCGTCCTGGCCATCTACGACGACGGCATCACCTCCCTGACGGCCACCCGGGTGGTGGGCTGCATCCAGTTCACCACCGAGCAGGATTACGTCCGCTGCCACTTCATGCAGTCCCAGTTCCTCGGGGGTACCATGATCATCATCATTGGCGGCATCATCGTGGCCTCCGTCCTGGTTTTCATCATCATCCTTATGATTCGCTACAAGGTGTGCAACAACGGGGGGGGCGGGCACCACAAGGCCGCCGCCAAGGTCAGCAACGTTTACTCCCAGACGAACGGGGCCCAGGCCCAGGGGGCAGCGGGGGCCTGGCCCAGTCGGGGTCCAAGCAGGACAGCCTCCAGGGCTGCCGAGTCGGCACCGAGGGCGCGGCTGCCTCGTGCTCGGAGGCCGGCTCTTCCCGGCAGGACTCCTGCGCCTTTTCTTCTTCTTCTTCTTCCTCCGCTGCCGCTGCTGCCGCTACCTCCGCCGCTCCACCCCACGCCTGGACTCCGGGCCCCTCGGCTTCCCAAAAGCTGAAGCGCAAGCCCACGCCAAAGCCCGGCAGTGAGCCGGTGCCGACGGGGGAAGGTGCCTCTGGCTCCGCCAGCCTGGACCCCCACCAGAACACGAACCGCAACAACTCCACCGCCCTGCAGTTGCTGTCGGCCGGGCGGGCCCTGGACTGTGGGGCCCCGGGGCCCCCCCTGTACAAAAGAGCACAAGCCAAGCCAAGTAAGTTCCTCACCCTGCCGGCCACCCCCTCCCGGGCCAAGCGCAGGTACTCCCTGAACGGAGACGTTGCGGAATACCGCTGCTGCTCCATTAACTCCTCGGCAGCGGCTCCGGGCGGATTCTGGTCCAAGCGGAGCCTCTCCATGAATGGGATGCTTTTGCAGAGAGACGGTGCCGCGGCGGCCGAGAGCGGCCGAGCGACTTTCTCCAGCTCTGAGTGGATATTGGAGAGCACGGTGTGAGGGCCACGGGCAGGCGGTGGTAGTGTGCGCATATGTTGGCCTTTATTTTTAAATCCCAAAAGAAAAGGAAAAGCAGCAGCAGCAGCAGCAGCAGCACGGAGCCCCCCTCTCCCACCAGACACTGTCTGAGAACTCTTCCCCCATTAAGCCGTGGGCATCTCTCACACCCACCTCCTCTCTCTCTCTCTCTCTCTCTCATCTCATGTCCATGCAGCATTAAGCACACACAGATTCCACACTTTCTCTTTGGGTCTTATTCAATTTTAAACATAACAGCCAGAGGCAAATAATTTTAAAGCATTTTTTAAAAAGAATTAAGGGTAAAAAAAAAAGAGTGCGAAACAACACCTGTGCCTGCCCCTCTACCACTGGGACGGCCCTCTTGGTCCCACGGGTCGGACTAACCGAGGGAGTGGGAGGAAGAAGGAGCCGGGGCAGGAAAAGTCCCCCTCCTGGAAAGAATTGGGCCACGTCCTTCATGCTGATGGCAACGGACCACCGACGAGTGGGTTGGGGGCAAGAAACAGAGAGAGAGAGAGAGAGAGAGAGAGTTTTTAAGGGGCTCTGAGTGTTCTTCCCCCTCCCCTCCTCAGTGACAATGGTGCTGCCTTCGTTTCAGGCAAATGCTGTACGAAACCAACAACTCTGTGTTGTTACGTTGTGTAAAATAAAATATTCCATCCGTACGCTCAGCTAGTATGACCAGGCGGCAGCCGCAGGGAGCTGAGTGGGTTCCTCTTGGCTGCTTCAGGTGTTCTGGGTGGATCTCCATGGCCCCTCCAGCTGTAGGGAGGGGAGGGAGGGAGGGGAAGCGGGGCCTTCCGAGGGGCCAGGGGCAGGGTGGTCGGAAGAGCCTGCAAGCTCCACTGGGGTGCCGGTTTCCATGGAGGGCCATGGCGGAGAGGAGGAGGAGGAGGAGGAGGAGGAGGAGGAGGAGGAGGAGGAAGGGCCCGGAGGGCTTTCCTGGGCAGGAGGCCGCAGGCTTGAGTTCCTGAGCCCAGTCAGCGGACACCTGGCGCTCAGGTTGTCGGTGTGTGTGTGTGTGTGTGTGTGTGTGTGTGTGGTTTTGTCTCACCCTAAAAGGTGGGGGAGATGTCCTGGAGTGGCAGCCTCACCCCAGGCCAGGCGGGCAAAGGAGGGGAAAGGAGGTGGGCCAAGGAACGAACGCAGTAAGGGCCCTCACGGGTGGCCTGGGTCTTTCGCCTCGGAAATCGGGGTTTCTCCGTTGCCGCCTTCTTGTGGGGCTGGAACGGGGCTCGGGGTCATTGTCCCTCTGGATGAACCCTCTCCCTTGTCCCTGCTGCTCCCTAGGCACAGTTTGGCGCTTTGTTTCCACGGGTGCTCAGGTGGTTCCCAAAGGCCGCAAAGGAGGGGCTCGGATTAAGTTGCAGGAGAAAAAGATGCCTCCTGAGAGGTGGAGCTCCAGACACCCTCCAGTCTGCCCCAGGTGCTCTAGTTGAGCTGAAGAGGGTCCAGCTTCCCCTGCCTGCGCCCGCCTGCCCACCGGCCCTCCAGGTGGGGGAAGTGTCCCTGCGGGGAAGGCTGAAGAGTTACTATTCCTGCCCCACCAGTGTGGCTGGTGCCTGGGCTTGCCCTCCCCAGCGGAGAAAGCCTTGCCCAGCGGCCCTTTCTGGTGGTCACCGCAGGGCACCCATAGCGTGTGGGTGGCATAAGGGATGCCTTGGGGGTGGGGGTCCTGCTGTCCTTGGTGGCCATGGCTGAGAGGGAGGGTCCGGAGGCGGGTGGCCTCCCTCTTCTGCCCAAAGGGGGTGGGGTGGGGTGGACGGGACAGAGAGGCCCAGGGTGGCTCCCGAACCTTTTGCCCAGGCACCCGCCTCGCTTGTGGGGCAGGAATGGGGCCAGCGTGGCGCTAGGAGACGGCTCTTGGTTGGCCTTCCGTGGCAGGCGAGGGGTGGCCCGGCTGTGCTGTGGACGCGGTGAGATCCCCCAAAGGGGAGCCTCCGGGAACACCACCCCTTGCTTGCTCTCTTCTTCCATGGCTGCTAAAAATAAACCTCTAGTAGGTGATGCAAATTTTTTTTTGGGGGCAATGAGAAACCACCCAGCCAAGGCCGAAGGAGGAAAGGAGGCATGACTGACCTCTGACCTTTCCCAAGAGGTTTGTCCTCCTTGGCCTTTGCTCCGCCACCCCCCACAGCCAGACCCCCCCCGCCTGGCCTCTTCTCCCTCCTCCACCTTTCCCTTGAGGTGTGACGTGAGGGCGGGAGGAAGGGACCGAGGGGGCGGGTCTCCTCCAGGCACTGGAAAAGTGGGTGCCCTCCGTGGGTGCCCAGCAGAGGTCGGCGCTGAAAGCCCCTGCCCCCACCCCTGCGTTTGCAAGCTCTGCCTCCTCCCCCCCCCGCTTGCCAGTTCCCTGTTGGTGTTTGTGGGGCACAGCCCCTCCTCCTCTTGGCTGGGAGGCCTTGCCCTCCCTCAGCCACCCCCTGCCTCCCTGCCGTGTACTTTGCCAGACCTGCTTGAGCTTGGAGGCAGAAGTGGTGGTGGTGGGGGTGTCTGTGGTGCCAGAAGGTGCATCATCACACTGCTTGTCTTCTGCCCTGTGGGTGATGAACAGGTCCAGGCCAAAGGGGCTCCCCCCTCCCTGGCTGCCGGGCTCCCTGGGAGGGGGCCACCAGAAGACCTTGTTCAGCCGGAGGCCCAGAAGCAGGCAAAGGGGGCGCTGGGTGAAGGCGTGCCCTTGCAGGGAGGTCTGCCCTTGCGCGCCCAGCACTCCAGACTGGCCTGGTGGCTCCTATGCTGAGTCTGCCCTGGGGTGTGTGTGTGTGTGGGGGGGGAGAGAATCAACAGTGATGGCCTTCTTGGCCCCTTTGGCAGCTGATGGGCCCGCCTCTCAGTGGATGCCTTGCGGTTCCTCCTGCCCCCCCCCCCCGTGTCTTCCTGCCCGCGCGTGTTTTGGCAGGGAGAAGGTTCCCCATCTCCCCTCCGCTGTCCTGGGAAGGTTCCCCGTGAGCTGGTGAGGCTCTGGGGGAAGAGGGGTGCCTGTGGCAGCCGAGGGGCCCAGGGCGCCTGTCCAGCTTTTTCCAAAAGGATCCGCATGGAGGGATGCGGGCGCCGCCTGCCACAGAAGGCCCGGGCGATGGAGCAGGAAGGGGCCATCGGAGGCCGTCCCCTGGGCACGGACCTTCTGGGCACGGCTTCCGCCTCTTGCCCGTCCGGGCTTCCTTCTGTGGAGTGGCCTCTCCCTCCTCCCCCCACCCCTGCTCTTTCCCCATGTCCAGTCCGGATGCCCGGCTCCCTTCCCTGCCTGACCACCTGCCTACCTCTGCCGCAGTGACAGGAATAGTAACGCTGCAGCAGGACATTATAAATATTTATGCCCGCCCTCTCCTTGGGCGAGAGCGAGCAGCGTCGTCCTCGGGATGTCTGAGGCACCACGTTTTCTGGCAGATGGGCCGCGCTCCGCAGAATCAAGGCTGGCAGTCATGATGGGTGCAGCACACCTCTCTCTCTCTCTCTCACGTGCACACCCACACACCCACACGCACACAGAGTTGTCCAGCCTCTCTCACTGAACATGCACTCCGTTGGGCGGTTGTCTGGGTGTTGGTTTGCCCTCAGGTAGGAGTGGGTCACAGCCTCAGGCCAGAGTCAGGGCTGGTCCTGGGAGAACCAGCACCCCGGGCAAGGAGTGAATGTGTTCTGTGCCACATCAGTGGAAAAAGCAAACCCAATGCTAGGGATCATTAGGAAGGTATAGAAAACAAGTCAGCAAGTGTCATTTTGCCTCTTTATAAATCTATCCGTGAGGTCCCATCTGGAGTGTTGTGTACAGTTCCCGTCACCACCCCTCCAGAAGGATATTATGGAAATGGAAAAAGTACAGAGGAGGGCAACCAGAATGATTAGGAGACTGGAACACCTTCCTTACCATCTGAGGCTGCAACGGCTGGGCATCTTCCCTCTTGAACGAAGGCACCTAAGAGGGGACCTGACTGAAGTTTATAAAAGCATACATGCTGTGGGCAAAGTAGATAAGGAAAAGCTGTTTTCCCTATCGCACAACACTAGAACTAGGGGGCACTCCATGAAACTTTTGGGTGCTAGATCTCAAACAAATAAGAGAAAGTCCTTTTTCAGCCAGAGGATCACTGGTCTGTGGAACTCCCTGCCAGAAGAAGTGGTGACCGCTGTCAGCCTTGACAGCTTTAAGAAAGGATTGGACAAGTTCATGGAGAACAAGGGTATCCATAGCTATCATGATGGATGCCTAAGGACAACCTCCGGGTTGGAGAGATATGCCATCTGCAGGAATCATAAGCAGGTGAAGACATCTGCTTGGGAATACCCTGAAGCCAATGGTGAACTACTGTGTGAGACCGAATGCTGGTCTGGATGGGTGGTGGCCTGTTCCAGCAAGGCTATCCTTATGTTCTTATGAGTGTGATTGGGACCCCCTCCTCCCCGGGGGCTTTGCAGGGCCACCCAAAGAGACTGGGGTGTCTGGGACAGTTGTGATGGGGGCCTGCAGCTGGACAACATATGTGAATGTTCATCTGCCCCCCTTCTTGCCCTCAGATCAAGGGGAATTACCAAAGCACTTAATCCCAGTACACACACACACACACACACACACACACACACACACACACACACACACACACACACACACACACACACACACACACACACACACCCTTCCCCCTCAACACAGCAGCAGTTGGGGGTGTTGGGTGGGGAGATGAGATCATGCCTCTCCTGGGGTTACTGCCTCACCCTTCAGAATCGAATCTCTTCTGGCCAAGGCCCGTTCTCATCCCTGGGGCTCAGCTTCTCAGCTCTTCTGGTTTTGCCAGCTTCTGGCCTTGAAAGATATCTCAGAACCCCTGTCTTTTATTTTTTTTTTTTTTAAATCATGGAGGACGGGAGACATGCTGGAGAATATGAAGAGGAATAATTTTGCCCCTTTAGAAAGAACCAGGGAACAAGAGACCAGTCAGCCTGACCTCAATCCCAGGGAATATTGTGGAATAGATTATAAAGTAGCCACTCTGCAAAGCACATTGAAAACGATGCTGTAATAACTCAAAGCCAACATGGATTTATCAAGAACAAATTTTGCCTAATCTGATTTTGTCCCTGATAGACAGAGTATCTCTTGACTTCAGCAAAGTTTTTGGCAAGGTGCCCTTTGATATCCTCATTAGCAAGCTTACTAGGTATGGGTGGATCAAACAATTGTCAGGTGCGTACACAGCTGACTACAGATCCAAACCAAGAGTGCTTATCATTGGCTCTTTCTCAAACCAGGAGGAGGTGATAAATAGGGTACTCCAAGGCTCAGCCTTGGGCCTTGGTGCTGCTCCACATTTTTATTAATGATGGGGATGAGGGGAAGCCTGGAATAATTACGAGGTTTGCAGATGTCAGAAAACTGGATGGAACAGCTAATACCTTGGAAAACTACCATGAGTTGTTTTATACAAGCTGGCAGTATATAAATTTTAAATAGAATTAAAAAGTAAAGGAACAAAATTCAAAAAGATCCTGTTAGGCGTGAGCGCTGGGTTGGAAACAACAGAATGAAACTGAACGGGAATAAATGCAAAGTTCTACCCTGTGAGGGTACGGGCGGGTTACAAGTTACAAGATGGGGGATTCTTGGCTTAGTAATGCTGTGAGTGAGAAGGCCCTGGGAACTGTGGATCACCCAACTGAGTATGACCCACCAGTGTGATTTGGTTGCAGAAAAGGCAAATGCTCTCTTCTGGGAGGCATTAGCAGACGTTCAGGCTGCAGGGGAGGGGAATGCTAGGTTCCTTCTCCATTGGGCTGGCGTGGCCTCCTCTTGGCCCCTGTTTTTAGTCAAGCCCCAACAAATGAGAGCAGCCTTTCCAGGCAGTTCGTCTGCTGCAGCCTCTCACCTGGAACGTGGCAGCGACAGGGACTCCCTCGCTTGTGAGCGCTCTTGCAGTGGGAGGGCCTTGCTCTGCCTGCCTGCCCTGCCAGCAAAGAAACCCTCCTGAAAGCTGCAGACCGGGGGAGGGGGGCTTGGCTTGTACCCAACTTATCTCTCTTGCTGTCTAAATAAAAAAAATGCTTTCAATTTTTTTGTGACAATGCTGTTTGCAGTGGCTTAATTTGGGCCAACTAACCCCCCTTAACATGCTATTTAGCAGGCAGAATGCACACAAATGGTTTAATTAATCACCTATGACTCAAATTAACCTATGTTTTGTTTCACCCACCACTATGTAAAAATATTGGTTTAGGTGCCTGGCTATAGAGTCAAGGGCTGGGAGTTTGATGCCAACCCTCCCCTGCCCCCTTGATAGGGGCTGGGCTCCGTGATCCAGAGGGTCCCTCCCTTCCTCCAGCTCAGCCGTTCTAAGGTTATTCTTGTATTTATTCCCTGGCCGGGAAGGAGCCTCAAGTGATGCCCCAGGTGCATCTTGGTCCTCTGCCTCGTTTGACCCTTGATAATGGGCCATTTCAGGGCTCCACAGACGGCCAAGAGTCTTGCCTTGTGTGGTGCCAGGGCCGAGGAGGGGCCAAATGCCAAGCATTCGGTGGCACTGCCAGAGGGGTTTTGGTTGCCGAGAGCATTGGCACCGCACAGCCAGGTGGCAGGCCGTCCCTTCTGCCTGCAGGCTCTCCCCCTGCCAAATCCACTGGAAAGGCCCCAGAGCAAGCCCCCCCCCTTGACATTCAGGGTACCCCGTCTTCCAGGTTTAGGGTCCCATTGGGCTCTTCTGACCCCTGGTGCAGAACGGCTGTCCCTCGGCAACCGTGTGGCTCCAGACTTTGGCTTTGCTGGCACTCGGCTAAGAAGTCGGCAAGGCTCCCAAAGCCACGTCCTGATGGGCAGCTCTCAGGGAAAGGCAGCCTCGGCACCGCCACAGATTCTCCTCTTCGTGATGGCTTGCTCCCTCCTTGGCTGGCTTCTTCTTCCGCAGTCCCTTGCTTCCGGAAGCTCCTTCCAGGCGGCACATTCAGGAAACACTTGGGGCGGGCAGCCGGGTGGCGAATCTCCCCTTGGCACCCGCTGCAGCCCCAGGGCATCCGCCTAGTGTGCCCTTCCCACTCAGGCTGCCACTGGAAGCCCTTCTTTTAGACCCATATCATAATAATGGCCATTGTGTGCCAGGAAGCCAATTCCAGCTTATTGTGCCTAGAACAAACAAACTCAGAATACTCCTAAAATACTCTGAAGGGGTTGCCGTCTTCTTTGCCTGAGGTCCTGTGGACCAGCTCTTCTGCTGTTCTCTCTTAATCTGTTGTCTTTATTTATTTATTTATTTATTTATTCTGTTTTTTTTTATACTGCCCACCTAACCGAAGGCTACTTTGGGTGGTGAACAACAGTAAACAAAACATAATGCAATCACATGAAAACATCTTCAAATGATATTAAACATTAACAGAAATCAATAACATCAGTGATAAACAATAGGAAACACAGCAGGAAAATGCTCTGTTCTAATTTTCTTTTCAAGGTTCACCCATGGGGACAAGTTGCCCGCCTCCACTTTCTGTCCTTCTGAGAAGGCTGCAGGTGCAAAAACACAAGAGAAGAGGACGGGGAGGTGGGGGGCCGGACCCAGAGCAAGACTTAACCCTTCCTGCCAACGCTGCTTCTGACCTTTTCGGGCTTGGGAAGCGGAGCTGGAAGCACCAGGGCCAAGGATGGCTCTGTGGAAAGCAAGGTTTGCCCACCTCCAGTCTCCCGGGGGAGGGGGGCTTGGACTGGAGCTGCCAGGAGCCCCCAGAGAACCTGTTTTGGCAAGGCTAAGCCACGGAGGGCCGGTGCAGTGCCCCTCCCAAGGCCAACCTGGAAGGTTGTTGGTATCAGAGGGCTCCTTCCAGGGAGTGCTTTGCCCCTCAGGAAGAACTGTAAATGGACACAGAGGAATGTTTCTAGTGAGCAAACCCTCACATTAACATGATTTTAAAAAGAAAATACAGGTGATGAGAGTTTTAGAGGCTCTCCTTCCTGTTGGCCAAGGGAAAAACAAATGAATGGATCACAAACACAACACATCTAACATGTGACTTCCAGTTGCCTGCCTAAAGCCAGCAGGATATAACCTGCAGGCAAGGCTGTCCACAGGTCCCACGGAGGCCTGTCTGTGCCTTTTGACGTGTGAAGCCTCTTCTGTGGGGATTTCACCCAGAGATTTCATCCGGACCTGCGTTTACAAGGGAGTTGTTGGAAACCTCTTCAGTGTCAAGCACTAAAAGTGGACAAAAGTAATGTGTGGTTTTTATTATATTTATTTATTCAAAATATTTTACACTGCCTTATGCCCCCAAAAGGGGACTTTTTAGGAAATAAAAACTTTATCTATCAACTCATGGGCTCTGAATTATCCGTGACAGATCAGGAAAGAGATCTTGGTGTCCTGGTGGACAGCTCCATGAAGGTGTCTACCCAATGTGTGGCAGTGGTGAAGAAGGCCAATTCCATGCTAGGGATTATCAAAAAGGGGATTCAAAATAAAACAGCCAACATTATAATGCCATGTTACAAGACGACAGTGAAGCCACACCTGGAGTATTCTGCACATAGTAGAACTGGAAAAGGTGCAAAGAGAGCAACAAAATGATTACTGGGCTGGGGCACCTCCCTTATGAGGAAAGGCTGAAACATTTGGGGCTCTTTAGTCTGGAGAAAAGGCGCCTGAGGGGGGATATGATTGAGACATACAAAATAATACAGGGCATGAGTAAAGTGGATAGAGATCTCCCTCTCACAAAATACCAGAACTAGGGGACATCCCTAGTGAGAACAGACAAAAGAAAATATTCTATGATTCTATGAGATATCCAGTCTCATGCGCTCCCAGACACATTTGGTGGGGCCACTGTCAACATAGACAGTATCCACTGGTTCACCCAAATCCACTTGCCTGTTGACCTTTTCAAAGAATTCTAAAATGTTTGTCAGGCAAGACTTACCCTTACAAAAGCCATGCTGCTCTTCCCTCAGCAAGGCTTGTTCTTCTAAGAGTGTTTTAAGATTTTCTCTTGGATGAGGCTTTCCACCATCTTACCTGGGACAGATGTAAGGCTAACTGGCCTGTAGTTTCCCAGGTCCCCCCTCCTTCCTTTTTTAAAAATTGGTGTGACATCCACTATCCTCCAGTCCTCCAGCACTGTGGCCGATTTAAGAGACAAGTTGCATATTACCATTAAGAGATCCACAATTTCATTTCTCTGTTCCGTAATAACACTTGAGTGGATGCCATCTGGGCCCGGTGACTTGTTGATTTTCAATTTATCAATTAGTCCTAAAACATCCTCTCTTTTAACCTGTATTTGATTTAATTCAAGACAGGCCATTTGGGCAGCGGAATCTGCCCAAGGTCTTCTGTCGTGAAGACAGATGCAAAGAACTCATTTAATTTCTCTGTATTTTCCAAGTCCTCCTTAACCTCCCCTTTTCCTCCCTCACCATCCAGAGGGCCAACTGGCTTTCTGGCAGGTTTTCTACTTCTAACATAGTTAAAGAAGCTTTTATTATTTCCCTTTATATTGCTAGCCATGGGTTCCTCAAAGTATTTCTTTGCCTCTCTTATCATCTTCTTACATTTCTTTTGCCAGAGTTTGTGTTCCTTTATATTTTCCTCATTTGGGGAGGATTTCCATTTACAGAAAGACCTCTCCTTGCACTTTAGAGCCTCTCTAACTCCACTCGTTAACCATGCCAGCGCCCTCTTTGACTTAGATGAACTCTTTCTTTGTGGTATGCACTTGTGCTGGGCCTCTATTATTGTTGTTTTAAACAGGTTCCATGCACTCTGAAGAGATTGGATTCTTCCAACCTTCCCCTTCAATTTCTTTCTAACTAGTTTCCTCATCTGAGGGAAGTTTGCCCTTTGGAAATCAAGGGTTTTTATGTCTCATTTGCTTGACACTCTTCCTCCAACATGCATGGCAAAGGAGATTGCAGCATGGTCACTGTTCCCCAGAGGCTCAGTGAAATTCACATCCCTGACCAGGTCCTGAGTATCACACAGTATTAGATCCAGAGTTGCCTGTTCTCGGGTGGGCTCCATGACAAGTTGCTCTAAGGCACAGCCATTCAGCATGTCAAGAAACCCGGTTTCTCTTTCTTGCCCGGAGCTTGCATTGGCCCAGTCAATGTGGGGATAATTGAAGTCCTCCATGATTACTGTCCTGTCCCTCTTAGACACCTCCATGATTTGTCTCCTCATTTCATGGTCCCCCTCAAGTTTTTGATCTGGTGGACAATAGCACACCCGCACTATGACATTGCTCAATTTAACCCACAGTGATTCTACAGTGGAGTCAGACCCACCGTCAGTCTCCATAAGAGCCCCATGGCACAGTGGTTAAATGCCTGTACTCCAGGTAAAACTGTGCTTATGACCTGAGATTCAATCCCAGGTAGCAGGCTCAAGGTTCAGTCAGTGTTCCATCCTTCCGATGTCAGTAAAATGAGTACGCAGCTTGCTGGGGGTGGGGGGCAATGTGTAGCCTGCATACTGTAATTAAAAAACTGTAAACCGCCCAGAGACTACTTGAAGTGGTATGGAGCAGCATACAGTATAAGCAGAAGCAGAACACTTTCCCATTCTGCTGGATTTTACCCCTTCTTTGACGGAGATGGCCACTCCGCTTCTCTATCACTCCTGTAGAGTTTATAACCTGGGATTGTGGTATCCCAGTGGTCTGGACTAGATGGACCTTTGGCCTGATCCAGAATGGCTGTCTTCTTATGACCCAAGGCGGTTCATACCATTGAAAAGACTTTATTAAATTCTAAAACCAGTAAAGATTTTTCTCTCCAGGAAGCCTTTTTCTTAATAACTGACATGCTGAGATTTTTTTTTAAATGGATTGTAGCGTTCACTTATTTTAGATGCATTTTAGTATTGATTTTTTTTCTTTCAATATAATATTTTAAAAATTCTTTTTAAATATTTGTATGCTTACTGGTTTTTGCTTTTAAATATTGTATTTATGATTGACGCAAGGTGCCTTGAGTCCTTCTAAAGGAGAAAGGGGGGGGGATACAAACATTATAAAGAAATAAAATAAATTATTAAAATAAAAGGAAGACTTAATAACACTGTATTAAAACATTATGTAAAAGCATTACAAAAGACAGATTTAGAAGGACCAAACGTAAACCGTCACCTTGATTAGCTCCTACGGAGAAGCCTGCCTGAAGAGGAGGCGGTCATTAGGATCAGAGTCTTGACAGGTGCCATTTCCCTTTCCCTTTGGCTATTTGCCAGCCAGCGGGCGTCAAGGTGAACGGCAGCCTCTTAGAAGTCAAGCGAGGCCTCTACGAAGCCAACGACTGGTTTCCAGGGTGGAGGAAGAGCCACGCGTGGGAGGGCAGCCACAGTGAAAGGGGCCCCGCTGGGCTCCAGCTGCCCTCCTTCTGCCCTTTTCTTTTTCTTGCACAGCCGCTTTTCCTTGGCTTCCTTGGGGAGGGTTAGACGGGAAGGGGGCTGAGAGAGGCTGGGCCCAGTTGGCACCCCACAGCTGGAGGAGGGCTCAGCGTTGCCACCCGGCCATCCTGACCCCCACCAGAACACCCTCATTTCAAGATCAAAACACGTTGAGGAGCTGTACAGCCATCTCAAAAACCAAAGACAAAAGGAGAACAAGTCATACGTTTAGGCTACTAGAAAAATAACAAAAAAGTTGCTAATATTTCAAGGGCAAAATCCCTCTGCCTCAAAGCCGTACCAACAGGTTAAAACATGGGAAAAGATGGATTTGCCCGGAGTTATTTCTTTGATGTAAAGTCCTTGGCAAGATGGTAAAAAAGCCAGGTAGTTTCTTAGTTGAGGTCTGGAGCTTAAGATGTTCTGAGGTGGCATTTGAAGCAAAGGGTGGTTTTTTAATTGCCCCAGTCCTTCAAACAACATGTCAACATGGCACACTTTCACACACACTCCTCTTCCATGCGGCTGTTCGAGGCGAAAGGCCCCTTCTTGGGTACAGAAATGGGAGGGCCAATGTAGAAGACCCGTGCACATAATTTTGGGCTCTGGATAAAATTTGGAAAAGTCTGCTAGGTGCAGCCAATCGGATCAAATTAAAAGGAAATAAATTACTTTTGTATTTGATGTCAAGATCGTGAGCAGATTGCCAAAAAGGGGGAAGGAGGAAAAGAAAAGGGGGGAAAAAGCATCCCAGAACAGCACGCCTGAAAAGCACTCTCTCTCTGTGTGTGTGTGTGTGTGTGTGTGTGTGTGTGGTGTCGTTACAGTCGTGACCGACCCTTCGTGACCCCGTGTCCATGGAGTTTTTCTTGGCAGGAATCCTGGAGTGGTTTGCCAGTTCCTACTCCAGGCGCCTACAGCGCCTGGTATTCCCTGGTGGTCGCCCATCCAAGTACTAACCAGGGCCGACTCTGCTTAGCTTCTGAAATCAGGCGAGACCAGAGGTACTCAGGGCATCTAGGCAACTAAAAAGCACAATATAGTAGCACAAAACAATCCTTGCTGATTTGTGTGGAAGGATGTTGCAGATTCAGCCGCTCTCGGGACAAAACCGGAGGCTGGCAAGGGCCCTCCCAAGGCAGAGGAGGTCGGTGCCCAAACCAGCCTCCACGGGGCCTGCTCCTCCTCCTCCTCCTCCCCGCTGGGGCCTCCTGGACACCCCCGGGACCACAATCTGTGCACATCTGCCCAGCTCCTGGATGGGAAACCGAGCTGTTTTTTCAAAGAGGCTTCTAGTGATGGCGCCGCCGCCGGCTGCTTTTGGACTTAGACAGCCTCGTTTTGATACAACGACCTTTTTATCTCCATTGATCAGCTGCATCTTTGTTTCTTGATGCAAAACAAGCCTGAGTTTTGTTGCACCTTAAAAGGCTTTTATTTACCCCAAATTTTCATGGTCTGCAGCTCCCTTCGTCAGATGCATCTCAGGAGCTGGACACTCCTGTGGGTTTTCTTCGGCAGGCGTCAGGGCGGGGGTGGGGGAGGGTGGTGGTGACGAGCCGGATGGGTTGCCCATCCTTGGGCTTTGGCTGGAGGGAGGCCGGAGGAGCCCCAGGCACCGCTGGGAGTCCCAGGCCAGCCTCGAGGCAAAGGCAACCTTCAGGGCCAGCCTTTGGCCTTTCAGGGCCAGCTGGGCAGGAGGCTGGGCAGAAAAAGGCCCTGCCTGGTTAGGAAAGCAGGAGGGCTTGCCAGGGGGCTTGTGGTGGAACAGAGCGGGTGCCCTTGAGGGGGGAGGGGAGACCCCTTGGGTGGCCCCCCACCCTCCTCCTCTCTTCCAGGAGGGCCCTTGGGGCTGGAGCCTCCCCAGCATCAGGGGGCCCTCCACGCCTCCTGCCCTCCCCCCCCCGAGAAAGGGGTGAGCATCCAGAGGGGCCGCCTGGTACCTGCCGAGAATGGGGCTCCCGAGGGCTGGGGGCTGAGGGTTGCTCTCGCTTTTCTTTCTTTCTCCTCTGTGTGTGTGTGTGTGTGTGTGTGTGTGTGTGTGTGTGTGTGTGTGTGTGTGTGTGTGTGTGTGTGTGTGTGTGTGTGTGTGTGAAAGAGAGAGAGAGAGAGAGAGAGAGAGAGAGAGAGTGGCAGCGGGAGGAGGTGGCCACTGGCTCCCCTGATGGTCCTCTCTCTTTGTGTTTCCACCACGCAGAAGCCGGCCGCCGCCTGAGGAGCACATGCCCACCTCCGGACCGGACGGCCCCTTGCCCTGGCAGGAGGCAAAAGTCCCTCCGGTTCCACCTCTCTGAAGAAGGCCGGTAGGGCCACCGCCTGCTCCACCAGCGGGAACCTCACTCCTGGCCTGCCTCCAGAAGCCACAGAGACACCCCCCGGGGGGGGGCTGACAGGACAGCCCCTCCCTCCCTCCCTCCCTCCCTCCTCCCTTGGGTTCCTTTATGGCATCCCCCCCCGCCCACCTGCCCATCCTCTCCCCCACTCTGCCCGCCCCTGCCTTCCCCCTCCACCCTGATTCTGCCTCAGACATGACGGGGGGGGGGTCTATTTCTGGCTCGCAGTACTCTTTCTTCTCCTCCTCCTCTTTCTTTTGGTCTGGCAGCCGTGCCCCCCCTCTGCCCCCCTCCATACTTGCCATTGCTGGTGGTGCTGGTGGTTGAGTTCACCAACTGTACAATGCTCCCATTATGTTTCACCAACCCTCAAAATAAATGTTTTAATACAAATGTTGGGATCTTCTCTTTTTGGGTCATCTGGACACCTTCGCCAGCTACATGCAGTTCACTCTGTGCTACCTGGCCTCCACGTGGCTTTTGTATGGCTGGGGGGGTGGTTTTCTCCTGAGTAATGGCCCTCACCGCCCCAAGGCCATGGGAAGCGTCCCCTTTATCTTTTGGCAGTGTAAGGTGTGGAGGGCCAGGACATTCAAAGTTTGTGGTGTTTGTGGTTGAGGGCTGGGCAGAGGCTGCTGGATGCCCTCTGAGGTTACGAAGGACCAAGGTGAGCCCAGGTCCTTTCACAGCTGGCCAGCAGCCCTGGCTTCACAGGCCACGTGGCCACCTGACAAGTCTTGAGATGGGGATCGCACAGCCCTTTCAAGAGAGGCGGCGTGATGGAAGAGCACCACGGAAGATCATGAGAGGACCACCTGGCCTTTTTTGTTTGTTTTGTTTTGTTTTGTTTTTTGCAGGAGGGAACACCACGGCATGGCCAGAGCCCTGAAGCTGGCACAGTACTGGGATCGTGTGAGGTCAACAGGGAGCCTCCTTGGAGAAGGCTGCCCACCAGCTGACGTGGCCGGGGGGGGGAGCTCTCCTGCCGGTGCAACCTGGTTGAGGCTCGATGCCGCTGACATCCAGCCCCTCGGGGCGCCCGCACCAGGGACACCTCTCAGGTCTGGCTAGGAGACGCAATACGCCCGGGCCATGGCGCCTGCCCAGCTCAGGCTTAGGGTCACACATCTTAGGTTCCCCAGTGAAGCTTGCAGGGTCCAGTCTCTGTGCTGCCTTGTGAGCCAGGGGATGTCCCTGCTCCGGCCCCAGCCTTCTCAGCCCCCCTGGAAAGATTAGAACATAAGGAGAGCCATGCTGGATCAGGCCAAAGGCCCATCTAGTCCAGCTTCCTGTATCTCACAGCGGCCCCACCAGATGCATTTGGGAGCGCATGAGACTAGATATCTGTCTCCTGATACCACTCCCTGCATCTGGTCCTTGAACTACCCTGGTTTAAAGCCTGGAGATTACACGTCTCCATCATGGTTTGTAACCCGTGATGGACTTTTCCTCTAGGAATCTGTCCAATCCCCTTTTGAAGGCATCCAGGCCAGATGCCATCACCACATCCTGTGGCAGGGAGTTCCATAGACTTACAACGCGCTGGGTGAAAAAACATTTTCTTTTGTCAGCTCTTACTCTCCCAGCACTCAATTTGAGTGTATGTCCCCTAGTTCTGGTATTTTGAGAGAGGGAGAAGAGCTTCCCTCTATCCACTTTACTCATACCCTGCATTATTTTGTATGTCTCAATCATATCCCCCCTCAAGCGCCTTTTTTCCAGACTAAAGAGGCCCAATTGTTTTAGCCTTTCTTCATAAGGGAGGTGCACCAGGCCAGTAATCATTTTAGTCGCTCTCTTCTGCACCTTTTCCAGTTCCACTATGTCTTTCTTGAGATGAGGTGACCAGAATTGTACACAATACTCCAGGTGGAGCCTTACTATTGTTTTGTATAACGGCATTATAATGTTGGCTATTTTATTTTCAATCCCCTTTTTGATAATCCCTAGCATGGAATTGGCCTTCTTCACTGCTGCCACACATTGGGGAGACACCTTCATGGAGCTGTCCACCAACACACCAAGATCTCTTTCCTGATCCGCCACGGATAACTCAGAGCCCATGAGTTGATAGATGAAGTTTGGATTTTTTGCCCCAATATGCATTATTTTACATTTGGCTACATTAAAACGCATTTGCCATTTCTCAGCCCACTCCCCCAGTTTGGAGAGATCCTTCTGGAGTTCTTCACAATCTTCTCTGGTTTTTACCACACGGAAAAGTTTTGTGTCATCTGCAAACTTGGCCACCTCACAGTTTATCCCTGTCTCCAGGTCATTTATGAACAGATTGAAAAGCACCGGTCCCAGGACCGAGCCCTGGGGCACACCGCTTTTCACTTCTCTCCATTGTGAAAATTTCCCATTGACACCTACTCTTTGTTTCCGGGATCTCAACCAGTTCTCAATCCATAAGAGGACCTGCCCTCTTATCCCCTGACTATGCAATTTTCTCAGCAGCCTTTGGTGAGGAACTGTGTCAAAAGCCTTTTGAAAATCCAGATAGACTATATCCACCGGTTCACCCAAATCCACATGCCTGTTGACCTTTTCAAAAAATTCTAAAAGGTTTGTAAGACAAGATTTACCCTTACAGAAGCCATGCTGATTTTCTCTCAGCAAGGTTTGTTCTTTTATGTGTTTTAAGATTTTCTCTTGGATGAGGCCTTCCACCATCTTCCCTGGGACAGATGTAAGGCTAACCGGCCTGTAGTTTCCTGGGTCCCCCCTCCTTCCTTTTTTAAAAATTGGTGTGACATCTGCTATCCTCCAGTCCTCCGGCACTGTGGCCATTTTAAGAGACAAGTTGCATATAACCATTAAGATATCTGCAATTTCATTTCTCAGTTCCCTAATAACCCTTGGGTGGATGCCATCAGGGCCCGGTGACTTGTTAATCCTCAATTTATCAATTAGTCCTAAAACCTCCTCTCTTTTAACCTGTATTTGATTTAATTCTTTAGTCAAGAGGGGCGGCTCAGGCAGCGGAATCCGCTCAAGGTCCTCTGTCGTGAAGACAGACGCAAAGAACTCGTTCAATTTCTCTGCAATGTCCAAGTCCTCCTTAACCTCCCCTTTTCCTCCCTCACCATCCAGAGGCTCAATTGGTTCTCTGGCAGGTTTTCTACTTCTAACATATTTAAAGAAGCTTTTATTATTACCCTTTATATTGCTAGCCATGTGTTCCTCAAAGTCTTTCTTTGCCTCCCTTATCATCTTTTTACATTTCTTTTGCCAGAGTTTGTGTTCCTTTTTATTTTCCACGTTTGGGGAGGATTTCCATTTACAGAAGGACCTCTCCTTGTGCTTTAGAGCCTCTCTAACTCCACTCGTTAACCATGCCAGTGTCCTCTTGGACTTAAATGAGCTCTTCTTTCTTTGTGGTATGCACTTGTGCTGGGCCTCTATTATTGTTGTTTTAAACAGGCTCCATGCACTCTGAAGAGATTGGATTCTTCTAACCCTCCCCTTCAGTTTCTCTCTAACTAGTTTCCTCATCTGAGGGAAGTTTGCCCTTCGAAAATCAAGGGTTTTTATGTCTGATTTGGTTGACACTCTTCCTCCGACATGCATGGCAAAGGTAATTGCAGCATGGTCACTGTTCCCCAGAGGCTCAGTGACATTCACATCCCTGACGAGGTCCTGAGTATCACACAATATTAGATCTAGAGTTGCCTGTTCTCGGGTGGGCTCCATGACAATTTGCTCTAAGGCACAGTCATTCAGCAAGTCGAGAAACCCAGTTTCTCTTTCTTGCCCGGAGCTCGCATTGGCCCAGTCAATGTCGGGATAATTGAAGTCCCCCATGATTACTATCCTATCCCTCTTAGCCACCTCCATGATTTCTCTCCTCATTTCAAGGTTCCCCTCAAGTTTTTGATCTGGTGGACGATAGAATACTCCAACTATCACATCACTCTTTGGACCTGGTAGTTTAACCCACAGTGATTCTATGGTGGAGTCAGACCCTCTGTCAATCTCCATTCTGCTGGATTTTACATCTTCTTTGACATAGATGGCCACTCCTCCTCCAACCCGCCCCTCTCTATCCCTTCTATAGAGTTTATAGCCTGGGATTGCTGTGTCCCACTGGTTCTCCACATTCCACCAGGTTTCTGTTATGGCTATTATATCAATGATATCCCTAGCTGCCAGATGTTCAAGTTCTCCCATCTTTGCTCGGAGGCTTCAAGCATTGGCGTAGAAGCACTTGTACAGTGCGTCCTGCAACAGCTGCTGCCTTGTTCTTCTCCCCCCACAGCTTTTATTTTCAGTAGACGAACTGTCACATTCCGCTATTCTGCCAGTGTTAATACTTGCTATGTCATCTCTATGTGATTCTCTGCCCTCTCCAACCTCATTCCCCGAGGATGAGGTGTTCCGAACCAGATGCCACACAGCTCCTGTCGGCTTTCCCCCAGTTATCAGTTTAAAAGCTGCTCTGCTGCCTTTTTGAGGTTGAGTGCCAACAATCTGGTCCCATCATGATTCAAGTGCAACCCATCCCTCCTGAACAGGTTTGGCTTGTCCCAAAATGTTCTCCAGTTCCTGACAAATCTAAAGCCCTCCTCTCGACACCATCGCCTCATCCACGCATTGAGGCTTCTGAGTTCTGCCTGCCTGGCGGGACCTGCACGAGGAACAGGTAGCACTTCTGAAAATGCTACCTTGGAAGCCCGGGACTTCAATCTTCTACCTAGCAACCTGAATTTGGCTTCCAAGACTGACCACTTGGCCTTCCCGACATCATTGGTACCGACGTTCTCGCTAACAAGCTAGCTATATTTCTTTTTTTTTTTTAAATACGTTTTTATTAGAAAATTTTAGTATACAAAAAAAAAAGTCAAGTTCAAAACATTACCAATACAAAATCATTCTACCACTAAAATTTGGCTTCCCTCTGTTCTTCCCGTGGTTTTAGCGTTATTCATCTCCTAGCCTTCCTTTCAGACAAACCCCTTTATATACTTATAAAAAAGATTTGAAAAATAAGTAGTAATCCTTCGAGCTCTATCCTAATCCGGTAAGAGTCTTTAATTCCTTGCAATGAATCTCCATGTAGTTCTTAAATTTTTGCCAATCTTTTTGGAACTTCTGGTTGTCTTGATCCCTCAGTCTGTACGTCAGTCTGGCCATCTCTGCAAAGTCCAATATTTTCGCCCTCCATTCATCCAAAGATGGTATATACGTTGTCTTCCAATTCTGTGCCAGGAGCATTCGTGCCGCTGCTGTTGCATATAGAAATAGAGTCCTATCTGCTCCTTTAATTTCATTATCCACCAACCCTAACAGAAAAAATTCAGGTCGTTTTGGGAATGTACACTTTAACATCTTTTTGAGTTCATCATATATCAATGCCCAGTACTCTTTCACTTTCTCACAGGTCCACCACATATGATAAAAATCACCTTGTTTCTCTTTACATTTCCAGCAGTGGTCATCTTTCATCCTATACATCTTTGCTAACTTTGTTGGGGTAATATACCACCTATACATCATTTTCAACAGATTTTCTTTTATCAAAGTACATGCGGTAAACTTCATATTCTTTTTCCACAGTCTTTCCCACACATCTAACTCAATATTATGACCCAGATCCATAGCCCATTTTACCATACATTCTTTAACTTATTCATCTTTTAGATTCAACTCCAACAAAAAATTATATAATCTAGTCAACAATTTCTTTTTTGGGCCCGTGATTATGGTTTGGAACTTAGATTCCTTCTCTCCAAACCCAAACACCTTTCTATCTTTCTGAAAAATGTCATTTAGTTGATGGTACTGAAACCAGCCTGTTAACTTCTCTTTCAACATATCATAAGACTTCAGTCTAGGACCTTTTTCTGAAAAGAATAACACATCACCATAGGTGATCCCCACTCCTTCTTTATCTTTCCTCTTGATCACCAATGCCTCAATCATAACCATCTCGGTGTATGTCTCTCTAAGAGGGGTTTCAACCATTCCCAGACCTGAAGTAGTGACTTTCTAATTACATGATTCATAAAACTTTTATGTACTTTCACTTTGTCATACCAAAGATAAGCGTGCCAACCAAATCTGTTATCATGACCTTCTAAATCCAATAGATCCTCATCAACTAAAGTAATCCAATCTTTTATCCAACCGAGGCAGGCCACTTCGTAATACAATCTCAGGTCTGGCATGGCAAATCCTCCCCTTTCCTTGGCATCTGTTAGTAATTTAAATCTTATTCTGGGTCTTTTACCTTGCCAGACAAATTTGGACAATGTCTTCTGCCATTCCTTAAAGTGGCCTATTCCTCTAAGTATTGTGATCATTTGAAATAGGAATAACAACCTTGGTAGCACGTTCATCTTTATCACCGAAATTCTTCCCATCAACGACAAGTTCAATCTATTCCATGTTTCCAGATCTTTCTTAATCGAGTTCCATACCATATTATAATTATCCTCAAAGAGATTTAAGTTCGTAAGAGATAAGTTAATTCCCAAATATTTAACTTTTTTCACCACTGAGAGGGCGGACAATTTTTCAAATTCTTCGCAATCTTTCTTTGTTACATTTTTCAATAAGACCTTCGTCTTATTCTTATTTAGTTTGAAACCGGCTAGATTACCAAATTCCTCAATTATTTTCATCACCTCAGTAATACTTTCTTTTGGATTCTCTAACGTCAGAACTAAATAATCAGCAAACGCTTTTAATTTATATTCCTTATCCCCCACACATATACCTTTAATTGTCCCCATGTCCCTCAGTTTGACTAACAATACTTCCAATACAGTAATAAATCACAATGGGGACAATGGGCACCCTTGTCTCGTACCTTTCCCAATCGGGAAACTTTCTGTTATCACATTATTAATCAATAAACTTGCTTTCTGTTCCTTATATATTGCATTAACACCGTTCCAAAACTTTTTTCCCACTCCCATGTTTTCCCATGTTTTAGGAAATGGGCCTATAATTTTTAACATCTGTTGTGTCTGAGTTCTCCTTTGGAATCAGTGTTATATACGCCTCCTTCCAGGTGTTAGGTATGACTCCTTTTTCTAGAACTTCATTCATAACCTCCACCATTATTGGTAACATTTCTTCTGACAATTTTTTGTAATATTTTGCAGTCAGACCGTCTGGGCCCGGTGATTTTCCAATTTTCGCCCTCTCTATTGCACTTTGTACTTCATGTGGGGTAATTTTCTCACTCAATATCGACACTTGGTTTGTTGAGATTTTTTTCAATCCGTTCTTTTTTAAATATCTGTCAATCTGTTCCGGATTCTCTTTTTTCTTCGTATATAAATTTCTGTAGAAATTCCGAAACACCTTTACAATTTCTCTTGGATCTTCCACTAATTTTTGGTCTACTACTAATTTGTTCACAACCTTTTGTTTTTGCTTCCATTTCAGCTGCCAAGCCAGCAGTTTCCCTACTTTATTTGCCGATTCAAAATCTCTTTGTCTCATCATCTTTACCTTCCACTCAATTTCTTGATTGAAAATCATCGACAGCTGAGTTTGAAGCATCTTTAATTTTTGAATCCATTTCTGTTCCTTTGGCTTCTCCACCAGTTTCTTCTCTGTCTCTACCAATTCTTTTAAAATCTCATTTTGCTTCTTTTCTTTCTGTTTCTTCTGATACGCATTTCTTTGAATAAAGAGGCCTCGCATAACAGCCTTACTAGCATCCCATACCACATTTGTTGGTGTTTTCTCTTCCAGTTATTTTTCAAATAGTCTCTGAAAGTTTTTTCGCTATCTGCAAAGTCTCAGTCTCATCCAGTAAACTTTCATTCAACCTCCAACGGTATAATCCATGCATTTTTGTTTTAATTTCCATCACCATTGCATTATGATCTGAGATCGTTTTGGGTAAAATTTCCACTTTTGTCACTCTATGTGAGATATCATTAGGGACAAATATATAATCAATTCTCCCCCAACTCTGGTTCGGTTCAGAAAAAAAGATAAACTGTTTTTCCATTGGATGTCTCAGTCTCCAAATATCGGTCCATCCAAAATTTTCAACTAAGTCATAAAAAGATTTTGGTAATTTCCCTTCTGAACCTTTCTTTTTCTGAGATCTATCCAAATCTGGCATCATTACACCATTACAGTCTCCCATCAGAAAGAGTTTTTCATCCATATAATCTAACAGTTTTTGTTCTACCTCTCTGTAAAATTCTGATTTCCTTTCATTTGGCGCGTAAATGCCTACAATAAAAAATTTTTCAGATTGCCAAGTGATTTGTACCATCAGAAATCTTCCCTCTTCATCTTTCATAATCAACTTAGGTTCCAATTTATGTTTTGCATATATCACCACTCCTCTTTTCTTCAGTTTATCAGACGATACAAATTCTTGTCCCAAAATTTTGTTTTTTAGAATCTTCGTATGTTTCATTGCAACATGTGTTTCTTGCAGGCAAATCAAGTCCAGATTTTCTTTCTTCAATAAGTGCGTAATTCTGTTTCTCTTGGTTTTTTCATTCAGACCATTAACATTCCAAGTCAATACTCTCAGCGCCATTGTAAATTTCAAATTAAATATATTTTTATCAATCTCTATTCAAATATTGGCCATAGCTAAATCCGCTTTACCTTCTTCCTCCTCAGAGAGTTCTAACTCCTCCTCTTCTTCCTCTTCTTCTTCTTCAGGTGATTTATCACCCTCTTTCGATGGTTTCCTGTACCCAAGCTCTTCTCCATATTTTCTCAGAAATTTACCTATTTCCGACTCAGATATTATTTTAAATCTTTTCATCTTGTAAATGAAGGATAGACCTTCTGGGAACTCCCAGCGAAATCTCAAACCATTTCTTCTCAGCGTTTCTGCCAGAGATTTATAACTTCCTCTTCTTCTCAAGAAATGGAGAGGAATCTCCTTGTATATCAGAATCTGTTGTCCATCAATCACAAACCGATTGTCATAGCTATGTTTCAGGATTCTATCTCGCACGGCCATAGATGTCAATGACACAATAACGTCGCCTGGTGTCTTCTTCGCTCTCAATTTCTTTGATCTGACTGCAATTCTGAACACTTGGGAGATTGCATCAGCTACTTCCTGTTCTTGCCATCCAAGCCACTTCGCCAGTTCCGTTATTACTTTGGCCTTAATATCTTCTCCTTCCTCCCATGGAATCAAACGGAAACGAAGATTCTGTTGCCTTTGTCTCATTTCAAGAAAAGCAAGCTCCTCAGCCATTTTCCTTTGCGTAATCTCTACTTCTGACACTCCTGTTCTATTCCTCTCTGTTTCTTCTCTGCATTGTTTAACCTCTGTCTGCACTTTCTTCACTTTAGCTTCTATATTCTTTGTTTTCACCGTTAAGTCCTTCACTTGAGCTGAGAGCTCCCCAACTGCCTCTTTAATTTGTTTCTGCATGTCTTCCTTTAATTCTGACAACTTCTGATCCATACTTTGTTCACTTTTTTCAAATTCTCTCCTTATATGTATCATTAATCCTTCCCATTCTTTGCCCTCCTCTTGTCTGGAATCTCTTCTCTGTGTTAAAGGTGTCGTCTTCTTCTTCTCTGCCATCACAATTTTTATTAACTTCTATTCCAATAGGACACAATTTAACCACGTATTAAAGTTAGTTCATTCAATAAACCACAATAACCTTCAACCAATCGAGCCCGGGACTTCAATCTTCTACCTAGCAACCTGAATTTGGCTTCCAAGACTGACCGCTTGGCCTTCCCGACATCATTGGTACCGACGTGTACCATGACCACTGGCTCCTTCCCAGTTCTCTCTAACAAGCTATCTATATTTCTGGTGATGTCTGCAACCTTTGCACCCGGCAGGCAAGTGACCATCCGGTTATCATGCTCCTCACAAATCCATCCCTCCGTATTTCTAATGATAGAATCCCCTAGCACAATGAGCTTCTCTCCTGCAGCCTGCGCATCAACATGTACCTGATCTTGTATCTCATCAATAGTGATGAGGGAGAGATCCTCCGGTGGAACCACTTCTTCCTCTATGTGTGCATCATGAGGTGTGCTGAGGGAAAGAGCTTCAAATTGATTGTGCAAGATGAGACTCTCTGAGCGATGCCTTGGCCTTCTACTCCTTTGAGTCATTTTCCTCCACCCATCCACCTCCTGAGTTGGGGGAGTGACTTCCTCCTCTGAAGTGTGCCCTGTCTCTTCTTGGACCTGGATAGTCTCTTCCGCTCTGTCCAGGAACTGCTCAAGCTCCTTAATATGTTGCTGGTCCACTATGCGAGCCTCTAGCTGCTGGACCTTCTCTTCCAATAGCGCTACCAGCTTGCACTTGCAGCAGATGTAGTTCTGCACACGCTCTGTCAAGATAACAAACATGGCACAAGTACTGCAGGTAACTACAGCTGCTCCCTCCAACTCCATTTTAACGATTACAATAAAATGTATTCAAGGTCTCAAAAATGTAAACTTGCACTTTTTTTTTAAATCTAGTAAGACTCTTTACTTCTTTTATTGTTTAGTCAAAATCTAACAGTGTAGGGGCCGCTAAAGCACCTCTACTCCAATTGCAAGCACGTCAGGAAGTGTAGGATCTCCTGAGGAGTTTCTTGGCTTGGGAACTGAATTAAACCCAGAAATATATATATATATATATATATATATATATATATATATATATATATATATATATTTGTTTTCGTAGATTTTCACGGGTATAGGTATGCATGTTAGGGTGGATTCGGGTTTCTTCCCGTGTAGAAATCTGGTTGTTTTGGCGACGTTTCGACGAGGTCTCACTCGTCATCTTCAGGCTGGTGTTCTGGCTTCTTTCTTCTTGAAGCAAAGTGTGGTCTCAGTTGAAGTCCTTCTATAAATACTGTTGGGGGGGTGTGGTTTGCTTGCTCTGTTGCTGATTGCAGGTTGCTTTGTTCCTTTGTTTTTTTGTGATCTGCTGTGTGGCTGAGGCGATCGTTAAGGGATTAACTGCTGATGGCTGTTTAGATGGCTGTTTACATGCTGGTGGGTTAGATGGCTGGTAGGTTCTGGCAGTATCCTGGGCTTTGGTGGAGTGGGGTCCTGTGTCTTGTGAATTCATTTTGGTCTGGCTACGTGTCTGTGGTCTCCCAATGTTTTTTTGGGGTGTGTGAGTGTGCTCCATGTGGTGACTGGAGTGGGGTGCCGCAGTAGATGGTGCAGTCGTGGTTTTGTTATTGGATGGTGGTTTCGTTTCATCTGTGGGAAGGGTCTGGGTTTGTGTTTGGTGTGGATGGAAGGTGGTGGCATCTTGTGTCCTTTTGGACCTGGTGTCAGTCTTTGTGACAGAGGCTCGTCTGTTGACCAGGGCTAGTTTCCAGATGTCAGGCAAGCGGGAGGTGTCATCACGTTTATTCATGTTGTTTGGGTGTTTCTCTATTTCAATGGCTTCCATGATTATTCGACTGTTGAAGTGTTCAGTTTTGGAGATGAGTTTGGTTCTTTCAAAGTCAATTTCATGACCTGTTGTTTTTATGTGCTGGAAGAGAGAGGAAGATTTTTCTTCTTTTTGACTGCGTTCTTGTGTTCTGCGATGCGTGCGCTTATTCTCCTGTTTGTTTGTCCGATGTATGTGGCTGGACAGACTTTGCATGGTATTTCGTAGACTCCTTGGTTTTCTAGCTCAATCTTGTCTTTGGGGTTTCTTAAGATGTTGGCTATTTTTTGGTCGGTGCAAAAGGCTGTCTTGATATTGTGTTTGTGGAGAATTTTGCTGATTTTGTCTGTGGTGCCTTTGATGTAAGGGAGGAGGGCGGTGCCGTTGTTCTCTTCTGTTTCTTGGTTCTTGGGGGTGTTTCCTTTTGGATTAGTTTGGTGATGGTGTTTTTTGGAATCCGTTCGCAATTAAAACATTCGAGAGAGTGTGTAATTCAGTTTTTAGGTGGTCTTTGTCAGCGAGGCGTTTGGTTCTGGAGATGAGGGTTTTGCTACGGAGTTGATCTGTGCAGGGTGGTGGTGTGATTGTGCATTTAAGTAGCGGTTTGTATGTGTTTTTTTCTGGTAGATGGTATGTCCTAAGGAGCCGTCGGGTTTTTGTAGATTAGGACGTCCAGGAAGGGAAGTTGGTTGTTGGCTTCTATTTCCATAGTGAATTGTATTTTGGGGTGTAGGCTGTTGAGATGTGTGAGGAAGTTGTTCAGTTTATCTTTCCCGTGTGGCCAGATAACAAAGGTGTCGTCAACATATCTGAGCCAGAGTTTGGGTTTATGTTCGGACTTCTGTAACGCGTTGGTTTCAAAGTGTTCCATATATAGGTTTGCGATGACCGGTGAGAGGGGTGATCCATGGGTGCTCCTTCTATCTGTTTGTATCTTTGTCCATTGTGGATGAAGTATGTGTTGGTTAGGCAGTGGTTGGTCAGATCTAGGATGTGCTTGGGGGTTGTATTTGTTGTGGATAGCTGTCAAGGCTTCTTGAATGGGCACTTGTGTGAAGAGCGAAACAACATCGAAGCTCACGAGTAGGTCATTGGGTTGTAGGTCTTGTTTCTTTATAATTTCTATGAAGTGGAACGAGTTTTGTACGTATGAAGTGATGGATTCTGCATAGGGCTGGAGTTGTTTGGCAAGAAATTTGGCGAGGTTTTGTAGAGGTGAGCCTATGGAGCTGACTATGGGTCTGAGAGGTGTTCCTTCTTTGTGAATCTTGGGAGGCCGTAGAGCTTGGGGCATCTGGATGATTTCTCTCTGGGGATGATGCTTGGCTTGATTTCTTCACTTAAGGGAGAGGCTTTTATTTTGGCTTTGGTGGTTTTTTTCCAGGTAGGTGGTGGGGTCTGTGTTCAAAGGTATGTAAGCAGGGTCTTGTAGTAGGTTGGATAATTTGGCTTGGTAGTCGGATGTGTTCATCACCACTGTGGCATTGCCTTTGTCTGCTGGGAGAATGATTATGTTGTTGTCTTTCCTCAGGTTGGAGAGGGCTTTTTGTTCTTCTTTGTGTAAATTGCTTCTGGGTGGTTTGCTGGAGCAGAGGACATTGGTGACTTCGAGTCTGATTTTGTTGGCTTCATCTGGGTTGATTTTGGTTAGGCTGGCTTCCACTCCGCATATGATGTTTTCGGTGGGGATGTGTCTGGGGGCGATTGCAAAGTTGAATCCTTTGGAAAGGACTTTGGTCTCTGCGATGGTGAGTGTCCTGTCTGATATGTTGTGAACTGTTTGTTTCATGGGCTGTTGTGTGGGGGGGTTGGGCTTCTGGCGTTTTTCCAGTTTGTGGAGTTTGTTGGTGTGTGTGTCTGTCTTGTGGGAGGTCTCTGTTTCAGCTCTCCAGGCGGAGAGCTGAAACCCGAATCCACCCTAACATGCATATATATATATATATATATATATATATATATATATATATGTTTTCGTAGATTTTCACGGGTATAGGTATGCATGTTAGGGTGGATTCGGGTTTCTTCCCGTGTAGAAATCTGGTTGTTTTGGCGACGTTTCGACGAGGTCTCACTCGTCATCTTCAGGCTGGTGTTCTGGCTTCTTTCTTCTTGAAGCAAAGTGTGGTCTCAGTTGAAGTCCTTCTATAAATACTGCTGGGGGGGTGTGGTTTGCTTGCTCTGTTGCTGATTGTAGGTTCCTTTGTTCCTTTGTTCTTTTGTGATCTGCTGTGTGGCTGAGACGATCGTTAAGGGATTAACTGCTGGTGGCTGTTTAGATGGCTGTTTAGATGCTGGTGGGTTAGATGGCTGGTAGGTTCTGGCAGTATCCTGGGCTTTGGTGGAGTGGGGTCCTGTGTCTTGTGAATTCATTTTGGTCTGGCTACGTGTCTGTGGTCTCCCAATGTTTTTTTGGGGTGTGTGAGTGTGCTCCATGTGGTGACTGGAGTGGGGTGCCGCAGTAGATGGTGCAGTCGTGGTTTTGTTATTGGATGGTGGTTTCGTTTCATCTGTGGGAAGGGTCTGGGTTTGTGTTTGGTGTGGATGGAAGGTGGTGGCATCTTGTGTCCTTTTGGACCTGGTGTCAACTAGCCCTGGTCAACAGACGAGCCTCTGTCACAAAGACTGACATATATATATGCATGTTAGGGTGGATTCGGGTTTCTTCCCGTGTAGAAATCTGGTTGTTTTGGCCAAAACAACCAGATTTCTACACGGGAAGAAACCCGAATCCACCCTAACATGCATACCTATACCCGTGAAAATCTACGAAAACAAATATATATATATATATATATATATATATATATATATATATATATATATATATATATATATATATATATATATATATATATATATATATATATATATATATTAGTTTGCATGCGCCGTAAGGCGCGTGCTGCTGGTAGCAGCTATTTAAAGCTAAAACTCCGCCCCTTGCTCCTGCAAAAAGAAGAAGTTAGCTCTGCCCTTTGGCCGTGTGCTCCCCTGACCAGCTCCTTCCTCTCTGCTGCTCTGCCAGAAGAGGACCTTGAGACTGCTGGTAGCAGCTATTTAAAGCTAAAACTCCGCCCCTTGCTCCTGCAAAAAGAAGAAGTTAGCTCTGCCCTTTGGCCGTGTGCTCCTCTGACCAGCTCCTTCCTCTCCTGCTGCTCTAGATTCCTAGATTTCTCACCACCTCTGGGGCTGATGGGTTCCCTTCTCCTACTGTTCTAACAGTTTGGGGAGTTTTCCTGATCTTCAGCTGAAATCTGGCTTCCTGTAAACTGAGCCTCCTGTTGTCGTTACTGTGTGTCCGGCACTTGGGGAGAGTTAATGATGAGAACCGTTCCCTCCCGGCCTTCCTCTGCGGGTCTCCTGCCTTCCCAGGGTTTGGCAGGGTTGGGTCTCCTGCCTCCCCATAGCCTCCTCTTCGCAAGGCTAAACATGACCAGTTTTTTCCACTGCAAGACATGGCCTCTCTCTCTCTCTCTCTCTCTCTCTCTCTCTCTCTCTCTCTCTCACTCACACACACACACACACACACACACACACACACACACACACACACACACACACACACACACACACACACACACACACACACACCGACCACACTTGCTGTGGGTGGCCAACTTTGCGGATGACACAAAATTTTTCCGTGTGGTAAAAACCAGAGAAGATTGTGAAGAACTCCAGAAGGATCTCTCCAAACTGGGGGAATGGGCTACGAAATGGCAAATGCGTTTTAATGTAGCCAAATGTAAAGTAATGCATATTGGGGCAAAAATTCCAAGCTTTATCTATCAACTCATGGGCTCTGAGTTATCCGTGACGGACCAGGAAAGAGATCTTGGTGTGTTGGTGGACAGCTCCATGAAGGTGTCTACACAATGTGTGGCAGCGGTGAAGAAGGGCAATTCCATGCTAGGGATTATCAAAAAGGGGATTGAAAATAAAACAGCCAACATTATAATGCCATTGTACAAAACAATAGTAAGGCCCCACCTGGAGTATTGTGTACAATTCTGGTCTCCGCATCTCAAGAAAGACATAGTGGAACTGGAAAAGGTGCAGAAGAGAGCGACTAAAATGATTACTGAGCTGGGGCACCTCCCTTATGAGGAAAGGCTAAAACATTTGGGCCTCTTTAGTCTGGAAAAAAGGTGCCTGAGGGGGGATATGATTGAGACGTACAAAATAATGCAGGGCATGAGTCAAGTGGATAGAGGGAAGCTCTTCTCCCTCTCACAAAATACCAGAACTAGGGGACATACACCCAAATTGAGGGCTGGAAGAGTAAGAACAGACAAAAGAAAATATTTTTCCCCCAGCGCGTTGTTAGTCTGTGGAACTCTCTGCCGCAGGATGTGGTGATGGCATATGGCCTGGATGCCTTCAAAAGGGGATTGGACAGATTCCTGGAGGAAAAGTCCATCACAGGTTACAAACCATGAGGGAGATGTGTAATCTCCAGGCTTGAAACCGGGGTACTTCAAGGGCCAGATGCAGGGGGCAGTGGGATCAGGAAACAGAGATCTAGTCTTGTGCATGCCCAGAGGCATCTGGTGGGGCCACTTGTGAGATCCAGGAACGTGGACTAGATGGGCCTTTGGCCTCATCCAGCAGGGCTCTTCTTAGGTTCTTATGAAAGGAGGCTTGCATGGACTGCATCCTGAACCTGCTTTTCTCCCTACTTGCCTTGGCCCCTCGCACGCCTTTGTAAGGGAGGAAGGGCTGCTCCCCTTCAGGCATTTTGCTCACGATACTAAGGAACACCAGCTATGTGTCTGATTCATTTATGTAACAGGTAAGTCCTGACAGGTTACGGCTCTAGCCCACAAGCGAAAACAAGGAGGAAGCTCCTCAGGGTCACAGGGCAGCTGTAAATTGCTTTGGAGGGAGCTTCATCCATCTTCAGCTCAGGTGAATTATTAAGGGATTGCTGACAATTACAAGTTACGACTATCTTAATAAGAGAGCAGGCTTTTCCCTTGCAGCAGAAGCTGGATTTTGTAAATGGGAAACAGCCTTCCATGCCAGGAGGTTCCCTGCCTGAGAAGGTGGGCCGGTGGCCGCTGGCATAACTAGGGAGGGGCAGAAGAGTGCATTTGCCCTGGGGTGTGCAGAAATATGGGGGCGCCTGGAGAGGGAGCAGGAGCAGGAAACCTTATGCCATCCCACCAGCAATCCTTCTTTTGCCCTGCTAAGGCTCGGCGATAGTTAGACAGGGGGAAATTAGGAGAGGGAAGCAGGCCAGGGGATTTTTCTTTCTGTTGATTGCTCTCCCCCCTCCCCCGCTAAGGCTTGGCGTGCAAAGGAGGTGTTGCTTGGAAAAAGATCCCTTTGCCTGCTTCCCTCTCCTCCTTTCCCCAGGCTAACCATCACCATTTGCCGAGCTTTATGGAGGGTTGTAGAGGAGGGGAAGTGTGCTACAGAGGTGATGCTTGGGGAGAAATCACCTGCTTGGCACTATTCACATGCTTTGTGGTTTGCACAGGAGAGCCTTGTCTGGGAGACCCCTGAAGAGAACATGAGAAAGAGGGGCCCTTCTCCCCCTCCCCCACTTTCCCCCCAGAATCAGGCACCCCTGGCTCGGTGGGAGAAACACAGTTGAAAGGGAGGAGGAGATGCAAAAACTGACTTTTGTCCCCGGGCGCTCCAAACCCTAGCTACACGTCTGCCAGTGGGTGGGCTTTTGTGGTGTTTGGGAAGGGGTCAGGGTTGGGTATTTTCTAAAGCCATGACAGCAGGTCGGGGGCGGAGTGGTTTCCACGTGGTCCTCCTTCCCCCACATCTGGATGGGAGGGTTGGGGGGCTGAAGGTCCTTGAAGTGGACTTCCCCTCCCCCCAATCCAGACACTGTCCCTCCCTGCTTTTGCCCAGGCACTCCTGTCTTACACCTGCCCCATCTGCCCCCTCCCCTCTGCCTGCCTGCCTACCTACATGCCCACGCAGCCACCACAAGCCATGCCCTCTTTGTTTGTGGACAGCAGCCTGACCAGGCCACCGCTTCTGTGCCGGGCTGCTCGAGGGCCACCACGCCTAACCCTGAGTCCAGCCATCAAGGCCTCCATCTCTTCCTCACACAATCCGCCCTGACAAACATGGCTCCTGCCTCACCCCCTGCAACACCTGAGCATTCCTTGTCCTCCCAGGGGGGCTTTTCTTTTCTTTTTCTTTTTTTGCATGGCCTGGCTTGTGGTGATTCCCTTGGCCACCCCCCCCCCCGACACCAGAGTCCGGCCAGCTTTGCCTCCCTGCCTTTTCCTCTTCTCTTCTCTTCTCTTCTCTTCTCTTCTCTTCTCTTCTCTTCTCTTCTCTTCTCTTCTCTTCTCTTCTCTTCTCTTCTCTTCCTTCCTTCTTTCTTCCCATCACCAGCTGTCTCTTTTCTTCCTTCCGTATCTGAAGGATGGGAGGTTAGAAGCTCTTAAAAGAGATTCACCCCCAGCCCCAGCCCCAGCCCCACGCCCAGGCCTCTCTTTCCCTTTGGCTTTCTGTTCTCTCTGCTCAGCGGGGGGAGAGTGACCCATAAAGGGTGGCCTCCCGGAGGGAGGGATTGGGGGGGGGTTGAGGAGAAACCTCCAACAGTGGTCCCACACCAGGGTCCAATGTGGATGTGGTGGGGCCTTTCCAACAAGTCCCCCCCCTCCCTCTAAAAGGGTGGGGGGTGCCCCCCCCGCCCAATGGGTCCCCAAGATCCAGCTTCTGCCGGTGGATCCTGTTCTCCCCCCCTTTTGCCAACTTGCACCTTTGAAAGCTAGGAGGCAGGAGGTGGGGGTGGAAACCCCTCCCCCCAAAGGGACCCCACAGTGCAAAGATTTACAGCACACCCACCCACAGGGGCCAAAATCTAGCCCAGGTGTAGCCCCTCCCTGCCTCTTTGCCAAGGGGCCTTAGCTTTCCCTGAAAAAAATAGTTATCTAAGCAAAAAGACATTTAATTACCCAACAATTAGGAGCAGATCGAGGAGGCGGCACTGGAAGAGGTGGGGGTGGGGAAATGTCACCCTGGTGAGGACTGGCACTTTCCTGTGTACTCATCGCCACCCACCTGGCCTGTTGCCCTCAATGGGCCTCCCTCATTAATGAAGACAAACACCTTGTAGGCGGAGCAGGAGGGCTGTTGCGGGGGGGGGGGTTCTTCAACAAAGAGGTGTTTTGACAACATTGAATTTGCCTTCTCCCCGGGGACCCCGGGCTGGTGGTATTATTCACACTCATAATTTGCACCTGGAGTATTGTGTACAATTCTGGTCACCGCATCTCAAGAAAGACATAGTGGGACTGGAAAAGGTGCAAAAGAGAGCAACTAAAATGATTACTGGGCTGGGGCACCTCCCTTATGAGGAAAGGCTAAAACATTTGGGCCTCTTTAGTCTGGAAAAAAGGCGCTTGAGTGAGACATACAAAATAATGCAGGGCATGAGTCAAGTGGATAGAGGGACACTTCTCCCTCTCACAAAATACCAGAACTAGGGGAGAGTAAGAACAGACAAAAGAAAATTTTTTTCACCCAGCGTGTTGTTAGTCTGTGGAACTCCCTTCCACAGGATGTGGTGATGGCATCTGGCCTGGATGCCTTCAAAAGGGGATTGGACAGATTCCTGGAGGAAAAGTCCATCATAGGTGACAAACCATGAGGGAGATGTGTCATCTCCAGGCTTAAAAACCAGGGTACTTCAAGGGCCAGATGTGGGCGGGGGGGCGGTATCAGGAGACAGATATCTAGACTTGTGCGCTCCCAGACGCATCTGGTGGGGCCACTGTGAGATACAGGAAGCTGGACTAGATGGGCCTTTGGCGTGATCCAGCAGGGCTCTTCTTATGTTCTTATGTTCTTAGCCAGCTGTCCCCTCTTGTCACTGTGCCTTTATTCCACCTTAGGGGCAGGAATTTGGATGTGTGAAGGGGCAGGGCTGTAGGGCATGTGGTGTTACAAGTTTGCCAGCACCCTAACCCTGCACTGCATTTCTGGTGGAACACCAGGATCCTTCCTTCCTTCCTTCCTTCCTTCCTTCCTTCCTTCCTTCCTTCCTTCCTTCCTTCCTTCCTTCCTTCCTTCCTTCCTTCCTTCAAGAAGTGCAGCATCCCTTTGGGGCCTGTCTTGTCAGGAGCTAAAGCCCTACTTATGCTCTTCATCTCTACTTGTTTTGTTCTTTGTGTTGCCAACGGGATGCCTCGTGGACCAGGGGCTGCTGGACGCGTTCGCCTGGACCCAGCGCCTTGGTTGGGCTGAAGTGGGCCCAAGGCATGCCAGGGGTGCGGAGTTGCCCTCCTCTTGGGTGGAGAATGTGTTGCTCCTGAGGATCCAATCAGGACGGAGCTGGATGCAGCTCAGATTCCAGCTGGAACATCTAGGAGGGCCTTTGACTGATGGCTGGAACCCTCTTTCATGCACAGCCCTGTGCTGAAATTAGACCTGCACTCAGCCAGAAAGATTCCACAAGCATCTAAAGCAATAGTGAAAGAAAGAAAGAAAGAAAGAAAGAAAGAAAGAAAGAAAGAAAGAAAGAAAGAAAGAAAGAAAGAAAGAAAAAAAAAGTAAGGAAGTTAGGAAGTTTCCATGAGAAGTTGTGTATGTATTTTGGCCTGCCAAACAATGTCACAATTCAAAAGGAAAACACCCTGAAGGCATTTGGCTTTGAAGAATTTTGCCCTCTTCATGTTCTGCCAAAATCCTGCTTAACTTTGCAGACAGGAGAGCCGAGGCAAGGAGTCTTTGTAGTGTTCTTGTGCATTTAAGGAAGGCATCCCTTAAGGATCTACTAAATTCTGATACACATACAGTCACACACAGAGAGAGAGGGCTGGAGAGTTTTCTAAGTCATTGGAAGAAAAACCAGCTCAGCTGTGAAGCCACCTGTTCACAGAAAACCTCAGCCCAGGACTTCCAAGGGGCTCCGAGGGCGGGTGGTAGAGGAAAGGCCAAGGAAAACCATATTCCCCCCCAGCTCCCCTCCCCAGGAGCATTTCTGGAAGTCTGTGCCTTCCTCCTGGGAGGATGAGTACCGCCTGGCCCACCCAAAAGTCCCTGTTCACATGTCACCATTTGATGGGAGGGATGGCGGCTCAGCGTGAAGAGAAGAGAAGGATCTTCTTCATCAACTTTTAATTCTGTTCTATTTTTTTCTAACTTCAAAACGGAAAGAGAGAAAGATGGTGGTGGTGGTGGTGGTGATGATGGGGGGGGAGGGTGAGCATACAAAGGGAACTGAGACCTGCTTGCCCTGAGCTCTCCAGTGTGGCTTCCATTTGAGGGCACTTGAATGGCTTCCGTTCTCCCTCTGCCCGGGGAAAACTGGCTCTTGTGGTTCCAAGCCAGGGCCCAGCACCCACCCTCATCCACTCCAAGGGGGCACCTGTTCTGAACCATTTAGAGGCAGGCCGGAGGGCCCCCTGAAAACCCAGGCTTGCAGTGTGGGTCTCTCCTTGGGGCCAGCCCTGATGAGCCACATGAGTGCATTTGCCATGCAACCATTCCAGTGGCCACACCAGCGACACCTCGCGGGAGAATCCTCAGCTTCTCAGGTCTTCTGGGGAGGCCCTTCTCTCTCTCTCTCTCTCTCTCTCTCTCTCTCTCTCTCTCTCTCTCTCTCTCTCTCTGTTCTACCTCCATCCCATGCTCCTCTTGGGGAGGACACAAGGGAGGGCCCCCATCCGCAGCTGCTCCCAGGCTTTGGCTCCTTCCACTGGCAGGCACAGACCCTCCTCACCAGGCACTGAGTCACCCCAGGAATGCTAAGTCTCCACTTACTGGTTTTAAGTGTTCTAAAATTGATTGTTTTAATCTTGATGTATGTCTGATTTTTTAAAATGTGACGTTTAAATGGTGTTTTAAAATGTCTTATTTTGCCCATTGAGAGCTGCCATGGGTCCCTGCCGTGGGGAGAAAGGTGGTCCTTAAACGACATAAATGCATACCCCCATTCTTTGCAATGGCAGACCTAGGGATGGTGTTGGATGCCTTCAATGACGTTGCCTTTGGGCAAATGTGGCGTGCTCTCCTTGGGGCTGCCCTAGAAGAGTGTCTGGGGCCTTCAGGGAGTCCAGGCGCCGCCTGAGGGAGGTCAGTTCAAGGGAGCTCCCAGAGTCATGGTTGCGACACAGCTTCCCTGGCTCTGGGTTCAGTTCCAAGGGCAGCTGAGAGGGTGGCCATAATCAAGTCTGCTGTCACTTGGACCAGGTGTCCATTGGACCACCCTCAGCGCGCCCCCGCCCCTATTCCTGAAGTCAGATGGAGGTGGTGCCATCTGAGGAAGAGTCCTCTCCCACCCCAAGGTAGCCTGGGCGTGGTGATCATTGGAGGAGACCTGATTGGGTAGGAGTCCAAGGATGGACGGACGGACGGACAGACACTCTGGGTTTGTTGAGCGAATAGGCAGCTTTTCCTCCCTCCCCCTCCCTGTTTCCCAAGCCCTCTCCAGAAGCACCGAAGGAGGACGTTTGGCAAGATGCAGAGACGAAGACAGAGCAGGGTTGGTGGTGGTGGTTCCTCTGGGCTGCTCAGTGACCGACAGCGTTGCCTCCCAGGTATGTCTCAACAGTTTCTTGGAACTGGTGCGGATAGCTTTCGGTCCTTTCCTGGGTGGCCCAACACCGAACTGGTCATTTATGGCACTAAGAATCTGCTTTTCTGAATACAGCAGAGCACCTTATTTCTCTCCACTAGTGCTGCGAGGAACGTCTCCTTCTCTGTTGCCCGCTATAGCCTCAGGGAGGCCCCATCTTGGCCATGAAGGACCCAGGGATGAGGGCAGGAGGCCCCGCAGGAGACACCACCAAGGCTTTGCTCTGTGTGTGTGTGGGGGCTGAGAGTGATTGTGCCCCTGCCCCGCCCCCACCATCCCTGTTGCACACAGAGCAATGCAGCCCATAACTCCCTTGTAGTGTGGGAATAAATTTAAATGGGAACCAAGAGAGATCAGTGTTTATTATGCCAGTGTAGCAAAGTTAAACATCTCAGGCAGAATATAGCACTCCTGGTGTATATTAACACCTTCAAGTATCCCTTTAGCTCTTGTTTGAAGTATGCTGAGGAATCTATAAATATTTTGCTTTTAAAACCTGTCATTTCCTACCAAAGCTGCATAGAGAACCCTGTAATGGAGGAGATGCTTTTAAGCCATGAAGACTGTGGAAGAAAACCAGAGTATCCTGATGAACTTGATCTCCTTGCATTTCCTTTGAGAATGGGTGCCCTTCTTTCCATTTGCATTTCCTGGTGTTACCAGTTTCCTCTGGAAGTTGGAAGTATTTTTGATACTCCACACCTCCACCAGCAAGGCCATGGCTAAGGACTCATACTTTATGGGTGTTGGGAAGGTTGTAAAGGTGGGTCATTGTCCACCTAACGAGCCTATAGGGCCCATTGTCCACCTAACAAGCATATTCAGACCATTGTTCATCCTATGAGCCTATTTCAGACCAGGGTGACAAAAGGTCAAAGCTGACTATAAGATGGAGAACTCAACTAGCTTTATTCAGACTGACAAAGCTGTTTGGATGAGCAGCAAAACCTTTCTATGGCTGTTACTTCACGAACCGCTCGCTATCGATCGTTTCAGTCCGCACGCCCCTCCTTTTTGGCTGCGATGCCACCCCGACCACGCCCCCTTTACCGTGCTCCAACTGGGGCAAGTGGTGCCCCTGCCAGTTGCCGGGAATCTTTTCGCTTCGCATCTCGCTTCGCTCCCAACGTGACGTGTGGACTCAGGTTTTTTTTATTTTTATTTTTTAAATATCCAAACTCTGCAAACGACCCTTTCGGCTTCCAAACTGAAGATGCTCGGCGCGGCGAGAAGCAGTAACTGCGCGCGCGCGTGCGCTCCAACTCGGCAACGCGCCCTCAAGCCCGATCACCTCCGTCCCCTCGTGGGACGCCCAGGGAGTTCCGCTGCCGGGCGATCCGGTCGGGTCTGCATCAGAGGGAGGACTTGAAAATCATACCGCACACCCTCCGGGAGCGAGAAGGGAATGGGGAGGGAGGAAAGACGCATCCAAAGGGGAGAGGTTGGGCAGGAGTCCCTTACCCTGCTGGCTTTCAAGTCTCCCCACGTAAGGGGGGGGGTTCAAGCCCGCTTCTCTCCACCACCAGATTAGACACATAACCAGCTCTGTCGGAAATGACAGCCAAGTATTGATGCATCGATACGCCGAGTTTTTTTTTTTTTTTTTTTTAAAGGATGGGAACAAGCGAACGTTGCAAAGCAGCGTCCTAATGCGAAGGGAGCACGTGAGGTAGTAATCGATTCGGTAGTAAAAATGCAGCGCGTGAGCACTGATAAACAGGGGTGGGATCGAAGGGAGACCACGTGACCGCCACCGAATTCACAGCGAAGGCAAGGTCGGTTCGAAGCGAGGCACTTCGTGAAGTAACGGCCTATCTCTCAAGAAAAAGAAGTCCAGTTGCCATGACACAACTTCCAGATAAACTCACCTGGATGACTGAGAATCTTCACAGACATATTTGCAGTTTCCTGTCCCTCCTCTCCAATGCCCCCACCCCTTGTGTGTGTGTGTGCGCGCTTCACTGCCACTCCCCACTTTCCTTGCTTTCCCTTAGAATGCAAAGCCTCCAGCTTCTTGGGTGACCCACGGATGGAGGGGCAGGTCCTGGGCTAGAAAGGGAGACCAACGATTCACCAAAAAAAAAAAAAAAAAAAACACCACCTATTGAGAATGGGGGAGTGCCAAGTGGTTGTGCCTTACAAGGCAGAGGTTCACCCACCATCCCACGTGCACACTTGGCCAGCACTAGTGTCAGGTAGTTAAAGGGTTAACCTCAATGCCCAGAAAGAGCAAGAGAGGAGTTGAGGCAAAAATTAGGTCAGACTCAGTGGCTGGTTTTCTATTGCCGTCTATTTGCAATATTTACAGCTCACACAGGTTCCCATAGGATTCAGAGTTCCATCCAGTAGCATAAGAACTTCAGCTACTCATCATCTTCATCAGAGTCGATACACCAGCTTACATCAAAGACTAACCCTAACCCTAACCCTAAACAGCCCCAGCACTCTGGCTAAACAGCCTTGTCTCACAGCACCCCTTGCACAACAGCAACCTGGGCTAACAGCATCCCCAGCTAGCAGCAAGAACATATATTGCCTCTTGCATGACATATAGTGTAGATAGATAGATAGATAGATAGATAGATAGATAGATAGATAGATAGATAGATACTCTTTCCAATCATGTTTCCACTTTTCATACCACATGATACAATAATGCTTTTTCCTCTCCATGCTTCTGAACTCCGCTCTTGCGACCTTGGACATTAAACCTTCCGGTCAAGGCCATCTTCCAAGCCAGCTCCAGTCCTCAACTGGACTCAATTATCACTTAATTGCAAGTTGAAAAACTTTTTTTCAGAACATTATAGCAAAACGATCTGACAATTAGGCAGAGCCTGATAGCTTCACGGGTTCCTGGAACTTCTTCTTCCCGCCTGCCATCCTGGGGAGACCTTGCAGATTCTCTAGTGGAGGAACGGGGCTTCCCTGTCCTATAAAGGTGGGGGTGGGGGAGAGACTCCCAGTGGGACCAGGATGAACCTACAGTCTCTTATGGCTGAACAGTTTGCAACACCAGGGCAAGGTTTTTGAGAAGCCTCGGAGGCGGAGGTAGGAAGAGCTGAGTGTCACGCTGGGGGAGCCCTCTGCCTTGGCCGCCGGGCCAGCTCCAGGCATTCAGGAGACGCCCAGGATATTCTGCCCACCAGGGCCTTCCTCTTCTAAGAGGTGGATCTGCCCTTTCAGTGGCTGAGCTCCCCAGAAGGGACTTTGCACCAGGTTCCTCCTCCTCTGGAACTGACCCTGAACATACTTTGACCTCTCTGGTCAACTCCGCAGCTGAGGTTCCTGTCCCGGTGGCAGAGAAGAGCTGCAGGGTGCGGGGGGGGGGGATAGTTCCCATTCTGGAGGTAAGCTGGCCTGGCCGGTGAGGCTCCTTCTTCCCAGTCCCCAAACGGCCCCTGAGGTTTCCCAGCATGTGCATGGCTCTCTTCTCTCGTGCCGCCACAACTCCTGGTGCGCACACAGTGCCTGCCCTGAGAGTGGAGCGTCTGCCTCCTTATCCCAAGGGGAAGCCCAGCCTGCGTGGCCCTGTCATTTGGGTTTCCTGTTGAGAATTCCTCAAGGTTCTCCATAGACTTTTCTCATTTAAAAGAAGGTTACAGGAGGCTGTAAGTACAGCAATAAGCCAGAAAGGTCACTGCTGTGAAAGCCTTGGGGGGGGGAGGGGGGCAGGATCAGAAGTGCAAGGGAGGGGAGGGAAAGGGAGGTAGGCGGGTGAGGGCAGATTCCGGGCAGTGCCTCCTGGCACTCAGCATCAGGCCTGAGACACACACACACACCCTCCACAAACACCCTGGGAGGGTTCTTCTTCGGACCAAGTCGATACCTCCTGGGACGGGGATCGGGGATCGGTGGAGCACCGGTGAAGTTCTCCTAAAGGTGGTCCTGCTTGGGGGGGGGAGAGACTCTCCACTTCTCCCATGTGGTCTCCAGGGGATGCCTTCAGAACCCAAGGGGTTTTTGCAGGAGGTCCTCCCTGTTTGCTCAGCCGTCACTCCTAGCTCATGGAAGCAAGACTGGGCCCAAGAAGCCCCACCACTGACCCACTGTCTGTCCATCTGTCCGTCTGTCATGCCTGGCCAAGGACACGGCCCGTTTCTCCCCCAGCGGTTTTGGCAGGTCCAGCTCCTTGCTGTGGAGGCGGAAGAGCCCTCTTGGCACCTGGTCCGAGTGTGTCTGCTCTTTGTACGAATCGCTTTTATTATTGTGTTTAATAAATGTTCCCATTTTGCCTTGCTCAGACAGCACACAGGAGACTCTCCAGACCTCTACACGAAGACAAAGCATTGGAACAATCAGGAAAATCCAAAGTATGAATCAGCGTTTCTCTTTCCTCTCGTAGCAAGCCAGCCAGCCAGCGTGTGGGGGGAGAGGTGGTGGCCCCTGTTTCATTCGGAGGGAGGAAGGGCACCGAGGGCAAGGCAGGAGCTGAGCCCCCTGCACCCCCTGACAGGGTCAATGCCTTTAGAGGTCCTTGAGAGTCCGAGATATCTGCTCGTGCCTTGTGCCATCGCTCGCCCGCTCACAGTGGGGGGTGTTTGAAAACCAAAACCAAACCATTTATTTTCACTTGAAAACATACCTTTTAAAAGCAGTATGAATTTATGTTGTTTTTAGTTGTAAACCGCCCAGAGTTCCACTTTGGAAGATGGGCGGTATATAAATGTAAATAAATAAATGTCTTGGTCTAATTTTTGTTCTGCCTGGGGCGGGTGTGGCTGGAAGGGGCAAACGGGGGGGGGGCAGAAAAGGGCAAAAGGCAGGCTTCCTCCTTCCGACCCTCTCGGTTGTAGGCCTGAGCGTTCCGCCTTCTGGGAGATGGATCCACAGCCACACCAGCCAGGCGGGAGAGCCAAACACAGAAGGAGAAGGGCCACCGGTGGTGGATGTCACGGGGAGGGGGGGAGGGGGAGACTGCCTTCTATTCAAAGATGTCTCAGAGGATTGTCTTCCTCCCCAAGGTGTCCTGAGCCACTGGAAGGGCTGACTGGCCCAGGCCTGATCGGAAGCGGGCGGGGAAGGAGAGAGAAGGGAGAGCCACCCGTCATCCACTGGGAGCAGCCACATCCAGGCAGTGGCCGACCCAGCCACAGGCAGGTGCCTGCCCAGGAGCCCACCGCCCAGCCGTTCTCCCGGCTCAAAGGCAGGGCATGGGGGGCCAGCCTTGGCCTAAGGCAGGCACCCTTCCCTGTTCGGCCTGCTTTATAAAGGAGCAGGCGCAGTTAGACACAGATCTGTGGCCTTCTACTCTGTCACGAGAGGGGCCACCCACCCTTTGCCCTGTAGCTCTCACTGGGACCAATGGCTTCTCCTTGTTCTAAAACCATCTCAGGTGTCCCTCATTATCACGGATGCAGCCCCCCAAGGTCCTGAATACCCCCCCCAGGACCAATTGCAACCACCCCACCCACCGCCTGCTTTATGAGCAAGCCAGCCTCCACAGCTGCTTCTATTGCTGAGGCAGTTCAAAGCAATGGGCTATGTCACTTGTCCCACTCTCCCCAACTACCGCCCAGATGATCAGCATGCTGGCTAGTGGGGCATTCAAAGTGGGAGGGCTACGGCAAGGTCCCCCACTCCCCCCCACCCACTGCCCAGATGGTCGGGGTGCCAGGTGCAGCCGAGCGGGGCAATTTAAAACAGGGGGGTTGCAGCAAGGTCTCCCACTCCCTCCATGGCCCTGAGGCCCCACCCCTGCTCCTCCTCCCCCTGCCCACCTGCCTTCCTTGTGTGGCTGCCGCCTGTGTTATTGTAGTGGTGAGGAATGAAGGGGGCAGGGGGAGGCAGCGCCAGCCAGCCTTCCGAGCCAGAGCAACCATGGCAGTGGACCGCTGGAGGAATGGACGGCAGGTGATTGAGGGGGAAACAGAGCTACTTCCCGCCCACCCAGCCCCCTCTGAGCTGCTGCCTTGCTCCATGGAGCGAGGGAGGGGAGAAGGGAGCAGAGCTATGGCTGGAGGCTGAAGCTGCCACCACCATCACTGGGTTGGAGACCAGTGAGGAGGAGGTGGCGGAGAAAGAAGAGAAGGGAAGAGAAGGCCAACAGTGGCCTGGGCCTGGTTCCTGGGAGGCTGGCGGGGCTGCATTTGTCCCCGGTTGATGATGGGCGGGCTGGTGAGCCAAGAGAGCACTGCAGCCTGCCTGGGCTCTGTCAGTGAGCGGGCTGCAGGTGCCTCCCCTCCCTTCTTCCCAGCCCTTGCTACCTCCCTCCCTCACTTGCAGCGCACCAAGTCGGGCTGGGCTGGGCCAGGCCAAGAGAGGAGGTAGCCTTCCCTCTGGGGCACAGTGAGGATGTGATGGCCAGGGCACACAGCTGGATCTGCATGCAGTGGCACCAGCCTTGCACCCTTGCTGTGGCTGCTGCTCCTCATCCTGAGTGGCTGCCCAGAAGGTGATGAGGGGCCTGAGTTTGCCTGGACTGCCGCCTCCTTCCGGACACAATGAAGGAAGGAAGGAAGGAAGGAAGGAAGGAAGGAAGGAAGGAAGGAAGGAAGGAAGGAAGGAAGGAAGGAAGGAAGGAAGGAAGGAAGGAGGAGGAGGAGGAGGAGGAGGAGGAGGAAGAGGCGCAGCAGAGGGATCCCAGCGGTGTCACCTCAGGGTGGTGATCTGGAGCAGGAGGCATTGCTGGGGCCCCGGAGAGACACTGATCATGGGCCAATCCGTGTCGGCCTTTTTTTTTTTTTTTTTTTTTTTTTTTGGACTGTGGTCCAGTCCCCAGTGGTGTCTGGGACATGGTGAACCGGCCCGCTGTTTGAAAACTTTGAGGACCCCTGCCTTATATGGTCTCTGGCTGTCCTGCCCTCCTTCGGCCAGACTCTTCAGTGGGCATTGGTGGGGGCTGGTGGGGCAGGGTTATAATAATATCTCAGTGGGTGGCACAGTGTCCCCCTCTGCCCAACTGGCCACTGTGCCACCCCAACTTCCTCTAGGAGGAGCTCAAGGATGGGCATTGAATGGATGGTCAATTTGGGGAGGGGAGAGAGGGAGCACGAGATAGTCTTTAAAGACTTTTGCTCAGCCAAAAAGTGGTGATTTAGTAAGCTATTAAAACAAGAAAATAATTCTTTTTTTAAAAAAATAAAAAGATGGTCTAAAAAGCCAAAAGTCAATGAGACCATAAATTCTAGCAAGTTAAATATGACATCATGTTCTCCTGCTTGAAAGGGAATTTGAGGGATGACAAGAAGCCAGAAGAATTAATGAAAAAGACATTATTTTGAAAAATGCCTTTGGAAGATTTGAGGGGCTGGAAGGGCCTTTAAAGGGCCAATGCAGAAGGCAAGGGAAGAAACCCAGGCGTCATCCCAGGGGGGAATGGCTGGGCGTTTCCCTATCCCTGCTTCTCAAGGAGGAATCGGGTTGCAGAGATGACCTCTATGGGGCGCAGTGGGGAGTGCTCAGGGTCCTCAACAGGGGCAGCCACATGAAGTGGACAATCTCAAAGGGGCCAGAAGAAGGTACTTGGTGGTTGGGGTGGGTAGGTGGTGGTTGGGGTGGTTGGGGTAGGGGCCGGGAAACCCCATCCCAGGGGGACTGAGAAAGTGGTCTGGTTTGAGTCCACCCTTCCCTGGAGCTAACTGAAGTGCTGAATCCCCATTCCTCCCTCCCACACAGGTTCAGCACTCTGGATAGCTCTGGCAAAGTGTCCATGAAAAAACAGACTCTGAGCACTGGTGAAACTGGAGCCACCCGAGCCAGTTGGTGGACAGTGGGACACCTCTGGAATAGGCCAGGGGAAGGCAGCAGGCAAGGTCTTTCTCAGAAGGGGGGGGGCTGAGAAGGTGCCAGGGAAGGCCCTGAGAAGACGGGTTGGATGAGGAACCTCCGGTCCAAGGTGGCTGTGTCAGGAAAGCACCCCCTCCCTTCCCAAAGGGACTGGGCCTAGGGCAAAGGCAACATTTGTTAGTTTGTTTACACTATTTTTAGCCCACCTTTCTCCTTATCAAGGACCCCAGGCAGCTTACATTATGAAAGGGCAATGTTAAAAAGTGGAAAGCAATAGATGTGCAAACATTTCACCATCATCACCACCACCACCACCACCCCTTCGCAAGGTTCCCCCACTGGCCTCATGGCAAAGAGGAAGGACCGTAGGAGAAAGCATTAAGGTTCCATGCCTCTCGGTGTTTGCTTGCAAGTGGATCTTAAGGGGTAAGACACCTGCACTCCCTTGAGTGGACTTGGCCCCACTGTTGAAGGTCTACCTCCTCCTCCTCCAGCACCCATAAAATGTAGGGCCCCGCAGCCTGTAACTCTCCATGCATGCCACTCCACTCCCATGGACTGAGGAGCGGTCTGAATCTGCAGGTAGAGGGTGGGTGGGTGGGGGCTTCTGCCACCCTTAAAGTGAACCTCCCCCCCCATGTCTTGTCCCCCCTCCCAGGAGGAGGTTGTTCTCCTTCCCTTTTGTCCATTTCAAGTGCCAATTTAAGTTTTGCCATTCCACGCTGGCTGCCAATTCCGGGCTTATTTGGTCTCCGACAAATATTACATCTAATTTCCTGCTGTAATCCATTTAATTGCTGGAAGAAATGAAACAGCTGGCAAGGCAGAGCCTATGCGCCGTACAGCCCCATGGCTGCTTTCTGCTCTACAAGGAGGGCTGGCCATTCCAGGGCAGCCAGGGTGCGGGGGGGGCACCTCACAAAGAAGCCTGTGGGATGCAAAGCCCCTGGTTTGCCCCAAGTGCCCCTGTTGGGAAGGTGGGCTGTGCAAGGCTCAGAGGGTGGGCCCTGCTGTCCCCCCTCTTTGCAGAGGGAGAGACAGTGGGTCTTCCCAGGAGGACAGCCTCTGCTGTTTTCTTTGGTGCAGGTTGGAGGCCTCTCTCTTTCCCTCGAGGGTTTGTGAAATGCCCTTCGTGAAGAGAAAGGCAGTCCCAGAACAGTGACCACAGAAAATTAGACAGCTAACTATCCTACAGGAATACTCACAATGACGCAGAATCACAGTATTGTTCCAGAACATGTGCTGAGTGTCAATTAGGTAACAAAGGCAGCATGCAAGCACAGCACACTCCTAAGAGAGACTTAACTAAGTTAAGCAAAACCTCAGCCCATGTTTGTTCTCATCACTCTGCAATCCAGACCTGGTAAGCGAATTCACCAATCAGGCCTCACCTCATTCTGAACCTTTTTGAAGAGAGCAACTTTCCCAAAGTAACTTCACTTGCCCCCCTGCCCCCCCCTTTTCTCTCCAGCCAAAGCCAGTGTTGCTAAGGAGCTTGCGCAAGGCTGGAGGTGTTCAAGAGAAAACAGAACCACAACATGTCATTGGTTTGGGCTTTGATTTGGGCCCCTGCCTTGAGCAAGGAGTTCCAACACCCATTGCTCTGTGATTCTATGAAGCTCCCCTCCAGGCCTGATTCTGGCCTTTGCAAATGACTTCTTAGGCCCACTCCTTCCAGGGCACAAGCAAAGATGGGCCTGCCTTTCAGAGGTCACCTCCAATGATCATCGCTCCTCCCGGAAACCCAGCGTATTAAGCCAAATCAGGAAGCGCAGCCAGCTCTTTATGTCCGACTGACAGGGTCCCCGCTTGGACCCTGAGCGCTCCGAGGAGTCTCTCGTCACCATCTCTCGTAACCTTTCAAGAAAGTCTGCCCTGTGCCTTCCGTGCTGTCAAGCTCTGTGACCCCACGGCATCTCCATGTGTGTGTGTGTGGGGGACACCTCGCTGGAGGTGTTCCCCTCACCTCCTCTGATCTAGGCTGCGATATAAGCTGCAAATGCCGGGTGCTGATGCCCCCTCTCTTGGAGAGGAGAGGCCTTCTTCCTTTGCCCCTCTCCTCACGCAAGGGGCGCCTGTGGCTCCCTGCCCCCTCCCCTCGCCACCCCTTCCTGCCAGCTCCCATAGCTCTCAGGACTTCTCCGCAGGGGTTGCTGGCAGGCGTCCTTTCTCGGGTGAAGAACCCTGCTGGGTGTGATTTTGCTTCCTGCAGGCGGCTAGAGGTGCTATGGAGCCTCCTGATAGTCCAGGCCAGGATTGGCTCGCTCGGCTGGTCCGCGTGGGGTAAGTTGGGTCTCGGCCCACATTGTTGCCAGGTGGAAGGACTCTGCTGAGCCACAAGCAGCTGCACGGGAGAGCCAAGCAGCACTGGCCCCGTTTATCCTCTGCCCACAGCAAGGCTGCTGAACCACGTTGGCCGTGGCCCTTCGGACAGGGGAGGGGCGAGAGAGTGCTGAGCGGACTTTGCAGAAGGCTAGAGGCAGTCCTGATCATTTCACTAATGCTGCTGGGCCTTCCTGCATCCAGCACCTGAGAAATTCATTCATTCATTCATTCATTCATTCATTCATTCATTCATTCATTCAACTTATATGCTGCCTGGTAGTGCGATACACACTCTCTGGGCAACTAACAACTGATAAATAATCCACAAAAGAGAAAAACACCAGTTATAAGCATTAACAGCAATAAATAGCAAACCATAAACGGACCACATATCTTGCTGAATCCTAAGCCAAGTAAACATATTTAAAGCACGGTTGGATGCTGAGTAATATTCATTAATAAAAGGTAGCTCTGAAGAATTCTGTTTTTCGTTGCTTCTTAAAAACCAGGAGGGAGGGTGCCTGATGAATTTCTACTGGAAGTTTGTTTCATAGGCCTGGGGCCAGAACTGAACATGCCTGGTTTCTGGTGGTAACGTTTTAGGCCTCTTTATGTAGGTGTTACTCTATTTAAGTGTGAGGAATAGGTTGGTTTGCAATAAGCCCTCAACCATTTAGGTCTTTATAGGTATTAACTGGCACCTTGAATTGAGCAAGAAATCAGCAGGGAACCAGTGAAGATGAGACAAGATTGGAGATATGTGTTCATTTCTGTTGGTACATATAGCCACCTTGGGTCCTTCTTAAGGAGAATGGCGGGGTATACGTATTTTCATGTGACAACCCTGAAGAAATGGTACTTGGCAACACATAAGTGCAATTGTGCTGTCCCCCCAAAATAATGCAACACACAGCCATTAATATCTAAACTGCTGGCAACAAAAATGAGTACAGTACAGTACAGTACAGTACAGTACAGTACATACATACATAGTATCAGAAAGATATGTCTGTGGAGATTCTTGGTCATCCAGGTGAGGTTATCCGGGAGTTGAGTCACGGCAACTGGACCTTTTCTTCTGGGATCAAAATGTTTCACTACTCGTCCAAGTAGCTTCTTCAATCTGAGGGAAGTTGGAGGGAGGCTTCCAATTTTTAGTTCACCTTTGTTGTTGTTTTAAAATTTCTGGCCCTGGAAACTGGAGTCCAGACTCTTGCTAACGAACTCAGAGGGTTGGAGCGGGCTCTTTGTGCTGATAATAATGACTTGGCAGGCTGGCCGTTTTCTTTGTCCCAGAAGGCTGAGCTCTGGCTAGCCGGACGGCCCAGCTAGGAGGCAAAGCCTGCTTTCCAAGATCTCTGGAGGTGGAGAGGGGAGCAGAAGACTGAGGAGCTCTGCCTTCCTCTGACACCAAGAAGATGGTGGTGAGGGACCAGGAGGAGGAGGGTTGCCCCATGGAGGCTGCCGAGGCTGGCGGAGGCTGAGACAAAAGGCCACCAGCCCAGATCCACCAGTTGTCTTTCCAAGTTATGATGCGTCTCATGGAGCTCTTTGACAGGAGGAGCGCTGGAGATGATCTGAAGGAATGTCACCAGGGCCGATTAATATGTTCTCTCGGTCCAGTTCACCTGGAGATCTGGAGCAGCTGTTGCTGCATGAGGCTGCCGTGAGATGGCACTTCCCTGGAGGAAGGACTGCTGCTGCTGCTGCTGCTGCTGACCCTTCTGTGCTCACTCAAAGTCAAAGGGCGGAGCCTCCTGCTCCCTCGGGGATGGAGGAAAGTGCAGGCAGAGTGGCCCAGCACCTTGGGATCTGAAGATGCTGCAGAGTCGCAGGGCAGCACACTTTGGCTGGGGATGGGCTGAGCTGGCTCCCACCCACCCCTCCCCCCACCCCGTTCCTGGGCAGGAGCAGCCCCTCCCTCCCAGGGGAATCTCATGGCCTCAGTGGGGGCGGAGGAACGTTTGGGCCTCCCAAAGAAGCTCAGAGCCCTGCAAAGCTTTGGGGGCCCGGTTAATTATGGGCTCACCATCATTGCTCCTGTCCATTAGAAAATTAGCCAAACTTAATCCTACCCACCCACCTCCCCCGAGGAGCGGAAGCCTCCTCTTTTATGCGTAATCCTCTTTTCCCGTTTATTTTCTGCACAAATGCCAGAGCCTGTACCTGCACAGCCAAGCCCACTCCTTTTGCTTGATTTTTTCACTAAAAATACAAACCATGCAAGCAAGCAGCTGAGCCCCCCCCGCCCCCACCCCCAGCTATGACCGGCTGGCCAGGTTATTGGGGCCCATTAACCCCTCCCATTCCCCCATGCCAGGCATTCCAGGTCTCCTCTTCTGTAACCTAAGCCATCCATGCAGCTCAATAACAGCATGCAGTCAAGTGAGAAGAACGATGACCTTTTCCAGGGTTTTCCAGGGAGGGGAGGCCCAGAGGTGGTTTTCCCCTTCCCTCCTTCTTGGGGACGATCCCCTGGAGTGGCCACTTTCTCCCACGGTCTCCCAGGCGGTGGACGATTCTCCCTGGAGAGATGCCCATTGGGGGAACTGAACTCCCGACCCTTGCCTCTGCAGCCAGGCACCTCAACCACTGAGCTATTCAGCCAGATTGAGAGGGAATACAACATGGCAATTAAGACGAAAACCAAACTGCAGAACCACTTAGATGAAAGAACTGGACAACAATGGCTGTAACTCAGCAGACTTCTGAAAAAGAAAAAGAAAAATGAGCCCCAGGCTGCCCTGGAAGCCTCTTCCTCCATCCTTCTCGTGGGACGGGATCCTCTTCCTGGTTAAGGAATCAGCCCCACTTTCCATTGCAAGGGGAAGGTTCCCCCGGAGACTCACCTGGAGCAGAATTCAAGAGGGATCCATAAACACTGTCGGGGGGGAAATCCAGAGACAGAGGGATATTGGCAGTAGCCGTGAACTCAGGGCTGCTTTTGGGAGATTCAATAAATAAACAACAGGAGGAAAAAGAATGGGAAACCTAGGAAAATCAACGTGTATTCAAAGCTATACCTGAGGCACAAAAGCCTTCTGATTTCTGCCCTGTCAAGAAGCACAAGGAAAAGTTGTGATTCAGGAGGTACAGGAGCTCCCAGAAGAGGTATCATAAGAAAGCTTAATCACGGATGTTCAAAGGGCTCATGGAAGACAGAGCAGCAGAAGCTCTTCTTCGCCCACTCGGAAATTACCGGTCCCCTCAAAAAAATAAATGAATATGAATCCAGGTCTTCCTCGTGGAAAAAAGGAAGGTAGGCAAGGGAGCAAAGCAGAGCCCTGCCCCCCCCCCAAAATAACAGGACTGCCAACCCGGGGGCCACATTCAGACCTCTGGGGAGGTTTCCTTGGCTCCACTGCCCTCTGGGCTCTGCCATCCATATCTTCCCACCACTACCACCACCACCACCACCACCACCACCACCCATCTCTGGAGGTCTCAGGGTGAAGTGCGTTTTTGCACTGGCCCACCACGCTGAGACGTCAGCCCACAAACCTGATCCCTTTGTGGTTTGGTGGAGGGGTGTGTGTGCGTGTGCGTGCGTGCGCTCTCCAGGGCGTGTGCTGAAGTGTAAACCAGGACAGATGCTCCCAGTCTGATGCTTATCCAGCAACTCCTCCAGTCAGCCGTTGTCACTGTGCTTGTCAAAAATGGCACTTCTTTTTCGGGAGGGAAGGAGAGCCGTTTCGTGTTTCACATGTATCGGTTGGAGGCTGTTCAGAGCAAAATCCAGGCCACGGATGGGGTGGGCAGGTGGAGACTGAGAAGGTGGATCAGGGAAAGGTGGTGGTTACTTAATGGGGGGGGGAGAGACCAGCATTCAGAGACCATCAGGTCTTCAGGGAGTCTTGTCTCCGCCACTAAGTGCTGCGGGGGGGGGGGGGATGCACTGTTTGACCTTCCTTGGGATGCCTGTGGCAAGGAAAGCGCCCAGCTCCCAAAGGGCTTCCACTGCAGCACCCATGTTCTCCAAGCCAAGCTTTTCTGAAGAGCCCTTGGTGGGACCGGCCAAGAGGCCAAAATGGCCCTGCCTTCCAGGCAGCAGCAGCTGTTCTATGAGCTCTGGGACGTTTTCCAGGGTGATCAAGTCTTGAGGGCAAAGAATCGAAGGAGACCTCAACCGCTCCCCACGCCTGCCACTTTCTGAAATGCCTTTCTGGGGCTCAGAGCGATTCGCTTAATGGTCCTTCTTGGCAGGGCAGAAGCGCGCGGGGGGGGGGCGCAGAATCAGAGCCACAGTTATTAATTCTCTAAATCTGCAGCACTTGTAGGAAATCTTGGCCATTTTCTTTCATCTTCATCCAGTGGGCAAAAGAGGATGTCACATTTTTTTGTCACTCCTGTGGAGAAGCTTCCAAAGGGATGTTCTTTTGATGGTTCCACCGCCAGCCGGAAGGAAACAACGTCTGGCAACTGCAAACAGCTCTCGACAGTGGCCAGTTGAGCTCCCCAGCAGTCCTCTTCTGGTTAGGGTTAGGGTCAGGGTTAGAGTTAAGGTTTTGCTCCCCAACTAGCCCTTTTCATGGGTCAAGATGGCACGCCAAATCCACCCCCCCTGCAATTCCCAGGTCTTGCAGCAAAGAGGACTCTGCCTGACTTCTTCCTGGTTGGGGGGGGGGGTTGATTCATGGCAGCCCCAATGCTGGGGCTGGGTTTTTCTTCACAGCTGAGAGGTCCTTGCTTCCCTGCACCCCCTTTTTGTTACATTTTAATTTTTTAAAATATTTTTTGTGGGCCAGACCAAAGTTTTTATTTTAATTTTTTTAAGTACCAGCCGGGTCTGGCAACTTTTTTAAAAAAGAAAAATTCTACAGCTGAGAGGCACTTACGTCCCTGTCCCCCCTTTTTTACATTTTTACATTTTTTATTTTTTATTTTTTTTACTTCTGGCTGGCCCGTGGATTTTTATTATATTATATTATATTATAATTATAATTATTTATTTTTATTTATTTTATTTTTATTTTTATTTATTTTTAAGTACCAGCCAGGCCGGTGACTTTTTTTTAAAATTTTACAAGGCCGACCATGCAGCTCCCAGGCCGGGTCAGTGCTTTTAAATATATTTTTTAATTTTTTAATATATTTTTAAAAGACCCAGATGCTGGGGCTGTTTTTTTCCACAGCTGAGAGGTGTTTGCTTTCCAGCGCCCCATTTGCTGCTGGAGTTCCAGGAGAAGAGAAGGTCGAGACTCTGCACGACTCAAGGCAGGTGTCCAGAACAAAAACCAAAATGAACAAAACAGAAATTTCCATTTCATTTTTCCTTGATGGGTTGGTTCATTAGTCATTTCGTTAGCTAACAAAATGAGTAACGAATAACAAAACAAATTAAAAATTGTTTCATGTGCATCTCTAGTTCTGATCCCACAACTGAGAACCGCAGCAAAAACAATATATTGGGGGTGAAAAAGTTTTATATTAGGATTTTCCCTGTTCCCATGGACTCGAGTAACAATTTAAAATCAGCATCTGAACAGCGACAAGGATTTTGCCACCTCAAGATCAGGTACTTGTAAAATGCTCTGGGTCGCGCTTAAGTGGGCGTGGTCACACTTGATTTTTTTAAAAAGTCCACTGCTCGTGGGAAAATGATTTTATGCTCCGCATCTGTGAGCACTTTGCAGCGGATTTTAGTGGTCATGTGAAAGCAGCCTCTCTCTCTCTCTCTCTCTCTCTCTCTCTCTCTCTGTGTGTGTGTGTGTGTGTGTGTGTGTGTGTGTGTGAGTGAGAGAGAGAGAGAGAGAGAGAGAGAGAAAGCCCAGGGTTGTTGGGTGACCTACTCTCTGTTTTCCTCCAGCCTCTCTTTGGGAGGGGTTGTCTTTTAATCTCCTTTCATCCCAGATTTTCTTGCTCTTTTGGGGGGTGGGGGATGGGGGGTGTCAATGTATCTGCACCTCCAAAGCTCCCCAAGACCGAACCTGGTCAGAGCACGAGTTCCTGTGACATATCCTGGCAGAACACAAAGCTGCTGCAGCCTTCTGAGTGCTGTTTGCAGCTTCAGGGCACCACGTTACGCACGGGAGGCGGCTGATGGGCTGACCAAGGGCTGATACATTGTCCCTTGGGCTCCTGCCCTGAGTCTTAATACCGTTCAGCTCCAATGTCCCTGCAGGGCCCTCATGAGCTCCAACGGCAGAGCTGGAGCTGGTGGGCTTGTTGGCCGCAGTCCCCGGCATGCCTTTTGCACACACACGCATCCACCCTGCACCCCTGCTTCCTCTTGCTGTTCCCCATTGCAGCCACATGGAAAAGATGGCATCAAATTCACAGAGAAACTGAGGCTTAATGTTTTTGTCTCCTTGATGACTGGACCCTCACCGTTCCTGCCCAGAGGAAATGGACATGCTGTCTGCAGGCTGTTTCCAGGATGCAGACAGTTTGTGGACGCAAAGCATTTTGTGGACACCGGTGTTTCCAGCCTCGCAGGAACCAAGAGGGTGAAAGGACCTTCCATTTGAGAAAGCTCGCGAGCCTCCTTTGGGGACAGCGCATTTTCCTCTGAGGTCAGACTGACATTTCCCAGCAAAAGGATCTGGCTCACCATACAAAAGCAACGGGCTTCCCGGAACGATCTTTGTCATGCTGCGCTTTGTAATTGCAAAAAATCAAACCTGTTTGGAGGATTTTGAATGCCAAGGGGTGTGTGTGCTCCATCCCTTCCCCCACCCACTGCCAAGCAAAACATAAAAGCCGGGTGGGGGAACCATGAGGAACCTGCCCCTGGGAAAACCTCTTGCGCAGGTCCGGGGGTGAGGGTGGGGATGGAATGGGGTGGCCTGTTCCTCATGTCCCTGCCAGACCCGCATCCCACCATGACCTGGAGCAAAGGTCTGGCACCCTGCCCACTTCCTCCTGAAGATCCCCAGCGCCACAACTGTGTGGGTCTGCATGGAGCAGTCCCCTCCCACAAGCCTCCAGGGGTCTTGAGCAGCCTTTCCTGCGGCTCAAAGTCCCTGCTTTCTTTATACCTCAAAATGGATCCCCCTCCCCGACGTCCTTCGGCGGAAAGAGGCTCTGGGCGTGAGCAGACAGGTGTCCCCATTGTTTGGTGCCCCATGGGGGTGGGTTTGTTTCTCTTTTTTTTACAGAGCTAATCATTAGAGCCAACCCATCCAGCCCCAGATGCTCCTGCCCCTTATTCTCCTGCTGTACTCGCTCAGTGGGGCAGGCATCTGGCTGCAGGGGCAAAGGACAAGCGTTTTTGAGTCCTCCAGTGTCTCCTGGGAGTAAAGCCAGCCCATGGGGGCCTCATGAAAGGTGCCTGATGGTCCCAAGGTGCCCTCGGGAGAATTATACTTGGATTCCTCTCGAGCTCATGAGATGGCCAAGGATGGAGTAAAATGGAGCCATCAATGGAGCTACCGCGACTCCTTCCACTCTCTATTTCCAGCACAGTGAAGTGGCTTAATAAGTCAGCCACTTCAGGATGTTGGCATTTTGGACACTGACCCTGTTCCTCTGCAGTTGGGTGTTCTAGGCAAAGGCCCTCTGTGCAAAGGAAGGCAGCAGCTGTAGCAGCAGAACCACCACTGCACCTGGACTCACCCTTGATGTGGACGAGAGGGTGGAGGAGGCACCTTGAATCTGGGGTGGTGTCAAGACGATGCCAACCATGGGTAATGGTGACCTTGGGTGGACAACTGCAGTGGCACCCTGGTCGTGAGGAGCAAAGATGAGGAAGGGTTGAGCTGGCTTCCAGCCATCCTGCCACTCAGATCCTCTGCAGAGGAAGCTAAAGAGGAAGAGGACACAGAGGTGGCGGAGCCATGGAGGAGGATGCCCTGGGTGAACACTGGTCAAGAACTGAAATGAGAAGAAAAAATATTGACCCTTCCAAAGAGCTTTGTGTTGGTATGGCCCTTTGAACCCCTTACTCATAGGCGTCCCGCTAAACCAAGTGTCCCTTGAACGTTACATGTGGTCAAGGGACTTCTGAGTCACTGTGCCATTCGAGCCTTTTTAAGGAACGCCAGGCCTTTAAGGAGTGGTTCCACCAGGGTCATTTCTCCTGCTCTCTTCAAAGTTTCTGCGATGAATTGTGCATCTGGACTCAGGTCTCCACATCTGCTACTAGCTCAACTGACCCTTAATCTCAAGAACAGTTGACTCACTAAATCACCGGGCAATCCCTGGATTAGAACATAAGAACAGCCTTGCTGGAACAGGCCACAGCCCATCCAGTCCAGCATTCTGTCTCACACAGCGGCTCCCCATTTGCTTCAGGGTATTCCCAAGCAGATGTCTTCACCTGCTTACGATTCCCCGCAAATGGCAATGAGAGATCTCCTGCCTCTCTCTCCAATCCGGAGGTTGTCCTTAGGCATCCATCATGATAGCCAGTGAGACCCTTGTTCTCCATGAACTTGTCCAATCTTTTCTTAAAGCTGTCAAGGCTGATTCAACTTGGTGACTCTGGCTAAGCATCAGTTTTCATCCCCAGCTTTTGATTGCTTTCTGAGAAAACCCAGGAGTCAGCTCAGGATCCCAAGTGGCAGGGCAGCTCCGGTGCTCCGTCACTGCAGGGTTGTTTTCCCCTGACTCAGCTTCTGTCTCAGGCTACTTAAGCCATTGACTCTTGTCAATAAAAGGTGCCATGTGCTGGGTGTGGGTGTGTTTCTTCTTGTTCGACTAGAGTTGCAGATTTGGGCCTGCAGTTGCATCCTAGTTTGTTGGAGCTATTTGACGGAAGGTGGGAGGCAAGGGAGTGCCCACCTCCAAATGCAGGCTGGGCCAGGGTCCTCCGCGTATGGGAAAGGACAAGACCACAGGCTTGTGAGCAGGGAGGGACCCGTAGGAGGGCCCTCGGCACCTAAGGGAGCCACAAGGGACAGCCACCACCCCCAGCCTCCATCAGAGGCCTCCAGCCAAGGAGAGCCCATCACTGGCAGAGGGAGCCTCTCCCACCAGGAAAGAGACCTTCTGGTGAGCAGCATTTTCTTCATGCTGAATCAAAATCTCTTGCTTGGTGATTCACATTTTTGTTGCACACATTTTTAGTTCTGTTCACTTTTAATAAACCTCCAAAGTGTGTGAACGCGTGACAAGAGGTGCTTCTTGGCAATGAGTCTCAGCAGGTGCAAAATGGTTACTTTTATGGAGCCTGTAAAAATCTAAGGATTTATTCCTTTCTCCCTGGGTACAGTCAGGAAGGAAGGAAGGGAGGGCGGAAGGGAGGGCGGAAGGAAGGAAGGAATACATGGATAGATAGAAGGAAGGAAGGAAGGAAGGAAGGAAGGAAGGAAAGGAAGGAAGGAATACATGGATAGATGGATGGATGGAAGGAAGGAAGGAATATATGGATAGATAGAAGGAAGGAAGGAAGGAAGGAAGGAAGGAAGGAAGGAAGGAAGGAAGGAAGGAAGGAAGGAAGAGATGGCTCTAAAGCCTGGGTCCCCATCTCTGCCCTTTTGCCAGCCGGCGCCAGGGCTCACCTGCGAGAGGGTGGGTGGTCGGTCAGATATGATGCTCATGGGCCCATCATGCGCAAGCCAGCAATGGAGCATCAGCCTCATGACCCACGACAAACCCCCCGGATGGGGCAGAGGCCGTTCTGGCCCCGCTTGACTTCCCTCGGCGGCATTGCAAGGCCCTTTCCCTGGGCTTCCAGGTTTGGCCGCACACCCCCAGGGACTGGGTGCCCCTTGTCCCGCCTTGCCGCCCTGCTACGCTCTACCCCCCCCCTTCGTGCCTGGGGCTGGGCTGCTGTTGTCACACTTCAGGGTCCCCAAGAGGGAAAGCTGCAAGGCAGGGAAAGAAGCATTTAAAATGTATTTATTTAAAGGATTTGTACGCTGCCTTTCAAAAAGAACCAAGGTGGCTTATATCAGTCACAAGACCACACACAGAGAGAGACAGGCACAGAAACACCCCCACCCACCCACGGCTCCTTTCCTACCTTGCTTGCTGCCTCTGGGGGGGGGCTGCCTGGGGAGGCCTGCCCAGGTCCCCTCCTCCCAGCTGGTGGACCATCCGCCAATTGGGGAGGGGCCGCCTTCTTCTGAGTATGCAGACGGAGTGCTGCCAAAGCAAGGCAGGGCCTTTGCATCCACCCATTTGAGCTTTTTGTTGTTTGTTGTTGTCGGTTTAGGTGTGGCGTAACAACATCTAGGAGTCAGGTTTGATCTGTGAGCTGCCTTTGAAGGGAGTTTCAGCCTACACTTATCTTTGTGGCTTCTCAGCCTGACGTTTTAACTGCGTGTGCTGTTGGGGAGCCACCCCATGGGGGTGGGGGTGGGGTTAAGGTTAGGGTAGGGTTACAGTTAGGGTTAGGGTTAGGGTGTCTGTAATAGGGTGGCCAGATCCACCCAGAACAGTGTTAAGGCATCCGTTGTGGGCTTGCAGCGGAGTGCCCACCACTTCCCCAATCTGGAGGCACAGTTATGCAATTTCTTGAATTGCAAGGAGCATCTGGAATCGGTGAGCACAAACCCTGTGATGCCGTTTGCGGCGGGGGGGGGGGGAGGAGGAGAGGCAAGAAGGCCTCCACCCATTTAGGGCTTGCTCATCAGGACAGGGCCCTCAAGGGGAAGGAGCCGAGGACCCTGCTCAACTCCAGAGCCTCTTCAGTGAAGAGGCAGCGGAGTTTCTCTCCTGTTTGGCTCTAGGCCACTGCTGCTGCTGCTGCTGCTGCTGCTGCCTGTTCACCAGACGAACCCTCAGTGCTCAGGCTGATGCTGCTTAGAACCAAGATTAAAGAGCAATGGATTATTTCAGGGGACCCCTACGCTGTGCAATGGCTGGAAGTGCGTGAAATGCAGGTTTGCCACTTTTGGGGTGTAAAGGGAGAAACCGGGGCCAGAGCGGGAGGTGGCAGGTGGCCTATGGCTAGCTGGGGAAAGGCCACTCCTCCAAGAGAGACACTTCAATCCTGCATCTGACATGGAAGCGCCTGGAGGAAAGGATGTGCGTGCAGGTGGTGGTGGGGAATGTTGAGGTGGTGGTGCTGGGGGTGGGGAGGAGAAAGAGAACCATTCATTCACAACAATTTTGGTTTCCCAATGTCAGCACAGGTCATTTTCTGTGACTGTTCCCTGGAAACAGCTTGTTGGCAACCCGTGATGCAGTTGCTAGGCAACATGGTTGCCTAAGGATCATTTGCCACAACCAGCCTTATCGCGAACGGGAGGCCAAAACAGGCCAAAATTTGCATTTTAAATAAAAACGACTGACATGCTACACTCCTATCGGGGCATAGCACGTAGATAACAGTCTCTGAATTATCTTGGTTGAATGCAAAAACCTTTTCCCCAGCACAGAAGGTAAAAAGGAACACCGACTAACGTGGCCCGACTGCAGGAGAACCAGCAGGTAAAACCCTCCAAAGCCCTGCCTGCTGAGTCCACGTTTTAGCCCCCTCCCTCCCTCCCTCCCTCCCTCCCTCCCCACGGCCTTCGTGGCTTCAATTCAGGACGGAGAGTCCTCTCTCTGGCCTTCCTTTGCCTCGCTGCTGAGAGCCAAGGCGACCCGCCGGGGGCCTGTGGCTAAGTGGTGACACCTCCAACCTCCACCAGCCTCTTCTTCTCCTTCCTGACCCGGAGGATGGTTGGAACGTGATTCCTCTTCTGCCCGTCCTGGGATGGGACCGTGGAATCAGCCAGCTTAGGAGGCCCTGGCCTGCCCATTCCCAAGGGCATCCTCAGGCCCTGACTATGTGGCACTCGCCACAGATGATGAGCTGAGACCATCTTAGGGCCTGCAGGAGTATCTTTCTCTGTTTCACACACAGACCACGAGCAGCAGCAGCCACTGAAACTCTCCAGTCACACAAATGCTTTTACAAATCACAGAAAAGCAGAGCAAAAGGCGGGTGGGGGACCGATGTGGATAAAGCCAAGGGCACCTCCTACTGTCTTGGCCTTCCCTCCTCCTGGCCCAGAGTGGTCTTCTAAATGCTCTGAGGCCATCTCCAAAGGACAAGGTCCCTCAGGATCCCGCCACTCACTTTCTCAGTGATTTGCATGGGGAGGAGGTGTTCCCAATGCCAATTCCCCTTCAGTCTTCTTTGGTATGCACTATGTGGGGTGGGGTGCCTGGCAGTTGTTGGGTTTTGTTTTGTTTTGTTTTGTGGTGAGGGTGGTGCCTGGGCGATTGTTGACTTCCAACTGAGCAATGAAGAAGTTCCAGGAGGGCATCGAGGTGGTAGTGGTTTCCACAGGATTCATTTGACTCCCAGGAGGGTCTGCCTCTTCAAGCTGGCAGGTCCATCAGAAAGATCAAAATACGGAACTTCTGCTCAGCCTCACGGTGAGGTCTTTGCGGCCTCCCTGTTCTCCTCAGGAGCTCGGAGGAGAGATGACTGAGAGGCAAGCAGAGAGAGACTCTCCTTCAGATGCCTCAAGAGCCATTGCTTGGAAGATGGAGCAAGACCTGAATCATTTGGATGTCGAGAAAGCAGATTTTAGCTAAGGATTGGGAAGGACTTCCTGGCAGTGACAGCGGTTTGACAGGGGAAAGGGGCTGCCTCAGAGCTGTCCTTCAGTGGAGGAGGAGGAGGTTGGAGGGCCACCTGTCAGGGCTGAGTTAGCTGGGGATTTCCAGCACTGTCGGGACCGGTCTAGGAGATCAGATCTTACAGTTCAAAATAAAGGGGACAAAAGCCACTGTTGTGTGCACATGTAATTCTGCTGCAACCATTTGACTTATTATTTATTATTAGGACCAAGTGTGGTATTCTAATTATATGGAGTCTCAATAGACTTTCCTTTCAGAACAAATAAGTATCATATATTGTAGAACAAAAAATAAAGGAGATCATGCTTTTTGTTATTGACCTAAGATACTCATTTTATAATGGACGTATAACATATTCTTCTAGTTAAACTACCACATGTCTTTACATCTCTGCAAAACAAGATCCCTTTAACATTCTAAAATAGTTAATATTCATGAATCAGGGATGAATGCCACAGCCACTATCCAGGTTTGCAGCCTGGGGCTGGTCTGAAGGCCTCTCAGATGATAAGATCGTGAAGCGCTAAGTCACATCAAGTGCCTCTTGTTCCAGCGTACTATTTTTTTTGGGGGGGGGGGAGAGATGTACGGTGCATCTAATGTTATGGGCAGTGTGGCTGAGCTCCTGTTTGATGTCCCCAATGCCTTGGAGGTCCACTCCAACTCCCTAGAGGCCAGCTTTTTTGGTGACAGAGTCAAGGTCCACCCTTGTCAGCAGACAATAACACTTTCTTATATGGTTTTTACTTTTTGAGGGTTAAAAAAGCTGATATTAAAAAACACCAGCCCTGCACAGACAGTAATATTGGGACAGATCGGGAGTCCAAAGCTGAAAAAAGTCAGGCAGCTCAGGAGCGCACAAGAAGTCCGAGCTCTTTTGGGAACCCCAGTTATGGAGTCATGTGTGAGCAGGGTGAGAGGTCCTTTTGATCAGGAGGCACTGCAGATTCTCCTCCTCCTCCTCCTCCTCCTCCTCCTCTTCCTCCTCCTCCTTTAAGGACTCTCTCCCTGGCGGTCCTTCCTCTTTGAGCAGATTCCTTCTCCTTCTGCTCTCCTGAAGCACGGAGGAGGCGTTTCCTGTTCCCTTGCAAGTAGGAGGACAACCCTAACGCTTGGAGGGCCCCCCTCTTTCTCTGGCCACCTCCAGGGCAGGGAAGGAGACCAGAAACCCACCCACCCTGACCCAAATCAGTGAAAGACCCCCACCCCACCCCACCCCATCGATGTCTTCATCATCTCACAGGGCTGGATTCATATCCCAAGGGGACCCACAGGGTGGATCCCCCTCCTGGCCTGGGGTCTGCCCTGAAAATATCCTTCTCAGCACCACTCTGGGTGTCGCCGGGCTGAAACTATCACAAACACCCACGAAATAGGGGGAAAGGGGGGGGATGTGTCTGTCTCTTTCTCTCTCTGTGTATGTGTGGTATTTTATCTGGGCAGCAGCTGAGGATGGCGGCAGGGTTGTGGGGGGTTAGAAGCATCTCTCCCCCTCTCTCCCCCACCCACTGCTACACTTCCCTTCCCTTCCATTTCACGTTTTATGGCCCTTCTTTTGGATATTGAAGGTGGCAGGCAGGTCTCCTCCAAAAAGGGACAAATGTTCCACTATAAACTCTAATAAAGTTTCTGTATGGATTTTGACATAAACCAGGGCCCAACTGCTGCAAACAGATGCCAAATATTCAGATCACAAACAGAAAGCACAGTTTATTAGAGTTAAGCTCTAGTAAATGTGTCACAACCATAACGCCACCTGGTAATATATGGGAGGCGCCGAAGCCGTGTCCCGCAGACATCTAATTTATTGTATCACAGACTAATATTCCTGCTTTATGTATTGGCACCCTTTGATGTGCTGAGATAAATAAGTGCGATTACAGGACACCACTGCTGATGAGATATAATTTTATTGCTGGCTGGATTGTTTTGTCTCAGAGACTCCCCCCCCCCAAAAAAAACCAGACACATGCTACAGCAGTCACCAGGAGATCTTACTTTTATTGGGGGTGTTTAGCTGCTCCCCCCACCTCACCCCCAAGTGAGTTTTTTTAGGGAACCCTTGCCCCGTCTTTCTCTCTGTAGGAAAGCCCAGACAGATCAATCTTTCTCTTCTGGGGAGAAAACAGGGTGGTGGTGGTGGGGAGATTTTGACTCTTATTTGACTGGGGCCTGGTGTTTGAGACTGTGGTGACCATGGTGGCTTCCTACGGGGCAGAACTCTATGTGTTCCCGTACATGCAAAGCAGCGCGTGGCAGTGAGTGAGTGAAAGAGAGAGAGAGAGAGAGCCAGACCCCTGAACAAGTGATTGCCTTACAGACAAAATGGCATCCTGAGACAAAGCACACACACACACACCTGGCCCCCTGAACAGCCCCCTGCCCAGAGCTCTCTGGAAATCACGCTGGCCAGAAGTGCTTTAATAAACTGATCAGGAAAGGGGCCTGGTGTCGGCCATTGGTCCAAATTGAGGACAGAGTAAGCTCCTTGCAGGGCAGAGGCTCGGTAGGAGAGAGGGGTGAAGAAGGCTGAAGGCGCTTGGCTTCCTGGAGACTTGGCCCCCGACTCCCCCCACCTCTTCCCCTTTAGGCTCTGGCAAGCAGGTCCCTGCTCAGCCTGCCCTGCCTTCTCTTCCCCTTTTAGGTGGCCAGCAAGGAGTGTGGCCCTCCCTAGAGATGGAGAGCGTGAACCCTCTGGAGCTGGCCAGAGACTTGAACACAAGGAGGCATCTCCCCAGCAAGCAAACATGGAACCCAAAGTTCTTGCCACCATTTTGTGTGTGCGTGTGTGTGTGTGTGCGTGCGTGCGTGTGTGCGTGCGTGTGTGTGTTGTGTGTGTGTGTGTGTGTGTGTGTGTGTGTGTGTGTGTGTGTTTAGAGATCTATGATGTCTTGCAGAGCAGAGGGATGCAAAGCACAGGGGCATGCACAAACGTACCCTTAAATACACACCACGTCCTGGCCGATGGCTCGGGGGAACCAAACAACCTATCTGGTGCTTGAGGAGCTTAAATCAAGCTGCAGCCATGCTTTCGGGAGGAGGGCAGTTCATACTATTGTAGCGTGGGGTTAGTGATTCAGCAGTGATTTCAGCTCAGAGACAAAGCAGGCTGGAGACAGCTTCTAGTGAACAGCTCTTTAATCAGGAAGAGACAAGACTGGGGACTGGGGAGAGAAGGTTACATTTATAGGGGCCAGGACTGGCTAGGAAAAGATACATTTTGGAGGGAACAATTACAACCAATCACAAGGCTGCCTTTTGGCGGGAACCAATAGGATTGAAGAACCAAATGCAGCAACTATAATCAACCAATAGGCCTGTTCCCTTTTGAACAGGGAGGCAGTTACTTCAACCAGCAATTACAGATCAATACACAACACCCCTCCCCCCCTGGTGGGCACAGCACACGTAATTGTGGGGCCCTGCGACTTCTAGTTGATCTCCTGACTACGGGTGTTGCAGGGGCTTCAGCAGGCAGTGTCTGTGGTGGAGAGTCTACTGTAATCGTTTCGTCTGACACGGCGGGGGTTTCAGACAGCTCAGTGTCCCTGATCTGTTCCTCGGCACCATGAGGACCTGCAGGAGTAGATTCATTTGCTGACGCCACTGGTACCTGCATTCCTGGGGCATCTCCGCTCTGTTCTTGCAGCTGGGACTCATTAATGGGGGTAGTGTCACTCTCATGCTGCAATTCACCCATACCGGTACCAACTCTACTGGGCGCTCTGCACCTCAGTTGGTCCACGTGCCTACGCCAGACCCTGCCATCTTCAATGGTCACGTAATAAGAGACTGGCCCAGAAGCTCTGGTAATCACCCCTGGCACCCACAGGGGACCTCTGGCATAATTCCTCACCCAGACCAAATCTTCAGGAGCAAAATACCTAGTAGAGTCACTCTCTGCCTGTGGAGGTGCTCTAGCCTTGTAGTTTGGCATTTTGTCTGGGTGGACATAGTCCAGCACCGTCACCAGTCTTCTACCTAGAAGCAGCTCTGCTGGCGACTTGCCCGTAGTAGTACACGGCGTCGCATGCTGCAAGAACAACATTCGGGCAATGCGCGTTGACCAGTCACCCTCCATCAAGCGTGCAAGGGATCCTTTGGCTGTCTGCACCATGCGCTCAGCCTGCCCATTGGATGAGGGATGAAAAGGAGCTGAGGTGACCCCTCTTATGAAATTATCAGCCAGAAATGCCCTGAATTCTTGGGATACAAAGGCTGCTCCATTGTCTGAGACAATGGTCTTGGGCAACCCATGGGTTGCAAACAGCTATCTCAGCACCTTGATGACTGCAGCTGACGACATGCTGGGAACCATAGCCACCTCTAACCATTTAGAAGACGCATCAATGATAACCAAAAATACCTTTCCTTGGAATGGCCCAGCAAAATCTAAGTGCAGCCGGCTCCAGGGAGTCCGGGTCTGCTCCCACCAGTGGACTGGTGCTCTGGCCACTTCTGGGCGTACTTCCTGACATGCCTTGCACGTCCGTACCCATCGTTCAACCTCTTGGTCCATCCCAGGCCACCATACATAGCACCGGGCTAGCGACTTCATCCTGACCATTCCCGGATGCCCCAAGTGCAGTGTATCCAGAACCCTGTTTCTCAGTGGTGCTGGGATGATTACCCTGTCTCCCCATAGGAGACAGCCCTTATGCAGGGATAGCTCATGTTGCCTTGTTGCGTACGGTCTAAATTTTTCCTCATGCGGGCCACCTGGCCATCCCCTCCCCACCCAAGTGAGCACACGGGAGAGAGCAGGATCTTTCCTTGTTCTCTCAGCTATTTCAGCGGCAGTTACAGGGCCCCCCGGAAGTGTTTCCAGCATCATCACTCGTTCAGCTGGGGCAGGATCTGCATCGCACACACCAGGAAGGGGCAAGCGACTTAGTGCATCCGCGTGGCACAACCTTTTCCCTGGAACATGGGTCAGGGTGTACTGGAACCCATTCAGGAATATAGACCATCGCAGCATTCTGGGGGAGAGAATCTGCGGCGTCTGTTTGTTCGGGTGGAACAATCCTAACAGAGGCTTGTGGTCAATTTCAAGGAAGAAGTGGCGACCGTATAAATAGTCATGAAACTTTTTAATCCCTGCCACTATTGCCAGGGCTTCCTTGTCAATTTGTGCGTAGTTGCGCTCCGTTGGCGACAACGTATGAGAATAGAACGAGATGGGCTTTTCTGACCCATCCGCTTCCCTATGGCTCAGCACAGCTCCCAGCCCATACTGAGAAGCATCACATGCCAGAAAAAGAGGTTTCGACTCGTCATAATGAGCAAGGACGCTCCTGCTAGTCAGCATGCCCCACAAGGTGTCAAAAGCCTTCTGCTGTGCCTGAGCTCAACACCACACACTCTTTTTCTTCAATAGTTTATGCAACGGTTCCGCTATTGAAGCTTTCTGAGGTAGGAATGAATGGTAAAAGTTAATAAGTCCCAGGAATGACTGTAACTCCGTCTTGTTCCGTGGGCGTGGTGCCTCAGTAATGGCTTTAATTTTAGAGTCAGTGGGGTGGATGCCCATTGCATCAATTTTAAACCCCAAGAAATCCACAGATGGCACCCCAAAACTGCATTTTTCCTTTTTTAGCTGCAGCCCCACCTCCTTAAATTTGAGTAACACAGCACGGATACGCCCCACTAGTTCCTGGGGGTCTTTTCCAGCAATCAGAACATCATCAAAAATGGCAAGACCCCTGGCAGACCCCTTAACAGGCGCTCCATTAGCCCTTGAAAAATTCCTGGAGCCACACAAATTCCAAACTGTAACCTGTTCACTCTGAAAGCCCCTTTGTGCATTACGATTGTTTGTGCTTCCGCAGATTGCGGAGTCACTGGCAGCTGTTGGTAAGCTTGAGCCAGATCAAGTTTGGCAAAAATTTTTCCCCCAGCCAATTTTGCCAACAGCTGTGAGACGACTGGAATGGGGTATGAATTTCCCCTGAGTGCCTTGTTGATAGTACATTTGTAGACTGCACAAATCCTCACTTCCCCATTCGCCTTAAGGGGTGTGACGATAGGAGTCTCCCACTTAGAAGAGTCCACAGGTGAAAGAACTCCCTGTTTTACCAATTTGTCCAGTTCCGCCTCAATTTTGGGTTGCAGTGCAAAAGGCACTCGCCTTGGCTTGAATCGGATTGGAACCACCCTGGGGTCCAGCTCAAAGTCAATTGGAGGCCCTTTATAACAACCCAGCTTTCCATTGAAGAGTTCAGCAAATTCTTGGCCTAATACCTCGCCCAACTCTGGGGAAGTTTGGACTGAGTTGAGCCCTGATATACTCAGCCCCAAGGCAGGAAACCAGTCAGTACCCAAAAGACTGGGGCAACTCCCCTGTGCAATCACCAATTTAAGCACGGCCTGTTTCCCCCCGAATTGTACCCTCACAGCACACATTCCTAGAATGTGGATGCGGCCTACCGTGTATGATTGCAAGGTTGCTGGGAGTGGTTCCAGAGAGGGGAACTTACCCCCAGGAAAGAGCCCCCTTGCAGTCTGGTCTGAGACAATGGTGAATCCAGATCCGGAATCCACCTCCATGTCGCACGGTCGACCTTCGATCTTCACTCTGATGGATGGTTTACCCTGCGCCGGAAAGTGCACGATCTCTCCGTTGATCTCTGTGAGATAATTGCAGTCGTCCAGGAGATGAGTCGTGGTGGATGATCTGCGACGCGTTGATCTAGGTGATTCCATTGTTGCAGCTGCCACTGACCGACAGACCCGGCTGACGTGTCCTGTCTTACCGCAAGCCCTGCACGTAGCATCACGAAAACGGCAGCTCTTCCACTCATGGTGTCCGCCACAGCCTGTGCAAGCACCTCGGCGATCTTTGGGCCATGCATTCGCCTGATGCACCAACTCGACACCTCGGACTGGGCTCTGGCTTGGACTAGCCTCTGGCTCACCCATGGCATGGGCAACCTCTACCCGCAGCTTCGTGGTCTTGCCACTGGCATTGAGCTCTTCCTGCTCATAATTCTCGGTGGCAGAGGCCTCTTTCAAGGTGGAGGCAAGGGTGACATCTTCCTTTGCCACAATGCACCTTCGGGCCTTTTTGCTGCAGAGCCCCCCAACAAATTGATTCAAGAGAGTGTCTTCAAGATTTGGGAAGCCACAGTGCTGAGCAAGCTCCCAGAGTCCTGCCAGGAATGCAGCCACAGATTCTCCAGCTTGCTGCTGCCTTTTCTGGAACTCCATCCGCCAGGCCATCTGGGTTCTGGTTGGTGCCAAGTGGCTTGTCAGCCGGGCGAAAATTTCCGTGAGTGCTGTCTCACTCAGCTTTGCTGGGGCGAGCAGTGCCTTGGCCAACATGAAGGTCTCCCGCCCACAGCAACTCAGGAACGTGGCCCTTCTTTTGCTGGCATATGTGATTCCTTGAGCCACCGTGAAGAACTCGAAACGCTCAACATAGTCCTCCCAAGTGTGAGGCTCGGACGGCTGGAAGGGCTCCAAGACCCGTGGACTTTCCATTCTCCAGGTGGGCAGGGTCATCTTCTAGCCAGCAGGTGAGTCTTATCTCTGCTGCAATCCGGACTCTGAGTCAGCGTGATGAGCCTCTGCTACTCAGCATTCCGGATCCCACCTTCGTCGCCAGTATTGTAGCGTGGGGTTAGTGATTCAGCAGTGATTTCAGCTCAGAGACAAAGCAGGCTGGAGACAGCTTCTAGTAAACAGCTCTTTAATCAGGAAGAGACAAGACTGGGGACTGGGGAGAGAAGGTTACATTTAAAGGGGCCAGGACTGGCTAGGAAAAGATACATTTTGGAGGGAACAATTACAACCAATCACAAGGCTGCCGTTTGGCGGGAACCAATAGGATTAAAGATCCAAATGCAGCAACTATAATCAACCAATAGGCCTGTTCCCTTTTGAACAGGGAGGCAGTTACTTCAACCAGCAATTACAGATCAATACACAACACATACCACTCATTCCATTAAACTGCTGTGTCAGTTGTGTAGCTTTGTATAAAACATGACACCTTTCCACGTGGGAGACGCAGCAAGAGTGCCAAAAATGCCTTTCCACGCCTACCAGGCAGGAGATGGATTGCACGTCATCCCTCCTCTTCTCATGCAACGGAGCACTCATCCTGCTTTTTACGCTGCAAAAACAGCCCTACTCCCACGGGTGTGTGTGTGTCCTTCTAAATCACAGCACCAGTGGTTTAATGGGGGGTGGGGTGGGGTGGTCCAGGGAGACCATCAGGAGCAATTCAGCAAAGCCTGTCCTCTGGCAACGCCAGGACAAAAGTACCAGGGATGGAGCTGCAGCCTTGCCTGCTGAAGGACCTCATGCCTTCCTCCCCCGCCCCCGTAGCAGTAGCTCCAGGGAGGCCCCAGGAAAAACACAGGGCGCAACCCCCCAGTAGGCTACTGCCACTGGTCAGAGGTGGCCATACAGGGCTATCTGCAGCGGGAGCCCGACTGGGAAGGCTCCTCTGGATCCTACTAAGGCCCTCTTCCTCAGGGGCAAAGCCACCCTCCCAAGCCAGCTGCCGATGGGGATTTGCCGGTGGTCCCCGGTCACAGCCATGTTGGATTCCCCTCCCCCCAAAAGCTGGCCTGGCGGAACTCATCCAACACCCCCCATGCCGCTTTCTGTCCTTGAACACAGACAGCGGCCGCGACTTGCATATTTATTAAGGAGCCTCATTCATTTAGCAATCAGGAAGTAGCAGTTTGTGGATGGAGGGGGGTGTAGGGAGGGCCAGGAGGAGAGGCCGTGTGCTTTTAAAATGTTTGATTATGAATCTTCCTTTTTGAGAGAGAGAGAAATCCTCCACGCCGTCATCCCCTCAGGACACTTTATCTTCTGAGCCTGAAGCTGAATTGCTGCTTATTATTACTCAACCTTCTGATTTCAAAATATCTTCCTATTTGCATTACCACTGAACAATTTGTCAGCAGCCGGCAGGGAGGCTGGAGAAGGGGAGAAGAAGGGAGAGCTGCTGTCCTGATTCGGAGGACTCCCCCTTCCCTCCCTTTATTAAGCAGCCCCCCTACCATTTCCATGTGTGTTTGTCTGTTCCATCTGTGGTGGTAGCCGTGCAAGAGTGTTCCCTCTGCCAGCCAGAGCCCGTGTGGGCCCAGGAGCATCATGTGCAACCACAGTGGCTCATTTGTTTGTTCCTCTGCTCATGGTTGTTATGCCCTCCGCTGCCGACAGGGCCCCTCTATCCTCGTCCTAGGCCAAACAGAACAATCTCTGCGTAAGAGAACAGAACACTCTTTGAAGAGGCAACACAGAGACAATACTTTCACAAACCTTCAACCTCCCATGACTCTCTGGGGCAGATCTTAGAAGAATCGTGGTAGAGAAAAGAAAGGGTGAAGGGACATTTGAAAAGGAGAGTGCTCAAGTGGTGCTATTCACATATTCCCGTCTATGGCTGCTATCCCATGACCACTAAAAACCGCTTCAAACTGCTTGAAGATGTTGTGTCCCCACGACCATCAGACTTTAAAGGGGAAAATATGTGACCACGTCCACTTGAGCACAACCCAGCAAGTTTTACAAGTACCTGGTCTTGAGGTGGTACGAAGCTTGTCCCAGTTCCAATGCGGATTTTAAGCCAGTACTTGAGTCCATGGGGACTCAGAAAATCCACATCAAAACCTTTTCATTCTGCTGTGTTGCAGTTCCTGCTTGTAGGGACACAAAAGATGCAGTTCTTTATATTGCATCCACGGGGACACAGGAATCATGGTTTCAAGCACGTGACCATTCCAGGAGGAAATCCGCATTTTACTTTGATCTGGATTTTCCAGGCATGGGATAGTCAACAGGATCAAATCAGGACCAGGACTCTTGACAGTCATGATGTTCCCTCAAATTGTTTCCAACGTGACAGCTAAAAGTTGAAAATCTGTGGAAGAAATACCAATAGCCGAAGATAGGCAGACAAGACCATCGTACCGGCAAAACGAAGCAGTGACTTCTGTCGAAAGAGAAAGAAGCAAGCCCCAAAGCCAAAGTCCAGGTGAACATTAAGAAGACCCAAATCATGGCTACAGACGAACTTTAATGTTGTTCTATTGGCAACAAGTTTTCTGTTTAAACAACTTTAATGCTGGCAATGAAGAAATTGAAATAGCGAAAGATTTCTACACTTTTTCCAACCATCAATTCAATCTGTTTGTTTGTTTGTTTTATAAACAAGCAAACATTACAAACTATCTAAATTTTAAAAGGGCACTGGAGGCTGCAGCCAAGACTTCAGAGGAAGGCTGAGATTTGGAAGGGCAGCCATGAAGGAATTGGAAAAGATCACCAAGTGTAAGAAGGTGTCACTTGAGACCAAGACGAAGGCCATCCACATACTCTTTATTTATTATATTTTATTTATTTATACAACTTATATGCCGCCCACTACCCAAAGGTCTCTGGGCGGCTTACAATTAAAATGAACAGTTAAAACAGTTAAAACGTTAAAAAAGGCAATGAACAATTAAAACAATAAAAACATTTAAACACAAAATACTAAATTGCCACCAGGACCCACAATCTCTTCTGTTATGTCAGTTAAAAAACTTCAGAAACAGGAAGGTTTTTACCTGCTGCACCTTGCTTCAGGTGTGAATGCTGGGAAGTAAAGGAAGCTGACCAGGGGGTGGGGGGGAACGGACCCCTTTTGAAATAAGGTGTTGGAGGAGAGCTTTGAGGACCACCATGCAGATGAGCAAATGGGTCCGAGAACAAATCAGGCCTAAAAGAAAAACTCAGAAGGACGTCACATCCGGCCCGGATAGAATGGAAAGCTAGGGTCAGCCTTCCCCGCCAATCGAAATGTAAATAGCAATAAAATGCTATTTTACTTCAGAACGTTGTGAGTTATACCCTCTAAAGTGTTTTTAATATGATTTAAGTGCTGTTTTGAGGAGTTTCGAATGTTATTGCTTCGTTATCTTTGTTAAGTGAAGACACTTTCGCTTTTGAAGTCGTGCTGCTGCTGTTTCGACCACTTGTCTGTGGTGTAGCCGTAAAAAGAAACTGAGAACAAACAAAGATTTCTTTAAAAGCCTAATTAAGTCTTGCTTATGCGAAGAGATAGAAGCCACAAGGCTTCAAAAGAAGTCACCTGGGCTAGAGATCAGAGGTCAGATAGGCCATCTGATGGAAGCCTTAATCTCTTAAATGCACCCCGTTCCAGAGGGTGGTGGTGGTAGTGGAGGCCCAGACATATAGGCTGGTAGACATGGATGAAGTGAAGAAAAATTTAAAAATTTATTTATTTATTTATTTATTTATTTATTTATTTATTTGATATACTTTTATACCACTCCTTTTTCCATAATGGAACTCAGGGCGGTTTACAGATTAAAAATATCAGATAAAACAACAATATCAAAAGACATAGATAAAACGACAATATAAGCAAAGAGGGAGAACCCTCGGCAGGGAGCAGCGGACAAAAAAATTATCTAAAATTACTGAAGTCATGAAGGGTCTGACCCTTGAGATTAAGGAAATTGGGAGAGACTGTCAAAGATTCAACAAGGAATTTAATACAATTAAGAATGAGCTTGCAAATGTCCACTCTGATCTTTCAAAATTTAATCAGAGATTAGATAAAATTGAAACCCTTGCTAAACAAAATGAAACAAATGTCAACTCACAGCAGAAAGAGCTGGAGGAACTGCATAAAATTATTTACTTCGAAGATAACTCCAGATGTTCCAATATTAAAATCATGAACTTTGAATCAGAGAAGATGCAAGATATTAAAAAGGAAGTAATGGCTTGTATTGAATTGATTTATAAAGTTATAGCATGTGACTGAGGAAGATATAGAGAGGATTCACTTTGTGGGTAGGCCCAACTTTCACACAGGCCAATAATAATGAAGTTTTTAGTTGTGAAATCCAAACTAGATCTCCTAACTTATAAAGGTAAGGAAATTTGGATTTATCAAGACTTGTCTCAAGAATTAAGCACATGGAAAAAGAATATGAAACTAGTGACATCAGTTCTAATCAAGAATAATCTGAAATATAGCTGGGGCTATCCCACCCCCCCTTTTTTTTTAAGATTTGGAGGAATGGCATTCTACATAAAATTAATTCCTTGGAAGAAGGAAGGGGATTGTTTGCTGCATGGGACCTTCAGCAAGATCAAGGGGCAACTTCCTCATGTGGCTAAAAGTGAAACATAGCAGAAGAAGGAAGCAATGACAGCAGAAAGAAGAATTTTTTTTCTTTTTCTTTCTCCTTTTCCATTTCTCCCCTTCTTGATTCCACCTTCCCCCCTTTTGTACCAGTTATTATTATTTTTCTTCCCCCCTTGTTTTTTTATTTTGTTTTTATTTTGTTTTATTTTACTTTTACCTTTATGGGGGTATCCCCCTTTCCCCCTTTTTTCTTCCCCCCTTCTTTGCTTCTTCTTTCATTTTATTTTTTAAATAAAAATAAAAAATAAATTGATTTTTTAAAAGTTCTTTTAAAAAAACAAAAAAAGCATAAATTTGGGTGGGTGGGTGGAGGTTTATCATCCTCACCACTCACCCCCTTTTTTGTATGGGTGGTGGGTGTATTTCCCTACTTTTTTCCTTATATTTTTTCTCTTAATTTAAAAATATTATTTTTTCTTTTTTCCCCTTATTTTTTATTTTATTTTTATGGGGAGGGGTCACCCTTCCCCTCTCCTCTTTTTTTTTAAAGGAGGGTGGAGGGATGGAGAGGGATGGTGGGTTGATGGGGAGGGAGGAGGAGGAAGAGGAAGAAGTTTTTTTAAACTTCTTTTTGCTATAAAGTAGGGAAAAATAAAAGTGTAACTAAGATAGTGTCGAGCAGGGATGGGGATCCCCACTCGACACTATCTGGGAGGGGTGATGCCCCCCTCCCCCCTGAACCAGCACTGTTTTTTAATACAGTGTGGGAAGGCAAAGGGGAGGGAAGGTGGTTAAAAGTAGGGTGGTGGGATAGGGTTAGAGATGTGTTTAGTTTTAAGTGTATTATTGTTTTTTGTTTGTATTTTTGTTATGTGTATCACAACGGGACAAAATATATGGGACATAAAGTGGGCATGGGGGAAAATATAAAAATAGCTACTTTAAAAGTGAAAGGCCTAGGGTCAGTTATAAAGAGAAGAATAGCATCTTTATTGAAGAAGAGCAAAACAGACATTATTTTCTTATAAGACATTATTTTCTTACAAGAGACTCATCAATCAAAAGACGGGGTCAATGATCTCAAGCTATGGAATATTAACATTTATGAGAAAGGGTATAGGACTTCAAAATCTAAAGGAGTAGCAATACTAATCTCCAAGTATTGTGAATTTGTGGGCAAAGAAGTGGTAAAGGATATTAATGGTAGATATTTAATAATTCAGGGTTTAATGGGGACAGAAGATTAAACTTTGGTAAATATTTATGTTTATGCACCTAATGTAAATCAAAGAGATTTTTATGAATTGGTTTTTAAAGAAATGGAGAAGGTGAAAAAAGATTATGTTATTATGGCAAGAAATTTTAATATGGTTTTCGATAAAGTGAAAGATAAATCTGTTTGTAAAATGGATGATATTACTAATAGAAATACTGTTTTGAGTAAGATGATGGAAATGGCTGGTATAAGGGATATATGGAGAGAATTAAAGGGGGATGAAGGAAAACACTCCTAATATTCTGTTTATAATAGCTGCTCTAGAATATATTTTATATGTTTATCTCATAATTTGCTTTCTAAAATAGTAGCTACGGATATTAATGTAATAAAAGTAACTGATCATGCATTGATGACATTGGAAATGAAGGTTAAATATTATAGAGAGGCGAAAATATGGAGAATAAATTCTAGTATTTTCCAACATGTGGATATAATGGATAGGGTAAAAAAAAGGAATGGTTGGAATTATGTTCAATAAATGAAACAGGTGGGGAAAAAGTGGGAATGATATGGGACACAATGAAGGACGTTATGAGAGGAATATCCATAAGAGAATCATGTAGCCTTAAAAATGAAATTAGAAAATATAAGAACATTAGAGGACAGAATAAAAGAGCTAGAAAGTAGTTATTTTAGAGATAGTGATACTAGGAAATTAATGGAGATTAAAGTTAAGAGGAAACAACTAGATAGCATAGAAATAGATAAAGTTCAGAGGAATCTGGTATATTTGAAGAGAATTTTTTTTTAATATAGGAATAAAAATTCTAAGCTATTAGCACGGTTAGATCAAGTTAAAAGAGCAAAAAAATTGATACAAGTATTTAAAGATAAATCAAGATAGAAATGTAACTTGATGGAAGAAAAATTAGATATACTTCAAGAATTTTATAAAGAATTATATGCAGGAGTCAATATATCTAAAGAGGATATAGAAAGCTATGTTAAGAAATCTCTGAAGACAAGGCTTTTAGAGATTGATAAAAGAAAGTTAGAAAAACCAATACAGGAGGAAGAGATTGTAAGTATTATCAGAAAGTTAAAAACTGGCAAAATGTCCACAATGGGGAAAATTTTCTCCATTGAAATGCATTGGCAATGCATTTCAATGGAGACGATCCTGGACGAAAAGTCTCGGGGCGGCGGGGCGGGCGGTGGCAGGAGGTCAGATCCCCCTGCTGCCTCCGTGCGCAGCCCCAAGGCTTTTTGGACTGTTGCGTGCTGGTGGCGGCAGGAGGATCGGTTTGCCCCTCTGCCCCTGCCCCCCGCCCCGCTTCCACATATCACGGATTTTCAGGCATCGCGGGTCAGGTGGGTTCCTAACCATCATGATAGGCGGGGGGGGTGTTACTGTATTAGCAAGTAAAATCAACATATTTATCACAAACTATTTTAAAGAGGATCAGAATGGGTTTTTAAAGGGAAGACAAATGACTAATTTAACTAGGAGACTTTTGAACATTTTATACAATATAGAAACAAAATAAAATGAAGGCAAGTAAATTGTCATTAGATATATTTAAAGCTTTTGATTGTGTAGAATGGCCAACTGTAAAGATTGTTATAAAGAACTGAGAAATTTAGAGGAATGATAGATCAGTGATATACTGAATACATCCAGGGTAATAGTTAATGATGGGATATCAGACCAAATATCTCTGACCCGAGGCACTAGACAAGGTTGCCCCCTCTCTCCAGTACTATTTTGTTTAATGATTGAAATTTTTGTGAATGCAATAAGGAACTATAATTTAATTACTGGATTAGGTATGGAAAATGAAGTAAAGATAAATGTATTTGCAGATGATTCCTTATTGATAATTAAAAACCCAATTGAGAGTGTGAATAGAATTAAAAATCATTTGAACGAATTTGGACTGATATCTGGTTTACGTGTAAACTGTCAAAAATCACAAATAATGTTGTTTAATTATAATAGGCTGGAACAATAAATGATTGTTGAAAAATATGAGTGTAAGATAAGTAAACCAGTTAAATATTTAGGTATAGATTTGGTAATTAATTTACAGAAGTTAAAAGAATATAATTATAATAAATTAAAAAGAGAAATAAAAACTAAAATACAAGAATATTCTAGTTTGAAATTATCTTGGTTTGAAATGATTGCATTGATGAAAATGATAATTTTGCCGAAGATTAATTTCTTGTTTATGACACTACCGGTACAGTTAACATCAGATGATATTCATTTTTGGCAAGGCTTGATTAATAGGCATTGTAATGAAGGTAAAAAAAACTAGAAAAAATATTGGTATAACACTCAAAATAGAGGAGGTATAGGCTTACCAAATGTTAACAATTATTATTTGGCAAATCAATTAAGATTTATCGGGGAATTATATATAATCCAAGAAAGTTAATATGTTGGTAATTTGAATCATCTGATATAAAAGATAATATTGAAAAATATTTATTTGGCACTATTAAAAAAGCAAAGATTAGTAAGATTAAAAATCCCTTTCTTAGACTGATGCTAAGTGCATGGTATATATAACATAAGAGCATAACATAAGAAAGCCTTGCTGGAACAGGCCACAGCCCATCCAGTCCAGCATTCTTTCTCACACAGTGGCTGACCATTTGCTTCAGGGTATTCACAAGCGGATGTCTTCACCTGCTTAAGATTTGCTGCAAATGGCATTGAGAGATATCCTGCCTATCTCCCCAATCCAGAGGTTGGCCTTAGGCATCCATCATGATAGCCATTGATACCCTTGTTCTCCATGAAATATATATAAAAATAAAGATTGTGTCCCCTAGATTCACCATTAAGATTAGTGACTGAAATAGAGGACTTCTCTGCAAATTTAAAAGTTTTAATAAAATTATTTAGGGAAAAACAAGTGGTTAGGTTGAAGGACTTGATGGATAAAATGAGATTGAAGGAACAAATGAAAGAAGTTTTGCAATGTAGGGTTATTTCATGGTTTAGTTATGTACAATTAGAAAAATGGACTGATTGGATTAGGAAACATTTATTTTATTTATTTATTTTTGTGTTTGTTAACTGGCCAATTTTCCCGCAGGAACTCTAGGCAGAGTACAACATGTTGCAAAGACAACTTGCTCAAACATACAAACACCATACATAGTGGATCAAATACAATAATAAGTTGTGATAATAAAATAGAAAAGAACAAATTAAAAAATAACAATATGCATAATGCATCAACAGGCAAACTACACAAACTCTGGCAAGGCAGCTCAGGAGCCAGCAGACAGACAAACTAATAACAGGCCACAGGGTGCTGAAAGACTACCCCAAATATGAACAGTTCTTAGTGCTATATGAAGATACTCAGAAGGAAGATGTAGTGAAAGGCAGTGTGAGTAAAATATATAAGACACTTTTGGATATAGAGGAAAATGAAAATTAGGGAAGAGGATTCAAGGTAGTATCGGAGCAAGATTTTAGAAAAGAAATAGAATAGGAAGTTTGGGCTAAAATACAGAGAATGGAAATACTTATATCTATGTCAGTGAGAATAAAATAATTTTTTTAAAAGTAGGTTTAAGATGTGTAACATAATGGGTTCAACAGGAAAAACACCAGCTCCAGGTACTATAAAACAGCAGTTTATTCCAACATGACATGACGAGCTAACACATTTCCTCACACCCACCCTAAATACACCTGGAGACAAAGGTTTACTCCCAGCCAATCTTCCTCCCATTTTCTTGTTAAAGGGAACTCTCCCATTAGGAGGACTAGATTACCCATAACTCTCTTTTACCTGGCTGATTCCTATGAGCCAAGACACAACAAGATGGTATTTGACACCAGTGAAATTGAATAAAATAAATGTCTGGCTCTGCGGTGCAACTGTGCCCAGGAGGAGCTCCCTTGCCCCCCCAGACAGGAAGCCCCCGCGAGACTTACCAGGTCTCGCGAGACCTCCCGGGAGCCGAGCCCATAAAGGGGCCGGCTCAGGCGTTCCCCGGCCTCTTCGTCGGCAGGCTTTGAGAAGGCAGCATCTGGCAGCTCTACCGCAGGGGGCCGCCATCTTGTCCATGTGGTGGCGCAGCGGAGAGCTGCCGGGAGTTCGGAGAATGAGCCGGGTGGCAAGCGGGTGGCCGAGGAGCGGCAGCGGCGAGGGAGATGGCAGTTGGGGAGGCACGGCGGCGCTTCCCCACAGATTGGCGTGCCGACGGGCCGCGGCATGGGCAGCGCGGGCACTTGGCTCAGTGCGGCATACCGCGGCTCGCCGGCACCGAGGGCTCTTGGCGAGCGTTAACGGGGGGCAAGACATCCAGGGAGGAGGCCACTGAAGGGGGCTTGGTCCCGGGGAGAACGGAGGGGGGCGGCCTGCAACGCCGGGCCGAGGTTCGGGTGCGCAGGCCCCCACCCCACGGCGCGGCCTTTTGCGGCAGGACCCGGGAGCGGCTGGCTGGGTAGGCGGTCACGGAGGGTGGTGAGCAGCCTAGCCGTGGTGGCCAGGCAGTGGGGACAGCCCAGGGGGACACGGAGTGGCAAGCAAGGGCCGATTTGGCCCTATAGCGGGGAGGCAAGCCTTAGGTGGATCCCTAGCGGGAGGCGGTTGGTTGGGTACAGGGCCGGAAGACCTTGGGGGGGCGGACCGGGTGTGAAGGCAGTGAAGGCTCGCGGCCCAGGCAGGAGGCGGGGGGGTGGCTTGCCCACCTGGGCACCCCACCCAGGGAAGGGGGGCTGGAAAGGCCAAGGGGCGAGGGGGGCCACCAGCGCTGGGTAGAGGGCAAGGCCCAGCTATGGCTCCCAGAAGGATGAAGGGGGGCCACAAGGGGAAGCACCCAGCCAAGAGGCCGGCCCCGGAGCGTTCCAGCTCGGGGTCATCCTCGGATGACGAGGATTGGAGGCCCGTATGGAGGCCTGTGAGGGCGGGTCTAGTGGAACACAGCAGGCCGGGGAAGGGGAAACTTCCAGCTGGGCTGGGGCCCGGCCATCTAAGGGCCTTTTTACATGACCCCTAAACTCCGCCGCAAATGGCTTCCAGCTCCGGAGCTTAAAATTGTTTACCCACCAGCTCCGGAGTTAACAGGAAATTAAGTGCGACCACGCCCACCTAAGCGCATCCCAGCACACTTTTCATGTACCTGCTCTCCAAGGGTGAAAAATCTTGATGCGGATGTGCTGGGCTCTCCTCGCTTCTTTTTGCTGTTGTTTTTTGCCTCCCGCCCCTTTAAGAGAAGGAATCACAATGACGGGGCGGCGTCCACTGTCACCGGAGGTAAGCCTGCATTCTTTTGTCCCCTTTTTTCTCCCTCCCCTCACGCAGCCAGCAGCCAGGAAGTGCGGAGGGGTGGGGACGCACAAAGAGCGACAAACCCCTAAGATCTCTGGTCCGAATTTAATTGACTAGTGGATCTTAGGGGTCGTGTAAAAGTGCCCTAAGGCACGCAGGAGGGCCAGAAGGAGGAGGATGGTCCAACGCTTAAACGAACGTTTTGATTTCCTTGCACAGCGATACACAGCAGCCGCCCGCCAGGAGAGGGCGCAAGCGGCTGAGGTGGCACCGCCAGCGGAGGGCCCACAGGCAACAGCAGCTAACCAGCTGGGGGCAGAAGACGCAGCCACAGGTGGAGGGCAGGAACGGACGGCGGCCGCAGCCACCATGGCAGGAGAAGGCACGGCGGCGGAAGCAGTGGGGGGGGGCTTTCCCCCACCCGGGAGCGGGGTTGGCGGCCTGCCGCCCTTTAACTGTGAGTGGGCGAGTGCACCGGACACGAAACCACAGGAGGCGTGGCCCTGGGGGTCTTGGGGGCGGCACAACAAGCACAGGCAAGCGGGCCCTCGGGGCAGGTGGGGGGCCCCAGCCTGGCACCGGGCTCGGGGTGGCAGGGGGGAGTAGGGCAGGGGGTAGCACTTACCATGGCACAGCCCGCGGGGACTGGAATCAGCGCACAGCAGGTAAGTCCAGCACCCAATCTGCCAGGATGCGGAAACTGGAACCAGCAGCAGGTACCCCCCGGCCCAGCGTGGCAATGGCCACAGGGGCCGCAGGGGGCGGTAGAATAGAATAGAATAGAATAGAATAGAGTTTTATTGTCATTATGCATATGCAAAATATGCACAACGAAATTAGAGTGCTGTTCCACTACACACTCTAAGCATACAAAACACATAAAACATATAAAACACCATACAAAATATTAAAAACTCTTAAAATTGCTTACAAAATTTAAAACACTACTTAAAACTGATTAAGATAGTGCTAAAACTGTCGCATTTAGCTTGCATACCGCTCTGTGATAAAAACTGTTCTTTAGTCTATTTGTCCTTGACCTAAGAGTCCTGTATCTCCTGCCAGACGGCAACAGTTCAAAAAATTGGTAGCCAGGATGCGAAGGGTCTCTCAAAATTCTAGATGTCTTCCTTGAGCATCTGGAGTTGTATAATTCTTCCAAAGGAGGAAGAGGACAGCCCACTATCCTCTCAGCAGTGTTTATGACCCTCTGGAGTGCCCTTCTATCTGCCACTGTGCAACTGGAAAACCAGACACAGAGGCAGTGATAGTGCTTTCTATAAAGCCCCGGTAGAATGTTACCAACAGTTTCTTAGACAGTTGTTCCCTCCTGAGAAGTCTCAGAAGATATAATCTCTGTTGGGCCTTCTTAACCAGTGCTTCAGTGTTGGCACTCCAGGTCAAATCCTCCTGTAGAATAACTCCTAAGAACCTACTGTCCGTCACCCGCTCTACACAAACTCCATCAATAATCAGGGGCTGATGGGCCCTGGGGTATGGTCCCCGGGGGCCATTGGCAGGTGCCACCGCAATTCGGGTGCCACCCGGAGGGGGGTAACCCACAGGGGTACCTCAATGCCTGGGCTGCTGCCCCTGTATACGGCGGGGTGCCCTACACTGTACTCCCATATCCGGACTATGCATCCTCGTTGGGAGACCACCTCGCGCAAGCCATGAAGGAGAGAATATGGCGGGGTGACTACATAGATTTGTTTACCCTGCTTAACAGGGAACTGGAATCCAAGGAATTGGAGAAGGAGGATGCCAAGGATAAGGAGCGCCGGCTGAGGCGCAAGCCGCAACACTCCTGGGCTAACTGGCTCCTGGCGTATAGCATTTACATGTCCATGGTGCTTCACGCCCACCCGTGGAGAGCGCAGTCGCTCATCAAGTACCAGGACATGATATACAGTGCCTTCGTGGATATCCCGGGGTACATGTGCTTGACATACGATGAACGCTTTCGTATGAAGGTGGCCACGCAGCCCCACCTTAGATGGGACGAGCCATACCCACCACTGTGGTTACAGTATATGACGCTGGTGCGCCCCGTGCTAGGCGAACAATTTGATAGCGGGCACATCATCAGGCGCTCGGCCCCGGCCGCGAGTCCCCGCCCAACGGCGGGCCAGCAGGTTCAACCCCGGCTGGTCTGCTGGGACTATAACGGACAGGGCATGTGCGGCCGGGCCCAGTGTCGTTTCAAGCATGAGTGCTCGGTTTGTGGAGCCCAGCATCCGGCAGCCAACTGTGCAAGAGCCAAGGGGGCCTTTGGTAAGTCTGGAAACGGGGGACAGCAGAGGAGACCCCTGCCCGAGGGTGGACCCAATATGGCGAAAGGGCCCCAGCCCAATCAACAGTGAGGTGCTGGAGCAGTGGCTTAGTGCCTACACTGACCAGGGGGAAGCCCAGTTTTTGTTGGAGGGTTTTGCTAGTGGTTTCAGAATTCAATTTGGGGGCATTAGGAGGTCGTTTGCGGTTGCCAATTTAAGGTCATTGCGGGGCATGGAGCAGGTGGCCGAAGAGAAGATCCAGAAAGAGGTGGCAAAAGGGAAGGTCCTGGGCCCATTCGACCAGCCCCCGCTGCCCAACTTTAGGGTCTCGCCTTTGGGGCTGGTTCCAAAAAAGATGCCGGGTGAATACCGGCTTATTCATTACCTATCATACCCGGAGGGGGAGTCGGTGAACGATGGGATCCCCCAGGAACTCTGCTCAGTAAGGTATACCTCCTTCGATGCAGCGGTGGCCATGGTCCGGGCCTGCGGGGCGGGGGCTGAAATGGCCAAGTGTGACATCCAGTCCGCCTTTCGGCTCCTGCCAGTGCACCCCGATGACTTTGACCTGTTAGGTTTCCAGTTTAAGGGGAAATTTTACCTTGATAGGGCGCTACCTTTTGGATGTTCCATTTCCTGTGCTGTTTTTGAAAAGTTTAGTTCGTTCGTGGAATGGCAGTTGAGGCAAACAACGGGTATGGGCAGTACCGCCCATTACCTTGACGACTTCCTTTTTTGTGGGCGTAAGGGGTCGGGCGTGTGTGGCTTTATTCTCAGGGCCTTCCAGGAAATGGCTGGGGAACTGGGCCTACCCCTTGCGGCGGATAAAACGGAGGGCCCGGCGACCCGCCTGACCTTCCTGGGCGTGGAACTAGATACGTGGAACCAGTCGTGCCGCCTGCCAGAGGAAAAACTGGAGGACCTGTGGGCTAGGGTGGCCGCCCTCCTCCCACGTAAGTGCATATCACTTCGGGAGCTGCAGGAGCTGGTGGGCCACCGGGGCGGCCGTTCATCCGGCGATTCTGTGAGGCGATGCGGGGACTCCGACAGCCAACTCATAGGGCCAAGATAACGGGAGGCATGCGGGAAGATCTAAGGATGTGGCTGGAATTCCTCCAGGGTTTCAATGGCGTGTCCTTTTGGCGGGAGGAGCTTAGGATGGGGGCGGACTTTCAGGTGCAGATGGACGTGGCAGGATCCCAGGGCTACGGCATCTACTGGAAGGGTAAGTGGTGGTGTGGCATCTGGCCACCGGGGTGGGCCGCTGCAGGCATCAATAGGGACCTGACGTTCTTAGAGCTCTTCCCTATCGTGGGTGCATTGTGGCTCTGGTCCCGGGACTGGGCCAACTCCATAGTCCGATTCTGGTGCGACAATATGGCTGTCGTATTCACCATCAACGAGCTAACATCTAAACCGGAGAGGGTTATGGGGTTGGTCCGGGCCTTGACACTGCGCGTGCTCCAATTTAACATTGTGGTGCGTGCGCACCATGTGCTGGGCCTGGATAATTCCATCGCTGATGCTCTTTCCCGCCAGCAATTCGATTGCTTCAGGGCATTGGTGTCGGAGGCGGCAGCCCTCCCTGAGCAGCTGCCAGCCGAAGTATGGCAGGTTGGCAGGAGGAGGCTGATGGGACCCTGGAACTAGCACAGGCCCCAAGAATGAGGAGGGGATACGATGCGGCCATCAAGGACTTTGGCGCCTTCCGCGAACTGATGGAAATCCAGCCTGCATGGCCTGCCCCGGTGGACCATGTACGACAGTATCTGGTATTTCTGAAAAGGAAAGGCCTCATGCCCGGGACGATGCAGGGGAGATTGGCGGCGTTGGCTTTTCACGCCAAGGCCCTGGGGTACGCGGACATGACCCAGGATTTCAGGGTGAGGAAAATCCCAGAGGGGTGGGGTAAAGCCAGGGGCCGAGTGGAGGACCAACGCTTCCCCCTCACGCCAGAGATCTTAGCCCGGATGGGCAAGCAGTGGGCACAGCTGTGCAGGGACAACGACGAGGCGGCACTGATGAGGGCAGCGTTGCTGGTGGCCTTTTTCGGGGCGTTTCGGATCAGCGAGCTGGTCGCTGCCGGAAAAAGGGATGCGTCTTTGACGGCGCTGCAGCGAGCCGATTTCCACCAGCAGCACGGTAAGGCGGTGCTCCTGGTGCGCCGGTCAAAGGAGGACCAGCAAGCGAAGGGGCAGAAGGTCGTGCTGGGCCCCTGCTCCATGGAGGAGGTATGCCCGGTCCGAGCCATGGAGGAATACCTGGCCCTCCGTGGGGAGGGGGAGGGATACCTCTTTTGCCACCTGGCGGGAGATCCGCTAACTAAATTTCATTTTTGGAGGTTGACACAGTTGGCGTTGGAAAAGTTAGGTATTGGGGGGATGAAGTTTGGGACCCACTCATTCAGAATTGGGGCCGCGTCCCCAGCGGCGGCCCTGTGGTACGGGCCTCGGGAGATAGTCACTGGGGAGATGGGCATCATTTCGTTACAGGACGTATGGCCGCCCCCTCCCGCAATGTTAACTATGTGGTTTGCTTCCTTCCAGGACTGGGGCCGGGCCGCAGGAGATGCCGTATCCTCATCCTGGGCCACAGTTATATCTATTGGGCCGAGAAGTACGTGTCGCGGACGGCCTGGGGGGTTAATTTGGGCTTAGGAGGTAGGGCGGTGATTGAATGGAAGGGTCTCCGTGGTATGTGATGGTGCCAGTTTGAGAGAGCTGCCCGGTTGGCCGCTCTGGAAAAAAACCCCAACGTTATGTTAGTCCATTTGGGGGGCAATGATGTGGGGTTCCAATCGGGCAAGTCGCTGGCATTGAAAATTGTGAGGGACCTCACAGCTTGGAAGGAAGCCTTCCCAGAATCTAAATTGGTATGGTCCACCATCATACCACGGCGACAGTGGCGGGTGCGGTGTGACCCGCAAACTATGAATATGGCCCAGAGGGGAATCAATAGGGATGTGTGCAGGGCAATGGTTCAGCAGTTGGGTACAGTGGTGGGCCACCCGAGGATACCGGCCGCTGTCCCGGAATTGTACTGGGAGGACGGGGTACACCTTTTGGACCGGGGGATAGGCTAGGCCCCTACCGTGGTGGTAGTGCGGAGCATTCTGAGGCAGTAGGTGAGTATGGTCCCGAAGTCCCTGTGGGAGTGTCCGGCCTCACAGCGTTGCGGATCTGAGATCACAACGCCGGGAGGGGGGAATGGACGTACCTGGAGGGCCCGCCAGGCGGGCAGGCACAAATGGCGTGCCTGGACAGACCGGTTGGGGAAAGGGGACTGGCTGGCCGAGGCTGCCCTGCCCAGAGACAGGGCACCCTCAGGGCTATCGACTCGCCCAGGTAAGCTGTCAGTGGGAAGGGTCCTGGGAGACCCGAGGTAACAACTTACAACCCGCACTACAGCAGGCCCCCTGTTGAAGTTGTGTTTATTGTTGAGTTCTTAATAAAGTGTGGCCCGGAGTGTTTACCCAACACCCTGTCTCGCATGGTTATTCCGGTGTGGGGGGGGGCAATGTCAATTGTTCTAAGATTTGTAGGAAAGGATGTTGGTACATATTTTCATATGTGGTGGGAATGTGAAAAGGTACAATAATTTTGGAGATCTATTTTTAAAGAATTAATTTGAAAGGTATATAGAGCCCAATTCAGAAATTGCTGTAATGTCAATATTTGTTAAGACAGACTTTAAAACTACAGAATTGATCACTAATCTCTTGACACTAATCTCTTGATCAACTACAGAGTTGATCACTAATCTCTTTACAGAAATCTCTTCACAGATTTCTAGCTAATTCATAGCTAGGAATTAGAAGGGGGACATAAGAACCTAAGAAGAGCCCTGCTGGATCAGGCCAAAGGTCATTCTGGTCCAGCTTCCTGTATTGCACAGTGGCCCCACCAGATGCCTCTGGGAGCGCACGAGACTAGATCTCTGTCTCCTGATACCACTCCCCTGCATCTGGCCCGGTTTTAAGCCTGGAGATGACACAGATCTCCTTCATGGTTGGTAACTTGTGATGGACTTTTCCTCCAGGAATCTGTCCAATCCCCTTTTGAAGGCAGCCACGCCAGATGCCATCACCACATCCTACTTCTCTCCTTTTAAGAGGTTGCTGAAGCACGTCCCTTTCAAAAATGGCTTCCTCTGAGTGGCTGTTTGATTTATGGCACCGTTAGGTTTTAACCTTGGTCTCTTCTGCTGTTGTGGTTGGCTGTTTTTATTTTGTTGGACTGAGCCACTTTGCTTCTTTTCATATGGACATTGCTCAGAAGAGTGCTGTGTCCTAAGAGGGCCATATATCAATGCCAGAAATAAATAAACAATAGATCCATTGACTCTGAAAAAGAATCTCCAGCCTCCAGGAGCTGAACACGGTTGTTAAGGACAGCACACAGAGGCTGTTCCTTCTCCCCAAGCAGCTTAACCTCACAAGCATCTGTCTGTCTGTCTGTCTGTCTGTCTGTCTGTCTGTCTGTCTTGTGGCTGTTTCTGCCCAGGCTGAAATGCTTAATTTATTAACCCCATGCTATGCAAATTCCTCAGTAAGGGAAGCTACAGGGACGAGTAGTGAAATGTTTCGATCCCACAAAAAAAAGAAATCCAGTTGCCATGACTCAACTTCCAGATTTCCCCAGTGAGGTCAGGGAGAAAATGGTGTTTTCTCTCTTTTTGTTGCTGTTTTCCTTAAGACACATTTAAATATTCATGGCAAGAAGACCTTTCGATGCAGCTCCAGACTTTTTGAAACAGAGGGCAACGTGCCTTTCGCTTTGATTCTGGTGGTGAAATCTAATAAAAGACCCAAAGGTAAGATGACAAGAAAAACGAAGATGCATGCCAGGGCCTCACTTCTGAAAGAGACTCGCTTCTCTTGGAACCCTTTCCCTATTTGATTTCCAAACGTAATTAACATTTCCAATTGGAGGCAGGCCTTGGTATCGTGTGTGTGCCTTCATCACACATGGGCCCCCTCAGGGCCAAGGATTCTGCCTCTCCCTGACCCTGGAGCTCACCAACGGCCCGGGCAGGGTGGGGTGGGGGAATCAGAGAGTGACCCCCCAGAAGGGAAAATTTTGGAGTCTGACAGAGATTAGCTCCATGCTTCTAGGGGTGGCGGTGGCGGTCTGCCTATAAGGCTCAGCATCAAAGGCAGTGCTTTCCATGGGTGGGTGGGCGGGCGGGTGGGGGGGGAGCAATTACAGGTGCCTTTGCTGGTGGTGGTGCTGGTGGTAGGGTTAGGGACTGGGACTCTCCCGTTGGCTTCCTTCCATTCTCCACTTTTAAAAGGGCCAGGGAAGAAAGAGAGAGAGAGAGAGAGAGATCTAAACACAGGGACAGACCTTTCTCTGGAACCTGTGGAGACATGGTTGAATTTGGCAAATGCACGGCTCCCTCCTCAGACTAGCCGTTGGAGATGGGAGAAGCAGGAGACCCAAAGCCCACTGGATGTGCCCACGGGAAGACCAAAGCGGCAAGGGGAGGGTCTCGCCTCCCACCATACCCACCCCACCTTCTCCTCTGCTTCTTCTCCCTTTGCTTCTTCTTCACAGGGTTCCTAATCTTACTCCTCCTCCTCCTCCTCTTCCTCTCCTCCTCCTCCTTCCTGGAATGGGACTTCCCGCCCCTGCTGTGGTGTGCTTAATCCTTTAAGATGCCAGAGGATTATTTGCAGCAGAAACTCCTGACACCAGATATCAGGAGGAGGATATAATTGTGCTGACCCAGGAGAGGGGAACGGCCAGAGGATTAGCAGCAGTTCCCCTGCATGGCGTCCTCTGCCAGCCGCTGACCAATTGCTCTTCGCTTGTATCGATTTGGTCTAGGGAGAAGGGTGGTGGGGGTGGGAGTGGGGGTGGTGGGTCACCCAGTAGGTGCCAGGAGCAGCCGCAAATGGAAAAGTCCTCCCAGTCTAGAGGTGCCACGAGCAAAAACAGCCACCATGTGGAAGAGACGGGAGGAGCTCTGCACACCTTGGCACTGGGGCTGGGCAAACGGTGTCCGGGGAGGTGCAGGGGAGTGGTATCAGGAGACAGATATCTAGTCTCATGCACTCCCAGAGGCATCGATGGGCCTTTGGCCTGACCCAGCATGGCTCTTCTTATGTTCTTATATTCAGTGCTGACTTGTGCCCAACTCTAAACTGGGTGCTGGCCCATAAATGAACACATTAGAAGGCAACTAAATATATTATCTTCTTAAACCAAGTGAGAGAACAGTAATTTACTGTAGGCCACTTGAAAAGCCCACGGGCAGCGCCCTCCCTCCACACAAACCCCCTCCTCGACAGCCCCACCAGTGGCCGTAGCTGTCCTGTACGGTAAGGCCTCCCTTGCTGGAAGGCCCCCCCTCAGCCTGGGACCGAAGGACACCCTTCTGACTGGACGTGGGTGGAACTGAAGTCTCCATGAGGGGCAAGGGGAATGCACGTTTGCACAGAAACAGCACCATGAGAGGAGAGGAGCCCGAGGCCAGGCTGGGACTGGGGATTGGCCACTCTGAGATGCTGCGAACAAGGTGGCCCCGGCCTCGGGCAGAGCTGAGGCTCAGCCTCCTCCACAGCTAGCTTGGACTCTGGCTCCCACACCCCCAGCAATGCCCAGGGGAAAGGAGGAGGAGGAGGAGGGTGACTTTCTGCTCCCTCCGGAGACAAGGGAGACCTTGTGTTGGGTCCCCTCCCCCCAGGCATCCTCTGCTCTTGAGCCCACCCTCTGCACAGCCAGCTACGGGGTTGGCGGGGGTGGGGGAGGCAGGCATGGTGGTCATGGACAGATTGCTCTCCATCCTGGCAAGGACGCTGTATGCTTCTGGATTACCTGATGCCCAATAAGAGAAATCCAACACAGAGAGGTCCAGAGAAATTACCGGTTTATTAGGCCTAATAAAGTACGGTAAGGCCAACTAACCCACGTCAAGGCAGTGTGAGATGGTCGCCCCGAAACAAAATGGTTACAAATTTTTATACCTTTCCCCCTTCCCTCCCACAGGGTGCGTGCCTCCCCTGGGCGGGCAAGAGGTGGTCTTCGGGGGCATCCAATGAGAGGAGTCCAGGGGCCTCCCAGGGGTGGTCCTGGGGTGTTCCTGATGTCCTGGAACTGGACACCTGCTCAGGTGTGGCTGGGCCATACTTGTCCTTTAATGGGCCATCAAGGGCGTGATAATAGAAGGGAAGAGGATGGGCATTGTTCAGAGGGTCTGAGTAATCAGCAGGTCAATAGGAAAGCTGGAGAGTCAACAGGAAGAGTTCCAAACTGCCAGACACATTTCCTGGTAAATGTGGAAGTGAGACAATAGGGAGCCTCCGGGCTGAAGATAATCCGAGGTACGTGTTGGAGCCCCGTGTCCTTGGAACATCGAAGGTTGGAGTTTGTTCTGGAAGGTGGTGCCTTTCCACGAAGCTGCCATGTCTTCCTTCTCTTTTTGCTGTAAGCCTCTGCTCAAGATGATGGTCCGGGGGGGGGGTGTAGGACAGTGTAGGAACATGTTCTCAAGCAGACCCAGGGAAAACGGGTTGGGGAGAGAGAGAGAGAGAGAGAGAGAGAGAGAGTGGGGGGCTAGGCTAAGGCTAATCCCAGGGGGCTCATGTAGGTAGAAGAGTTATGGTTGTATCTTGAAGTGTGAGGGGTGTCCGGGGGTGTAAAGATGGCCATCTGTGGCCGTTGCCCCATGAGCCTGAGACCACAGTGGAAATAAACTGTCAACCTTAGGAGAATCGGCCTAGGTTGAGTGTCTGGCTGTTTAAATGTCCAGAAAATGAATCTTTATCTGGCCAGATAAGGGTTAGCCCAGTCCGAATTGTCAGAGACCTGGTCATACTGTGGGGAGAACAAAAAGTTGACTTTCCAGAGGCTTCAGAGGGAGGATGCTCCCTTTTCGCGATCTTTTCCTGCCTGCTTGCCTTGGATTCTCGACAGCGGAGCCTCCTGGCTGTGAAGCAAGCCATGGGGGTGTTCCCCCCCCCCAATATCTCCAGAACGGAATGGTCTTTTTGGATCGGGTTTCTTGCGTTCTGCTTATGATAGTGTAGGGCGATCATCGGTGGCCTTGGGGAGCCCCGGAACCTGTCCAATTTTATAATTCTGTTTTTCATTTCCATTGTGACTGATCAAACTACCTGCTGGGTGGCCTCCTGCAGTCCCTGTGAAGGGGGGGGGCACCCCATTCCAGAGTGGGTGGGCTGCATGTGGGCCCTTCCCTGCAGCTGCCCTGCCCAGGAAAGGCAAAGCAGCACCAGAGGCGGGTGGAGGCGGGAGAGCATTTCTGAACTGGCACCGAGAGGGAGGACCAACCTCCACTTCAGGGGAGCAGGCCTGCCCCTCCTGACCTCTCCTGGCTGCTGAGGCCACCACCTCACCCCGCTTGGTCTTGGTCTAAGCATTCAAACCACGGTCAAGGTGACCGTGTGCTAGCAGCATGAGGGGGGGGAGTTCCCAAAGGTGAGCGGATGGCTTTCGTGACCGGTCCTGAGAGATGGAAACTCTCGCTTGCCTTTTCTGGTGCCTATGATGCGACTTTGTTTCCAGCGCTTGGGTCTTCCAGTGGGTTCCACTGACGCACCCACATCCTTTTCACGTCCTGTGCATGGGACCTGGCTTCCTCGAGTGACCTTGGAATGTGCATCCTGCTGGTGGCACAGACTGAACCCTCCAGCCCCAAATTCTCACCACCAAGTCTGGGGAGGAGCTGCCTGGCGCCTCTTCTGCTCCCGAGGCCTCTCCCCAACTGCTGACTCTCCCAGAGATGAAGCCACTCCCTGTCTGGTGCCGAGGGTCCAGCCACGGGGAACCCCCCACTTAACTGCCCCGTGGCCGTCAAGGAGGAGAGCCGGAGAGCAGAGCGAAAAGTCCCGTGACCTCCCCCAATTCCTCCACCGAAAGAGAAGCATGTGGCAAGGCGTGTGTGTGTGTGTGTGTGTGTGTGCGTGCGTGCTGTGCGGAGCACCTCTTCTGAGAGACACCCAGGCTGCCTTTAAAGCATATAAATCTGCCACTTCCCTTGGGCCAGCTGTTCCAGTGGTTAATTATTCTTATTGCTAACAAGCTGTGTCTTATTTACCATTTGGAGTTTTCAATTTTCATCCACTGGTGGTTGTCTCGCCTTCAGCGCTTTCTGTTCGATTAAAGCATTTCTGGATGCGAGATCCTGCCGGACTGCAAAGGAAGGAGGGAGGGAAGGGAGGAAGGAGGGGGGCAGCGCAGGAGGTCGGGCAGGCAGCTTGGCTCGGGGTTCAAGGGAATGGGGGCATGTGTCGGTGCACTGCTGTCGATGTGGAGGCCTGTGGTTTTCCAGGACACACACACACACACACACACACACACACACACACACACACACACACCTGGGATAGTCCTCCTTCATTCTCACCTCCATAAAGGGCAGACCCAACATTCTGAAAATATGTGGGTTTTTAAAGGAAACTGGGAGGGAGCAGCTGGGCAACCAAAGGAGGCGATACTTCCTCACTTTTGGTGGCACAATCTTTCTCAGCAGAGAAAGTCCGGTCTCCAGGGTGGTGGTGGTGGTGGTGGTGGTGCTCAGTTCCATCCCACAGCCTCTCGGCCTCTCACTACTCTGGGCATCCCTCACTGCCATGCTGCCCGCCTTCTCTCCCCGAGGGCTCCTCAGAGGGAAGGGCACCGTGCCCATAGGATGAGGACATTGCCACGGGGCTTGGACTCCAGGGATTGGGCCAGACCCATCCTTCCTCTAAGAAGCCTCATGGTGCAGGGTTTAAATGCCTGTCCTGCAGGTAAAACTGTGCTCACGACCTGGGGTTCAATCCCAGGTAGCTGCTGGATCATGGTTGACTCAGCCTCCCATCCTTCTGAGGTTGGTAAAACGAGTCCCCAGCTTGCTGGGGGGGGGTGGGCAATGTATAGCCTGCATAACTAAACCCTAAACCACCCAGAGACTACTTGAAGTAGTATGGGGCAGTATATAAGCAGAACACATTTGCTTTGCTTCCTGAGGGGCTTCACTTGTTTGAACTGCACACCCCTGAACGCCTCATGTCACTGGCACTCTTTTCTGTCATCATCATTCTCTCTACCACCCACCCCCTCACCCCCACCCCCCAGCTTCTCCTCCTGTTTGCAGGCAGCCCTGTTGTTTCAGGAGGGATGCTCTTTGGGGCAGAGGCTGCCTATTCCATTTTAACGCTTGCTTGCTTGCTGGTTTACCAAGGCGTGTACATCACTGGGGGAATATGTCAATCCAGTGGTGTGAGAACACGACCTGTTGTGATTTGGACCGAATTTGCTTCACAAATCCAAACCGATTCACTTCAAGCTGATCTGCAGCTTCCACCCTTTGATTATTCTGGAATATTTGCATGCATGTACCTGGATATGCCTGAAGAGCGAAATAAGACAGAAATTGGGAGAAGAAATTGCTCTGACCTGAGACTGGTGGGGAGGGAATCCTCAGTGCCATCTGTCACTGCTTGGCCTCAGTGTGCATTTATTTATTTATTTATTTATTTATTTATTTATTTATTTATTTATTTATTTATTGGCTGCCTTTCTCTTGACCAGGTAATTCAAGGTGGCTCATAGTGTAAAAACAAACAAACAAACATAATTTAAAATGCAGTAAATGTACTACAAAAAGAGGGAGACTTAGGTCTAACTAATATAAAGTTATATTACATAGCTAACCATTTAAGACACAATTCAGATATAATTGTAGAAAATGATAATTTAATTTGGAGAGATTTAGAAACTTTGGGGAAGGAGAATGTGATGAAAAAATATATTCTTTAAGGAAAATATTAAAGAGGGGCTGAGAAATGTAGACAATCCATTTTTGGGGAGTGGGAGAATTGATGGAATGGTGGAAGACATGTAGGGGAAATTAAGTCCACCAGTATCACCTTTGATTCAAGTAACAGAAATAATCCCCCCCCAATATAATTTAAAAGGCAAACTAACTACATTATTAGGCAAAGGACTTCTAGGTTTACGATGATTGGATGAAACAAATGCAAAATAGGGGAACTATAGAAAAGAATCTAGGAGAAATGTCTTGATTAAATATCATGCAACCAGAAAAATGAACTATTAAGAATGGAAAACCAAAATAGGAGAATGAAATAAATTGACCAAATTTGAAGAAATTATATAAAAGTGAAGCAACAAATGGGGAAACTAGGAAAGGAATGGTAAGTGAGATATATAAACTATCAATATAAGGGGAGCATAAAGAGAACAGGCTAAAAGAAAGATGGCAAGAAGATATTAATAAAGAAATTAAAAAGGAAGAATGGAATAAAATATGAAACGAAATTATTATAAGGTGTGCTGCGGATGGTATATAACGCTGGTAAAGTTGAGTATAATAAATAAAGAAATATCCCCAGTATGTTGGAGGTGTGAAAAAGAAAAAGGGACATATTTGCACATGTGATGGTTGTGTGACATAAGAAAGAGGGAACGGACACTGGCTTTTAAGGAAATTCAAGAAATAATAGGGGGGAGTGTTTAAATGTCCCCCAAGGTTGTGTTGTTATGGTTGAAAATAAGCAATTGAAGAAAGAGGAATAATAATGGTGATGATGGCAAGTAGACATGGGCACGACTCGGCGAAATTGTCGTTTCTGTTTTCGGTTATCGTTTCCGTTACGTAACGGAAACGGTAACGATAATTAAGCCATCAGAACTCAAACTCGAACCGAAAAAAGAAAAATTTGTTCGGGTTTTTCGTTTCCGTTTGTGGCATTGCGGCGATCGCACGATGCGAAGCACAGAAAAAGTTTTTAAAGTTTTTTTTTAAAAAACCTGACTCCCGGCATAAAAAGCAGGCGAAAATATGCCTGCCTGAGGCTTTGCCACCTACAAGAGGGGTGGTTTCTGGGGGGTCCCCGGCCTTCCCCCCTCTTCTCCTGTCCTGGGCTGCTTGCACCAGGCTGGGTGTGGGGGGGTCATCCTCGTCGTCTGTCTCACTGCATGCCATGCGGTGGGGGGGGATCCAAAATGGCGACCACAATTTTTCTTTTGAAATCGTGGTCAAAAAACACACCAAATCACCACAGAAACATGTGAAATTTATTTATTTTAAATGCCTGAATTTTTATAGTAGCAGCAGTGGGTTTTTTTATAGCAAAAAAGTCATATTGATTTTATTTTATTTTATTTTTTTAGACCTGCCCATTTGGGCTGGGCATGGGATGGGACCATGCAATTTTTTTGAACCATTCCACCAATGGCATCGCCAAGTTTTTGACTGACATTTCTGGATGTCTCGGAGGGCATAAAAAGCCGAGGCACCTTCCAGAAATCGCAGTTGGGTGGATGTGGTTGAGGGAGGAGGGCTGGCTGCTGGTGCTGGTGTGTTCCGATCGAGATTGAGGAGGGAGGCTGGAGGCTTTAGGATTTAAGTCAGTCAGGCAGGGAGGGAATTGAATTTAGAAAATAATTTCTTTGATTCCTTGCAGCTTTGTCTGCTGAAGGGAATAGCAGTTTATTCTTTATTTCTTCTCTGGCAGTTTGAGGATTTTTTTTCTGATATTGGATAAAGGGGGAGGTTCGACTGGGAGTGGGAGGTGTGGATTTATTTTAAAAATATATTATATACTACCATTTATTTTCTCTTTTCCCAACTTCAATTTGCTTGCACACACACACATTTGGGGTGCAAGCCAAGAACAGAACCTCTATCCTAAGTGATATCCTAACTGCCCACTCGCCCCTCCGCCCGCGCTGCCACCCTCCTGCGGCCCGCGCCGCCGCCTGCACACTCGCCCTCCCGTGGCCACCGCCCGCCCATGGCCCCCCGCCACCGCCGCCCACCCGCACCTCCCCCCCGCCACCCACCCCCCACCCCGCCCCCCACCTAGGGCGCAAAAACACCTAGCGCCGGCCCTGATTGCGGGACGCCCCTATGCTCTGGGAAGTCAAATCGCGCTAAATCGCGGTGGAAATGACAAAAGACAAACGACAAACGGAAATGACAAATTTTTGAAAAATTTCGCGACAAATGGAAACGACCCGAAACAGACCCGTTCCGACAAACGAAAACTCGAAACATCATTTTTTCTGGTCGTGCTCATGTCTAATGGCAAGTATAATTTTTGCTAAAAATTGGAAAGCAAACAACAAAATAACATTGGAGGAATTGTACAGAGAGTTATGGGATATGGCTATTAAATTTTTGTGTGAAATCAAGATTAGAAAAGGATTGAAAAATGTTAGGTTTTCTGAAGCCTGAGACGCTGACAAGCTGCAACTGAAAAGAATTATCTCACTGTAGAAAAGTCACATGTGTTGTGTTTTGTATTTAAGGAGGAATGTTTGAGCCTAGTTCTCCTCCTCCCTCTTTCTTGCCTTATCCTCTGCTGGGTGGTGTTGGCGTTTTGTGGGAGAGCTCTGTGTTTGTTTTGGAACTGAATTCAAATAAATCCTGGCTTGATTTATGAAGAACTGAACTACTTGTTTGCAACTCATTGGCTGTGCGTGATCTTAAACTCTGCAAAGAGGGATGTTCTCGGCAGCCCAGTGGAAGCGTAAACTGGACGAGAACAGTAAAATCTCTTTAAAAACATAATAATTTTAATTTATTATGGGGAAAATGTTGGTATATGCATTTCAAAAAGGAAAAGGGTACATGCCAGGAGAAGTTTAAATGTGCTTATCCCTGTAGAGAAATGGGAAGGTGGATATCTTGAGGATTTTAAGCATGGAAATAGGTAATTATGGGTTGTTGTTTTTTTGCTTTGTGGACATGTTATTTTAAATAAATAAGGATGGTTTAAAATGCAATAAACTATACATTAAAAGCAGTTAAACTATAAGATTAATTAAATACATTGAATGATTGTCCTAGAACCACCTTGAAGGACACTGACGCCAATCTCAAACTCAGTTCAGGAATCTAGATCCAAGGAGATCTGCCAGGTGGTTGCCCGAGTTTCTCTTGAAGGCCTCCAGCGTTGGAGCCCTCGCACCACTTCCCCCTTGAGGCCCTATGGCCCTACTGTTCTACCAGTCAGGAAGGTCTTCCTCATGTTCAGCCCAAATCTGATTTCCTGTGACTTGAGCCCTTTCTCACGCATCCTCCACTTTGGGATGACTGAAAACAGATTTAAAATGTTGAAACAAGATAAGCTTAACTTTGAAAAGCAGCAACTGGGGGAACTCAGTCAAGGTAGTTAAAAACCTGCCAGCGGAGATGCATTTTTTTTCAACTCTTGGTGGAAAGATGAAACCCAACATGACCACCCAAGGGAGGGCATTCCGTAATTCGGGAGCTTTTTGTAACCTCAGGGCAGGCACAGAGAAGGCCCTCTCTCTCCCCTGCCTGTGCCTGGGCTGGCCATGGGACCAAGCGGAGGTGCTGGGAAAAGGCTGACGTGGGGAGATCCAGGCAGCCTTGATTTGGAGGTCTTAACGTCCTCTCCTTAAAGGCTACTGTCCAAAGAAAAACAAAACAAAACAAAATAAAAGACACAAACATGTGGCACCTTAAAGACTAACTTTCATATATTAATGTAACGTTTCGTTCACATGTGAACTTCTTCAGACATTTATAGCAGCAGAATGAGGTGTAAGATATAATATGAGCTGATACATACATTTCATAGCAGATATTCATGGGCTGTAGATGATATGATAAGTTGTAGCAAATAGTGGTGGGGGGTGTATGGTTGAGGGGAGGGAGGAGGAGGGTGGAGAATAGGAGGGACAGTTAGTTAGTAGAAATGGTGAGAATCATTAAATGTTGAGTTAGAGCTGTATAATTTATGGTTTTATGGCTCACACCAGCCGATGTTATCTTAAACTGTGATAATTAAATTCCTCAGGTGACAGGAACCAGATCAGGTGGGGGGGGGGTCAGATGGGTAGAAAAGACAGGGTGGGGGGGCACATGTCGAAACGTTACATTAAAATATGGAAGTTAGTCTTTAAGGTGCCACATGTTTGTGTCTTTTATTTTGTTTTGTTTTGTTTTTCTTTGAATTTTGCCTGAAATTCTTGAAAAGACTAACACCGGCTACCCTCTTTGAAACTTTAAAGGCTACTATAACCCACCCTGCTCGGATCCTGTTCAGGTGACTCAAGATGCCCAGGGAAGAAATTTCACACACCCAGTTGATTGGAATGGAGCCTGCAGCTGCCTAAAAGGGGGATGAGAATAAGTCCTCCAGTTCTCCCTCTTGCCTGGAAATGGAAGCCATGTCAGTGTCTCTGTTGATGTTGCACTGCCTGATGGGCAAAGCGGCTGCTGCTGATTGAGGAATTTCCTCCCAGGGGATTCGTCCTTCGGGTCTGCAGGACATCTTGGGCTTTTCGGTGGCACTTGACCCACCACGCTTCTCCTGTTTTGGGCTTCCTTATTCTTCTGTAGTGGTAGGGATGCCTCATTTCCCCAGTCATTTTGCCCCCCCTTCCCTCTGGGCAGGTTTTTCCTTAACCACAGAGACACCACAACCATGTGGGGGTGCTTTGTAGAGCCGTGGATACAGTTTAAGGCCATGGGACTCAATTTGATCCAAGTACCACTGGGGCTTCCTGTCTTTACTTCAGATCAGTTACGAAAATGACAAACATACCCACTTCAGAGTCCAACATGGATGCCCTTGAAAGGGGAAGTAAAGGGTTTGCCGCCGATAGCCCAACTTTGGTGTATCTTTAAATATAAATAAGTTATGCAGTTGTGTACAGTTTGGTTTTTCACCTGAGTGCACTTCCTTGCAAAAATGATAGTTCAACATGTACAGGAGCAGAACGAGATGATTTAGCATCAGCCTCAGCAGCAGCAACAGTGGCAGCAGCTCTAAATCACTCGACCCTTTGCAATCTCAGAATGGTATGGGTCCTGCAAGGTCTCATGAAGAAGAGGAAGCCAAGCACCGGTGGCTCCAGAGGAGGAGGGAAGGCTCCTCTCAGGGCCCCTGCCTCCCCCCCCCAGTGGCCACCTGGGGGCTCTCTAGCCCTCCCGCTGCTTCCCCGGCTCACCTCTTGTTCCTCAGAACTGGGGTCTACGACGTGATGCGGAGGCAACCGTTTCCTCCTCCACGGGGCCACCCGACGGGTCTGCACTCTCCCAGCTCTCAGTCCCTCATCCTGGTCAGACCCTGAAAGGCCATAACCGTCCCACTGTTCATGGGACCGGGTCTCACAAGCCCTTCCACTCATGGGGAGGCGGAACACAGGCAGCAGCTTGTTATGGATTTTCTTCTGGGATGTTGGTCACCTGAGCTTGATGTTTGCACTGAGTTTCTTCACTGCCACATAGGGCCTTTTCACATGACCCCTAAGATCCGCTGGCCACTTAAATTCGGACCAGAGATCTTAGGGGTTCGTCGCTGTTCCTGCGTTCCCACCCCCTCCGCACTCCTGGCTGCTGGCTGCGTGAGGGGAGGGAGAAAAAAAGGAAGAAAAGAATGCCGCTCACCTACGTTCTGCCATCCCGGCACTGCATTCAGATCTCTTAAAGGGGTGGGGGGCAAAAAAAGAACAAACAGAAGCAAGGAGAGCCCGGCAGTCACTACTGTTATATCCGCATCAGGAATTTTCATCTCCAGAGAGCAGGTACCTGAAAAGTGTGCTGGGACGCGCTTAGGTGCACGTGGTCGCACTTAAATATCTGTAAACTCCGGAGCTGGTGAGGAAATAATTTTAAGCTCCGGAGCTGGGGGCCATTTGCCACGGAGTTTAGGGGTCGTGTGAAAAGTCCCATAGTCACAGGGTTTTTTTCTTATTGGGTGTAGCACAATAAATCAAAAAGGAGTAGCTCGCTCGCAGTCTTTTTTGGATGGGTGTTGGTGTGCCCAATGGCCCTCTAGCGCTTAAAGAACTCTCTGGGTGGGTTACAATTTAATTATGCAGGCTACACATTGCCCCTTCCATCACATGTGATGGGTAGTCATTTTTTCCAGCTCAGAAGAATGGAAGGCTGAGTCAACCTTGAGATGCCTACTTGGTATTGAACCCGCATTGTGAGCTGCAGTACTGCTGTTTAATCCCAGCACAGCACAGCCTTTGGCTGCATAGACTTTGAGAAACTGTGGGTTGTTCTGCAAGAAAGGGGTGTGCCTCTGAGCTGGAGTGTCCTTACCTTAGGTGCAACCTATATTGTGGACACGAAGCTGCCAAAAGGACAGGCTATGGAGAGACAGAATGATTTCCCATAGGGGGATGTGTCAGACAAGGGTGTATTTTATCCCCTTACCTGCTTAATCTTTTTTGCAGAACGTGGACATGTTCAGCCCTGAGCAAAGAAGGCTGGGGGGAGATATTTTAGCACTTGTCAGAGGTGAAAGGCTGTCCTACAGAGGAGGGGCAGGATCTCTTCTCGATCATCCCAGAGTGCAGGACACACAGCAATGGGCTGAAGTTACAGGAAGAGAGATTTTGGTTGAATGTCAGGAAAAACTCCCCAACTGTTAGAGCAGAACGACAGTGAAGTGGATGAAGCAGCGAGTGCTCCCACGCTAGAGGCATTCAAGAGGAAACAAGACAGCTGTCTGCCAGACTGCCAAATCTGCGAGATTTGGGTTCCTGCATTGGCCAGCTCCACGATTCTGTGATTCCTTACGGATATGACACCACAAGCAGCAATCACTTGAAACAAATGTTAGTGAAAGTGAAAGAAGGAAATGCCAAAACAGGACTGAAGTTGAACATCAAGAAGACAAGAATCACAACTGCAGAAGAGCTGCATAACTTTAACGTTGACTTTGAAGAAATTATTAAAAAATTCTGTACCTTGGTTCAGTTGTCAGTCCCAATGGAGATGAGTCTGCCAAACAACCAGATGACTGAAACCTGAAAGGGAACCAATGAAGGGATTAGAAGAGATGTTCAGATGTACGGATGTGTCATTGGAAAACAGGATCATCCACATCCTTGGATTCCAGATCAACATGTATACGTGTGAATGTTGGACGGAGAAGAAATCTGATTGGGAAAAAACTCTGGTCACTGCATCTCAAAAAAGACATAGTGGAACTGGAAAAGGTGTGAAAGAGGGCAACTAAAAAGACTACTGGACTGGGGACCTCCCTTATGAGGAAAGGTTAAACATTTGGGGCAATTTAGTCTGGAAAAAAGGTGCCTGAGTGGGGATATGATTGAGACGTACAAAATAATGCAGGGCATGAGTCAAGTGTATAGAGGGACACTCTTCTCCCTCTCACAAAATACCACTCAAATTGTAGGCTGGGAGAGTAAGAACTGACAAAAGAAAATATTTTTTCACCCAGCGCGTTGTTAGTCTATGGAACTCCCTGCCACAGGATGTGGTGATGGCATCTGGCCTGGATGCCTTCAAAAGGAGATTGGACAGATTCCTAGAGGAAAAGTCCATCACGGGTTACAAACCATGATGGAGATGTGTAATCTCTAGGCTTTAAACCAGGGTACTTCAAGGGCCAGATGCAGGGGAGTGGTATCAGGAGACAGATATCTAGTCTCATATACTCCCAGAGGCATCTGGTGGGGCCATTGTGAGATACAGGAAGCTGGACTAGATGGGCCTTTGGCCTGATCCAGCAGGGCTTTTCTTATATGTTCTTATGCTCTTATCAGAGTTTTGTGTTCCAGACTGAATCATCTCCTCCGCAAGGAAAATTGAGGTGCCAGAGGTGCCTGTCCCTTTGGGGGGCCCATCCCATGAAGCCGATGTGTGCGTTGATGGCACAGAACAAACAACAAGAGGAAGCTACTGGGGAGTTGGGGGTGGGGCCAGCCAGACTGCTTTGTGAGGCAAGAGATTCGATTGAGGTGGGAAAGACACGGTTGCTGTCTTTGCCCAAAGCTGTGCCTGAGCCTAAGTCTTGTGGGGGGTCCAGGACACCCCCCCTACCCTAACCCCACTGCCAGCTGGAAGGAGCGATGCTCCCTCTGCCTTGCTTCCCCTGTGGTTGGGGAAAGGAAGCCCTCCCATCCCAGATCAATGTTGTTTGGCTTTGCGATGCTTTGGCAATTGACCTGCCCTGGGAAAAGCGAATGGCTCTCCGCTCCCGTTACCCTGAGTCACCACCAGCAATTGGCTCAGCTGCCCAGCTCAACCCAGTACAGAAGGAGATGCACTTCACACTTTCCCTGCCAGGTATCTCTTGCGCTGTTTGATCTGATCATCCCCCTTGGTGGTGTGTGAAGCTGGGAGCTTGCCCGTGCTTTTCCCGCCAGCCTCTTTCAAAAAGGAACATCCCGATGGAAGAGAGATACATGGGCTACACAACTAATTGAGGCAAGGAAGTGAATGGAGAAGTAATTAAATGCTTGTTGTTGGCCATGTTGACATCACATCGGAGATTATCTCAGATGTTTCATTTGTGTGCTGTAACGGGGGATGTTGATGGATATCTTGCCTGGATTTCTTCACGATAACAACTTCGCTTAGCCTTCCAAATAAATGCTCTCTGCCCACAGAAGCCACGCTTCAGTCAATGACTGCTGGGAGATGGGTGGGTGCTGGCTGGTCCTGGCATGCCTGGTACAGAGATGGTGCCCCCAGTACGCCTGGCCTTGGTGGCTCTCCCCACATCTGCCTCCAGAGGGGAAAGAAAAATGCCCCCCACTGGCACCGGTGATCAGATCCTTGATTCACTTTTGTGGGGTCTGGTCTGCCCTGTTTCCCAGGGATCACGTGTGTTTTCAATAAAAGCAACCCCTCCTGCCCCTTTTGTGAGCTGCTCCACACCTTTTGGCAGAGTGCTAGGTCCGAAGTTCATCTGGTGCTATTGGGAGCACTCCCGATTATCCCGTTGTGCAGATGTCGCTGGTTTGCACCCCAATGGAGCTTTGGCTGAGCAGGAAGAACTTTGATGGCCGTTTTCAAGGTTCCCTTCCTCTCCTGAATCCATTGAGCTCCTCTTTAAGTGAGACTGCAGTTGGGTGATGAGGATTCTCTGGGTGCTTTTTTGATTCATTGCACAGTGATCTGGAATTTTGAACATCCCAGGCATTGCATAAATTGGTAAAGATAATGGTTTTCTTCTTTTTCCAGTGCTTCATCAACACACATATGCATCACTCTTAACTCTCTCTCTCCCCCTCCCCCTCTCCCTCTGTGTGTGTGTGTGTGTGTGTGTGTGTGTGTGTGTGTGTGTGTGTGTGTGTGAGAGAGAGAGAGAGAGAGAGAGAGAGAGAGAGAGAGATGAGTTCAGAGAACTGAAGGCAATGGCATACCACTCCAGGTGGCATATTACAAATACATCTGAGATGTCTTGATTGTTCAAAATCCCACTCAGGTGGGACTAAGGGCATGTGTATGTATGTGTAGCAGATTCCCCCCCCCAACAAAAACAACAACAAAAGGAAAGTAAATTTAAAAGGGAAATGGGCAGACAAGTAGTTTGTGGATGGAATGAAGAAATACATCAATGGCAACCTTGGGCAGAAAGAAGAAATGGAGCACAAGATAGAAAGGTAGTAAAAGTGTAAATTTTTAAGACCCAGAATATTGCGGTCATTAAAATGGATTCAGAGGGAGCAGCTGTAATTACCTGCAACACTTGTGCCATGTTTGTCATCTTGCCAAGGTGTGTGGAGAACTACACTTGCAGCAAGTGCAACCTGGTTGCACTACTAGAAGAGAAGGTCCAGCAGCTAGAGGCCTGCATATCTAACCAGCAACAAAATAACTAGCTTGAGCTGTTCTCGGACAGAGCGGAGCAGATTAGCCTGGACAAAGAAGAGATAGGGCATACTTCTGAGGAATAAGTCACTTCACCAACTCAGGAGGTAGATGCATGGAGGAATGTGACTCAAAGGCATAGAAAGCCAAGGGATCACTCAGAGAGTCTCAAATTGCACAATCAATTTGAGGCTCTTTCCCTCATCACACCTCATGAGGAATGCACAGAAGAATAACTGGTTCCACCTGAGGATCTCTCCCTCATCACACTTGTTGAGCTACAGGAAGACAAACAACAGGAACAAACTGAAGACCTCTCCCTTAATACAGTTGATCAGGTGCATGTAGATGAACAGGCTGCAGGAGAGAGGCTGCTTTTACTAGGGGATTCAATTATTAGATATACAGAGGGATGGATTTGTGATGCGCATGATAACCATATGGTCACTTGCCTGTCAGGTGCAAAGGTTGTAGACATCATGAAAAATCTAGATAGTTTGTTAGAGAGAACTGGGAAGGAGCCAGTGGTACCAATGATGTTGGGAAGGAAAAGTGGTCAGTCTGGGAAGCCAAATTCAGGTTGTGAGGAAAAAGACTGAAGTCCTGGACTTCCAAGGTAGTATTTTCAGAAGTCCTGCCTGTTCCTCGTGCAGGACCCACCAGGCAGGCAGAGTCAACACTGTGTATGATTTTACAAACTTCAATCAGGTCACTTCTTAGGCGCTGTCATTCAAGAGTAAAGAGGCTCAGCCATTGCAGCCTCAGGTGCTAAAGAAGGTGTTCCAATCCCTGAATCATTCTGGTTGCCCTCTTCTGCACTTTTTCCATTTCTATAATATCCTTCTGGAGGTACGGTGACCAGAACTGTACATAATATTTTCAAGGGTCAGAGTCCTCCTCTCCATTGGAGTTGCTGCAGCCCTTTTCCCATCAAGACCCCCCCACCGGAGTGCACACCCTCCTCGGATTCCCGGACAGCCCACTGGCCCTTCATCCCTGCAGACAGGCAGCCTTGAGCTGTGGAGTAGCAGTGGTCACCACACCAGCCGGCCAACCTGCTAGCCAAAAGGTGATCCCTCAGGGCTGCCTTGAGCACATGATATTTGAAGGTGTGGGGAGTGTAACATAATTTTTAAGTAGGAAAGCCTTTTTCCTTAGGCCTTTGTAAATAATGGCATTACTAAAGGTACATGCTAGCCTGTTGTAGATCTGCAATTGTAAAAGGAATGTAAACAAAACCGGAAGACGTATTCCATCTAAGAAGCAAGTGAACCCTGATTGGTCAAAGAGATGACATGTGACTTTTTCCATGATGTAAACAGAGAGAGTTGCAGAGAGATTTTTCCTGAATGGATTCTGCAAATAGAGTAATGGACTAATGCTTAGAGAATTAGTGAGACTTTTGTCTCTGAAGTTTGCTTTAGATTTCTTTATGTTAGAAAGGGAAACCATGTCTTTATTTTCCAGTAAGAGAATATTCCCATGAAATCCTTATTAGTCAAATAAATGCTTTTACTTATTATTATTTTACTTATTATTCAAGTGAAGGAGCCTTGTTGAATAATTATTCTGATGAGAAAGATTTCAGACTGGGAGATTCTTAGAGAACCCATTTTGGGGTTGATTTCTCCAGACACCAGCTCTCAAGCAGCTGCAGTTGATGGAGTGCAGATGGGTCTGGGCAGAGGAGCAACCCCGCGTGTTCCATTACAGGGAGCCAGCCTCCTCTCTGGTCCTTTGACTCCACCAGGCAAGAAGAGCCTGACTCGCTCTCTTTGCAGCTTCCACCACCCTTGCCTTGCCCTGCCCTGCTTGCGTGCCCTGTGGCAGCTGAATCACAGCTCCCTTCTGGATTCCAAAGGAAACAATGGGGGTGGGGGTAGCAAGGCCATCTCTTCATTGCCCCCCGCATGGGGAAGGCCACTGGAGGTCACGGAAACTGCTGCCTTCTCAGGTGGGAGGGATAGTGGAGGGTGGTGAGAGGGGACAGGGCTCAGCCTGGGTGTGAAAGGGCTGCCTTTGTGGCTGGCCTGAGTCAGTAGCAGCTCAAGCCATGAGCAGAGCATGGCAGTCCCCTGCGCTCTTCTTCCCCAGAGGATGGGACTCCTGGACCACTCTTCTCCTTTTCCCTATTGCACAACACCAGAACTAGGGGGCACTCCATGAAACCTTTGGGTGCTAGATCTCAAACAAATAAGAGAAAGTACTGTTTCACCCAGAGGATCCCTGGTCTGTGGAACTCCCTGCCAGAAGACATGATGACAGCTGCCAGCCTTGACAGCTTTAAGAAAGGATTGGACAAGTTCATGGAGAACAAGGATATCACTGACTATCATTATGGATGCCTGAGGACAACCTCCGGATGGGAGGGATAGGCAGGGTATCTCTCAATGCCGTTTGTGGGGAATCGTAAGCAGGTGAAGACATCTGTTTGGGAATACCCTGAAGCAAATGGTGAGCCACTGTGTGAGACAGAATGCTGGACTGGATGGGCTGTGGCCTGTTCCGGCAAGGCTGTTCTTAAGTTGTTATGACAGCTTTAAGAAATGATTGGATAAGTTCATGGAGAACAAGGGTATCAATGGCTATCATTATGGATGCCTAAGGGGGAAAGTATCAAGCAGATCAGACACAAAAAAGCCTTGATTTCCAAAGGGCAGACTTTCCTCAGATGAGGAAACTAGTTACTGTCCAAGAGGGCACCAGCATGGTTAACAAGTGGAGTTAGAGAGGCTCTAAAGGACAAGGAGAGATCTTTCCATAAATGGAAATCCTCCCAAATGAGGAAAATAAAAAGGAACACAAACTCTGGCCAAAGAAATGTAAGAAGATGATAAGAGAGGCAAAGAAAGACTTTGATGAACCCATGGCTAGCAATATAAAGGGAAATAATAAAAGCTTCTTTAACTATGTTATTTCTTTATTTCAAATTTATTATTTTCAAACTTGTATACCGCAACCTATTTCCCAAGTGGGAACTCAGGGTGGTTTACACAAAGTTAAAAACAATAGCATTTACCACAATCAAAAAATATTGGCAAGAGGCAGGGGAAAAACAAAAAAACAAAAAACCAATACCGGTACTACCCTAGCAATTACCGAAGGCATCCCTGATTAGCCAGGACTTCAGTGCTTTTCTAAAAGACACCAGTGAAGATGCCTGCCATATCTCGCTCAGCAAAGAATTCCAGATTGTGGGGCCAGCCACCGAGAAGGCCCGTTTGCGAGTGCTCACCTTGCGGGCCTCCTTCGGAGTGGTGACCCGGAGCGAGAGGTCCAAGGAGGATCGGGTGGGTCGGGCCAGGTCTAATAGTCGGGAAATACGCTCTGCCAGATAGTCAGGGGCCAAGCCATGGAGGGTTTTGTAAACCAAAACCAACACCTTGAACCTTATTCGGGAGGCAACGAGCAACCAGTGCAGGCGAGCCAGGATGGGGGTGATATGGTCAAACCTCCGTGCACCAACCACCAACCTGGCCGCTGCATTCTGGACCCGCTGCAATCACCGAACAAGGTTCAAGGGGAGCCCCATGTAGAGAGCGTTGCAGTAATCCAACCTCGATATGACCAGCGCCTGTACCGATGTCCTCAGGGAGTCCCCATCAAGGTACGGGCGAATCTGGGCAATAAGCCTAAGATGGTAAAAGGCCGACCTGGTCACGGCAGCCACCTGGGAATCCAGGGACTCTTTGCGCCAGCTGGAGGACGGACCCACCCAGACTGGGAAGAGGGCCACTGTACCCATCCAGGCCACCCCCGAAGAACAAAACCTCAGTCTTTCCAGGGTTGAGCTTGAGTCTGTGAGTCCTGGTCCAGTCCAAAACTGCAGCCAGGCAGCGGTCAAGGGTCTGGACAGCCTCCACTGCACAGGTGGAAAATGAGAGATAGAGCTGCGTGTCATCAGTAAAAAAAAAAATACTCTGGTTTCTCTTCAGATCGTATAAATCTCGCCTTTTACAAAACTCCGGATGATCTCAGCCAGCGGCTTCATGTAGATGTTAAAGAGCATTGGGGAGAGAGCCGACCCCTGTGGCACCCCACAAGAGAGTGTCCAGGGGGACGACAAATCACCCCCCCCAAGCTCACACACTGGGTGCAGCCCTCAAGGAAGGAGCGGAGCCAGCCAAAGGGCAGACCCCTGATCCCCACCTCAGAAAGCTGCCCCAGGAGGATACCATGGTCGACGGTATCAAAAGCCACTGACAGGTTGAGAAGGACCAGCAGGGTAGAGCAACCCCTGTCGGCCCTCCTCAACAGATCATCATGCAGAGTGACCAGAGCCGTCTCAGTCCCATGACGCGGCTTAAACCCAGATTGGAAAGGATCCAAGACATGGTTCTCCTCCAGGAACGACTGGAGACGCAGGGCGGCAACCCGCTCAATCACCTTGCCCGTAAAGGGAACATTGGCTATAGGACGATAGTTAGACATATCATCTACAGCCAAGCCAGGTCTTTTGATAATGGGCTTCAGCACCGTCTCCTTCAGTCGACTGGGAAAAATCCCGTCTCTGAAGGATGTGGAGGCAATTAGTGAAGCCCATTCCGGCATGCTCCCTCCTGCGGTCCTGATCAGCCAAGAAGGGCAAGGGTCGAACGGTGAGGCCGCAGACCTGCAGTGTCCCAGGCACCTGGAGACATCCACTGGTGTAACAGGCCCAAACTCAACAAACCAGGGCGACCCAGGCAGTGAGGTCTAACAAATTCTTTACTGCCCTTGCAGACAATTTCATGGCCCAGAAGGAAGAGGAGGCAACAAGAGGCAAAAACATTTTAGATCTGGTCATAACCAATAAGGAGGACCTCGTAAATGGGGTCGAAGTGGTGGGATCATTAGGTAAAAGTCACCATGCCCTCTTGGAATTTGTTATACAGTTGGAAGGTGAAGTTAAGCATAGTCAGACAAGAATCCTGGACTTTAAGAAAGCCAGTTTTTGTAAACCTAGGGAATTATTGGCTGTGATTCCATGGACCGACACACTGAAAGAGAAGGGAGTCCAAGATGGACGGGAGTTCCTTAAAAGCGAGATATTAAAGGCTCAATTTAAAACTGTTCCAACAAGAAGAAAATATAGGAGAGGTCTAAAGAAACCGCAATGGTTTACTAAAGAACTTTCAACTCAGCTAACTATAAAGAAAAACAAGTACAAGGAATGGAAAAATGGGAAATGCACCAAAGAGGAATATAAGCAAACAGCTAATATATGCAGGGGGGTGGTAAAAAAAGCTAAAGCGCAAAACGAACTTAGACTGGCCAGAGACTTTAAAGATAATAAAAGGGTTTCTTTAGTTATGTCCGCAGCAAAAGGAAAAATAAGGAAATGATAGGCTCTCTGTGTGGTGATAATAACCAGTTACTAACAGGAGACAAGGAAAAGGCAGAACTATTCAACACCTTCTTTGCCTCTGTTTTCTCCAAAAAGGAAGAAAGAGATCCACTGGGACAAAGAGTAGATGAGGTAGGATGGGAATTACAACATAGAATAGGTAGAGAGCTGGTACAGGAACACCTGGAAACATTAAATGAATTTAAGTCTCCGGGGCCAGATGAATTACACCCAAGGATATTAAAAGAACTGGCGGAAGTAATTTCAGAACCATTGGCAATAATATTTGAGAAGTCCTGGAGAACAGGAGATGTCCCCATTGACTGGAGGAGGGCTAATGTTGTCCCCATCTTCAAAAAGGGAAAAAAAGAGGACCCAAATAATTACCGCCCAGTCAGCTTGACCTCAATTCCTGGAAAGATCCTAGAGCAGATTATTAAACAGGCAGTCTGCAAATATTTAACAAACAATGCTGTCATTACAAGAAGTCAACACGGGTTTCTTAAAAACAAGTCATGCCAGACTAATTTGATCTCTTTCTTTGATAGAATTACAGGCCTAGTGGATGAGGGGAATGCTGTGGATATTGTTTATCTGGACTTTAGTAAGGCCTTTGATAAGGTTCCCCATGGCATTCTTGCTAAGAAGTTAGTAGAAAGTGGGATAGATAGTGCTACTGTTAGGTGGATTTGTAATTGGTTGACTAATCACACCCAAAGGGTGACCATAAATGGCCTCTCTTCAGCTTGGAGAAACGTGACCAGTGGGGTGCCCCTGGGTTCTGTTCTGGGTCCAGTGCTGTTCAATATATTTATTAATGATTTGAAGGAAGGAATAGAGAGTATGCTAATTAAATTTGCAGATGATACCAAATTGGGAGGGGCTGCAAATTCCCTAGAGGATAGGATGAAAATCCAAAAAGACCTTGACAGACTAGAGTGCTGTGCCAAAGCTAACGAAATGGACTTCAACAGAGGGAAATGTAGGGTACTACATTTAGGTAAAAAAAAATGAATTGCACAAATATAAGATGGGGGATACTTGGCTGGAGGATAGTACCTGTGAAAGGGATCTGGGAGTCTTGGTGGACCGCAAATTGAACATGAGTCAGCAGTGTGATGCGGCGGCCAGGAAAGCCAATTCGATTCTTGGTTGTATCAACAGAACCATAGTGTCTAGATCAAGGGAAGTGATAGTGCCACTCTATTCTGCTCTGGTCAGACCCCACCTGGAGTACTGTGTCCAGTTCTGCGCACCTCAATTTAAAAAGGATGTTGACAACCTCGAGCAGGTCCAGAGGAGGGCTACCAGGATGGTTGACGGTCTGGAGGAAATGTCTTATGAGGAACGGCTTAGGGAACTGGGAATGTTTAGCCTCTCTAAAAGAAGACTGAGAGGGGATATGATAGCTATGTTTAAGTATTTGAAAGGATATATTGAAGAGGGAACGGGTTTGTTTTCCATGGCTTCAGAGACTAGGACTCGGGGCAATGGTTTCCAACTACAGGAAAAGAGATTCCATTTGAACATTAGGAAGAACTTCATGACAGTTAGAGCTATTCGGCAGTGGAATATGCTGCTGCGGAGGGTGGTTGAGTCTCCTTCTTTGGAGGTTTTTAAGCAGAGGCTGGATGGCCATCTGTCGGAAATATTGTGATGGGGGTTCCTGCATGGCAGGGGGTTCCTGCATGGCAGGGGGTTGGACTAGATGGCCCTTGAGGTCTCTTCCAACTCTATGATTCTATGATTCTATGATTCTATGAGGCACTGGCCACAGCAGAGGGAGGATCCATGCAACCGGTGTCCAGCTCGGCACGGATGGCCTCTATCTTAGATTTTTAAAAGGCTGCGAATGACTCGCTTGTGAAATCACTAGGAGGAGGCCCCGGCGGACCGGGATTGGTGAGGTCTCGAACCACCCGGAACAATTCAGCCTGACGGTTCGAGGCCTCACCAATTCTCACCCTGATTGCCCGAATATAGCGACCGGTCAACGCCTTAACCACAGCCCAATTCAAAGCCGTCCGAGCCTTCCGCCATCTGCACTCTAGCCTCCTCCGCTCTTGCTTCATCGCCCGCAACTCCGAGGTAAACCACAGAGAAGAGCTGGCTCGGCATCGGATGAGGCGCTTGGGGGCATTCCGGTCAACTACCCCGGCAACATCCTCATACCACCTATCAACCAGGGAGTCGGCCGGAGTAAACCCCCAAAGGACTCTGAAAACCGTGCAGGGTCCAGGAGCCTTTGGGGTGGGCCCAGATAGAAGGGCCCAACTCCCCATGGGGCGGGGTGGCGATTGAAAGGGAAAAGGTCAGCAGATAATGATCTGACCATGACACAGGTCGGGCACACAACCTCCCGACCCCCAGATCAAAGCCCACCGACGTGGAGGCAAAGACCAGGTCCAAGGTATGTCCTCCCTGTGAGTGGGACCAAAGACAAACTGGGACAGGTTCATGGAGGCCATGGACTCCATGAACTCCAGAGCTACTCCCGACAGCTCAGACTCAACATGCACATTGAAGTCCCCAACCTCCAGCAGGCGGGGGGACCTCAAGAGCACCGCCGAGATGAACTCGGAGAGCTCTGGAAGGGAGAGTGCAGGGTCGCGGGGAGCACGGTACACAAGCACAATCCCAAACCTGTCCCTCTGGCCCACCACAAGGTGAAGACATTCTAACCCCGGACTCATCAACCTCACGGATCTGCTGACATAAAGGGATTCCCTATACACAATGGCCAGCCCGCCCCCCGACCCGCCCAGATGCTGAACGCAGTAACCCTGGGGGCAAAGCAGTGCGAGAGAAGCTCCCCTTTCCTCGCCCACCCAGGTTTCTGTGAGAAGAGCCAGGTCGGCCCGCTCATCCACGATCAAGTCATGGATGATGGGGATCTTGTTATGCATCGACCTGGCATTAATCAGCAAACACGAACAAATCGGAGGTGCAGACAGAATGATTCCCTGACATGTGGTAGCGAACCTGCGGATCAGAACTGGGAACAGGCCGCAAATGTCTGTCCCGAGTTCTCCTTACCCGATCGACCCGCCGGTCCCAGGCATACCTCCCACGGTCTGACACCACCCTGATGGAACGTCCTATAGGCTCCATAGATTGTGCTACTTGCATAGGAGGACCACAACAACAGAATAACAACAAAACGATAAAAAATAAATAAGAATACAATAAACAAAATAATACAATAAAATACAATATAACAATAAACAATATAAATAAGTCTCAACCCAAAAGAAAATAAACAGGAGAAAAACACACAACCCTTAAAAGAAAAAAACTACAAAGAATATAATATAATAATGGGCATTTAACCAGGGCCAACAAATGGAAACTGACAGGGGGGGAAGGGGGGAGCATAACATCCTTAGTCTGATTTTAACCGGCCAGAAAGATTCCATAATCATCAGAGGGCTTTTAGTCCAGCGTGTAACACCATGTTCCAGGGCGAGATCACCTCCAAAAGAGCTCCTACTCGCCCTAGCCGCTCCTCCACCGTCCGAGATAGTCGTTAGCAGAGCAGAGGGGAATCCAAATAGGTAGCACAGTAACGGCCATCAAACCGGGGTCAGCAGCCTCCTGGCCCGATTGATGCCAGAGTAGACGATCACTGGGCTAACAGAACTCCCACTCCAGCTGAATCAAGTCCCACTTCAATGGATAGCTCTCCCCCCCACCACCACCAGGGAGGAGGGAGCCGGAAGACCATGTGGCAAGATGGTAGCATGGCGGAAGGGTGGGGGGTGGCAAGATGAAAACTCCACCCCGCAAAGATCCACAACCGCCCGGGACAAAAGTCCAATTCCAATTTAAGTCCAGCTCCTGCGGCAGCAACGATGACACGGGTGGGGGTAGGTGGGGGGGGGCAGTAAGATGGAAAAACCGTGCCCCAACAACACAACCACCCCCATTGCCACTAACAGTCCCCCTACGCCGGTCCACCACGGCAAAGCGCCCTCCGGAACCCAGAAGAGTCTTAGAGAGCGGGCTGAAGCCTGCTAACTCAAGGGGCTCAATGGTTTTGCTTCAGGGGGGGGGTTTGCTTCAGGGGGTGGCAAACCCCCAAAAAATGAGCCACCCAGGCGAGCACCAAAAAGAACGGACAGGCTGGTGAACAAACCGCTGCAGATGAGACCGGCTGCAGTGCCGGCGATGGAGCAGCCGAGGCGACACCGCCGCCCAAGCTCTGGGACCCGCGGCACACCAGGCAAATCCGCCAGCCTCCCACTTCATTCCAACCACCCAGACGGGCAGCGGAAACGATGGCAGGGGAGAAAAGCTCCGTCGGCCAGCCCACCGCCCGAGCTCCAAGACCCGAACAGGGGGAAGGAGAAAGCCCCCATTGAGAGAAGGCACAAGGAGCCTTCCGGTCACCCCGTGGTCCAAAAGTCCCACCAGCTGGCAACGACATCATGCCAGCAGCCCCCAATAGGTAGCACAGTAGAAAACCTGCCAGAGAGCCAGTTGACCCTCTGGATGGTGAGGGAGGAAAAGGGGAGGTTAAGGAGGACTTGGAAATTGCAGAGAAATTGAATGACTTCTCTGCATCTGTCTTCACGACAGAAGACCTTGGGCAGATTCCGCTGCCTGAAGGGCCCCTCTTGACTAAAAAATTAAATCAAATACAGGTTAAAAGAGAGGATGTTTTAGGACTAATTGATAAATTGAAGATCCACAAGTCACCGGGCCCAGGTGGCATCCACCCAAGGGTTATTAAGGAACTGAGAAATGAAATTGCAGATCTCTTAAGGGTAATATGCAACTTCTCTCTTAAAATGGCCACATTACTGGAGGATTAGAGGACAGCGGATGTCACACCAATTTTTAAGCAAAATTGAAGCAAATGGTGAGCCACTCTGTGAGACAGAATGCTGGACTGGGTGGGCTGTGGCCTGTTCCACCAAGGCTGTTTTTTTATGTTCTTATGAGGCCCCGACCACCACCCCCTTGTGGCCCTGGCTCTGACAAGGGGCCCAGGGCCACCCACCCACTGGGCCCTCCTGGACCTGCTCCTTCCTGTGGGAAACCCTGAAGACTCCTGCTTATCTTCCAGTGCGGTTGGGATCATCCCAGTGAGGAGTGGGTGGGTGGAAGGTGAGGCAGGGGCTCTGTCTGGACAAGGTGCCCCCCGCATCCCTGGGACCGCCATCCCTATTCACCTGCCCCAAAATGTCCAAGCCACAAAGAATGGCTGGGACATTTATGTGGCAGTTGCCTTTGAAGCCCTGGACAGTGGCGGTGGGCCTCTCCTTGGGCCCTTCCTAGGCTGGAAGCCCCCTCCCTCAGCTAGCAGCTTGCTCTGGCGTGTGGCCCTGAGACACACCTGGGGGCCCCTGACCGGTAGAGCAGCCACCGTGGGCAACAAGGGTGACCAGTCCCTTTCTATCCTCCTTGTGTGGTGTGGTGGCCACCCTTTTCTTCAAACCGGAGGTCTTCCAGGCTGTGTGGGAGAAGCAGCCACCATGTGTGGCTTCTCACGAGGGGGCCACGTCTATTTTTAGCATCCTCTATTGGTTTTTTTGTTTTGTTTTGTTTTTTTGCAAGAGGGAGCTGCTGCTGAGCCAAAGACGTCCCTGGGTTTCCTTCGGAGCAGCTCTGCTTGCATGGAGAAACACGAAGCATGATTAATAAGTGAGTGATTGCTTTAATAAACCAAGTCCCGGTTTTGCCACATTGAAATATGAGTGTACTCCCAGCCGGGGAATCCCGTTAGCACTAATAGGAGAAGCCTGACCTCAGGGTGGCACCCTTGGTTTGCAGCGGCATCAATCAGCCATGCAAATCCTCCTCCTCCTCCTCCTCCTCCTCTTCTTCAGAGCAGGTCCCAAGGGACAAGGACGTGGGGTCTTGGAGATAGCAGGGCATGCGGAGAGGGAGGGGCAGGCGGGCGGGCAGGCGGGCGGGGTGGGTAGTAACACATCTCCGTGACAAAGAGCACAGAGGGCATGAGCTGGGGTGTCTCTGTGGCCCGGGGGGGGGGGACGACAACCAGGATTATGGGTGGATTGGCTCCCCTTGGCCCCTTTGGGCTGCCCCTCTTCCCCATCATCATGGCTCCCTCCAACCTCCTGCTGCCTTGGCACCTCTGCATTTTAACCCCACCCCCACCCCCACCCCGGAAAGAGTCACAGGGCCTCCATGGTCAACAGAGAAACCATGCGTGCTGCTGACATCTCCTAACATTGCACAAGGCCAGTGAGATCGGATTACGTGGAAGATGGGCTCCAGGAGCCCACCAAGAGCCAAGGCGGAGCTTCCGGAAGAGTCGAGCCCCTTTGCCTCCTAGTGGGAGCAGCTGCTGAAGGATCATCAGCAGGTTCCTTTCGGTAATTTCTTTCATTTTAATTTGACCCCATTGGCTGCACCTAGTGCACTTTTCCAAATTTTATCCAAAGCCCCAAATGAAGTGCATGGGGTCTTCTACACCAGCCCCCCCCTTCCCCTGGCCAAGAAGGGGCCTTTAGCCTCGAACAGCCACATGGAGGGTGTGTGTGTGTGTGTGAAAGTGTGTACTTGAGCCCTGACATTATTTGAAGAATTGGGTCAATAAGAACACCACCCTTTTGCTTCAGATGCTGCCTCAGAACATCTAAGCTCAAGGCCTCAACTAAGAAACTACCTGGCATATTTTCCATCTTGCCAAGGAATTAACATCTAAGAAATAACTCCTGGCAACTTCATCTTTTGCCATGTTTTAACCTGTTAGTACAGCTCTAAGACAAGGGGCGTGGTGGCTCAGTGGACTAAGGCTCCAAAAACTGTTGACTTCAAAGTCAGCAGCTCGGCGGTTCGAATCCCGGGTGCCACACAGTGAAGCGAGCTCCCGCTGTTCACCCCTGCTCCTGCCAACCTAGCAGTTCAAAAGCATGTAAAATGCAAGTAGATAAATAGGTACCGCCGTAAAAGGCGGGAAGGTAAAAAACAGTGTTTCCTTGCAGCCATGCCGGCCACATGGCCATGGACTTGCACAACACTGGCTCTTCCAGCTTGAATACGGAGATGAGCACCGCCCCTAGAGTTGGACACGACTAGCATGCATGTGCGGGGGGACCTTTACCTTTTTACAGCTCTGAGGCAGAGGGTTTTTACTCTAGAATTATTAGCAACTTTTTTTGCTATTTTTCTAGCAACCTAAAGGTATCATCTGTTCTCCTTTTGTCTTTGGTTTTTGTGATGGTTGAAATGTAAGGAATTTAAATTTATGAGGGTCCCGTGCCAGCGTGCCTGCGCTTCATGGGCTGCAAAAGACCAAGTCTGAGTCTCAGGAGACGAGAAAAGAATTTATTGATTGATCAATCAGGGGGACCCGACCCGGTGTAAATTCCAGGCGAGGTCTCCGCCCAAGCATTGGAAGGCGATACATTTTATAAGGTTCTATTCTTTGTCTTCCCTTAACTGAAATTACATCATACACACACCTGCTACATACATCAAATACTAATTGACACTTTTTAGTCATTTATTTCGTATTTCTGACACTTGCCTAAAAGTTCTAACTGGTACGTTTGATCTCCTCCCCTCACAGGCAGGGAGGGTAGGATCATCCTTATGTCCTTGGACATTTGACAGTTACAAACGCCAGACGCTGAGATAAGGCCTCCCTGGTACGCCTTGGACACACGTTAATTGCTAGTGTGTGATCCTCAAAGCTTAGGAACTTAATTGGATCCTTGAATTCATCATTGCTTTTGCTGACTTAGGGAAGTTCCTTTCTCTATTCTAGCCGGAAAGGCTTGACCAAAGATTCTAAGTTTACAAGAATACAAATGTAGATACATGTGAATGTGATACATATATGTATATATGTATATATATACGTGAGTGCTTAAGTGAATATAACTACATTATTCATGTCACTAGTGTGGCTATATATATATATGTATTGCTTAGAATACATTGTTGTTGAATACATGAGGGCTTGTCCATACCTGTGGTTAGTAAAGCAGCCATATATATTTATAAATATATAATTAGTCAAATGTCCTCCCTTACACTCGGCCCTGAACGGATTTCTGGAAATTTATGCCAGTAAATTTCCCAGAAAACGTCATGGACTTGTAAGGGACGAACAAAACATATCAAAGGTATATGTACAAAAGTGTGAACATTGCGTGAGGCCCCCTATGTCATTCCTGGGGTGAGATGGTCTTCATGGCTCATGGAAGGACTTTCTATTTTCCTGACAAAAATTCAGGCAGGGCAGTCAGAAAAACATTCTCAGTCCTTTTTCCCCAAAGGGCTTATAGGCACAGTTCAAGAAAATGAATTATCATAAAATGATTTGTGGCGTCTCAAGTCAGGGGGACGATCAAATAGGTGAAGGCCAAGGAAACACCCCTTAATTCACTAGGGCACTTTCTAGAGTAAAATGTTAAGTTAACAGATGAAGTGTTGCCATGCTTGGGATGTAAGAAGACCCCCTGGTCGGACCCACAGACTGCAACGGATGGATATGTTCCATGGACCACAGCATTTAAGTTTCCCCTGTTGGAGAAATGCATCGTGGTCACAGCAGTATCAGGTAACCTCCCAGGCCATGTTGTACACTTCTCAAGGATCCCAAATTCTCAACTGTTGAAGGGGGCTGGCATAAGAATTTTTGATAATATTGTGATAGACTTGGATATCACGATCCCCGTCCCAAAGCGATAATTAAACATGCTTTAAACAGCAGATTTGTTCATTACCTTATTTTAGGACAATCATGAAACCCAAATTAATTTGCCTGCCACAGCAGTGCACATGTGAGATATCGTGTTTGTGTGTTTGGTAGTCAGGCTGAGAACCCTGAATTCTAACAAAGCACCACACTGTAGGTTCATTTTGCAAACCAAATACTTATAAGGAAAATATGCCCTTCTTAGCCCACCAAGGAAATATGTGGGCCAGGCTACTTTGCCAGGTTTTTTCCAACCTTATTTAGGTGTGTGTGGTGTGCATTCAAACTCAGATAATAGCAGGCTATGCAGAATCACCCAGTTGTGTGTGCATTCTCAATTGATAGACATTTGCAATGATACTAAATAAAGGTAATATACATATCATGAAGGCTGAAAAAGGCATAAGACACATCTAGATGGTGTTAGAAAACCCACCTTGCGCCATACATTCTCATGGTAAAGTCATGAATGAGCCGTTGAAATCCGGTCAGAAATGTCTCTGTGGCTGATAGTTTACACACAAAAATCTGCCCCGTAAACATGGGGCCAAGATTAGTTCATCAGTGTCTTTGGTGAAGAAAATAATGTAGATATAGCTACTTCATAAAGCCCTTTTTCTTTGGTATAAAGGCTCGTGAACACCCATGGGCACCAAAATGTCTCTCATTCAATACAAATTGCATAGAAAGGCAAGTCATAATCTCTGGCACTCAATGCTTTGTGAGTAAAAAGCATTTTCAGTGGCCAAGCATGATCATTACATAAAAAGGCACATCCAGAGAAGCACTTCAGTAAGAGTTTTCACAGTGACTACCAATAATAGACAATAAACAATATCATAATAGAGCACAGGGTAATGTAAATATGTAAAGTTGCTCTGGAGCCTACGTGCGCAGGAAAAAAAAAAAAAATAAGTAAGCGCTCACTTGTCGGATGCTGGGAGGCTGGTGTGTGCGTGTGTGGCAACACAAGTTCATGGTGATCCAGGGCACGCGCACAGGCATCAATGAAGGTCTGAAAGCAGTAGTTAAACCCCAAGTCTCTGTCCCGGTGAAAAGGGTTAAGTTGCAGACGTGAAGTCTGTTGGCCGTAATCCAAAACAAGAGTCAGTGGCTGTTTTCTCCCCCATAAACAAACAGAAAAGAAAAGAAAAAAAAGAGAAAATGAGAGACAGGAAGACAGGATTTTAATCTGTCAACCTGAGTTGAAAGTGAATCCGCAGGCTGCTTTGGGACCCTCCAGTATCATCAAACGCACGCTGTCATCTGGGGAAGGATGGGCAAGGATGCGGTGACCACAGGTCAGGTTCATGTTGTCGCCCGCCGTCCAGGGTGAAGTCATCTAAGGCATAGGGGCACCCACAGCAGAGGGCAGAAGGCGTCACCGGTCAGGCCTCACTCCTCTCGGTCGCGGGGTACGGGTCACGCTGGGTGAAAAGGCTGACATCACTGGATCCTGGAGCCCACATCGAAACACGCGGAGCGAAGTTATCACGAAGATGGCATCATCAAAGGCATCAAAGGCGGGAGGGGAGGTCCAGGAGGGATGGCAGAATGGAGGGCAGGAGGGTCCCCATCTGAGCATCTACGACCGGCGGCGCCAGCTTTCCAAACCCGACCGACTCCGTGATCCAAAAATCGGGTGGGCGTTTTCCCAGAGCAAAACCCGTCCTCCAGGATGTACCTGGGTAAGAGAAGAACAGACACACGACCACAAACAGACAAACACAGAACACAAACACACAAAACGGCCCCTCAGCTGTCCTTGTGCTGCCAGGCAGGGTGGTATAGTCTATCTGACAGTCTCGGGGGAAAAAAAAATGTCGTCAAAGGCAGATTGAAGCTTTCCTCTTCGTAAAACCAGTACGTGAAGTAAGGGGGGGGGTCTATGATGAGGACACCTCTGCACATCAGGAGATATGCACAAGTTCAGCTGGCTCCAATGAGTGCTTGCAAGGTGTAGGTGCTCAGGTGTCCCTAATCAACCACAGATCCCATCCCCAAGTCAAATTGCTCTCCTACACGGGGACAACAAAAAGGTGTAGCTGGCAGAATATCCATGAGATGCAAAACAGGGTGTTTCCTCCAGCGTCTTCCCGTGTGGAAAGAGACAGACAGACAGACAGACAAACAACCACACACAAGAATGGCGAAGCAATCTGCAGATCTCCAGGTGTGATAGTGCTACATGCAGTACACTGTGTGCAGATTTCTATGGCACAGTGTAGTGCAGGCTATGAAAAAAGGCCATAGTACACAGCTGCACTTCAGTAGTTTTGCACAAGTTCAGCTGGAACAATATTCCATAGCCACGCTACTAGGCTCCCTGTGAAATTTGGAACAAATTAATAATGTGCACTGCAGAGCCATCCTTTAAAATAGGGAATCTTGCCCTTTACATACAGGTTTCATGTGCACACAAAAAAAGGAAAAAGAAAATCGTTAAGTCCATATTGTTTTCTAAAAAGAAAATAAGCCTCATTTTCCTCAGGGGAGCTCCTGAGACCAGGTGTGATTTAAAAGCTGCACCAATACACTTTGCACATTTTAGTGGCCAGGCGAGCCTTTTACCGCCTATGGCAAAAAGATAATTCTTATATTCTGAAGAGTCATTAAAATCGCAAGTAAAATCACTATCCCAGTAGCGTTTGAACATATCTTCTAAAAATCAAATTAAGAAATTTGTGCACTCTGTTAGGCAAGCAAGGCTCCTCTTAAGTTCTAGTGTTTAAGCCTGCCTTAACTGTAACGCTTTGGGATTGACTGGTAAGTTACTCCAAAGGCAAAAATAAAAATATGCTTGCAGGACAGCTTACAAAGAGGGGAGGGGGCTTTAGTGTGCTGTCACATCCAAAAAAAAAAAATAAATAATCAGGTTTCTCTGGTGTCCTTTTTCCGAAGAATTCTTTTATTCTAAAGTTTCTGATAACAAGATTTTCACCTCTTATTCTTTGACAAAAATACCTGATAGGTGTGTTTGATTCCAAGGGTTTAATTAAATTAAAACGTGACGTTTTGGGGCCGAATTCCTGGATTCTCTTCTAAACAATAGACTCCCTTTCCCTCTCCCCTATCCAGGAGAAAAAAAAATGCTGCAAGTCGGCCAGAAGCCACCTCTTTATGCTTTTAAGGCAGCACGGAAAATTGTGGTTGTTCCCGTAAGTGGAGAGGAGTGACCTTCTGGCCATTGCCTGTAAAATTTACTGGCTCATGGCTTTTAGGGGTCAGTTTATTCCCTTCGCTATGCATGCATTAGGTTGATGTGTTCAATATAAGTTTTGCGTCCAAGCTCAATCAAGTGGCTTGGGAGAGAAAGGAGGGGTTGGGAGTTGTTATCCTGCCTTGCCCTGCAAAGTGGCCCCGAGAGCAGAAAGAGAAAGGAGGGGCTGTCAACTTTTAAATTCCCCCGCGGCTGCCTTTTACAGCCTGAGGCAAGCAGATAATCTCCTGTAATTACTTCTGTAATGTATTAGGTGTGAAATGCCCTGGAACAAAGGGGCAATTCACCCTTTCTGTAGCTATTGATCTTGTTGTTGGCTTAAGCCTAATTTGAGAAGCGTGGCTTTTGTAATGAATACACAGAGCTACTTAAATCAGGAGGGAGAGGAAAAAAAAAATCTTAGGTGAACATGTAGAAGTTCTCTCTCTTCCTTCACTCTTATATCTCTGGGGAGGCAAATAATGCCTAGATAGGATAGAGAGAGAGAGACTAAGATCTTCTCCCACTTTTCCTTCGTCTAAAAAAAAAAAAAAAGGTAGACTTGCGCAGTAGGATAGTTGTTGGCAGTTTTGTCCTGAGAATCTCCCTGTGTTTGAAATTAAATTGCCTGGTCTTTTATCAAATGTTCTTAACTACTTTTGGAGAAGGGGAAAAAAAAAGGCATTGATTCTACTTTCTGTCGTGGCCAGCTGCCAGAAGGGGCTCAGCCCCTGATTTGATTTCCCTGCTTTTGATTATTAATAGTTCAGAAATAACGTCCCTACCTATCTCCTCATGTGGTGCATAGCAACCCTTAGTTCTGTTTAAAGCTTCCATATCCAAGGAGTTGGGCATTTGCGTAGCGGGATGGAAGTACCTCCTGAATGCTTGAATGAAAGGCAATTCAGGGCACGCATCCCCATCTAGCACTTCCTGTCCCCTCAATGCTCCGTGCTCTCCTCCCGTTCCCTCAACATCATACCTATCCATCCCACTTCTGTCTTGCTGCCTTCCTTCTACTATTTTTTTCCTTGTAAAATATCCCTTCAACTGGTAAATTTTGTTGCGTGACCAGCCAGTCACAAAATATGCGGGATGTTGTTTATCCCTGAGTATTCAAAAGTATTTTCTCACTGCCCATATTCCCCTGGTATTATCAAAATTGCTGGAGGGGTCTCCTAGTTGGCAGAGTTTTTAGTCTCTTATATTAATTAACTAAGCACGTCCTTGTACATTCACACACCTCTTGCTAGCAGGTCATAATTGGTCTGTCCTCCTGAGGGCTAGAATCTTAATTTGAGATGGTAAAGTCCTGCCTCATCCTAGTTAGAGGGGTTCTTCTTAAAGCTTACTCATGTTCCATTTAATACCAAAATCATTACTTCTGGTGGCAGAATTCCAATGTTACCACATCGCACATCAAAAGGGGGTGCATAAACTGCACTAATTTATCCCCATAGGTTTACTTTAAAGGTCTAACTGTGTTCCTATGATTTCTCCCACACAAGCATCAAACGGACTCGCACCTCAACAATCAAATGCCCATCATACACGCCAACATGTGATTCAGCAACCATACACAACTCTCCCACATTTCTGTTTCCCCAGTTAACTGCGATCCCTTGCCTAAGAATAGATCTTTCTAACTTCTCTAAAATCAAACGAAGATGGTGGAGCTCCGTTGGTATTGTGGGGCAAAGATTGCCAGTCTTTGCCCCTGCTTAAGACACAGGGAATGGCCACTTCCCTGTGGTTACCAAAAAGAATTCAACTTAACACCCACATATATATTCAAACATTAGTAAATCCTCTGAGGAAGCCAGAGCAGTGCTCTGCTTCTAATTCTTCAAACACTTGGGGAGGGGGACACTAGGGTCACTAGAGAGAAGCTCTCTTCCACCCTCGGGGACCTCAGAGTCTCTCAACTCTTAGTCCTCCCTGGTCCGCGGGATGCTAGAGACACACAAGTGTCCCTTCTCGTCTTCCTCCCTCCCCGGGCCGACTCATAAGAATCCGCAATCTTCTCCACTCCACAGAGCTGTTAGATTCGAACTCATGCCACCCCACAACTAGTTTTCTCTTCTTACCAGATTTCTTTTGCGCAGTCCTCTTTCAGTTCCTCCGTTGTTCTGCCGGCTTTGTTTCTCCTTAAATAACAGTATTGTGTCCAATGCTGATAGAACAAGTCTCCTCTCAAAATCAGAGGGTCCGGACTAGATTTGTTCCAGGGTCAGCATGAATTCTTACTGTGATTTAAGTCAGACTCCCAAGAGCGCTGGGGCAGTGGCACCTTTCCCGGCATCTCCACCAGAAATGTAAGGAATTTAAATTTATGAGGGTCCCGTGCCAGCGTGCCTGCGCTTCATGGGCTGCAAAAGACCAAGTCTGAGTCTCAGGAGACGAGAAAAGAATTTATTGATTGATCAATCAGGGGACCCGACCGGTGTAAATTCCAGGCGAGGTCTCCGCCCAAGCATTGGAAGGCGATACATTTTATAAGGTTCTATTCTTTGTCTTCCCTTAACTGAAATTACATCATACACACACCTGCTACATACATCAAATACTAATTGACACTTTTAGTCATTTATTTCGTATTTCTGACACTTGCCTAAAAGTTCTAACTGGTACGTTTGATCTCCTCCCCTCACAGGCAGGGAGGGTAGGATCATCCTTATGTCCTTGGACATTTGACAGTTACAAACGCCAGACGCTGAGATAAGGCCTCCCTGGTACGCCTTGGACACACGTTAATTGCTAGTGTGTGATCCTCAAAGCTTAGGAACTTAATTGGATCCTTGAATTCATCATTGCTTTTGCTGACTTAGGGAAGTTCCTTTCTCTATTCTAGCCGGAAAGGCTTGACCAAAGATTCTAAGTTTACAAGAATACAAATGTAGATACATGTGAATGTGATACATATATGTATATATGTATATATATACGTGGAGTGCTTAAGTGAATATAACTACATTATTCTTGTCACTAGTGTGGCTATATATATATATGTATTGCTTAGAATACATTGTTGTTGAATACATGAGGGCTTGTCCATACCTGTGGTTAGTAAAGCAGCCATATATATTTATAAATATATAATTAGTCAAATGTCCTCCCTTACAGTACGGCTCCCCAACTTGTTTTGCTTCGGCCTGTCCTCTGGTTGATGCCCGCTTGACCTCCTCAGTAAGTCCAGGCCTCTAAAAAGGCAGTTACTTCATGTCCTTCTTTGTTCCACAACTAGTTTTGTACCATTTTGTACCGTGACAGCATTGGTCACGATCACGTGGTTTTGTCCCTGTTTCAGTGTTCCCATGATTGAAAAAATATTTCGCTTCCGAGAAGTCAAAATAAAAAAAAACCCGGGACACAGTTTACTGAGAGAAATGAATGTTTTGTTGCGTGACGGTCTTGTCTCGGAATAGAAAAGTGAGAACAAAGAGTGACAAGGGAAAACCCAACCCCAGCACCAGGTACAGGACTGTCACGCTTAGCACCTGTTCCGGGGGGGGGGATGGTTGAGACAAATTTCAGTAGTTGCGTGAAGGACGTGAAGTAAGATTTTTTTTTTACCACTCCTAAGTTCAACACTAACAGAGACAAAACATACGTGAAGTAACCGCCAAAGAGAGCCTGTAAAAGAGGGCCTTCGTCACAGGAAAGGATGGTTGCCTTGTCTCCCCAGCAGCTTTCTCTGGGGCCTCTTTGGCCACACCCGTTCTTGTGGAATAAAGCAAGGAAACAGGAAAACTCCCCAACCCCCCTCCCAACCCCCCAACCCTCCGTTTCAGGTCGAGGGACTCTTAAAGGAAGGTGGAACTGAATCATGGAGTTATAAAGCTACAGTGGTACCTCAACTTACGAATTTAATCCATTCCGAATGCATGCTCTTAAGTCGAATTACTCTTAAGTCGGGGTTCCTATCTAAAAAATTGGGGAAAAGTTAAAAACTAAAAAAAAAAATAAAAAAATATTTGTAAGTCGAGCAGACCATATCTAAAATTTGTAAGGCAGCAGTTAAAACACCAACAGTTTTCCATTCTTAAGTCAAAGTGCTCTTAAGTCGATCTGCTCTTAAGTCGGGGTACCGCTGTATTTATTGTTTGTTTCATTTTTACATCACCCCCTCTGGCCAAGGTGTAATCTCTAGGCTTTAAACCAGGGTACTTCAAGGGCCAGATGCAGGGGAGTGGTATCAGGAGACAGATATCTAGTCTCATGCGCTCCCAAACGCATCTGGTGGGGCCGCTGTGAGATACAGGAAGCTGGACTAGATGGGCCTTTGGCCTGATCCAGCATGGCTCTTCTTATGTAAGGTGCTTGAGCAAAAGTTGGAAAAGGACCCACACGCTGGGTCACTGAGCCTCCGGCTTCCTCTTAGGAAGACCGTGTCCCATCATCACGGGTTCTGCTCCTGGCAGCAATGTGCCAAAATGCGGAGAAGGGCATGGGCTTCCCCAGGGAGTCCTGGAGGCAGCTATGCCCCAAGCCCCCCCCCCATGCTCCCCTTTAAAGAGCCAGGTGGCCGTGAGGTGCAGCAACTAACGAGTTCCTCAAGCGATGCCCTTCATTTTTAAAACAGGGCTCCCGCCACCCAAATGAGAGCCAGGGGTCATGTCTCATTTTGAGGGGAGGGGGAAGGAGGAGGAGGAGAAGAGAAAAGGGTATTTAATGTCTGTGACATGTTAGTACTTGCTTGTCTAATTAGATGAGTAATTAGTTAAAGCACCACTATTACCCAATTAAAATCTCAATTACTGGGCGGCCCTGAAATTGACCTTTGGCTGTTTGTAGTTGTGTTCCTCATCCTAACATCTTGAAAATGTGAGAGTGTGGCACACAGCAAAGGTTGCTTTCCGCCCCTCAGCTGGGCCTGGCCGCCACTCCAGGCACCCGGGGTGACTTCCAAGCAGCCAAACCCTCGGCCTGGGCCTTTTCACCCTCTAGTAAAACCACAGCAATGAACGGGGGGGGGCTCCTGGAGAAGAGACCCGCCCGCCTGGAGGTTGCCCCCCAGTTCCCTCCTCCCCCAAAGAGCAGGAGAAGAAGCGTGTTCATCTGAAGGGTAGGAAGAAGCTAAGAGGGAGGCGGGAGAGAGCAGGGCAGGGGCAGGGAGGCTGTCTCTTTGCACGACCCGCAGCCCTTCGGCTTTCCTCTGCACTTTTGAATAGTTAGGTACAAGTCAAAGTGGACCAGTTTCAAACTGGCTCAAAGTGAAGCAGCTGCCGTTCCTATGACAAATAATTTGGGGCTGAATCAATTCAGATGGTATTCCTAACTTCAATCCAAAGATGACATGATGGATCGTGTGCTTGTGCTTGTGGTTGTGATGCGTTACCAAGTGACTTCTGATTTATGGCATCCCTGTGAATCACGGATTTCATTCCTGAGGTTGCTCAGGTCTGGTGGACACAAGCCCCAAGTGAAGTGGTCTTCATCTTTTTAGTTCAATATTTCCCCTCAGGATAGGTCAACACGGGTTAGATACCTGGCTGCAGAGACAGGTGTTGGGAGATTGGTTCCCCAATGGACCCCCTCTCTCTCTTGAGAGAGAGAGAAAAGGCATCCTGGGTGGCACTGGGCAAAAAGCTGCCGAGTCCCAGGGAACCCCCAGAAGAAGGGAAGGGCAAACCATGCCTGAGTCTTCCCTACCAGGAAGCCCACCAGCTGGAGGGAGGCGAAGTAGCTGCACCTGCTTCCTTTGGGTGAAAATTGACCAAAGCTCTCACCAATCTTCATAACTGGGGAGGACGAATTTGGGAGGGGGGAAGAAAGGTGGGAGCATTTCTTCTGCCTTCCCTCCTCCTGACAAAGGAGGCCCAAAGGATGTCTCCCCCCCTTTGCCTCCACCCAACTCCCTGCTCCTTTGGGGGGCCTGTGCCAAGAACTGCACCAACACCATCAGCAGTAAGACCCCAATTCTCTCTCTCTCTCTCTCTCTCTGTGTGTGTGTGTGTGTGTGTGTGTGTGTGTGCGCGCGCACGCGTGGGCCATTGCTGCCCCAGCTGGGGCCCCCCTCAGGAGACAAAAGATGGGGGGATCCTTTCCAGGCGCCATGTGGCTGGGACATTCGAAAAGAGTGATCTCTGTGTGTCATTTTGCACTAAGTGCCCAAATCCGTCTTCTCTTATATCAATAATTTGTTATCCCATTTCCTAAAGGACATGCTGAGAAATGCTAAAGAATTTCTACTCGTTCAAAGCCTGCCATCCCAGCAGGACGGGGGATTCCTTCGGTTCTGCAACATCAACATATTACATCAAAGCACTGACATGCATTTCAGGGGGGTGGGGGGCGGCGGCTCTTGGTTTAATCCTCCCCCCTCCCGCAAGGGCCTTGCGTCACTCTCTTCTCTCCTGGCCAAGAGGAGCAGCCCGCCCTGCTTGGAAGGGATGTCCGGAGAGCCTGGAGCCCAGCAGCTCCTGAGTTTGATGACCAGGGAGCCACTCAGGAGGGACGGCCGTCCTTTCTCCTGGCAGCCAGTGGTGCCCCTGAGACACCCCCAGCCTTGCCCAGCCACCCTCTTCCCTCCAGCTCCCACCTCCCTCTTGGCATGAAGCCACAGGGATTTTGCAGGCGTCCCCCCGTGCCACCAGCCAAGTGTTCCTTCCACTGCTGGAGGATCCTCCTAGGTACCTCCAGGCCTGGGTCCCCCTCTTGCTCAGGGCGGGAGCAGCGGCTGCACTGCAGTCTTGGAGGGACCCAAACTCTGTTCCTAATCCAGAGAGACGAGGGTCTCTCTGCCTTCCTTCCAAGGTTGGGAGGACTGAATAGCAACCTTGCTGGGGCTTTAAGGTGTTGCCTCTGGGATCTCTCTCTCTCTCTCTCTCTCTCTCTGTGCATGAGAGCGAGCGAGCGAGCGAGAGCGCTTTCACAGGTCCACTGGAATATTCCTGGTGCTGACCCTCACTCCTGGCAGGAAGAAGGGACCCCTGGCCCCCAGTTCCCGCTTAGCCCATGGAGGGCCGAGCCCTGAAAGGATCGGGGTGCTCCGGGGGTGGTGTGGCCCTCCCCAGGCGTCCTCTGTTGCAAACGGATCCTCCACCCCTTGAACAAGTGGGTGCTTTTTCGGGGAGCTCCAGGAGCCCCCAAAGGCCAAGCGTCGCCCCGTGGCTGTTGATTGGGCTCAGGTAAGGCTGGCCCTGGACGGAGGGTGAGGCTGAAGGCCTGAGACCCTAAGAAGGCTGCAGCTCCTCAGGGGACTGCCCCTCCCCGCTCTGGGGAGCCCCAGGAGGGATCCTGAGCCCCACCCGTGGAGACAGATGCATGTGTCCCCCGGGCTTGGCTTTGCACGGGCCATCCGCCACCGCTCTTTCACCAAAGCCACTGCTGGCTCAGCATATCCAGCTGAGGATGGATTGGGATGGGAAGGCCTTTCCTCCCAGCCCCCAGCCCCACCCACCACCCCCGCCTTCAACATCCCTGCATGGCTTTTGCTCTTCATAAAGAAATCGATGTGCTAACGATCATGGCTGTGGCCTGTGAGGAGGCCGACCCACGACAGGAGGCCCATCTGGCTGTGCCGGAGGGATGGTTGGGGCTGCTGGGGGCTGGGCCTTCAGAGTGGGGGAGAGCTTATCCGTCCCTCCGTCCTGTCCATCCGCCTCTCTCTCTCTGTGGGTTAATATGGTCATGCTTGCTTGAGGGTCTCTTTCCTGCTTCCCCTCCCCCTGCCCTGTCCCTGGCAAACTGCCCCCACCCCCGTCCCACCCCTCCCCGCCCTTGGCCTGGCATGTAGTGATGGGGGAGATGTGCCCACGTCCCTCTGACTTAATCTCCCTGGGTTCTGGTTTTCGGAGAGCCAATTGCTGGATGGAGCTGCTGCTAGCCCCAGTTGGGACACCCAGTCGGCCATGGCAGGGACAGAACCGTGGACTGCTTCCTGGCACTGAGCCTTGTGTTGCTTTCTTTTTTAAATGCCTGTCCTGCATGTCCTTCTGAATGGGCAGGCAATGGGAGTGCTGCACCCCTCAACCTCCCTCCCTGTGGCCCCTCACGCAGCACTCCTGCCCTTGTCCACTGCTGTCCTTCTGGGCCCCAGGGTAGGCATGGGGGTGGTGAACGGGAAGGGGGCCACAGGGCTCCAGGACTGAGCCACAAGTGCAGTGGAACAAGATCCTCCCCCCTCCACAGCCATGTTGGGGGGGGAGGCTCAGCTGCCTTGGAAAAGGAGGAGCCTGGGGGATTTTGAGGGTGCCCTCCTGTGGATTCCTCCCTGGGCCTGGAGGCCTGGGTTCCAGCCGTGGCCTGGGGGCTGCCTCTGCCCACCAGCTACGCCCGTTCCTGGAGGGGTCCAGTTTGGCCACAGCAGCCCAGGCCTTCGTTAGCATCCCAGATGAGTTCCTGCAGGGCACTCAGCGTGGGGATCTGCCTTTCCAGACTGTTCAGAAACTTCCTCTGGTTCAAAACACAGCCGCCCACCAGACTCCTGGCTGGAGCCAGTTCTGAAGAGCCTCCAATGGCAGCCTCTGCTACAACAACTGCAGTCTACCAGTTTGTTTCTGGGCTTCATTTGCAATGCTGATCATCATCATGATGTCTACAGCCCTCTGTAGGGCTTGGGTCCAGGCAACCTGAAGGACCTTCTTGGTGCTGAAGCTCACCAGGCCAAGCCCTCTCCTCGGTCCCATGGCCGGCCCAGGCACGGTGGATGGGGAGACCAGAGAAGGCCTTCCCCGTGGCTCCTCCCAGGCGGTGGAAGGCCCTCCCCGAGAGCTCTGTGGTTGAGGTCTCTGGGCTGTGGAGCCAGAGGGTTGGGCATCTGATTGCCCACTGGGCAATCTCCAGAGGGAAGGGCCCGCCTGGGTGGCCTTGGGCAAACGCTGCACAGGAGTGCACCCAACAGCAGAAGGGAAAGGGGGAGGGAGAGCCCTTTTGGAGGACTCTCTGCCTGAAATGGCTTGCCACAAGTCAGAACTGAGTTGGTGGCACAAGAAGAATGTTTGTTGATGGGATCTCTGGAGAGGAAAGGACTGCCATGGGAAATGCAGGCAGCTGCTTCTGGTTATTGGAGTCTGGGGTGGGGTGGGGTGAGGGGCTGTCGGTGCTCTGGTGGATGGATGCCTGAGACCTGGCTCCAGGTGCAACAGCAGTACCCTTCCCAATGCAATCTGCATGTGTGTGTGTTTGTGTGTGTTTTGTGTGTGTGTGTGTGTGTGTGTGAGACAGAGGGAGCACGCCTCCTTGTGAGCAGGGGGCAACCACCCTCCCCCCTTGCCTCCCTGTCACACCGGCCTGGCGCACAGAAGAAGCCGCCTGGATTTATCGGCCATTCAGCGCTTGCTTTTATAGATGCTGTTCCAAGTGCTGTGCACAATAAAGAACAGGCGTTGGGCTGTCTGGCTGGCCGGGCTCCTTTTTTCATGGTCTAAAAGGCTGCTTCATAGTCCAGTAAACGTTGTTGATGTTCCTCCAACTGCTTTAGAAAAACACTCCCGAGGGAGGGGTGAGCCGGCGCTGACAGGGGGGCGGGAGCTCTCTGAATGGGGATAATAGCCCCACAGTGCCCGCGGCAGCCGCGTGGTTGTTCTTGGCCAAGGGCTCCTTTCCGTGACGGGGAGGCTGTGCCGGAGAAGGCACTCTCGGGCCTGCCTGGGCCTGGCTTGCCCACAGCCTTGACCCGCCCCTGGGAGCCTGGCTGGGCACGGACGGGGCCTCCCTGCTTTTCCTCTTCGGAGGCCTATCTCCACACGGCTGCTGGTGGCCCTGAGCGACAATAAAGAACAGGCGAGTTGGACCTCTCCCCTCTGGTCTCTCGTTACGTCTGGAAACACATACTGGTATTCGGAGGAATGAATCATTGAATGGGTTTGATGCAACGGAGCACAACTGTCAGCTTCTTGTTTATTTTAAAGGAGGTTTTTTTTTGGGGGACAAATGAGGGGGTCCACAGCAGCTCTCAGCTGCCGATGATCGTCACATACTGCCTTGCCTCTAAATGGAGGCTGGAAAAAGGTCACGTTTTTAACTCTGCCTATGCTCAGAGGCACTCTTTGCGGAGAAAGATTTTAAGGGTGACTCAAACCCAAACGAGAGGCGCCCTCTGGTCTCTCTTTACATCTGGAAACACATACTGGTATTCAGAGGAATGAATCATTGAATGGGTTCGATGCAATGGAGCACAACTGTCAGCTTCTTGTTTATTTTAAATGGGGAGCAAATGTTGGGAGCCCCACACAAACAGAAAGCAAAATCAAACGCGTGGCGGTTACATCCGGGAATCAATGTGTTCTTGTTACCACCAGAAAGTAAAGTAGCATATCTAGTTTAACACAAAACGCCACCACTTGGCTGTTGCAGCAATTAAGGCTGCGGGCAGGGGAAAACAGTGACACCTGGCGTTTGCGATTTGGGGAAAAAGGAAAGACATGAGACACTGGGATAAAGATATACCAGCATAAACAAGCACAAATATCTGAATATTGTAAGTACATAAAGCAAGATCAAAAGAGCAGGTTAACCCGATGCATGGGAGCCTGAAAAAATAATAAAAAAGAAAATTACTGGCCACACATGACTTTGGATGCGGGGATCCTGCGAAAAAAGATTCCTGGCCTCCGGAGGCCTATCTCCAGCACGGTTTAGGGGGCTGCTCGGGGTGGCCCAAAGAGGAGGCGAGTGCGGACTGAAACGATTGACCTCTCCCAGAAATGGGACGGTTGTCACCACCTCCTGCTTGAGGGCAGCATCTCACCCCTCCCCGGTGCCCACAGGGAAGGCAGAAGGGTGCACCAGTGGCACAGGGAGGGCCCAGAAAGGTCCACCTCCAGGAGGGAGGAAGGGGGGGCACGTGCACGTCCTTGCGCCAGGAACCAAAGGCCACCTAAAAGCAGCGCCCTCCCTCCCTCCCTCCCTCTTGCCTCCCTGGAGGCTGTTCCCGCGTGCCTCTCTCCCCCGCGCCTCTCTCCCCTCCGACCCTCTGCCCACCATTAGCCTGAGAGGTGCCTCTGAGCGAGGGCTCTTTCCCCGGGCGCCCTGTGTGCCAACGGAAGGGGCTGTGTGGCTGGGGGGGGTGGGGGCAGGCAGGCACTTGAATATGGGCAGCTGCCCAACCGCAAGCAGAGATTTATCTCCCGGCCTCTCCTTGTGGCCGGCCTCTTAACTGGGAGCTAAAGAAATACCTTGTCACTGATATTTATTGGCCAAGCTTTTGACGCCGAATTTGTTCTTGGGCTGCAAGGCGCCATCGCTCATGTGGCAGAGGCTGGCAGCACACCTGGAGAAGAGGGGTCCCTCCCCTCCACCCACCCCCCACCCGTGACACGGCTCCTCCTCCTGCCGCCCTTTGATGTTTGATTTGTTTTTTTGCCACAAAACAACAACAAAGGAGAGAAAAAGTCCCTCCAGAAAGAATAACAACAATAAGAGCATTTACCCTTTAGAGAAACAGAGAAGCCCCATGGAGTCAACTCCCTCCACCGCCCCATCCCTTAAGCCTCCTTCCACAAAAAGGTAGGGCCGTGGCTCAGCAGGAACCGCCGGCGGCCTTGGATGGGCAAGACTTAAAAGTGGAGACCAGGCGTTCACACCCGTGGGCGTGGTCTCCCTGCGCTGTGACCGAACCCCCTTCAGTGCAGGAGGCTTTCGCCCGCACACTCCACCATGGTACTCCGGCATCATCCCACCTCATCAGTTTTGTTTTTTCAAGACTGGTGCATGCGACACCACTTGAACATTATAGAATCCATAGAATCCTAGAGTTGGAAAGAGAGACCTCGAGGGCCAACCAGTCCAATACCCCTGTGCCATGCAGGAACCCCCATCACAGGACTCCTGACAGATACCCATCCAGCCTCTGCTTAAAAACCTTTAAAGAAGGAGACTCCACCACCCTCCTTTGTGGCAACATATCATTCCACTGCCGATAGTTCTAACAGGAAGGGAGGGAGGAGGGAAGGAAGGAAGGAAGGAAGGAAGGAAGGAAGGAAGGAAGGAAGGAAGGGAAGGAAGGAAGAAGGAAGGAAGGAAGGAAGGAAGGAAGGAAGGAAGGAAGGAAGGAAGGAAGAAGTTTATGATAAATGGAAGAAAGGAATCCTAGAATCCTAGAGTTGGAAGAGACCTCGAGGACCACCCAGCCCAACCCCCGTGCCATGCAGGAACCCCCATCAAAGTACCCACAACAAATGGCCATCCAGCCTCTCCTTAAAAACCTCCAAAGAAGGAGACTCCACCACCCTCCTTTGTGGCCGGACAGCTCTAACCATCAGGAAGTTCTTCCTAATGTTCAAATGGAATCTCTTTTCCTGTAGTTTGACACCATTTCCCTGAGTCCGCGTTTCTGCAGCCATGGAATACAAGCCAGGAAGGAGCAAGTCAGTGCTTGATCTTCTTCAGGAAAGGAGGAGGAGGAGGAGGAGGAGGAGGCCGCTGGGTGAGGTTGCAGCCCGTTGGGGAGCAAGGTGTCAGCCCTAGGAGGCAGAGCCACCTCCCGGGTCAGTTTTTCATCAAAGGCATGGGCCACAGTGGCCACTTTCCACCTGAGCCTGGTGGCTGCCTTTTCCCTGGGAGATGGTGGGTGGCTGAGGGTGGGTGAGGTTCCTGGGAGGGCTGGGCTGTCCAAGTGGAGGGGAGGACCCAGCCACAGGGATGATGCCTCCCCCATCCCCTGCACAACAGGGTCCACCATGGCCTCATTCCCTGTACGGATCTGCTCAGGCCTGTTGGCTCAAATGGAGCCTTTTCTCCTGGACCTGGCCTCAGACAGGAAACCATCTCCCACCAAAGAACCCACAGTTGTCCAGGAAGCCAACCTGCACCATATCACACCAGTATGGCTGTGTGGCACGTAGCCCTTTGGACTGGGGCTTGAGAAAACGGGGCCGAAACCTCTACTTTGAGCTCCTCAGCTGCTCTGCTTGGCCTACCTGGCAGGGATTCTGTGAAGACCAAGTGGAAAGGAGGGCAGCTGCATCTACCACCTTGAGTTCCCTGGAAGAAATGTGTGGTTGAAAAGCAATGAAAGGATAAATAGATAAATCCACATAATGAAAACCAAGGAAATACCCAGCTAAGCAGAATCTCGAGGCCTCATTAGATAGCTTGCCAGCCTGTAACTAGAAGCAGTGCTCCCTCAAATGGTGAAAAATATCTGACTGTAAGGGCTCATTAAAAGCCCTTGTTAGGTGGAATGTAAACAGAGGTTGTGGAACAAGACCTGTTTAGGAAGGCGGCCAGCAGTGACCTTATGGCCATGGATCTGTTGGTGCAGAAGTAACCCCTGCCAGGCAGGCAGGCAGGCAGGCAGGCAGGCAGGCAAGAAGCCTGGTGATTGCCCACATGGTGCTGTGACCAGCGGGGCTGCCATTTCAACAGCCTTTCGCCTTCTCTGTCCGGAGTGGACTAGCAAGGAGGTGCCGCCCTGGTGCCCCTTCTCTGTCCTGCGTCTCTCTTCTGTGGCAGTTGCAATTCAGCAGAAGTGCCGGCTGAGGAGGTGCCATTGTTAGTGATGAACTGAGTGTGTGAAGTGCAGATAACAGGCACGAGCGTATAATGGCCCTTGTGGTGAGGAGTGGCTTCCTCTCTGTGAGAGCTCTGGGAGTCCATCCAGGTTCATTAGGATCTGTGCTACTACAACAAATATCAAATGGATTCATAATGGCGGACCCCTTTCCATAAAACGCTCTCCCTGATTAGGAAATGGGGAATTTCCATTAAGTGAGGAAAACAAGGACAAGCACCTGCCAAGATGCTCTCCTCGGAGCTGTGGAGAGAGGCCTTCCTGTGTTCCTGGGTCTTGGGGGAGGGAGGGACTCTTGGGGCCTGGATGCCCCCAACACACCTTTACTGGGCCCTTAAAAAGGGGATGGGCAGAAACAGAAGCCAGCAGTATGTGTTAGTGTCCGTTTGTGTCCGTCTCTCTCTCTGTGTGTGTGTGTGTGTGTGTGTGTGTGTGTGTCCCCATGTGTGCATGTGTGTGATCTTCTGGAGTTTAGTCATGATCCTCCTCCCCTGAGCAGCAGCTGCAGCAGCAGCACCTGGGACAGCGACTTTGAAAAGAGGAGCCTGTTGGCCCCAGCCGTGTCTGCAGAGGTGGGGAGGGGGCCAAGGGGAAACCCCTCTTGCTGCCCTCGCCAGGCGACCCCTCCTGCCCTCACCTTCCTGTGAAGGACTGGCCACTTCCTGGGCCCTTGGTGGCCACCCAGCAGCACGCCCCCTTCTGAGCAGAACAGAAACATAGCTGACATTCTGTGTCCGAAAAAGTTCATGTTGGGGTGGAGGTACGCCTTGGGTGCTCATCCTGATTCTCATCAGAGGATGAACCGGGAGCAGAGAACTTAAACACATTTTAAAAAACAAAAACCCAGCCAGCCTTTTCTGGAAGGTTTCCTGATCCTCCTGGGGGGAAAACCAACGGATGATTCCGAAGGGGGTCCTGGAAGGATGGAAGGACTACTTGAGGAAGTCAGCTGGCCATCCAGGACGGCCAGATGAGGTCTTGCCTCAGCATCCCTTCAGGCCACAGGGGCCACTGGTGACTTCTTAGAATATGGCCGTGCGAGACCTCTGCCTTAGGCTGCCATCATTGTGTGCCATCAAGTTGGCCCTGACCCACGGAGATCCTCTGAAGGGGTCCTCTCCACAGAAGTGCTGTTGTGAACCCAATGTTGCAAGACAAGGAAAAGGCTTATAAAGTACACACAAATGCAAATGAAAGGGGGGGTGTGAGCTGGTGTGGCAGTGGCAAACGGGAGGGCTGTGGCAATCCCTATTCCTACAAGCACCTACTGCCTGCCCCACTGCTCAGAGGTCCCAGCGCTGGACGAGGCGGCTGTGGAATGGGCCTTACCAGCTTCTTGCTGTCTCTCTCTCCCCCCCACATGCTGCTTCTAAGGCTGGAGAAGCCTGGGGCCTCCTCTGCCTCCTTCTCCCCTTTGCGGTGGGTGTACAAAATTTTCCCTTATTTTCAAATCCAAAACTTGACAGGTATGGACCCTGGCCAGACAGAGCAGCCTCCATTTCTGAAAAACCCCAACCCCAACCCTAACCCTAACCCTAAACATCTCTCCCAACCCCCACCCCCGGGCTCAGAGAGGTTTCTCTTGCTTCGTTCAGGATGTTAGACAGGAAGGAGGAAACTTTGAGGTCCATCTGGGGAGCTTCATGTTAAGTCAGCTGGTAAGTGGGTTCATTTTTTCAGGGGAAGAGGCATCTCAGAAGTGGGGGCAGCTCATCAGAACTGCATCACAAATCCACAAGAATTTGGATCTTTGGTGGTGTTTTGGTCACCCCCAATCATTTCAATTGTGCTTCAAAGACAAATAGTGACCATTTTTGTAAAGGATGAGCCCCTGTAAATGAGGCATGTAATTACTCTACTCTTCTTATTTTAAGCAAGCAGATGGCCATTATGTTATAACACTTAATTAACATAGAGTGAAATTAATAGAAATGGGGCCAATAGAACAAGAATGGTCAAGGTATATACAAATGATTCAGTGGAACTGGCTGGAGGAGTGTAATAGCTATTTTCAGAATGCATTAGCTTGCTAAGTCTCTCTCTCTCTCTCTCTCTCTCTCTCTCACACACACACACACACACACACACACACACACACACACACACACACACACACAGAGAGAGAGAGAGAGAGAGAGAGAGAGAGAGAGAGAGAGAGAGAGAGAGAGGCAGTTTTCCTCCCCTATACTTAAATCAGAAATCCAATTTTGAACATTTCAGGGAAGACTAGATTGCATTTTCCAATGTTTCAAAATTAGATTTTTTTAGCCCCTTCTCAGGCACTTCTGAAGGCACTTGGTGGAAACAGGGAAATAGCAAGCCCACCTCCAGCCCCCTTTCTATGACCCCCTTGCAGGAGCCGGCCTGAAAGGTCCACCCAATATTTACTTATTATTTAGTCCATTCAATGCCTAGCCTAGCGTCCTGTCCAAACCACAGGCCTCACGTGCTTTGGTTCACTTTGCCCCCCCCATGTATGCGCCAGTTTCACCACCTCAGCCCGTGGAGCCAGCGCCCCCTCCCCCTCGCAGGAGCCGTCCCCAAGGGGGTCTCTTGGGACGGAGCCCCATGCACAGAGAAGGCCGTGTCTTTGGAAGGCTGAGGGACAGAAATGACATGCCACGATGGCCTGAAACCTGCAGGAAGGCTCCAGGCGTAGGTGGGACTTCAATGTATTGGGATTCAGATCACCAAAGGCGCCAAAGGTCACCGGGCACCCTTGGGGTTGGAGTCAGAAAGGCACCAGCCACCGAAGCCCCTGGCAGGCCGGGGGGGGGCGCACGATGCGCTGCCTCCCACCTGGCTCCTGTGAGGACCCTTGTGCATCCAGTCTTCATGCAAAGGCAGCCCCACGCAGTGGCTACAACACAGTGGCAGGGGGTCCCAGAGGAAAGTAACTTCAGACAGGGCTGTTGATGCCCTGCAGACGTTCCAAGAAGCCTGCTGCTTCCTGTGCTGTCATGGAGCTCATCAACACACACACACACACACACACACACCCCACACACAAAATGGGTCCTTTGGGGAATGCACAAACTGGTCCCACAGTGTCATCGGAGCCCACATTGGCCACCTCCATGTGCCCTTGCCACTCCGTCACCCGTGGCCAGTGGGGTCCATAAGGCTGGGTGGGTGCTTCCGGGGGGGGGGCAGAGGCAGCCCTGCCGACGGGCCTCCGTTTGCTCCAGTAAGCACAGGTGGACAACTCTTGCGTTCCCTCAGGAGCTGGAGGAGGCTCGGGCGTCCCCGGAGACATGATCGGATAGCCTCCTTTCACGGCCTGCCTTCATGGTTTGCACTCAGGGCCCTTTGGACTTGAATTGCCCCAGCCCTGCTTCCTAACAGGGTGCTGCTTTGTTGTGTAACCACTTATAACTTTGTGTTTATAACTCCCCTTGTGTGGTTGCAATTAACGCTAAGTGTTCAATGTTAATTTCCATCCCTCATAACTTTTAGATGGTCTACCGTACATAATTGCATAGAATTTATGCTCTTTTCTTTATCTGCTTTAATGTTGCCTTTTAATGGTGTGAGACGCCCCTCAATTCCCTGTTCTCAATACTTGAATGTAGAGATGGGCATGACTCAAAAAATGGTGTTTCGTTTGTCGTTTGTCGGGTCCGTTTCAGTTTGTTTTCATTTTTCGTGAATATTTTGCAAAAAAAATCATTTTTGTTTTGTTACATAACGAAACGAAAAAACGAAAACAAAAATGAAAAATTGCTGTTTCATTAGCATTCATTACAGTTCAATGTATTTGCCGCAACGAAAACAAAATGCACAACAAAATTTCTGTTGTTTCGTTTCGTTTCGTTTCATTTTGGAGACAAAATTCGTTTTTCGTTTCGTTACGTAACGAAATGAAAAAACGAAAACGAAAATGAAAAATTGCTTGTTTCGTGCCCATCTCTACTTGAATGTGTCTTAATTGTACTGGACTGTATATTGTCCATCATTACTGTAAGCCACCTTGTGTCCTTTCCAAGGAGAAAGGCAGGGGGAAATACTTAAAAATAAATGAAATAATAAAAAAATGTCCTTTCCACCACCTTGCCCCTTATGCTGGAGACGGTCTTCCGTCAGAGAGGCAGATGCTAGGTTTGAAGGACAGACAGACAGGCGGACATAGCGGGAGGCACGTTGCTGGCAGGAGAGGCACTTCAGCCCCCCCCCTTTCCGGGCCAAATGCTGAGGGTGGTGGTGGGGGGGGAAGGGGCAAGGAGCTCACCATGCCCCCGCTTCAGCTGAAGGACTTCTTGCCACTCATGACACACAGCGCTGTTTCAGGCAAGAAAATTCCTTGATTCAATAAAAGGATAAAAGAAACCAAAGAGATTTTTTCCCCATTAGACGAGTCAATAAAGTCTCATCAGTGTATAATTGCACTTTATATTTTCTTCTCTTAATCTCCACTCTTCTTATATTTAAATAAATCTAATTGTCACAGAAAAAGCTCCTCACACTAAATTAAACAATAAGGGAGACAGGAGGCAGCTGAGCTGAGAAGGTGTGTGCCTACCATTTGCAATCCCTGTTTGGACATGGGGTAGAGTACTTCGGCACCAAGGAGGGGTGGGGTGGGGGTGGGGGGAAACCCCCTCTGGTCTAAAGCTTTATGGCCCTCAAGGCACTCTTGGTCTGCCAGGCACTCTTGTTCTGGAAACCCATCAAAGCAACACCCACACCCACACCCCACCTTGGAGCCTTTTCTCTCCTTGCAGGTAGCATCCCTACCTGCATGGAAGAGCTGGCAGGAAACCCAGGCTTGGACCAATGCTTTGCAGCAGTTCATGTAGGGGGTTCTAGGACAGCATCTCTCTCTCTCTCTCTCTCTCTCTCTCTCTCTCTCTCTCTCTCTCTCTCTCTCTCTCTCTCTCTGTGTGTGTGTGTGTGTGTGTGTGTGTGTGTGTGTGTGTGTGTGTGTGTGTGTGCGCGCGCAAAGGGCCAAGCCAGGCCCCTCTGCTTACCTGCGGTAAACAGTCAAGAACAGTTAGTTACCAATGAGCCTAATGAAGGGAGGGGGGCTGTCTTTCCTTCTCTTTAGCCTTCGAGATTTCTTTGCTTTGGTTTATGCTTAATGTCATCCTTTGAAAGTGTGTATGTGTGTGTGTGGGGGCGGTGCACGCTAAGGTAACCAGGGGTCCTCCTTAGCTCAACTGGAGGCCCAAAGGTGTCTCTCAGTGCAAGTGTACTGTAGGCAAAAGCACCATGCTGAATTTTGCCTGTGTGTGTGTTGTGTCGTTACAGTCGTGACCGACTCTACGTGACCCCATGTCCATGGAGTTTTCTTGGCAGGAGTACTGGAGTGGCTTGCCAGTTCCTACTCCAGGCGCCTACAGCCCCTGGTATTCCCTGGTGGTCTCCCATCCAAGTACTCACCAGAGCCGACCCTGCTTAGCTTCCGAAATCAAGCGAGATCGGATGTGCTTAGGGCATCTAGGCAGCTCGAATTCTGCCTAGGTGGCTACAAAAATATGGCCACGAAAGCCAGGGCAGGGGCTGGTAGAGCTGGGGCCGTCCTGGCCTTTTGCCCAAGTTGGTGGGCTCCCTGCCTGCCCTCTGCAGGCAGGGTCTTTGGACCCAACCTGACCTGGGCGCGGGAGGGTGCCCAGCGGCAGGAGGCGGGGGTGGGGCAGGGGTGGGGAGGGTGGCCAGCAAGCCCAGCTGGCCCGCCCCTGCAGGAGGGAGGGAATGAAGGGCTCCTCCTGGGACAGATGTCTGAGGCAGGGCCACAGGGAGGAACGAGGCCAAGGGTGCCACCAAGGGCCAGCCCCATAGCCCATCCAACCACTGTTAGAGGGCACAAGAAATCAGGGAGATGTTGCCTGGTGTGGAGTGGGAAAATTGAAAAATTCTAAAGAAATTCAGGCTGGGGCTGGGGCCGGTGGGAAGCACACAGCAGGCGCTATAAATAGCATCCAAGGGCCAGCTTGGCTCCTCCCAGGAGGAGGCGCTGGCATCATTCCCCCCGGCCGGACCTGGCCTCGCTCATTCTCTTAGTGTTTGCCCTGTGCCTGTGATGGAGCAGGACTCACTCACTTCCCTCTGGGAAACCTTTTTTTTACCCTGGACCACCACCACCCCTTTCCTGGGAGCTACCAATGGACTGAGACGCCCGACAGCCCGCCCGCCAACAGAGCCTGCCCGGGAGCCCTAGCCCAGAACAAACCACCAGGTGAGGGGAAGGGGAGGGGGGCGCCCGGCTGCCCCACGAGCACAGCGGCAGGACTGGCAGGAGGGGGATGGAGGAGGCTTCCGCTGGGCCTGGGCTGAGGAGGGGGCGGGGGGCTACTGGCACAGCTGGACAGCCGGACGGACAGCCTTTAGGGTCTGGGAGGGAAGAGAGTCTCTGAGGGGCCCCGCGATGGGTTCCTTGAAGTCTTGCCCCTTTCTTTCTGTTTTGGGTGCCCTCTTCTCTCTCTCTGTCTTTTCTTTCTTTTTTCCCCCACCTCTCTCTTTCCATTAGTACCCTTTCCCCTCTTCATAGAAACGTGCTCATTTCTAGCCTGCATATGTGTATGTCTAGCAGCCTGCCTACTGTAATTAAAAGTGTAAATCGCCCAGAGACTCCTTGAAGTGGTATGGGGCGGTATACAAACAGAACACTTTCTGCCTTCTTTCCTTCCTGCCTTCCTTCATCCTCCTCCCCTCCTGTCGCTGGACTTGCTGAAGGCATCTGCCTTGGCCACAGTGTGGAGAGCAAGATGGGCTTTTGGGTCTTATTTGTGTTCCTGGAGAGTCAGTGCCCCTTCTCAGGTCTCCACTGGACACAGAAGTCCATGCAGGGCAAAATGTCTTTAAAAAAACAACACAGGTAAGTAGGAACTGGGTGCTAGAGAGCGGGCTGCCTCAATCTGTCCTGCTTCTCCCTACACCAGCAATGGCGAACCTTTTAGACTGATATAGGCACAGAGTTAAATTTTTTAACATTTTCTAATGATGGTGTGCCTCGTGATTTTTTTCATGAAACAAGTGTGCCTTTGCCCAAAAAAGGTTGAAAAACACTGCCATAGCCATCCCTCCAGGTAGAGGGGAAAGAAATCAGGGGAGAGCAATGAGAGAGAGAGAGAGAGAGAGAGGAGAGGCTGGGGCTGGGGCTTAGGTGGAAGAAGCACACTGCAAATCAAGCAAGCGTTCCTGGCCAAGGCGGTGGCGGCAGCAGGAGGAGGAGGAGGAGGACGGTCCCCCTGGGAGACCAGGGAACACAGATTGCCCATCAGCCCAGTGACCGTGATGGAGCAGGACTGGATTCCAGCAAGTGGGAAACCCACCGAGGAGGTGCAGGGATTACGGCACAGGGGCTGGGAGGCCTGGAAGGATCGGTGACCCCCTTCACCTCCCGGTCAGAGCCCGTAGATGGTGGGCACCTTGTGTGTGGGTGTGGGTGTGCGTGAACTCTTTGCCCACTGACCCCGGAGGCAGGCGGGGCAGCACAAACTGCTACAGGCAGAAAGAAAGGGAATCAGGGTTGCAGCAGACAGAGTGGTGGCCAAAGCCAAGACGGGGGGGGGAGGGCAGAGAGAAAGAGAGAGACAGAGGGATGGGTCAATGGCTGCTATGGGGTATGCTGGTTGCAGGATGAGGACATGGGAGCAGGAAGGCACCACACTGACCTCCAGTTGCCCCGTTTTCCGAGTCCACCCCACGGAGATGGAGCTCCAGGTGGATCCCAACTGGGTGATATGCTCACAGGTCACAAATGAAAACATTGCTTTGCCTTCTTTTAAAAGGCTCTACTAAAGCTATATTTAAAACAGAAAGAATCTAAGGTGCACGTGTTATACTGAAGAGGCTCCAGATACTTGCCGTTATACAAAAAAATAGTAAGGCCCCACCTGGAGTATTGTGTACAATTCTGGTCACCGCATCTCAAGAAAGACATAGTGGAACTGGAAAAGGTGCAGAAGAGAGCGACTAAAATGATTACTGGGCTGGGGCACCTCCCTTATGAAGAAAGGCTAAAACAATTGGGCCTCTTCAGTCTGGAAAAAAGGCGCTTGAGGGGGGATATGATTGAGACATACAAAATAATGCAGGGTATGAGTAAAGTGGATAGAGGGAAGCTCTTCTCTCTCTCCCAAAATACCAGAACTAGGGGACATACACTCAAATTGAGGGCTGGGAGAGTAAGAACTGACAAAAGAAAATATGTTTTCACCCAGCGCATTGTAAGTCTATGGAAATCCCTGCCACAGGATGTGGTAATGGCATCTGGCCTAGATGCCTTCAAAAGGGGATTGGACAGATTCCTGGAGGAAAAGTCCATCACAGGTTACAAACCATGATGGAGAAACCAGGGTACTTCAAGGGCCAGATGCAGGGGAGTGGTATCAGGAGACAGATGTCTAGTCTCATGCGCTCCCAAACGCATCTGGTGGGGCCGCTGTGAGATACAGGAAGCTGGACTAGATGGGCCTTTGGCCTGATCCAGCATGGCTCTTCTTATGTTATGTTCTTATGTTATGACTGCCATTCCCGAATTGGTCTATTTAGTCACACTAGGTGTTGTTCTTAGGATCTCTACTCCAGGCATGATACCATAGACTTTCGAGACTGAAGGATGCCAGTGATGATCTTCACAAACTCTCTCTTTCTCTCTCTTTGTGGGTGTGAGTGTCTGAGTGTGTGGGGAGGAGGGGGAGGGGGAGGGGGGTTGGCTACAGCTAATGCTGTGCCTCAGTTGTGGTCTTGGAGAGAGATTGCTGCCCTGAGAGTCTCTGTGCATATAGAAGAAGCATCATATTTGGGTGGGGTGGGGGGCACAGAGGGGAGGGGGAGATTTTGCTGAAATACTCATCCGCCTAAGCAAAAGATCCTGGCAGGATCCAGCCATGGTGTCCCAGTGAGAAGATCCTTTCCAGAGGATCTCACCAGATGCCCCAGTGGGAAGCGCACCAGAGGTTATGCCTCCCCCACCTTGTCCCCCCCCCCATTCACCCCAAACACTTTTGCCAAGAGACCCACTGCAAAGTGTCCTGGAGGACGCATGCAGTTGCCAGGACTCATGGCACAAAACCTTTCAAAACAGTATTCTTTTAAGAACATAAGAACATAAGAAGAGCCATGCTGGATCAGGCCAAAGGCCCATCTAGTCCAGCTTCCTGTATCTCACAGCGGCCCCACCAGATGCGTTTGGGAGCGCATGAGACTAGACATCTGTCTCCTGATACCACTCCCCTGCATCTGGCCCTTGAAGTACCCTGGTTTCTCCATCATGGTTTGTAACCTGTGATGGACTTTTCCTCCAGGAATCTGTCCAATCCCCTTTTGAAGGCATCTAGGCCAGATGCCATTACCACATCCTGTGGCAGGGATTTCCATAGACTTACAATGCGCTGGGTGAAAACATATTTTCTTTTGTCAGTTCTTACTCTCCCAGCCCTCAATTTGAGTGTATGTCCCCTAGTTCTGGTATTTTGGGAGAGAGAGAAGAGCTTCCCTCTATCCACTTTACTCATACCTTGCATTATTTTGTATGTCTCAGTCATATCCCCCCTTAAGCGCCTTTTTTCCAGACTAAAGAGGCCCAAATGTTTTAGCCTTTCTTCATAAGGGAGGTGCCCCAGCCCAGTAATCATTTTAGTCGCTCCCTTCTGCACCTTTTCCAGTTCCACTATGTCTTTCTTGAGATGCGGTGACCAGAATTGTACACAATACTCCAGGTGCGGCCTTACTATTGTTTTGTATAATGGCATTATAATGTTGGCTGTTTTATTTTCAATCCCCTTTTTGATAATCCCTAGCATGGAATTGGCCTTCTTCACTGCTGCCACACATTGGGGAGACACCTTCATGGAGCTGTCCACCAAGCTCACACACTCTCTGCACCTCCAAGTTGTTTGGCAGGACCTTTTGGGTGGTATTTCTGATGGTGTGATCCTTCCCTCTGTCATCCCAAACAGACAGAAGGGCTCACGGCGCAGGTTCTGATGACAGTGGAGAAGGATGGAAGGCTGAGTCCACCTGAGAAGCATGGAAGGCTGAGGCAACCAGAGAAGGATGGAAGGCTGGGTCCACCTGAGAAGGATGGAAGGCTGAGTCAACTTGAGAAGGAAGGAAGGCTGAATCAACCTGAGAAGGATGGAAGGCTGAGTCCACCTGAGAAGGAGTGAAAGCTGAGGCAACCAGAGAAGGATGGAAGGCTGCATCCACCTGGGAAGAATGGAAGGCTGTGTCCACCTGAAAAGGATGGAAGGCTGAGACAACCTGAGAAGAATGGAAGGCTGTGTCCACCTGAGAAGGATGGAAGGCTGTGTCCACCTGAGAAGGATGGAAGGCTGTGTCCACCTGAGAAGAATGGAAGGCTGAGTCCACCTGAGAAGGATGGAAGGCTGCATCAACCTGAGAAGGATGGAAGGCTGAGTCCACCTGAGAAGGAGGGAAAGCTTCGTCCACCTGAGAAGGATGGAAGGCTGCGTCCACCTGAGAAGGATGGAAGGCTGAGTCCACCTGAGAAGGATGGAAAGCTGACTCCACCTGAGAAGGATGGAAAGCTGCATCCACCTCAGAAGAATGGAAGGCTGAGTTCACCTGAGAAGGATGGAAGGCTGTGTCCCCCTGAGAAGGATTGAAGGCTGAGTCAAGCTGAGAAGGATGGAAAGATGTGTCCACCTGAGAAGAATGGAAGGCTGAGTTCACCTGAGAAGGATGGAAGGATGTGTCCCCCTGAGAAGGATCGAAGGCTGAGTCAAGCTGAGAAGGATGGAAGGCTGCATCCATCTGAGAAGGATGGAAGGCTGAGTCAACTTGAGAAGGAAGGAAGGCTGAGTCAACCAGAGAAGAATGGAAGGCTGCATCAACATGAGAAGGATGGAAGGCTGAGTCCACCTGAGAAGAATGGAATGCTGCCTCAACCTGAGAAGGATGGAAGGCTGAGTCCACCTGAGAAGGAGGGAAAGTTGAGGCAACCAGAGAAGGATGGAAGGCTGCGTCCACCTGAGAAGAATGGAAGGCTGTGTCCACCTGAAAAGGATGGAAGGCTGAGACAACCTGAGAAGAATGGAAATCTGTGTCCACCTGAGAAGGATGGAAGGCTGAGTCCACCTGAGAAGGATGGAAGGCTGTGTCCCCCTGAGAAGGATCGAAGTCTGAGTCAAGCTGAGAAGGATGGAAAGCTGCGTCCACCTGAGAAGAATGGAAGGCTGAGTTCACCTGAGAAGGATGGAAGGCTGTGTTCACCTGAGAAGGATGGAAGGCTGAGACAACCTGAGCAGAATGGAAATCTGTGTCCACCTGAGAAGGATGGAAGGCTGAGTCCACCTGAGAAGGATGGAAGGCTGTGTCCCCCTGAGAAGGATCGAAGTCTGAGTCAAGCTGAGAAGGATGGAAAGCTGCGTCCACCTGAGAAGAATGGAAGGCTGAGTTCACCTGAGAAGGATGGAAGGCTGTGTCCCCCTGAGAAGGATCGAAGGCTGAGTCAAGCTGAGAAGGATGGAAGGCTGCATCCATCTGAGAAGGATGGAAGGCTGCGTCTGTAACGGAACTTTACAGAGGGGTTGCTCCTCTGCCCAGATCTACCTGTCTTCAAACACCTGCAGCTGCTGTTAACTTGAGAAGGAAGGAAGGCTGAGTCAACCTGAGAAGAATGGAAGGCTGCACCAACCTGAGAAGGATGGAAGGCTGAGTCCACCTGAGAAGGAGGGAAAGCTGAGGCAACCAGAGAAGGATGGAAGGCTGCATCCACCTGAGAAGAATGGAAGGCTGTGTCCACCTGAAAAGGATGGAAGGCTGAGACAACCTGAGAAGAATGGAAGGCTGTGTCCACCTGAGAAGGATGGAAGGCTGTGTCCACCTGAGAAGAATGGAAGGCTGAGTCCACCTGAGAAGGATGGAAGGCTGAGTCCACCTGAGAAGGATGGAAAGCTGAGTCCACCTGAGAAGGATGGAAAGCTGCATCCACCTCAGAAGAATGGAAGGCTGAGTTCACCTGAGAAGGATGGAAGGCTGTGTCCCCCTGAGAAGGATTGAAGGCTGAGTCCACCTGAGAAGGATGGAAGGCTGTGTCCCCCTGAGAAGGATCGAAGTCTGAGTCAAGCTGAGAAGGATGGAAAGCTGCGTCCACCTGAGAAGGATGGAAGGCTGAGTTCACCTGAGAAGGATGGAAGGCTGTGTCCCCCTGAGAAGGATCGAAGGCTGAGTCAACCTGAGAAGGATGGAAGGCTGCATCCATCTGAGAAGGATGGAAGGCTGCGTCTGTAACGGAACTTTACAGGGGGGTTGCTCCTCTGCCCAGATCCACCTGTCTTCAAACACCTGCAGCTGCTGTTAACGGGTATCTGGAGAAGTTACTCCCTCTCCTAAATGGGCTTTTTAATAATCTCCCAGCCTGCTATATTTACTTACCAAAATGATGCATCAATTATTCACCAAGGCACCTTTAACTGCTTGCAGAATTTCCAGTGAGCACAAGGAGGTTTGCCTGTATCTTAATATTGCCAGCTGTTTTACTTTAAACCAAAGGAATTGAATGTTGTTTTTTTGCAGGATTTAAAAAGGCTAGGTGGAGGAGGAGTTTCTCAAACTGCTTGCAGAATTTCCAGTGAGCACAAGGAGGTTTGCCTGTATCTTAATATTGCCAGCAGTTTTACTTTAAAACAAAGGAATTGAATGTTGTTGTTTTTTGCAGGATTTAAAAAGGCTAGGTGGGGGAGGAGTTTCTCATACTGCTTGCAGAATTTCCAGTGAGCACAAGGAGGTTTGCCTGTATCTTAATATTGCCAGCAGTTTTACTTTAAAACAAAGGAATTGGATGTTGTTTTTTTGCAGGATTTAAAAAGGCTAGGTGGGGGAGGAGTTTCTCAAACTGCTTGCAGAATTTCCAGTGAGCACAAGGAGGTTTGCCTGTATCTTAATATTGCCAGCAGTTTTACTTTAAAACAAAGGAATTGAATGTTGTTGTTTTTTGCAGGATTTAAAAAGGCTAGGTGGGGGAGGAGTTTCTCAAACTGCTTGCAGAATTTCCAGGGAGCACAAGGAGGTTTGCCTGTATCTTAATATTGCCAGCAGTTTTACTTTAAAACAAAGGAATTGAATGTTGTTTTTTTGCAGGATTTAAAAAGGCTAGGTGGGGGAGGAGTTTCTCAAACTGCTTGCAGAATTTCCAGTGAGCACAAGGAGGTTTGCCTGTATCTTAATATTGCCAGCAGTTTTACTTTAAAACAAAGGAATTGAATGTTGTTTTTTTGCAGGATTTCAAAAGATCCAAGATCCAAGATGGCGGGCGGCAGCAGCTATTTCATCTGCTCGCGCTGTAGCGCTTTTAAACTTTTTTATTCAGCGCTGCCTGGGTTTTTATTTTAGTTTTTTTTTTTTCGTTATGTGAGCTCTCTGGCCCTGCGGGGGTTAGAGGGGGGCTTGGGGAGCCGGTTGGAGTGGACCATCTGGGGATTTACCTACCCGCTTGGGTAGACGCCGGGGACGCCGTTTTCCGCGTCTTGGGGACGCCGGAGATGCCGGAGACGCCGTCTTCCTGCTTCTTCTGTGGGGGGGGTGCCCCCCTCGCACTTCGGGGCTGCCTGGGCGACCCTTTTCCTTCCCCCCTTTTTTTTCCATCTCGTCGGCTTTTTTTGGGGGGGGTGACCGGGCTGCGAAGCTGCTGCGGCTCGGCGCTCGGGCGGAGTCTGGGCTGGCTCCTGTGGTTTCCCCCCCTCCCCCCGCCTGCTGTTCTCGGCTGCTGGCCTCAGCTGCCGGCGCTCTTTTTGCCGCTTGTGGGGGGGGGGCTAGGAGCAGCTGGTTGTTCTTTCGCCCTAGCCCCGGTTCCCCCCCACCCCCCCCGGGTGTTGTTTTATGTTTTTTTTATTTATTTTTTTATTTTTATTTTTTATTTTATTTTATTTTATTTTCCCCCGGAGAGGGCGGCGGACCTGGCTAAGGGTTACAGGCGCCATGGTACCTTCATGGCTTGTGGTACCTGCTCCCAGAGGCGGTGGCCCGGTTTCGCTGCTGCAGCTTGGCCGTGGGTCTCATTTGCCTGGGGAGGGGTGGCGTGGGTTCCGGCTCCCGGCAGCATGCCGGCCACCGGTGCCTTTACCTGTGGGTTCCCTCCTTCGGACGGCAGTTCAGCCGTCGGTGTTGGGGGTGGCGTGGGCTCCAGGTTCTCGGGCGGCAGGCCGGCCGCCGGAGTTTTTCAGCTCCTGGTGGAGGGACCCACTTTTGCGGGCGGCAGTTCGGCCGCCGGAGTAACATCGCCCCTGGTGGGACCTGCAGATTCTGCGGGTGGCAGTCCGGCCGCCGGAGTAACATCGTCCCTGGCGGGGACCTGCTTCTGCGGGCGGCAGTTCGGCCGCCGGAGTAACATCGTCCCTGGTGGGACCTGCTTCTGCGGGCGGCAGTTCGGCCGCCGGAGTAACATCGTCCCTGGTGGGTCCTGCTTCCACGGGCGGCAGTTCGGCCGCCGGAGTAACATCGTCCCTGGTGGGTCCTGCTTCTGCGGGCGGCAGTTCGGCCGCCGGAGTAACATCGTCCCTGGTGGGTCCTGCTTCCACGGGCGGCAGTTCGGCCGCCGGAGTAACATCGTCCCTGGTGGGTCCTGCTTCCGCGGGCGGCAGTTCGGCCGCCGGAGTAACATCGTTCCTGGTGGGTCCTGCTTCTGCGGGCGGCAGTTCGGCCGCCGGAGTAACATCGTCCCTGGTGGGACCTGCTTCTGCGGGCGGCAGTTCTGCCGCCAGAGTAACATCGTTCCTGGTGGGTCCTGCTTCTGCGGGCGGCAGTTCGGCCGCCGGAGTAACATCGTCCCTGGTGGGACCTGCTTCTGCGGGCGGCAGTTCGGCCGCCGGAGTAACATCGTTCCTGGTGGGTCCTGCTTCTGCGGGCGGCAGTTCGGCCGCCGGAGTAACATCGTCCCTGGTGGGACCTGCTTCTGCGGGCGGCAGTTCTGCCGCCAGAGTAACATCGTTCCTGGTGGGTCCTGCTTCTGCGGGCGGCAGTTCGGCCGCCGGAGTAACATCGTCCCTGGTGGGTCCTGCTTCCACGGGCGGCAGTTCGGCCGCCGGAGTAACATCGTCCCTGGTGGGTCCTGCTTCTGCGGGCGGCAGTTCGGCCGCCGGAGTAACATCGTCCCTGGTGGGACCTGCTTCCGCGGGCGGCAGTTCGGCCGCCGGAGTAACATCGTTCCTGGTGGGTCCTGCTTCTGCGGGCGGCAGTTCGGCCGCCGGAGTAACATCGTCCCTGGTGGGACCTGCTTCTGCGGGCGGCAGTTCTGCCGCCAGAGTAACATCGTTCCTGGTGGGTCCTGCTTCTGCGGGCGGCAGTCGGCCGCCGGAGTAACATCGTCCCTGGTGGGTCCTGCTTCCACGGGCGGCAGTTCGGCCGCCGGAGTAACATCGTTCCTGGTGGGTCCTGCTTCTGCGGGCGGCAGTTCGGCCGCCGGAGTAACATCGTCCCTGGTGGGACCTGCTTCTGCGGGCGGCAGTTCTGCCGCCAGAGTAACATCGCGTTCCTGGTGGGTCCTGCTTCTGCGGGCGGCAGTTCGGCCGCCGGAGTAACATCGTCCCTGGTGGGGACCTGCTTCTGCGGGCGGCAGTTCGGCCGCCGGAGTAACATCGTCCCTGGTGGGTCCTGCTTCTGCGGGCGGCAGTTCTGCCGCCGGAGTAACATCGTCCCTGGTGGGTCCTGCTTCTGCGGGCGGCAGTTCTGCCGCCGGAGTAACATCGTCCCTGGTGGGTCCTGCTTCTGCGGGCGGCAGTTCGGCCGCCGGAGTAACATCGTCCCTGGTGGGTCCTGCTTCCACGGGCGGCAGTTCGGCCGCCAGAGTAACATCGTTCCTGGTGGGTCCTGCTTCTGCGGGCGGCAGTTCTGCCGCCGGAGTAACATCGTCCCTGGTGGGACCTGCTTCTGCGGGCGGCAGTTCTGCCGCCGGAGTAACATCGTCCCTGGTGGGACCTGCTTCTGCGGGCGGCAGTCCGGCCGCCGGAGTAACATCGTCCCTGGTGGGACCTGCTTCTGCGGGCGGCAGTTCGGCCGCCGGAGTAACATCGTCCCTGGTGGGTCCTGCTTCTGCGGGCGGCAGTTCTGCCGCCGGAGTAACATCGTCCCTGGTGGGACCTGCTTCCGCGGGCGGCAGTTCGGCCGCCGGAATAACATCGTCCCTGGTGGGTCCTGCTTCCACGGGCGGCAGTTCGGCCGCCAGAGTAACATCGTTCCTGGTGGGTCCTGCTTCTGCGGGCGGCAGTTCTGCCGCCGGAGTAACATCGTTCCTGGTGGGTCCTGCTTCTGCGGGCGGCAGTTCGGCCGCCGGAGTAACATCGTCCCTGGTGGGACCTGCTTCTGCGGGCGGCAGTTCTGCCGCCAGAGTAACATCGTTCCTGGTGGGTCCTGCTTCTGCGGGCGGCAGTTCGGCCGCCGGAGTAACATCGTCCCTGGTGGGACCTGCTTCTGCGGGCGGCAGTTCTGCCGCCGGAGTAACATCGTCCCTGGTGGGTCCTGCTTCTGCGGGCGGCAGTTCGGCCGCCGGAGTAACATCGTCCCTGGTGGGTCCTGCTTCCACGGGCGGCAGTTCGGCCGCCAGAGTAACATCGTTCCTGGTGGGTCCTGCTTCTGCGGGCGGCAGTTCGGCCGCCGGAGTAACATCGTCCCTGGTGGGACCTGCTTCTGCGGGCGGCAGTTCGGCCGCCGGAGTAACATCGTCCCTGGTGGGACCTGCTTCTGCGGGCGGCAGTTCGGCCGCCGGAGTAACATCGTCCCTGGTGGGACCTGCTTCTGCGGGCGGCAGTCCGGCCGCCGGAGTAACATCGTCCCTGGTGGGACCTGCTTCTGCGGGCGGCAGTTCGGCCGCCGGAGTAACATCGTCCCTGGTGGGTCCTGCTTCTGCGGGCGGCAGTTCTGCCGCCGGAGTAACATCGTCCCTGGTGGGACCTGCTTCCGCGGGCGGCAGTTCGGCCGCCGGAATAACATCGTCCCTGGTGGGTCCTGCTTCCACGGGCGGCAGTTCGGCCGCCAGAGTAACATCGTTCCTGGTGGGTCCTGCTTCTGCGGGCGGCAGTTCTGCCGCCGGAGTAACATCGTCCCTGGTGGGACCTGCTTCTGCGGGCGGCAGTTCGGCCGCCGGAGTAACATCGTCCCTGGTGGGACCTGCTTCTGCGGGCGGCAGTTCGGCCGCCGGAGTAACATCGTCCCTGGTGGGACCTGCATTTTTTTTTTTTTGGTGTTTCCACTGCTTCCCATGGAAAGAGAACTAGGCCTGCTGCCGCTACCTTTGGCTGTTCGGGAGGCCCGACAGCCTTCGTAGGCTGCGGATTATCCATTTAATAGCCACTGTTGGCGGCCACGATTGCCCCCCCCCCGCTTTTCTTCCATCAATTGCCAATTGAGAGCTCTATATGTTAGTTTTCTTTTGCTTGTCTTTTTTATTTTGTTTTGTTTAATTTGCATTTGTTGTTCCTTAGATTGTTAGTTTGCATTTTGTGTTCTGATTATATATTTTGATTGTGTATTTTATTTATTGTATTTTATTTGTGGTTATTTTGCTTTGTAGTGGGTCCCTGATTCCTTGAGATCTTATGGATCCTGCCGGATGCCCCATTAGGGTGGTGTCGGGTCGTGGGAGGTACGCTCTGGTCCGGCGGGTCGATCGGATAAGGAGAACTCGGGACAGACAATTATTGCCTGTCCCCCGTTCTGACCCGTCGGCTCACCGCCAAATGGTAGGGATCCAATCCGTCTGTTCCCTCTCTGGCCTGTCCTGTCTGCTGATTAACGCCAGGTCGGTACATAATAAAATCCCTCTCATCCACGATTTGATCGTGGATGAGCGTGCCGACCTGGCTTTTCTCACGGAGACCTGGGTGGGTGAGGGGGTGGGGCTTCTCTCACCCTACTCTGCCCCCAGGGCTACCGTGTGCAGCAGCTGGGCAGGTCAGAGGGGCGGGGTGGCGGGGTGGCTATGGTCTTTAGGGAATCTTTTCATGTCAGTAGATCTGCGATGTTGGTGAGTCCAGGCTTGGAATGTCTCCACCTTATGGTGGGCCAGAGGGACAGGTTTGGGGTAGTGCTTGTGTACCGTGCTCCCCGCGACCCTGCACTCTCCCTTCCAGAGCTCTCCGAGTTCATTTCGGCGGCACTGTTGAGGTCCCCTCGCCTATTGGTGGTGGGGGACGTCAACGTGCATGCCGAGGTTGGACTGTCGGGAGCAGCTCTGGAATTCATGGAGTCCATGGCCTCCATGAACCTGTCCCAATTAGTCATCGGACCTACCCATAAGGGTGGACACACCCTGGACCTGGTTTTTACCTCCACATCGCGGGGTTCGGATCTGGGGGTCGGGAGGTTGCTAACCCGGCCCGTGTCATGGTCAGATCATTATCTGCTGACTTTCTCTCTTGCGGTAGCCACCCGCCCCGCGGGGAGCTGGGCCCTTCCATCTGGGCCCGTTCCCCGGAGGCTCCTTGACCCTGCGCGGTTCTCGGAGGCCCTCGGGATGTACCAGACGGGTTGGATGACGATCCGGCCGACTCCCTTGCCCAACGGTGGTTTGAGGAGGTGGCGGGGGTTGTCGATCGGATCGCCCCCAAGCGCCTGATCCGATGCCGAGCCCGCTCGTCTCCCTGGTTTACTGAGGAGCTGCGGGCGATGAAGCAAGAGCGGAGAAGGTTAGAGAGCAGATGGCGGAAGGCTCGGACGGCACAGAATTGGGCTGCGGTTAAGGCGTCGACCGGTCGCTACTCTCGTGCGATAAGGGCGGCCAGGAGATCTTTCGCCGCCCTGAGAATTGGTGAGGCCTCGAATCGTCAAGCGGAATTATTCCGTGTGGTTCGAGACCTCACCAATCCCGGTCCGCCGGGGCCTCCTCCTAGTGATTTCACTAGTGAGTCATTCGCAGCCTACTTTAAATCTAAGATAGAGGCCATCCGTTCCGAGCTGGACTCCGGTTGCTCTAGCCCGGCCTCTGTCGTGGCCAGCGTCGGGCCGCCTCGGTCGCCTCGGTTTGTTGAGTTTGGGCCTGTTACATCTGGGGATGCCTCCAGGGCCCTGGGACATTGCAGGTCTGCGGCCTCTCCGTTCGACCCTTGCCCTTCCTGGTTGATTAAGAGCGCAGGGGGGAGCATGCCGAAATGGGCTTCACTGATTGCCTCGGCCTCCTTCAGAGACGGGATTTTTCCCAGTCTTCTGAAGGAGACGGTGGTGAAGCCCATTATTAAAAGATCCGGCTTGGCTGTGGACGATTTGTCCAACTATCGTCCCATAGCCAATGTTCCCTTTTTGGGCAAGGTGATTGAGCGAGTCGCCGCCCTGCGTCTCCAGTCGTTCCTGGAGGAGAACCATGTCCTGGACCCTTTCCAGTCCGGGTTCAGGCCGCGTGATGGGACGGAGACGGCCCTGGTCGCGCTGCATGATGATCTGTTGAGGAGGGCCGACAGGGGTTGCTCTACCCTGCTGGTCCTTCTCGACCTGTCAGCGGCTTTTGATACCGTCGACCACGGTATCCTGCTGGAACGGCTCTCGGAGGTTGGGATTGGGGGCCAGGCCTTGGCCTGGCTCCGGTCCTTCCTTGGGGGCCGTACCCAGCGAGTGAGCTTGGGTGGTGAGTTGTCGGCGCCCTGGACACTCTCTTGTGGGGTGCCTCAGGGGTCGTCGCTCTCCCCAATGCTCTTTAACATCTATATGAAGCCGCTGGCTGAGATCATCCGGAGTTATGGAGTCTGCTGCCATCAGTACGCTGATGACACGCAGCTCTATCTCTCCTTTTCCACCGGTGCAGTGGAGGCCGTCCGTACCCTTGATCGCTGCCTGGCTGCGGTTCTGGATTGGACCAGGACCCACAGACTCAAGCTCAACCCAGGCAAGACCGAGGTTATGTTCTTCGGGGGCTCGTCGGAGGGGTACTGTGGCCCTCTTCCCAGTCTGGGCGGGTCCGCCCTCCAGCTGGCGCAAAGAGTGTGGAATCTGGGCGTCGTCCTGGACCCGGATCTGAGCCTGGATTCTCAGGTGTCAGCCGTGGTCAGGTCGGCCTTTTACCACCTAAGGCTTATCGCCCAGATTCGCCCGTACCTCGATGAGGGCTCCTTGAGGACAGTGGTACAGGCGCTGGTCGTGTCGAGGTTGGATTACTGCAACGCTCTCTACATGGGGCTCCCCTTGAACCTTGTTCGGCGATTGCAGCGGGTCCAGAATACGGCGGCCAGGCTGGTGGTTGGTGCGCGTCATTACGACCGCATCACCCCCATCCTGGCTCGCCTACACTGGTTACCCGTTGCCTCCCGAATAAGGTTCAAGGTGTTGGTTTTGGTTTACAAAACCCTCCATGGCTTGGCCCCGACTTATTTGGCGGAGCGTCTTCCCCGACAACTAGACCGGGCCTGGCCCACCCGTTCTTCGGTGGCCCTTTTCCTGCAGACGGTCCCCCCGAGGGAAGCCCGAAAAGCGAGTACTCGCGGTCGTGCTTTCTCGGTGGTGGCACCGGCAATTTGGAACAAACTCCCAGGTGAACTACGGCAGGCTCCCTCGCTGGCGGCGTTTAAGAAGAACCTTAAGACCATGCTCTTTCGAGAGGCCTACGGCGAGGGCTAGGGACCCTGCTCCTTTTTTTTCCCCCCTCCCTCCCGCCTATTTAACCTTGGATCTAATTGTTTTAGCAAATCTGTTGTCTATTATCTGTATTTGATTTTATATGTCTTTTTACTTTTTATGTTGTTAACCGCCCTGAGTCCCCATTGTGGGAATAGGGCGGTATACAAGAGTTAAAAATAAATAAATAAATAAATAATAAAATAACAATTGGCTTCGGAGATGGTGCTGGCAGGAACGATTCGGATTCTTGGACCATGGTTTGCTTTTTCATTCAGACAGGATGTTGGGCCAGGATGGGGTGCACCTCACCACTGCTGGTAGGAATCTTTTTGCCAAGAGGATTGCAGATCTAATAAGGAGAGCTTTAAACTGAGTTTGCAGGGGGAGGAAGAAAATTCTCTTAATGGTAGAGATCCAGAAGGGGTTGTGGAGACTAGCCCAAATGTTGCAATAGGAGCAGGACAAGAAGTAGTGCAGACCATCAGTGCAAGGAAAAACAGGTTAAGCAAAGGACATGTAAGAAGTGCACGCAGCCTAAAATGTCTCTACACCAATGCACAGAGCATGGGGAACAAACAAGAAGAGCTGGAACTCCTAATACAGCAAAATAAATATGACCTAATTGGCATCACTGAAACATGGTGGGATGAGACGTATGATTGGAATGTAGTCATTGGTGGGTATAACTTGTTTCAAAGGAACAGGCCGAGTAAGAAAGGAGGAGGTGTAGCTTTATATATTACGGACATTTACACTGCTGAAGTAATACAAGATAAACAGCAGGGGAAGAATCCTGGACTTTAAGAAAGCCAAGAATCCTGGACTTTAAGAAAGCCAATTTTTGTAAACTTAGGGAATTATTGGCTGTGATTCCATGGACTGAAACACTGAAAGAGAAGGGAGTCCAAGATGGATGGGAGTTCCTGAAAAGCGAGATATAAAGGCACAATTTAAAACTGTTCCAACAACAAGAAGAAATGGGAGAGGTCTAAAGAAACCACAGTGGTTTACTAAAGAACTTTCAACTCAGCTAACTATAAAGAAAAACAAGTACAAGGAATGGAAAAATGGGAAATGCACCAAAGAGGAATATAAGCAAACAGCTAATATATGCAGGGGGATGGTAAAAAAAGCTAAAGCGCAAAACGAACTTAGACTTGCCAGAGAGATTAAAGATAGTAAAAAGGGTTTATGTAGTTATGTCCGGAGCAAAAGGAAAAATAAGGAAATGATATGCTCTCTGCGTGGCAATGATAACCAGTTACTAACAGGAGACAAGGAAAAGGCAGAACTACTCAACACATTTTTTGCCTCAGTTTTCTCCAAAAAGGAAGAAAGAGATCCGCTGGGACAAAGAGTAGATGAGGTAGGATGGGAATTGCAACATAGAATAGGTAGGGAGGTAGTACAGGAACATCTAGAAACATTAAATGAATTTAAGCCGCCTGGGCCAGATGAATTACACCCAAGGATATTAAAAGAACTGGCAGAAGTAATTTCAGAACCATTGGCAATAATCTTTGAGATGTCCTGGAGAACAGGAGAAGTCCCCATCAATTGGAGGAGGGCTAATGTTGTCCCCATCTTCAAAAAAGGGGGAAAAGAGGACCCAAATAATTACCGCCCAGTCAGCTTGACTTCAATTCCCAGAAAGATCCTAGAGCAGATTATTAAGCAGTCAGTCTGCAATTATCTAACAAAGAATGCTGTCATTACAAGAAGTCAACACGGGTTTCTTAAAAACAAGTCATGCCAGACTAATTTGATCTCTTTCTTTGATAGAATTACAGGCCTGGTGGATGAGGGGAATGCTGTGGATATTGCTTATCTGGACTTTAGCAAGGCCTTCGATAAGGTTCCCCATGGTATTCTTGCTAAGATGTTAGTAGGAAGTGGGATAGCTAGTGCTACTGTTAGGTGGATTTGCAATTGGTTGACTGATCGCACCCAAAGGATGATCACAAATGGCCTCTCATCAGCATGGAGAGACGTGACCAGTGGGGTGCCCCAGGGTTCTGTTCTGGGTCCAGTGCTGTTCAATATCTTTATTAATGACTTGGAGGAAGGAATAGAGAGTATGCTAATTAAATTTGCAGATGATACCAAATTGGGAGGGGTTGCTAATTCCCCAGAGGATCGGATGAAAATCCAAAAGGACCTTGACAGATTAGAATGCTGGGCCAAAGCTAATGGAATGGATTTCAACAGAGGGAAAAAGAATGAATTGCACAGATATAGGATAGGGGACACTTGGCTAGATAAGAGTACCTGTGAAAGGGATCTGGGAGTTTTGGTGGACCACAAATTGAACATGAATCAGCAGTGTGATGCGGCAGCCAGGAAAGCCAATGCGATTCTTGGTTGCATCAACAGAACCATAGTGTCTAGATCAAGGGAAGTGATAGTGCCACTCTATTCTGCTCTGGTCAGACCCCACTTGGAGTACTGTGTCCAGTTCTGTGCGCCTCAGTTTAAAAAGGATGCTGACAACCTCGAGCGGGTCCAGAGGAGGGCAACCAGGATGGTTGAAGGTCTGGAAGAAATGTCTTACGAGGAGCGGCTTAGGGAACTGGGAATGTTTAGCCTTTCGAAGAGAAGGCTGGGATGGGATATGATAGCTATGTTTAAATATTTGAAAGGCTGTCATATTGAAGAGGGAACAGGTTTGTTTTCCATGGCTTCAGAGACTAGGACTCGGGGCAATGGTTTCAAACTAGAGGAAAAGAGATTCCATTTGAACATTAGGAAGAACTTCATGACAGTTACAGCTGTTCGGCAGTGGAATATGCTGCCACGGAGGGTGGTGGAGTCTCCTTCTTTGATGGTTTTTAAGCAGAGGCTGGATGACTGTGAGCCAGAGCAAGAGACAACTTCTCAAGCACAAGAGATTAAGAGATCCGACGAACGAACCCTCACAATGACCAGCTGTTGGAAATATTGTGAAGGGGTTCCTGCATGGCAGGGGGTTGGACTAGATGGCCCTTGAGGTCTCTTCCAACTCTATTATTCTATGATTTAGGTAAAGAATAAGTAAAAGCTTTTATTTAACTGATGAAGTTTCACAGAAATATTCACTTATTGGAAAAAAAAAAATCATGATTTCCCTTCCTGACATTAAGTAATCTAAAGCACACTACTGAAAGAGAAGCCTCACTAATCCCCCATAAAGCTACATAATTACGCATTAGCCCAATAGTCCATATGCAGAAACCATTCAGGAAAAACCCTTTCTCTCTGTCTCTCTTTTGTATGATTGAGACATACAAAATAATGCAGAGCATGAGTAAAGTGGATAGAGGGACACTCTTCTCCCTCGCACAAAATACCAGAACTAGGGGCCATCCAGTCAAATAGAGGGCTGGGAGAGTAAGAACAGACAAAAGAAAATATCTTTTCACCCAGTGCGTTGTTAGTCTGTGGATCTCCCTGCCACAGGATGTGGTGATGGCCTCTGGTCTGGATGCCTTCAAAAGGGGACTGGACAGATTCCCGGAGGAAAAGTCCATCCCAGGTGACAAACCATGAGGGAGATATGTCTGTGAAGATTCTCAGTCATCCAGGTGAGTTTATCTGGAAGTTGAGTCATGGCTACTGGACTTCTTTTTTGAGAGATAGAAACGTTTCGCTGTTCATGAACAGCGAAACGTTTCTATCTCTCAAAAAAGAAGTCCAGTAGCCATGACCCAACTTCCAGACATGAGGGAGATGTGTGTAATCTCCAGGCTTAAAACCGGAGTACTTCAAGGGCCAGATGCAGGGGAGTGGTATCAGGAGACTGATATCTAATCTCATGCGCTCCCAAACGCATCTGGTGGAGCCACTGTGAGATACAGGAAGCCCGGCTAGATGGGCCTTTGGCCTGATCCAGCATGATGGCTCTTCTTATGTTCTTATGTTCTTAAGGATGAAAGGCTGAGTCAACCTGGAGCCACAGGTTGTGAGCTCAGCTTTGGCTGCACTACAGCAACTGTGCCCTTGCACCACTAGTTAAGACACCAATAGCTTTGATTTGTTGTGGAGAAAGTGTATTTTAGTTCTATTCAGATGAATAGAACTAAAATACCAGAGAAGATTGTGAAGAGCTCCAGAAGGATCTCTCCAAACTGGGGGAATGGGCTACAAAATGGCAAATGCATTTTAATGTAGCCAAATGTAAAGTAATGCATATTGGGGCGAAAAATCAAAACTTTATCTATCAACTTATGGGCTCTGAGTTATCTGTGACAGATCAGGAAAGAGATCTTGTTGTGTTGGTGGACAGCTCCATGAAGGTGTCTCCCCAATGTGTGGCAGCGGTGAAGAAGGCCAATTCCATGCTAGGGATTATCAAAAAGGGGATTGAAAATAAAACAGCCAACATTATAATGCCATTATACAAAACAATAGTAAGGCCGCACCTGGAGTATTGTGTACAATTCTCTTCACCGCATCTTAAGAAAGACATAGTGGAACTGGAAAAGGTGCAGAAGAGAGAGACCAAAATGATTACTGGCCTGGGGCACCTCCCTTATGAGGAAAGGCTAAAACATTTGGGGCTCTTTAGTCTGGAAAAAAGGTGCCTGAGGGGGGATATGATTGAGATGTACAAAATAATGCAGGGCACGAGTAAAGTGGATAGAGGGAAGCTCTTCTCCCTCTCACAAAATACAAGAACTAGGGGACATGCACTCAAATTGAGGGCTGGGAGAGTAAGAACAGACAAAAGAAAATATTTTTTCACCCAGCGCGTTGTAAGTCTATGGAACTCCCTGCCACAGGATGTGGTGATGGCATCTGTCCTGGATGCCTTCAAAAGGGGATTGGACAGATTCCTGGAGGAAAAGTCCATCACAGGTTACAAACCATGATGGAGATGTGTAATCTCTAGGCTTTAAACCAGGGTAGTTCAAGGGCCAGAGGCAGGGGAGTGGTATCAGGAGACAGATACCTAGTCTCATGCACTTCCAAAAGCATCTGGTGGGGCCACTGTGAGATACAGGAAGCTGGACTAGATGGGCCTTTGGCCTGATCCAGCATGGCTCTTCTTATGTTCTTATGTTCTAACTAAAATGGCACCACATGTTGCTGCTGCTGCTGCTGTAGTTATTAAAAAAAAACAGGCACAGTTTCAGTCATGCTCATGTTGAATAATTATCATGCTTTCCGTCAATATTTCTCAATATTGTTGACAACCTTGAGTGGGTGCAGAGGAGGGCTACCAGGATGGTTGAGGGTCTGGAGGAAATGTCTTATTTATTTATTTATTTATTTATTTATTTATTATTTAAATACTTATATCCCGCTCCATCTTCCCTATGGGAACTCTGGGCGGCTAACAACATAAAAAAGCATAAAAGCTTATGAGGAACAGCATTATGAGGGAAGTGGGAAGTGGGAATGTTTAGCCTCTCTAAAAGAAGACTGAGAGGGGATATGATAGCTATGTTTAAATATTTGAAAGGATGTCATATTGAAGAGGGAACAGGTTTATTTTCCATGGCTTCAGAGACTAGGACTCGGGGCAATGGTTTCAAACCACAGGAAAAGAGATTCCATTTGAATATTAGGAAGAACTTCATGACAGTTAGAGCTGTTCGGCAGTGGAAGATATCTGCCACGGAAGGTGGTGGAGTCTCCTTCTTTGGAGGTTTTTAAGCAGAGGCTGGATGACCAGCTGTTGGAAATATTGTGAAGGGGTTCCTGCATGGCAGGGGGTTGGACTAGATGGCCCTTGAGGTCTCTTCCAACTCTATGATTCTATCATTCTCCAGTGTTGTCCATGTTGTCCCCTGCCCCCAGCTCTTTAATTAATTTTTCAATAGTGATACCTTATATTGAGTGCTTATTCCTCTTGACTTCCAAGTATTCTCCATTTTCACCACCTTAAGTAATTTTTCTCTCCTCCTAATATAATCATTTAGGGTTCTTTTTACCTCCTCTACCCCCTGCTGTATTTGCAGTAATCCATGGCCTCCAATTGTTCATGGTAAATATAATCTGCCCACATCACGTTTTGGATGTAGCTCATGGTGCATGTTCATTAGGTTTTTTTGTGTTTTTTTGATCCAATTCTTCTAATTCTTCTAATTCATTTTGGTTTAAATCTATTATTCCAGCTGGGTATCTAATTACTGGAACTGCCCACGTGTTTATGGCTTTGACTGTATTGATTAAAAGATTTTTCTGTCTTTTGATGTATTCTTTTTCTGTCATTTCTTTAACTTTTGTGTGCAGAGTTTTGTCTGCTTTTGGTATTCCAAATTACTTATATTTTTCATCATTTTATAGTGATCTCACCATTTTAAAAATTATGTTCCATCTAGCTTTTGGATCTTTATGCACTGTATACAGAGCTGCATATTTGTCAATTCATTTGTTTGTTTGTTTGTTTGTTTGTTTGTTGTATACCTGGCATAGCCAATCAAAGTTAATAAAATGTTGACTGGCGTTCTATCACAGGTACCAGAGACCATCTGCAACTGCTTGCAATATTGTGTGAAGTTTCTGGACCTGGCTTCCCATGCTCCAGTGATGATGATGATGATTTTCAGAGCTTTTGTCGTGACTGATTTCATCCCTCCCACTCAGGTTCCTGAGAATAAACTCAGTAAAACCACATAAGAAGCTCTTGCAAGTCGGCCCCCAGCATGCATGCACACACGCACGTATGCGCACGTGCATGTGCGTGCGTACACCCACCCACTGGTGGAGCCTAAAACTGTAAACCGGCCAGCGACTACTTGAAGTGGCCTGGGGCGGTGTCTAAGCAGAACACTACAGTGGGCCCTTGTATAACAAACAGCTTGTATAACATAAGATTTGTACAACATAAAAAATTCGGGAGATAGGGGAAACTTGCTTAACAGAATCGCCTATGGGGATAATCTGTACAACATAAAATGGGATCACTCCATTTTCAATGCATTCCTATGGGGAATTTGTATAAAGGAAAATTGGCTTAACATAATTTCATTTGGAACGAATTAATTCCTTTATACAAGGTACCACTTATTTGCTTTCTCCTCTCCGTTAGGCAGAGGGAAGGAACCCCCCTCTGCAGCAATGCCCCGTGAGACTCAAGGAAGCTTCTCCCATCCCGAGGGCTGCCTCCCTTGCATTCATGAGCGGCAGCACACAGCTAACGTGGAAGAGAGGGGTTTGCCACGTAGGTCTGACCTTCACGTGGCAAAACGAAAAGGCGCCAAAGGCCCATGGATTGGGAAGCGGCCAAGAGAATAAGTCCTGCTCCCGGCCGAGCGGTTCCAGCTGATGAGCAAACCAAGGGAGATCTGGTTTTCTTGAGAAAAAGAAGTCCAGGTGCCAGGACTCACCAACCCAGATAAACTCACCTGGATGACTGAGAACCTTCACAGACAAGCCAAGGGAGACTCTGCCCAGGTCTCTGTCCCCCTGCTGCGCCCCTTTGATGGGCACATAGGCTGTGGGGTTGGGGTTGGAGTTGGGCAGAGAGGAAGGCCAAGGAAGACGTGGGCGCTTCAGCCCAGGAGGGGGTGGGGGAGGACCCTCAGCAACCTCTGCCTGGCCAGTGCTCGTCTCTCCCTGCCTTTCGGCCGCATCTCTCAAGGAGAACAGGCAGGCTCTGCCCACTGACCTTCCCAGCAGGTCAGCTGCCACATCAGAACACACACACACACATACAGCTCATCTCTCTCTCTCTCTCTCTCTCTCTCTCTCTCTCTCTCTCTCTCTCTCTCTCTCACACACACACACACACACACACACACACACACACACACACACACACACACACACACACACACACACACACACACACACACACACACACACAAAGAATTTTTTTTAAAAGCAGCAACAATTTCCTTGAAGACACTGGACGAAATGTGCCGTTTTACCCCAAACCACTTGGGTCTTCTGCCTGGCGCCCAGCTGGGGTTTACTGGGGAATTTTTTTTGGGGGGGGGTGTTTTCTAGAAGACAGGCCCCTGGGAGCCAAGGCAAAAGGGTAGCCCAGGCATAGTTACTGCTGGGTACCACTTCTGCCTTCTTCCTGCCACAGCCTCCCCCCCCCACGCCTTCTGCTCCTTGTCCAAAGTGGCTTCCTTCATCCCGCGGCCGTTCCAGTCCGCCCCTTGGCCTGCCAGAGGAGGAGGAGGGCAACATATCAGAGGAGGGGTCGTTTCTTTCTGCCCACCGAGAGAGGTCCTTCCTGGCTTCTGCCTCACCCCCTCCCGATGGGTGGGCTTTGCCTGGGGGTGAGGGCGAAGGCCTCGGAGCTGAAGGAAGCCCTGGCAGGAAAGAACTTGCTTCTGCTTCAGAGCAGCTGAACCAGGCCTGGGTTATCCTGAGGCTGTGAGGGGCCGGCGGGCCGGCGGGGGGCTTCCTGCTGGCATTGCCCAAGGAACCAGCCATTCAAGATCTTCAGGCTGTGCCTGAGGAAGGGATGGGAGGCAGCAGTGGCAGTGGTGGTGGCGGTGGTGGCGGTGCTGAGATGGGGGAGGTGCCTGCCAACACTCCCCCCTCCCTCCCCGGCTCTACATCTCTCTTTGCCCCTCAGGATCTCCGCTTGCCTCCCCTTGAATCAGGCAGCCTTTCCACCATGCTGGCTCCTTTCCAAGGAACACCCCCCCCCACGCACACACACACACCTCTTCTGGTTCTCTCCCCTGGCCACCATATGCCTTGGTGTCGTGTTTATATTTCTCAGTAGAACTGTCAATGCAACTCCAAAAGCAGAGAAGAGGAATACAAATCCCCCACACAGCTAATCTCCACGTTAAAATGTCAAGGATGCTCTTCAGATGAGATGAGAGTGATAAATATTGGTGGTGGTGGTGGGGAGGAAGGATACAACGCCGCTCAGTTCCTCTTGTTCACACCTGCAGGTTTGTGAGATGGCATTTCCCAGAGAACAGACAGGGGATATTTTTTTTAAAAAAGAGACCTCTCTCTTTTCTTGCTCTGATTCCCTGGAACCGGAGTGGGGTGGATTCCTGAAATGTCTGGAATGGTTGGGTGGAAGGCCTGTGCCAGGCCAGCGTGCCCTCCCTTGCTGAATCCAGGGTCCTGTGCTTCCCCCCCTCCCAGCCATGGCCAGCGGGCACCTTTTTTCACAGCCCCTTGGCTCCTCTGCAGAAGAGACCTCCCTTCTTAACTGAGAGAAATCCTTTAGTGGGAAGATTCAGGGCCTGACTGAAGCTGAAGGGTGGTGTTTGCCACCCGCAGCTCCACATCAAAGAGTGAGGGAAGAAGGGACGGGGGAGGCGACGGAAGTCAGGCCAGAGCATGTCCGTGTCTCTCTTCAAGAAAGGAAAAAGGTCAAGCTGATAGAGATGATTATTTAATATACTCTATAGTTTATAAGCTGTCATTGTAGATAAAATGACAGTATTCTACTCATTATTAATCTGGCTGCATGCCCTTTTATTCACCTCTTCCCCCCTTCACAAACTGTGGCACAAAGCACTACACTATTTCCCCCAAGCCTGTGAGATAAACAGGCCATAAATTACTGGGAAGGTTACCAGTAAAATGGGGCCCCTGCCCGAGATAACCAGACATCCGCGCATCGATTTACCAATACAAGGCTGTCAAAGCACTTTCGGGGAAAGAGCGAAGCGTTCCGGGAACTACATGACAGGGGGCGCTGAAGAACAAGATTAATAGCGTCCGCTGTGTGTTTCCTTCGATAAGTGGGTGATAAGTGGGTGTTAACAATGTGCTAACTATGTATCTTTTGAAGTTTTCTCTGTTCTTTCTGGGCATTCTACAGCGCCCAGATGTATCCTTGTTTTTTTGCTGATAAAGAAGGGGTGTTGGCGAATGTATCCTATAAAGACTGTAAAAGTTTTCATGTTCTTTGCCCCAGTTTTCCGACTGCAATTCGGCTGGGCGCCCTGCTGCAGCAGAATTAAAGTCTTTTCTCCGCATCTTTGATCCTTGGCGTGTTATTTCAGCCCTCGGCTCGGGTAATAGCGGCAAGGTAATCCAGGGTGAAGCTTTCATCTGGAGGGGGCACCCGGATTGCCCTCCCCTTTTTGAGCGAGGGGCCAAGCCGAGCGTGCCGAACAGCCAGCGGTGGACGAAGAGCTCCAGTGCACACCTTTCCATTTTGAAAAGGGGAACTTTTTTCGTTCAACGTGGTGGCGGAGACGGTTTTCGCTCGGGGAGAAAACACTGGCCGGCTGGAGAGGATCCTCTTAAGAGATTTGGTAAGATATGGGACCGGTCCAGAATGGGAAGAGAATTTGTCTCTAGTTTTGGGGTTGAGCCCCTAATGTGTTAAAGGGTAACAGAACGACGGTTCTGAGGTTTTTGGGGAGGAGAAGGGCAGTGCGTGCTCTAACATCCCATGTGAAATGAGTGAATATTGTTTGGTATGGGCAGCGGAAAGGAGCTCTCGGCTGTCAAAATAGACTAGCGGAAAAAAGGTTCTTAATAGGTAGGGGGAACCAGACTAGGTTGGGAGGTGGTTTTGAAATGTGGGTGATTTGTGTGGCCACTGACCCAGTGAATGTGTGAGTGCGTGGAATGGCTGGGGTTTAGAATTCCCTTTGGCCGAGTGACGTCCGGGCTGCGCAGTTCTTGTTACAGGCGACTGTACAAGTCGCAGCCAGCATCGAATGTTGTGTGTATGAAAAATTGTCTAAAGATTTTAGGAGCGGGTACAGTGGCTTTGTGTGGGAGAAATATAGGAAAAATAGCTTAAATAAAATCATCAAAACTCATGGGGCAGCACTCCAGCAAACCCTCAACTCTACTAGAGTGCTTCCTTTTGAACTGGCATGCAGCCATCAAGAATTATGACTTTGGTATCAAAATGAAGAGGGAAAGAATGGAGACTTTATGTCAAATTGAATGTCCCATAATGCAGGTAGATTGGCCAGCTCAAGGGACTTTTAATGAGAGCATCATCAGGCAACTGTGGTTAAAAATTCTTAAGAACTGCCCCGAACACATTCCCTATATTGAAATTTGGAAAGGAAATGTGAAGAAAAATCCCTCATGGATCCAATTTTGTAGAGAGTTGCCACCGCAGGCCAAGTTGTTGGCTTTAAAGAAAAAAGAGGCAGCTTTAGAGAGCCGTCCTGAAGATTATGATGTCTTCACCCCACCACCTCCTTATATTGTGGCCATCCCTCCAGGGAATCCAGTGGTCCCCCCTGCAGCATTACCTTCTCCAGGTCCAGCACCCGCTTCCCCTCCTAAAGATGGTGATCTTCCCACACCTATAGATCTTCCACAACCAGGACCTTCTGGTAAACTCCCAAAAGATGAGCATGAAGCAGGGAAAGGAATCCCCAAAAGAGATGAGGAAGATGATGAGGAGAGTGAGGAAGAATTTCGTTATAGAATAAAAGGAAATATTGAATGGGGAGAAGCGGACCATCAAAGAGTAGCCGAATTAATTAAGAAGTACCAGGAATCAGTGATGGAAGTAGGAAATTTTGCATTAGAAGCGGCAGGAGAGCGGAATTGGGTGAAGAGACAGCGATATCTTTTGAGGGCATATGATGCAGCAAGGAGGCATGAGGAATTTCTTGAGAATAAGAAGATTGAGGAACAGGCAAAAGTCATGCCTCTAAGGCGAGTGTATGATCCCTTGCCTCAAAATCAGCAGGGTCCCCGTACATATTCAATGCAGCACGTCCCGTTTACATCAAGTGACATTATAAATTGGAAAAATACACTGCCAAGTTTAGAAGATGACCCTGATAAGAACTTTGAAACTATGTCTAGTATTTTTAATGTGTACATGCCTACTTATGAAGATGTGCAGCACCTAGTGAGAGGTTTATTTAATTCAGAGGAAACTCGGAAGATTTTCGAGGAGGCTAGGAAATCCCGTATAGCTCTAGGGGACACCCCAGCCAAGCAGAAGCCACTGTTCTGACAAATACAGCTCCAGATTGGGATTACAATGCAGATGCAGGGCGCACTGCTTTGAGAAATTACCACACAGCAATACTTCAGGGCATCAGAGCAGCTGGCAGGAAGAAAATATGTCAAAAGTGAATGATGTTGTTCAAAAGCAAGATGAATCACCAGGGGCTTTTCTGGATAGATTGTATCAGGCATTTAGAAGATATACTCCCATTACCCTGAGGATCCTGGAATGGAGAATATTGTGAAGACTGTTTTTGTGGCTCAATCTGCTCCTGATATTCGAAAGAGAATTCAAAAAGAGGCTAATTTTATGGGCCAAACATTGCAGTGGATGCTCCAATTGGCGCAAACTAAATTTAATAATAGAGAGGAAGATCAAAGTTGCCCAAAAAGTAAAGGACAAACCAAGAAAGTGATGGCTTTGAATCAGGTCCCCGAGTCCCGTAATTTTAACGCTCCAGGGAACCGGCGAGGGCCATTACTAAAAAATCAATGTGCATTATGTGGTCAGACTGGACATTGGCGTAAGGATTGTTATAGGAACCCCGAGAATCAAAGGCGAGGAGGTTTTAATCAAGGTCCACGCCGCCCTTGGCATCCCCCGGCTGTTGAGAGATATTCAGCATCTGGTCCCTTTAATTTCCCACAACAGAGGAATCCCCAGGTCAATCAAGGACAAGGCAGCCAATTTCAGCCCACGAGTCAAAATCAAGCGCAGTCAGCTCAGGCTCAGCAAGCACCCCAAAGAGGGCAGGGTCCATTCCTCTTAGAAGAAGAGGATGTCCCCTATTGAAAAGGACAGGGCTTTTGTTCCTGTGAGCCCTTGGTCAGTGTTCAAACCGGGAACGAATCTGTTAAATTTCTTGTGGATACAGGAGCCAGCCATTCAGTGATTCCTCAGCTTGTCAAGCCTATAGACAAGACTCTTTCAATTAGTGTAATGGGTGTAATGGGTGCCACGGGGAAGGCGCAGCGTGCTTATTTTATGCAGCCTGTGCAATGCAAATTAGGAGGTCAGATCGTCCAGCACAAATTTTTACACATGCCAGATTGCCCTATCCCTTTGATGGGACGAGACTTGCTGTTTAAATTAGGGGCTCAAATTACCTTTACGCCCAAGGGAGAAATTCATTTGACAACTGACAGCAAGGAACCAGAGGGAGAAGTGTGTTTAGAATATCCCTTAAGAGAGAGGTGGCGATTGATGGTGGTTCAAGAGGATCCAGCACAGCTATCTCAAGTTTTCTTGGACAGAGTTAACCCTGAGGTGTGGGCAGAAGATAATCCCCCAGGCATGGCACGGAACATTCCTCCCATAGTCGTTGAACTCAAGCCATTTGCAGGTCCAGTTTCAGTGCCACAATATCCCATTGGAAAAGTTGCAGCGGAAGGAATTTGGGTTCACCTTAAGAGGTTAATAGATTACGGCATCCTTGTTCCGTGTCAATCACAATGGAACACCCCTTTGTTGCCTGTTCGAAAACCGGATGGAACATTTCGCCCAGTGCAGGACCTCCGCTTAGTGAATGAGGCTATCGAACCTCTTCATCAGAATGTACCGAACCCTTACACAATTCTGAGCTTGATACCACCAGAAGCAGCTTATTTCACAGTTCTAGACTTGAAGGACGCATATTTCTGCTGCCGGTTAGCACCACAGAGCCAGCATATCTTTGCCTTTCAATGGGAGGACCCCAAAACTGGCACAAAAACTCAATTCAGATGGATGCGTTTGCCACAGGGGTTCCGAAATTCCAGTACATTATTTGGGGGGGGGCTGGCATCAGACCTTGCCAATTTCCCCCGAAAACCCGGCCAAATAGTCCTGCAGTATGTAGATGACATTTTGGCAGCAGCAGAGACCAAAGAGGGTTGAGAGCAGCTCACAATTGACCTCTTAAATCATTTGGCAGCAGCAGGTTATAGGGTGACCAGAAAGAAAGCCCAAATTTGTCAAAAAACAGTAAGGTATTTAGGTTTTGACATCTCCCAGCAAAGGCGCCAACTTCGCGATGAGCGGAAGCATTCAATCATTCAAATCCCCGCACCAAGAAATAGGAGAGAACTCAGAGGATTTTTGGGAGCAGCAGGGTTTTGTCGAATTTGGATCCCAAATTTCAGCCTTCTAGCAAAACCTTTGCATTTGGCAATAAGAGGAAAAGAAAGTGATGAGTTCCTGTGGGGTCCAGAACAAAGAGAGAGCTTCAAAGCAATTAAACAGGCTTTAATAGAGGCATCCGCTCTCGGTCTTCCGAATCCAAATAAGCCTTTTAACCTGTATGTTGATGAGGAAAATGGAGTGGCAAAAGGAGTTCTATGTCAGAAGTTAGGAAGTTGGCAGCAACCAGTAGCTTATCTATCAGAGACATTAACCCCAACGGAGCAAGGACTCCCATCATGCATACAAGGAGTGGTAGCACTGGCAGCGCTTTTAAAGAAAGCGGATAAGTTCACTTTTGGACAATCAACAAAATGTATCACAAAGCATGTGATGCCAAAGGAGGGTATAATTTGTCTCAAACTGCCATGATGAAGTGTCAAAAATTATTTTCGAGGGCTGGTCTTACATTTCAAACAACAGAGGGTTTAAACCCAGCGACTCTCCTTCCAATAAGCGACCAACCGGCCACCCATGATTGTATACAGACATTAGATGAAGTATATTCGTCCCGACCAGACCTTCGTGATACCCCTCACCCACAGTGGAGGACTTGGTTCGTGGATGGTAGTACCTCAGTGATTGAAGGAAAAAGACAGGCTGGATATGCCATTGTGGAATTAGAGGACACTGTAATTGAAGCCAAACAATTGTCCCCAGGAACTTCAGCTCAAATAGCTGAACTGATAGCTCTCACTAGGGCACTAGAATTGTCAGAGGGAGAAAGCATTAATATCTACACGGACTCTAAGTATGCATTTCTTACACTTCATGCACATGGGGCACTTTGGAAGGAACGAGGTCTTCTTACTTCCGAGGGGACATCAGTAGCACACCCTGATATTTTGTTGCAACTTTTAGATGCTGTTTGGAAACCCAAAGAAGTGGCAGTCATTCATTGCCATGGGCATAAAGTTGGTCCAGGACTTGAAGCAAGGGGGAATAGGTTGGCAGATCGCATTGCCAAACAAGCAGCCCAGGGTGCAGTTGAGATGCAACTCAGTCTAATTCCAATAGACATTTTGCCACCAGAGCCACCACGCTATTCGTCTGCTGAGGATAAATTTGCAGAGGAACAGGAGTTTGACAGGACGCCAGAAGGCTGGTACAAATTGCCAAGTGGACAACTGTGGGTTCCAGAGAGTCTATCTCATCAGGTAGTTCAAAGTCATCATGACAGTACTCACCAAGGTCCCGAAGTGGCTTACCAACATTTGAGTCCATATTTATATATAGCCAAGCTTCGACAGCTAGCTTCAAATGTTTCGCATAGATGTGTCATCTGTCAAAGGAATAATCCTAGGACTGGACCCTTGCCACCTCCAGGAATTCAATATAGTGGGAAGGAGCCCTTTGAGGATATGCAGCTGTACTTTACAGAATTGCCAAGATGTGGACTTTACCGTTACATGCTTGTGCTAGTGTGTACATTTACTGGGTGGCCAGAGGCTTTTCCAACAAAGACTGAGAAAGCTAGTGAAGTGGTTCGATGTCTTTTGCGGGATCATATCCCGAGGCACGGGATACCCCGCACCCTATCTTCGGATAACGGCCCAGGATTCATCCATCATGTTTTGCAAGGACTGGCTAGGGCATGGCATGTTAAATGGAATTTACATACAGCATACTGGCCCCAAAGTTCGGGACGAGTAGAGAGGATGAACAGGAATTTGAAAGGGCATTTGTCTAAACTCACACAAGAAACAGGCAAAAATTGGGTGGAAATGCTACCCATTGCTCTTTTTAGAAGTAGGACCACCCCTTCGAGTCAAACAGGCATTTCCCCATTTGAACTTGTATATGGCAGGCCAGTTCCGATTTCATGTGGCTTACGCCCAGAGAGTGTAGCTTCTTTAACACATGCTAAATATCTTCAGATGCTTGGCCGATCTCTTTCTTCATTACACAGGTGGACCCTTGGACGGCTGCCCGTGGTGTTACAAGAGCCTCTTCACTGCTTTGAACCAGGAGATTCGGTCTGGATCAAAGACTGGAACCAACAACCCCTACGCCCGAAGTGGAAAGGTCCTTTCACGGTGCTACTATCAACGCCAACAGCTGTCAAGATCTCCGAAGTGAGTGCCTGGATCCACCATACCCGCGTGAAGCGAGCTGCCCCAGTCAGTGAGGAAGAGGAGTGGACGGTCCACACTAACCCTGATGACAGCTTGAAACTGACCTTCGAGAAAGTTACTTCAGACATAGAGAAGTCAAAGTAAAATATTGACTTCCTCTGTGCATGGTGAGAGGCTTTTTCAACAAGAAAACTTGAGTTTTTCCTTTTCAGCCTTTGAATTTCCTGCCCTCCAAACTAGTTCCTCTTACAAGAAGAGGAGGGAGAAGTCGCAACAAAAAGCGAGTAATTTGGTTTAGCTGAAAAGCTAGGGCAACATTTAGTGTGAGACTATGTTTTAAAAGTGCCCCTTTTCTCTTTTCCTGAAGCAGAACAGTGTTTTCTTATTAATTTCCGGGAAGAATTGCAGCGAGCGAGGCAGCGCTCCGGTAGCGCAGCAGCTGTCAAAGAACGTTCTACGGGCTGTCAACGAACGTTCCAAGAACTGTCAAGAGCTCCGCAGCTGTCAAAACTCTTAAAGGACCCTGAATATTTCTGCGGGTTGACATCCCAAGCGGGTTTGGCTCATTATTTTGTTAATATATGTATTGGGAGTGATATTAATTTGTCATATTTGGAAGTGAGAGTTATATGAGATGCCTAAATCAGTAGAAATGGTAATTCTACTATTTCTAATGCCAATTTGTTCAGCTGTCAGGCCTGAGGGTATAGAAGAGTGTACCCCATGCATTATAGCAGCTAGTCAAGGCAGTAGAGTAGTGAATACTCTAGTATATTATGCTCAAAAGCCAGTAGAGTGCAAACAAGCTGGAATCACGTGTTTGAACCAAGACAAGATGTATCACATGTGTAAAAGTGAATCTGGAGACTACCTTTGTTACAAGCCTGAGGTTCCAGTCAAATTTAATTATACAGTGTGGGCTGGAATGGCCAAAACTAAGGAGCCCAGAAGGGACAACCCAGAAGGTGATGGACTTCTATATTATGTGAATTCCACTGTTGTGTTAAAACATGTGGCAGACGGGCAGTAATATGGTTCAATGCCTGTGATGCCCTAGGAAAAGGCATGGGAATTCGTTGTGGATCTAAAACATGGGCAGCCACATACAGATCTGAACATAAGTATTTGTGCTACCCTTATGAAGGTGCAAAAGCAGGCAATCCTGAAGTTTGGGCACCATGTGGGTCAAACAAATTATGTTCAGGATGGGGATGTGTGTGTGCCTATACAGCAGGAGGTTATCCAGGTTGTCCTCATCTCTCACAATTCAGGAGAATAGGAGGAAACAATGTTAGTCTGGTAATCAGTGACACACACCCCTCTGTGCAAGTGTATGGCTTTGGAATTGATGGGCCTGGCAGAGATCCAGTCACCTATTTGACAATCACACGTACAGAAGTAAGGGATGGAGAAAAGAAAAGTCACTCCTGGTCAGTGGAAAATGCAGTGGAAAAACTGAAGGAAAATCCTTATGAAATTTCTCAGCAGGCCAAGAATTTATTTCTGGAAATGGCTCAATCAATAGCCACAGAATTAGGAATCACAAACTGTTATGTTTGTGGGGGCACTAATTTTGGTGAGGACTGGCCTTGGGAAGCAATGGAGATTTCTCCACAATTGTATAATAACATGTCAAAAATTGGCAATGTTACCAAGAGAACCCAGTCACAGAACATGACATGGACTATCACATCTCAGTTAGTGGGTTGTGTCTGCTTTTCCCAAAATGGTTCCATTCCTGTGGGCTATTTGACCTGCATAGGGACCTGGGAAAATGGCATCTGGACCTCACCATCTAATGCTCCACAACCAGAGAAATTTAATACCACTTTTCTGCCATACATATACTCAGCATCTTTGGAACAATGGAAGGCCCCTATGAACATGTATTGGGTCTGTGGAAATATGGCTTATGGATATTTGCCTCATTCATGGGCTGGTTCATGTGCGCTGGGATTCATAAAACCATCATTCTTTCTAGTCCCAATAGAAACACAGCAGTATTTGGCTGCCCCAGTGTATGGTCCTTTAAACAGGAGAAAGAGTGATGATACCCCGTTTGCAGGGTTTTCATGCAAAAACCCAGAGGAGTATGAAGGAGATGTATGGGACTCACAGAGAATTGTTTGTGTTTATGGTCCAGCCACTTGGGCTCAAGATGGTTCATGGGGATATCGAACTCCTATTTATATGCTTAATAGAATAATCAGATTGCAAGCAGTTTTGGATTTGGCGGGCCAGCGCATCACCACAGCGCTTACTGCTATAGCAAAAGTGACAGATCAATTAAGAACAGCTGTTTATCAAAACAGGCTCGCTCTTGATTATTTATTAGCTTCTGAGAATAGAGTATGTGGAAAATTTAATTTAACAAACTGCTGTCTAAAAATTGACCCCGTGGGCAAGGTTGTAACTCAGCTTGCCACGGAAATCAAACAGTTAACTTTCAATCCAACGCAAGAGTGGAAGGGCATGCAATGGCAACGGTTAAATGATTTCATGCCACAAACATGGATGAAAACATTAGCAAGTTTATTAATTGCTCCTTTATGTCTTCTTTTATTTGCCTTGATATGTATTCCTTGTTTGTTGCGGTTCGTGCAGTCGACTGTTTCAAAGGTAGTGGAAAAGACAACTGCTCCTAAGTTGATTGCAGTTCTGCAAGATTATGAAGCCCTTCAAAAGGACGACTCTGAATGAGTGTCCTTACAGAAGAGGAGGGAATGATAGAGATGATTATTTAATATACTCTATATTTTATAAGCTGTCATTGTAGATAAAATGACAGTATTCTACTCATTATTAATCTGGCTGCATGCCCTTTTATTCACCTCTTCCCCCCTTCACAAACTGTGGCACAAAGCACTACACTATTTCCCCCAAGCCTGTGAGATAAACAGGCCATAAATTACTGGGAAGGTTACCAGTAAAATGGGGCCCCTGCCCGAGATAACCAGACATCTGCGCATCGATTTACCGATACGGGGCTGTCAAAGCGCTTTCGGGGAAAGAGCGAAGCGTTCTGGGAACTACATGACAGGGGGCACTGAAGAACAAGATTAATAGCGTCCGCTGTGTGTTTCCTTCGATAAGTGGGTGATAAGTGGGTGTTAACAATGTGCTAACTATGTATCTTTTGAAGTTTTCTCTGTTCTTTCTGGGCGTTCTACAGCACCCAGATGTATCCTTGTTTTTTTTGCTGATAAAGAAGGGGTGTTGGCGAATGTATCCTATAAAGACTGTAAAAGTTTTCATGTTCTTTGCCCCAGTTTTCTGACTGCAATTCGGCTGGGCGCCCTGCTGCAGCAGAATTAAAGTCTTTTCTCCGCATCTTTGATCCTTGGCGTGTTATTTCAGCCCTCAGCTCGGGTAATAGCGGCAAGGTAATCCAGGGTGAAGCTTTCAAAGCAAGATGGAGTTTGAACCAGCCCTCTCCGCCTCCCCTGTCTCTTCCAGGCACAAGGAGGCTCCCTGGTTTCTCTCCTTCGAAACATCCCAACGTGGACTGGGCACAGCCACTCACCCACATTCAATGTGCAGTTGCAAGTCCATACAATGGCTCTTTCCAAAATCAAAACTCTTTTTTCAAGGAAGCACACCTTTGGAATGGCCACAGAAATAGGTCAACTTTTTAAAAAAATGTGCACTGACATTTGCGCCAACAGCACAGACAAAACCAAATGACTGTTTGCAGAATTGTGCACCGAAACATGCACACATATCTCTGACAGGCAAAAAGGTTAGTGGTCCAATTCGGATTCAAGGCGGAACAAGGCTTTTCTGGATCAAGAGCTCCACCTAAGCAGGGCACCTGGTCAGAGAGATACACCTGACACATCCCTGAGCACCATGGCACCTTTGAAAGATGGGACAGGCCTACGTCTCTGTGCCATCCCAGGGAAGACGCACGCTGGAGGGAAGAAGCACCCCAGGGTGGGCCGGGAGGAGGCCAAGCTGGTGCAGGTTCAGCAATGCACTGAGCAGGAAAGGTTTAAAGCAAAAGAGACCCACCAAGCCGCACACAAGGACACGTGCAGATGGCGGAGAAATATGAATGTTTGAGGAAATTCATAGTTGATGGTCCGTGTAGAAGGCAGCCACTTGCAATCTGATATGGGAACTCGGGTTGGTCCGTGCAGGGATTCCGGTAGGGCTGAGCTCATTGGGGTTCCCGTGTTTTTTGTGTTAACGCAGTGAGCAATACATTCCATGCCCTCTGGCTGGGCACCGCCAGCAGAGACATGGCAGTCAAGAGCCACAGACATATTCAGAACTGCTGGCTGCGGGTCCTGCCCTACAGGCTGCATCTCCTGCTGAGGCTGCCTCTGCCACATCCTGGGAAGCTCAGCCTCCTCCGCCTTCCGTCCCTTCAGCCGCCGGCCGGCCTCTGTGCCGACGGCACACCCTCATTGTCTTGCAGCTGCCGCTGTGATGAAGACCAAGTAGATTAAATGAATTGCCTCAATTAAATTGGCATTTGGTACAGCACTCGGGTTAGCCCATTTGCATCTCACAGAGCGTGGAGTAATATGCTTAGCAATTTAAGGGCGATGGAGTAAACAAGCAGAAAATGGAAGCCGTATCATTTTGGATATATTTTTTTACTGAACAGCTCTCAAGCCTGGAACTGAAGGCAAGGGAAGTTGGGGGGGAGGGGCAGGGAGGTGAGCTGCCACGGCTGTTCTTTTGCTCCAATCAAGTCACCTCCGACTTATGGAGACCCTATGAGTGAGCGACCTGCAACCTCTCCTGCCCTCCACTGTCCCGCTCGGCCCTTGCAAACTCCAGCCTGTGGCTTCCTTGAGGGAGTCAGTCCATCTTGTGTTGGGTCTTCCTCCTTTCCCACTGCCTTCCACTTTCCCCAGCATGATTGCCTTCACCAGAGAATTCTCCCTTCTCATGAAGGGCCAAAAATAGGACACACTCATCTTCAACATTTTGCCTCCAGAGATAAGAGGCAAGTTCAAGCTCGATTTGCTCTACGGCCCTCCTGTTCTTCTTTCTCGCTGTCCAGAGTATCCACAAAGCCCTCCTCCAGCATTGAAATTCACACAAATCAATTCCCTCCCCCCGTCCTCTTTCTTTCCTGTCCATCTTTCACACCCAAACATGCCGACTGGGGATCCAACAGAGTGGATGTCCTTGGTCTTTCTCTCCATCGGATGATCTCTTCTGATTCCTTCTTAGTCCCAGCCTCCTCCTAGAATCATAAGTGTTGGAAGAGACCTCAAGGGCCATCCAGTCCAACTCCCTGCCATGCAGGAACCCCCATCGATGGCCATCCAGCCTCTGCTTAAAAACCTCCAAAGAAGGAGACTTCACCACCCTCCTTTGGGGCAGCATGTTCCACTGCCGAACTGCTGTAAGTGTCATGAAATTCTTCCTAATGTTCAAATGGAATCTCTTTTCCGGTAGTTTGAAACCATTGCTGTTGATTGCTTGGCTGCCGTCTCCAATGGAACTGATGGGGTTAAAGCCGTGTATACAAGAGATCCTGTCTAAAGTTAAAGTTGCATAGTTCTTCCGTGACTGTGATTTTGGCCTTCTTAATGTAGTCTGACTTTGGCACTTTCTTCTTTCACCAAAAGTCTCTTCAAGACCTTGCTGTTTTCTGCCAATAAGATGGTGTCATCCGCAGATCTCAGATCCTTGCTGTTTCTTCCATCAATTTTCTTTCCTCTTTCATCTACATCTAGTCTGACTGTCTGCCTACAGAGTGAACAGAGAAGGGGATAAAACGCACCCCTATCTGACACATTTGCCTGTAGGACTCCATTCTATCTCTCATAAGAACATAAGAACATAAGAACATAAGAAGAGCCATGCTGGATCAGGCCAGAGGCCCATCTAGTCCAGCTTCCTGTATCTCACAGTGTTCCCACCAGATGCCTCTGGGAGCACACAAGCCTAGGTCTCTGTCTCCTGATACCACTCCCCTGCATCTGGACCTTGAAGTACCCTGGTTTTAAGCCTGGAGATTACACATCTCCATCATGGTTTGTATCTTGTGATGGACTTTTCCTCCAGGAATCTGTCCAATCCCCTTTTGAAGGCATCCAGGCCAGATGCCATCACCACATCCTGTGCAAGGAGTTCCATAGACTAACAACACGCTGGGTGAAAAAATATTTTCTTTTGTCAGTTCTTACTCTCCCAGCCCTCAATTTCAGTGTATGTCCCCTAGTTCTGGTATTTTGGGAGAGGGAGAAGAGCTTCCCTCTATCCACTTGACTCATGCCCTGCATTATTTTGTACGTCTCAATCATATCCCCCCTCAGGCACCTTTTTTCCAGACTAAAGAGGCCCAAATGTTTTAGCCTTTCCTCATAAGGGAGGTGCCCCAGCCCAGTAATCATTTTAGTCACTCTCTTCTGCACCTTTTCCAGTTCCACTATGTCTTTCTTGAGATGCGGTGACCAGAATTGTACACAATACTCCAGGTGGGGCCTTACTATTGTTTTTTACAATGGCATTATAACGTTGGCTGTTTTATTTTCAGTCCTCTTTTTGATAATCCCTAGCATGGAATTGGCCTTCTTCACCACTGCCACACATTGCGGAGACACCTTCATGGACCTGTCCACCAACACACCAAGATCTCTTTCCTGATCCGTCACAGATAACTCAGAGCCCATGAGTTGATAGATAAAGTTTTGATTTTTTGCCCCAATATGCATTACTTTACATTTGGCTACATTAAAACACATTTGCCATTTCGTAGCCCATTCCCCCAGTCTGGAGAGATCCTTCTGGAGCTCGTCACAATCTTATTTGTTTTTTACCACACGGAAAAGTTTTGTGTCATCTGCAATCTTGGCCACCTCACTGTTTATCCCTGTCTCCAGGTCATTTATGAACAGATTGAAAAGCACTGGTTCCAGGACAGATCCCTGGGGCACACCGCTTTTCACCTCTCTCCATTGTGAAAATTTCCCATTTACACCTACTCTTTGTTTCCTGGATCTCAACCAGTTCTCAGTCCATAAGAGGACCTGCCCTCTTATCCCCTGACTGTGCAATTTTCTCAGCAGCCTCTGGTGAGGGGCTGTGGCAAAAGCCTTTTGAAAATCCAGATAGACTATATCCACTGGTTCACCCAAATCCACATGCCTGTTGACCTTTTCAAAAAATTCTAAAAGATTTGTCAGACAAGACTTGCCCTTACATAAGCCATGGTGATTTTCTCTCAGCAAGGTTTGTTCTTCTATGTGTTTTAAGATTTTCTCTTGGATGAGGCTTTCCACCATCTTCCCTGGGACAGATGTAAGGCTAACTGGCCTGTAGTTTCCCGGGTCCCCCCCTCCTTCCTTTTTTAAAAATTGATGTGACATCCACTATCCTGCAGTTCTCCAGCACTGTGGCCGTTTTAAGAGACACGTTGCATATAACCGTTAGGAGATCTGCAATTTCATTTCTCAGTTCCCTAATAACCCTTGGGTGGATGCCATCTGGGCCCGGTGACTTGTGGATCCTCAATTTATCAATTAGTCCTAAAACATCCTCTCTTTTAACCTGTATTTGATTTAATTCTTTAGTCAAGAGAGAAGCAGCGGAATCTGCTCAAGGTCTTCTGTTGTGAAGACAGATGCAAAGAACTCATTTAATTTATCTCATTATCCTTTAGTAGCTTCTTATCCACAGTACATGTTATGCACCGGGACAACCAAGTGCTGAGGCACACCCAGTCCGTTCAGAACAACCCATAGTTTCTCAAGAGCTACACAGTCACGGGCTTGGTTGTAGCCGATAAAGCAGAGACCAAGCTGCCAAGGCTCTTGGGTGTGATCCAGTCGCCAGCAGGTACTTGCAGCAAGATCTTGGGTGCCTGTTGCTTTCAGCATCCACCCTTTGGAGCACCAGCCAGCCATTTCTCACTCCCTCTCAGGTGAAAGCTGTTGTTGCAGCATCCCACCAGAGTATCACCTTGCTTGCAAGGGAAATTAAAGCAATGGCCCTGTATTTCCCATGCTCCTTGGCATCTCCTTTCTTGGAGACTGGAATGTGTATCTAATATTTTTGTTTTCTATATTGATTGGCATATTCTTGTTAGGTGTTTGACCAGTCCTGTGGCTTGAAATTGTCGGTGTCCCACCTGCCCTAGATGGTGTACTTTCTCCTTCCATTGCTGCTTTCACTTCATTTTCGAAAAGTGTTGGGTCTCAGCAGCTAACGTGAATGGATGTGGCTTCCAGCCCTGCTGGAGCTGACCAACTGCCTGCATCCAAGATTCAGGTCTTGACTTAAATGTCATATTCTCCTCCCACGGACTTCTGGCAGGTGACCCTGCTTGCAGGCACAGAGCCACCTGTCCAATGGATCCCAGGGCAGTTCAACCACTGGGCCGAGCTTTCAGTCAGCTAGGACATTCTGAAGGGACATGAAAAGAGCAGCCAAAGTTTAGAAGCAAACATTAGATTTTTGAGTGAACCTAGAGACCAGGGCAAGGATTTCTTTTAATTCTGAAGAAACACACGGCTCACATGATTATTCCCATGCCTTGAGCAGTTCGTCCTGTAGTGCTCTTTCCATGTAGGTGAGTGTGTATTTGATTAGGGTGTTCCTTGGTTATAAGTGTGGCTGGTAGGGGATTTGGGTTAATAAGGCCAAAAGAAAGAGTTTCTGACATTTGCACAGTTTTAAAACACAACCTTGGATACTCCTTCTTGGTTTTGGTAAGATATCCTTTTGAAGAATGAAGACAGCACAAAATCATCTTGGAGAGGGAAAGCTGAGACCGCCTGAAGGCAGAGTCCAGGCGTGCCAGTTCTTATGTTCTTATGACTCATGGTGAGGCCCGAGGCTTCCTCTTTCTCCGTCTCACAGTCTCTCCCTTCCTTCCCTTCTGCCCAATTTCCACCCCTCAGCCACAACCGAGGGCGGTGTTGAAGGGCGCGTGGCCTTTCCCAGGCAACATGCAGCCCGACTACTCCTAATGCATCCAGTTTTCATAATTCAGAAATTTCCCTCAGTCTTTCCTTCCCATTAATGATATATATTGACTTTTTCAGTATATTGTAAATTATGCATAAAATGACCAATTCCATTCCAAGGAACAGCGTAAATGACACCAGCACTATACAATTACTGGCATAGAAGAGTAATAATAATAATAATAAACCCACCCTCTGCTTGGAAGCTATAATCCAAAAAGACAGATAGGGGAGCAAACAGAAAGAGAGGTTAACAAAACAGTGCTCCTGCATTTTGACTGAATGCCGTCGGGGACAAATCTGCCTTCCCCCCACCCGGGAGCCTCCCCGGTTTGCCTTTGAACGTTTCCATCCAGGAGGCGGAATTCAATCAAAACAGATGCACCTCCATGAAGCGTCACCTCACTGAGGGAAGGGGCCCCTCCTTGTCCTCTCCTCCTCCTCCTCCTCCTCCTGCAGAATTCATGAGGAGGGGGCCTCTGAGGTCACCCACTCACTCGCTCGGAAGAGGAGCTGATGAGTTTATCTCCTCCACAGCCTGTCCTGCATCCCTAGAGGTTCCTTCACTGCCTTTCTTGTCATTCACTCCACCATCCTTTGTCAGGAGAAGCTGCCCCCTGAATGCCCTTGGGATGGTGGCCTCCATGCAGAAGGTTCCTGGCTGTGTCCTGCCTTCTCTGGAGCGAGCTCCCAAGTGTCAAAAGCCTGCCTTTGAGCATCACGGGTTCCTCTTAGGTCCCCTGAAGTAATGGTCCGGAGGGCAAGGGAGCTCCTTTGGCCCAACACTATCCCCATCTCAGGACCCCTCTGCAACCAGATTCCCCACTCCCAGGCCCCTGGACCATCCTGCATGAAGGAGAACCCCGGTTCCCTTTAGATAAAACTCTGTCTGCAACTTGGTGGGGAGGGGAATGCCCTGCAGATCACAGCAAGGCCTTTTGTACACGGAAGGTCTCAGGGGTCAGGTGGCTCACATTGATCTGTGGGTAGGCTCATCAATGCTAAGGAGGGAGCCAGGGAAGAGGGCGAGGGCCAAGAGTTGATTCCCAGGCCACTGCTCTTAAGAACATAAGAACCTAAGAAGAGCCCTGCTGGGTCAGGCCAAAGGCCCATCTAGTCCAGCTTCCTGTATCTCACAGTGGCCCCACCAGATGCGTCTGGGAGCACACAAGCCTAGGTCTCTGTCTCCTGATACCACTCCGCTCCATCTGGTCCTTGAAGTACCCTGGTTTTAAGCCTGGAGATTGCACATCTCCATCATGGTTTCTAAGCTGTGATGGACTTTTCCTCCAGGAATCTGTCCAATTCCCTTTTGAAGGCATCCAGGCCAGATGCCATCACCACATCCTGTGGCAGGGAGTTCCACAGACTAACAACGCGCTGGGTGAAAAAATATTTTCTTTTCGCTGTTCTTACTCTCCCAGCCCACAATTTGAGTGGATGTCCCCTAGTTCTTGTATATTGTGAGAGGGAAAAGAGCTTCCCTCTATCCACTTGACTCATGCCCTGCATTATTTTGTACATCTCCGTCATATCCCCCCTCAGGCGCCTTTTTTCTACACTAAAGAGGCCCAAATGTTTTAGCCTTTCCTCATAAGGGAGGTGCCCCAGCCCAGTAATCATTTTAGTCGCTCTCTTATGCACCTTTTCCAGTTCCACTATGTCTTTCTTGAGATGCGGTGACCAGAAATGTACACAATACTCCAGGTGGGGCCTTACTATTGTTTTGTATAATGGCATTATAATGTTGGCTGTTTTATTTTCAATCCCCTTTTTGATAATCCCTAGCATGGAATTGGCCTTCTTCACTGCTGCCACACATTGGGGAGACACCTTCATGGAGCTGTCCACCAACACACCAAGATCTCTTTCCTGATCCGTCACGGATAACTCAGAGCCCATGAGTTGATAGATGAAGTTTGGATTTTTGCCCCAATATGCATTACTTTACATTTGGTTACATTAAAACGCATTTGCCATTTCTCAGCCCATTCCCCCAGTTTGGAGAGATCCTTCTGGAGTTCTTCACAATCTTCCCTGGTTTTTACCACACGGAAAAGTTTTGTCTCATCTGCAAACTTGGCCACCTCACTGCTTATCCATGTCTCCAGGTCATTTATGAACAGATTGAAAAGCACCGGTCCCAGGACAGATCCCTGGGGCACACCGCTTTTCACCACTCTCCATTGTGAAAATTTCCCATTGACACCTACTATTTGTTTCCTGGATCGCAACCAGTTCTCAATCCATTACAGGACCTGCCCTCTTATCCCCTGACTGTGCAATTTTCTCAGCAGCCTCTGGTGAGGGACTGTGTCAAAAGCCTTTTGAAAATCCAGATGGACTATATCCACCGGTTCACCCAAATCTACATGCCTGCTGACCTTTTCAAAAAATTCTAAAAGATTTGTCAGACAAGACTTACCCATGCAGAAGCCATGCTGATTTTTATTTTATTTTATTTTATTTATTTTTACAACTTATATGCCGCCCACTACCCAAAGGTCTCTGGGCGGCTTACAATCAAGGAATTAAAACAGTTAAAAATATCAAACAACAATAAATAATTAAAACAACAATAAAAACCTTATACTAAAACATCACACTAAAATTGCCACCTTCTCTCAGCAAGGTTTGTTCTTCTATGTGTTTTAAGATTTTCTCTTGGATGAGGCTTTCCACCATCTTCCCTGGGACAGATGTAAGGCTAACTGGCCTGTAGTTTCCCGGGTCCCCCCTCCTTCCTTTTTTAAAAATTGGTGTGACATCTGCTATCCTCCAGTCCCCCGGCACTGTGGCCATTTTAAGAGACAAGTTGCATATTATCGTTAAGAGATCTGCAATTTCATTTCTCAGTTCCCTAATAACCCTTGGGTGGATGCCATCTGGGCCCGGTGACTTGTGGATCCTCAATTTATCAATTAGTCCTAAAACATCCTCTCTTTTAACCTGTATTTGATTTAATTCTTTAGTCAAGAGGGGCCGTTCAGGCAGCGGAATCTGCTCAAGGTCTTCGTGAAGACAGATGCAAAGAACTCATTTAATTTCTCTGCTATTTCCAAGTCCTCCTTAATCTCCCCTTTTCCTCCCTCACCATCCAGAGGGCCAACTGGTTCTCTGGCAGTTTTTTTACTTCTAACATATTTAAAGAAGCTTTTATTATTAACCTTTATAGCCATGCGTCCTCAAAATCTTTCTTTGCCTCTCTTATCATCTTCTTACATTTCTTTTGCCAGAGTTTGTGTTCCTTTTTATTTTCCTCATTTGGGGAGGATTTCCATTTACAGAAAGACCTCTCCTTGCGCTTTAGAGCCTCTCTAACGCCACTCGTTAACCATGCCGGTGTCCTCTTGGACTTAAATGAGCTCTTCTTTCTTTTTGGTATGCACTTGAGCTGGGCCTCTGTTATCGATGTTTTAAACAGGTTCCATGCACTCTGAAGAGATTGGATTCTTCCAATCTTCCCCTTCAGTTTCTTTCTAACTAGTTTCCTCATCTGAGGGAAGTTTGCCCTTCGAAAATCAAGGGTTTTTATGTCTGATTTGCTTGACACTCTTCCTCCAACATGCATGGCAAAGGAGATTGCAGCATGGTCACTGTTCCCCAGAGGCTGAGTGACATTCACATCCCTGACTAGGTCCTGAGTATCAGACAGTATTAGATCCAGAGTTGCCTGTTCTCGGGTGGACTCCATGACAAGTTGCTCTAAGGCACAGTCATTCAGCAAGTCGAGAAATCCAGTTTCTCTTTCTTGCCCAGAGCTCACATTGGCCCAGTCAATATGGGGATAATTGAAGTCCCCCATGATTACTATCCTATCCTTCTGAGACACCTCCATGATTTGTCTCCTCATTTCAAGGTCCCCCTCAAGTTTTTGATCTGGTGGGCGATAGCATACCCCAACTATCACATCACTCCTTGGACCTGGTAGTTTAACCCACAGTGATTCTATGGTGGAGTCAGACCCTCTGTCAATCTCCATTCTGCTGGATTTTACCCCTTCTTTAACGTAGATGGCCACTCCCCCTCCAACCCGCCCCTCTCTATCCCTTCTATAGAGTTTATAGGCTGGGATTGCTGTATCCCACTGGTTCTCTACACTCCACCAGGTTTCTGTTATGGCTATTATATCAATGTTATCCCTAGCTGCCAAATGTTCAAGTTCTCCCATTTTTGATCGGAGGCTTCGAGCATTGGCGTAGAAGCACTTGTACAGTGGGTTCTGCAACAACAGCTGCTGCTTTGTCCCCCCCCCCCACAGCTATTATTTTCAGTAGACAAACTATCACATTCCATTATTCTCCAGGTACTAATACCTGCTATGTCATCTCTTTGTGATTCTCTACCCTTTCCAACCTCATTCCCTGTGGATGAGGTGTTCCGAACCGGATGCCACTCGGCTCCTGTCGGCTTTCCCCCAGGTCACCGCCAGTGACCTTTGTTTGGGCAGCGTCTTGGCCACTCTTCTTTTCCCACGGCACACACGTGCCTGTATTCCCACTGGGGTGGATGGCAAAGTTGACACAACTGACAGCAGTCAAGTTCTGTACCTGCTGGACACTGCAGCTATGAATTGGAGATGTTCCTTCCTTTTTCAGCCAAAGTTTTTCTCCTGCTAATTGAGTAAATCTGGGTGAATTGCATGGCAGCCTGCGGGAGGAGGCAGTGAGGCCGGCCGGCAATGGGCTGGACCTTGACTTGCCCGCTGGAGGTCAAGCAGTAACTGACGGCACTGAGTTCCTAGCGCCATCCTGCGCGGGAGCCCTTCATTTCCTCTATTTCTGTGTTTTTCCTTCCTATTATTCTGCCCCGTACAAGCACTTACAAAAATACACACACGCTGCCGTCTTCAATAAACTGTTCTTTTCTGTGGATTTTGACCCTTTTCCCGCTGTAGAATGGGAGCTATCTATCCTTTTGTCTGTTTGCCTTTGCGCCTATCTGGCTTATTTATCGCTCTTCAGCACTCAGTTATGAGGCTAGTTTGCCAGCAAAGAAACGAGGGCGTCCCAATGCCGAAGAACATAAGCCAAGCTAAAAGAGCCTGGAACGATTTGCAGGAAGCGAGTCAGGGGCCTAAGAGAGATGAGGAATAAAGAAGCGGGGCTGGGGGGGGCGACAGCACGAGGGCCAGGGGCTCATGGCACTGTTGAGTCCACAGCAGGCTATTCCTGCTGTATGCTGTTGGGGCACAGAATTCCCAATAGAGTCCAGCAGGAGAGAGATCCAAGAAAAATACTGGTTTTATTGAGCCCAATAAAAGTCAGTAGGTGAACACCCCACCAGGACAACGCGAGAATGTTCGGCTCCGAAGACAATGGTGGTTACAATTTTATACCTTCCCCCTCTCCCTCCCACAAGGTGCGCGCCTCCCCGGGGTGGGCAAAGGGGTGGTCTTCGGGAATGGCCAATGGGAGCAGTCTAGGGGCCTGTCCGGGGGAGGTCCTGGGCGTTCCTGTTGTCTTGGAACTAGACACCTGTCCAGGTGTGGTTGGGCCATATATGTCCTTTAATGGGCTACCAAGGGGATGATAATAGAAAGGACTAAGCTGGGCATTGTCCATGGGTCTGGGTAATCTCTGGGTAATCAACAGGTCCATGGGGGAGCTAGAAAGTCAATAGAAAGAGTCAGACACAGTTCCTGGTAAATGTGGAAGTGAAACAATAGGGAGCCTCCAGGCTGGAGTTAATCCGGAGTTAATCCGTGGTACATGCTGGAACCCATGTCGATGGTTGGAGTCTGTTCTGGAAGATGCAGCCTCTTTGCAAAGTCGCCATGTCTTCTTTCTCCCTTGCCATAAGCCTCTGCCCAAGATGAAGGTCCAAGGAGGTGCAGGACAGTGTAGGAACATGTTCTCAAGCAGACCCAGGGAGAGTGGGTTGGGGAGAGAGAGAGAGAGAGAGAGAGAGAGAGAGAGAGAGAGAGCTGGGGGTTAGGGGGGGTTAGGCCCGGGGGCCTGCCTTGGCATGAAAACCCTAACTATGCCCCAAGACATGGAGGGTGTCTCTGAGTGTAAGGATGGCCGTCCATGAGTGCCATCCCATGGGTTTATGAACACAGAAGATGCAGACTGTGACCCAAGGGGAGTTATACCTAGTGCATGTGACTGGCTGTTTTAAATGTCCAGAAAATGAATATTTGTCTGGCCAGATGAGGGTTTGACCCAGTCCGAATTGTCAGATACCTACCTGGTCATGCTGCAGTGAGAGCGAAAAGTGAACTTACAGAGGATTTTTTCTCGACAGCGGAGCCTCCTGGCTGCAAAGCAAGCCACGAGGGTGTTTTTTTCTAATATCTTCAGTACGGACTGGTCTTTTTGGATTGGTTTTCTTGCGTTCTGCTTATGATAGTGTAGGACGATCATCGGTGGCCTTGGGGAGCCCCGGAACCCGTCCAACTTTATAATGCTATGTTTTTCATTTCCATTGTGACTCATCAGCACTGCCCTTGGAGTGGAGAGAGGTCCACCCATAGGGAGCAACCAGGGGGTACTTCCTGTCCCCAGCCCCCCTGTGGTGGTGGATTTGTAGGGCAGAATGGAAAGGAGAACCTTGATCTCCCCCACCATCCCAACCTGGCACCTGCGCTGGGGAGGCCTGAGAGCAAAGGGGTGCGTGGGTGGTGGGTGGACGTCCCTTTGGGCTCCTCCACCTTCCAAAGCCAGGAGGAGTGGCGCTTGTGTTACTTTACAGCATGTGCCAGGAGCTGAGGGGACAGAACACATTTTGAAGCATGTGTTTCCCAGGGTGGGTCCCTGTGGACCAAAATCACCCCATGGGACTGCCTTCCCACCCTCCCTCGCTTTAGAGGGTGAGGGCAGGAGCCTCTGGGCAGCCCAGGGTTCCCGTCCCTTCCTCTGACCCCCTTCTCACACTTGTGGTCATGCACGAGCAAAGGGGAGATGTTCCACCCCATCAGAACACACCCCAGCTAGGAAGGAGCAGCCCCTCTTGGCACCTCATCCTTCAGCTTTGCCAAACACTCAAGAGGACTAGGACCTTGAATTGATCCATTGCCATCCATGCCATCCCAGAACGGTCACCTGCCTCAGTGGAAGCGGCAGCTGCTCAGGGAGACACAGGGCCCTGCCTGGAGATTCTCATCTCCTTCCCAGGAGTGCCCTCACATGCCACGCCAGCCCACCTGGCCCGAGAGCTCCACCAACCCCCTCACGTGGCCAATAGTCAACAAACCTCCTCTTTTGAAGTCTCTCTCTCTCTCTCTCTCTCTCTCTCTCTCTCTCTCTCTCTCTCTCTCTCTCTCAGCAATAATCTCTGAAAGGGCCTGGAAATGAAAGTCACTGAGAACCTGTTAAACTAGGATCTAGGCAAGCTTAGCCTGAAGAGAGAACATAAGAACATAAGAACATAAGAAGAGCCATGCTGGATCAGGCCAAAGGCCCATCTAGTCCAGCTTCCTGTATCTCACAGCGGCCCCACCAGATGCGTTTGGGAGCGCATGAGACTAGATATCTGTCTCCTGATACCACTCTCCTGCATCTGGCCCTTGAAGTACCCTGGTTTAAAGCCTAGAGATTACACATCTCCATCATGGTTTGTAACCCGTGATGGTCTTTTCCTCTAGGAATCTGTCCAATCCCCTTTTGAAGGCATCCAGGCCAGATGCCATCACCACATCCTGTGGCAGGGAGTTCCATAGACTTACAACGCGCTGGGTGAAAAAATATTTTCTTTTGTCAGTTCTTACTCTCCCAGCACTCAATTTGAGTGTATGTCCCCTAGTTCTGGCATTTTGAGAGAGGGAGAAGAGCTTCCCTCTATCCACTTTACTCATACCCTGCATTATTTTGTATGTCTCAATCATATCCCCCTCAAGCGCCTTTTTTTCCAGACTGAAGAGGCCCAATTGTTTTAGCCTTTCTTCATAAGGGAGGTGCCCCAGCCCAGTAATCATTTTAGTCGCTCTCTTCTGCACCTTTTCCAGTTCCACTATGTCTTTCTTGAGATGCGGTGACCAGAATTGTACACAATACTCCAGGTGGGGCCTTACTATTGTTTTGTATAACGGCATTATAATGTTGGCTGTTTTATTTTCAATCCCCTTTTTGATAATCCCTAGCATGGAATTGGCTTTCTTCACTGCTGCCACACATTGGGGAGACACCTTCATGGAGCTGTCCACCAACACACCAAGATCTCTTTCCTGATCCGTCACGGATAACTCAAGAGCCCATGAGTTGATAGATGAAGTTTGGATTTTTTGCCCCAATATGCATTACTTTACATTTGGTTACATTAAAACGCATTTGCCATTTCTCAGCCCACTCCCCCAGTTTGGAGAGATCCCAGTTTGGAGAGAGACGGAAGGGCAAGTGGCCACCTTCAAATATTGGAAGGGCTCTGGTGGGAGTGATAGCCATGGATTTAGCTGAGCCATTCTAACATGGTAGGTACCATCAAGAAAAACTGCCGGTCCTTCATGCTTACAGCATGGCAGGAAAGCATTAAAACACTCCAGATTCAGAAATTGGGGGGGGGGCAGGGATGGTTCACCAATATGCTGATGATACACCACTCTTTTTCTCTCTGCCTGTGAAGATTCTCTGTCATCCAGGTGAGGTTATCCAGAAGTTGAGTCATGATTGATGAAGCTGCTTGGATTAGCAGTGAAACATTTCAATCTCTCAAGAAAAGAAGTCCAGTTGCCATGACCCAACGTCCATATACTCTGCCTCTCCTTTGCCTCCACTGCAGAGGATGCTGCCCAGGTCCAGGCCGGCTGCCTCGCCTCCCTTCTGGAATGGATGAAGAGGACAAAACTGAACCTGGGGGAGGCACCGTTCATGTTGTTGGGGGGGGTGGAGGGTGAGCCCTCAGGAAAAGTTGAGAGGGAACCTCCCTACATTGGATGGAGTCCTCCCTCCATGCAGAGAGTGGGTTCGCCATGTGGGGGTGCTCTTGGCCCTGACCTGATCCGTGGAGCATCAGATTTCAGCTGTGCCCATTATAATTGCCCTGTTATTATGATCCCAACCAGGATGGGAGATCCATGAGCACAGTGGTCCTTGCGCTGGCATCTCTAAAATCAGTTGCTATAATGCCAGATGGGCGGGATATAAACCGAATAAATAAATACAGTCATATAAATTTGAAGCTGGGGCAAAAATTGCAGGACAAGCCCATCATCTGCAATGTTGTGCAAGAATATAAATATTCAGCATCCCATATATGTTGCTACTCCACTTTCTTTTCAATGGTTTCTGTTCTTTATGAACAATTTATATCCCTTGTTTTTTATATTCTAGTCAGGGGAGTCATCCCACCAATGATTCCCATGAAGTTAAATTTGCCCTCCTGAACTAAAACATCCAGTTCTTCTTGTTTATTTCTCAGATTTCAGGCGTTCATATACAGACCCCAGAGATTTTGATTTGTGTCCCACTTATCTTCTTACATTTTTTACAGGGATTATTATTGGGCCCCATGAGAGCTGTTTGGTCTTTTCCTCTTCTTGCAAATAATAACCTCTCGTTGGTCTTTACCTTCGTAAATCCCAGTGTGTGTCTCCCTTCTCTTTCCAGTTGCTGAAGCACAGAGGAGAAACGGGGATAAATACACCTTTATTTGACAGTTAAACCAGGAGCAGCTTCTTTCCTTCCTCATCTCTCCACATGAAGAGGAAGAAAGCATCACAAAATAAGTGCAGCATGAACGCAAGAAGGCAGAGAGGGTGGGCAGGTGAGTGCAGTGCCACAATCCTGGGCAAAGAAAAACCAAGGGGCAAGAGGGCAGCTGTGGAGGTGAGAAGCCTCCGTGTGTCCCTTCTTTGCAAGCTCCCCTGAATTCCTCGCCAGGAATAGTTGCCGAAGGAGACCTCCACCTTCATCCTGCAACTGGGCCTACTTGGAAGGAGGTTGTGTACGGTATGTGTGTGTTGTGTCATTACAGTCATGACCAACTCTTCGTGACCATGGAGTTTTCTTGGCAGGAGTACTGGAGTGGCTTGCCAGTTCCTGCTCCAGGCGCCTACAGCACCTGGTATTCCCTGGTGGTCTCCCATCCAAGTACTAACCAGGGCCGACCCTGCTTAGCTTCCGAAATCAGGCGAGATCGGATGTGCTTAGGGCATCTAGGCAGCTGCTGGAAGGAGGCTACAGTTTATTTTACTTATTTTATTTTAGAATTTTTTTACCCCACCTTTCTCCTTGGAAAAGGACCCAAGGCGGCTTATAGTAATGAGGGATAATATACAGTCCAATACAATGAAGAGATGTTCAAGTATTTGAGAACAAGGAATTGAGGGACATCTTACAGGATTAATAGACAACATTACATTAAAGCTACAAGGTTATGAGTACAGTGGACCTACGTATAACAAACGGTTTGTACAACATAACAAATTCTGGAGATAGGGGAAACTTGCTTAATAGAATCGTCTATGGGGCAAATCCGTACAACATAAAAATGGTTGCGAATCGATTAGGGATTCCTATGGGAAATTTGTATAAAGGAAAATTTGCTTAACATAATTTCATTTGGAATGAATTAATTCCTTTATACAAGGTACCATTCTGGTTATAAACACAAAGTCTATGTGAACCTATAGGTTACGTGGCCCACCTGTCCCTCTCAAGGAGTTTAACAAGAAGCTGCAGTGGGTTGAAAGCGTGAGTCCAGCGTTTGCTACAATGGAAGCATTATTAGAAAACCCCACCCGTCATAAGCGGGGCAATGGTGAGAGCCTCTCCCCTCGTTGTTCTGATCCCTTGAGCTGGCAGTTCACTTCTGAGAAGGGCCAATGCTCTTAGCTTGATCTCCCTGAGTGGGGCTGGCCAGCATTCGGCATGGCTCCAAACCCCAAGGACGGAAGACACCCACACCCTCCAGGCACAGCCAGCTGCAAGCCACTGCCAGACCCTGTCACCGTTCATATTTATATGATGCCAAACTTTTCAATGGCCAAGAGCAGACTAAGCAGAGCTGATTCCAAGGGATGTAAGACGTGGGTCCCTGGGATGTGGGGCATCCCCTTCTGCAAAAACATGTGCAACACGCCTCCTTTCCGAAGGCTGCCTTTCTCCCTCCCACCCACCCCTGAGGGATTTACGAAGGCTGGAGCCCCCACACGTGGGGTGGAGCCTGTGCATTCCCAAAAAGACTGCCACGCATAGGATGGGCCCTCCTCTGGAAGGGGCTGAGTGTAAGAAAGAGAGAGGGAAGCAGCCCTGGGGTGGGAGTGGGGAGGGGGTGGAGGAAAGAGGTGGACCAAGGGCCTGCAAAAAGCAGAAGAGGTGAACCTTGGAGGAGGAGGAGAGAAGGGTACGGGGGGGGGAGCAAAAAATGCAAAGTTGGTGGGAGAGAGTATAGTATGTAATATATTCCTACACCCCTCCCCCACTTCTAAAATTTCAAACCAGAATGTTTGAAAACACACTTAAAATTCCAGCAAACATAAAAGAAAACATATACATAGTAATCACCTTAGGTCTGCAGAACTGGAAAGGACCCTTTAGTCCAGCCGCTGCCAGGGAGGCACGGAGGGTGCAGCAGGGGAATCAAACCCCCAACTTAAAATGGCCAGACTAGCAGCAGCAACCCTCACCCAACAGCAGCAGCAGCAGCAGCAGCTGGTATGATGGAGGGCTCCCCCTGGGTGACGGAGCCCCACCTCTATGCCTTTGCCATATGTTTGGGCCTCACCTCCCCAGTCCCCACGTTCTCTGGCTGGCTCGCTGGCTGCCTTATTTGTGTTGTTCCTCCAGAACTTTAAGTCTCTCCCAATATCTGCTCCCTCAATTTCATTATCCGTGTGCTTTATTAAAATCATTGTGCAGTGATTAGAATTTTAAATGCATATTTAAAGAGACCCCAAAGAGATGAACTGAATGTTAATACAATTTAAGACACTCCATTAGCAACTTTATGCTATATTTATAAAATTCACAGGCGAAAGCATTTAATTATATATGTTGATGAAATTTGAGTGTAAGAGTCCATCAGCAAATTAGCATCAACATTGCAATATTTAGATTTTAAGGTTAAATGCTAGATCATTCCCCATGTTTACTGGAACAATTCATTTATTAAAACTGTCAAATTCCTGCAGCTCCATTTATCACAATGAAGGGGACCCGTGTGCGTGGGAGGAGGGACCTCCCTGAGAGGCAGCAGATGCAGGACCACCAAGAGCCCCCCCCCCTCGCTGGAGCTCCTGGGATCCAGGGGACACCTCCACCCCATCTCACCCACCCATCCAAACCAAACCCGTTCTTCAGGGTGGGCCGCACAAAATGCCAGGGAGGACCCTGGTATGCATGGGGGCACCCCCACCCACCCCCCAAGATGCACCGGCAATGAGGAGGTGGGGGGTGGCGGCAGCCAGGCCCCGGGGACTCCCCTGGTTGTCGCCTGGACTCGGAAAGATGGCTCTGCTGGGCTCCCTGAAGGTCGAGCATGTGTATGTTTGGGGGCAAATTCTTGTGAAAAGCCAACTGGAGCAAATCACTCCCCATCCTCCACCCCCACCCCATATCCACTGTGTCTGTGAAGATTCTCAGTGATCCAGGTGAGTTTATCTGGAAGTGGAGTCATGGCAACTGGACTTCTTTTTCTTGAGAGATTAAAACGTTTTGCTGCTCATCCAAACAGCTTCATCAGTCTGAGGAAAACGAGTTGTGAGTCCTCCATCTTATAGTCCGCTTTAACCTCTTCTCACCCTGTTCTGAAATGGGCTCATAAGATGAACAATGGCCTGAATAGGCTTGTTAGGTGGACAATAGGCTCTTTAGATGGACAATGGCCTACAGTGCCCAAGCTGAGGGTTAGGGTGAGGTGAAACTATGGGTCGTTATCTATGGCCTTGGTGGTGGAGGTGTAAAGTATTTTTTATTTGCCTCGAGATTGTTGAAAGCACACCCTGATAAGTAGCAGACAGACTATGCCTGAGTCCCCCGCCTCTGTTGAGAGAGGGGGTTTCAATGCTCACATGAATAGCTTTCCTGACTCCTCTTTCGAACCACCTCTCTTCTCTGTCTAATACTTGTATGTGTACATCTTCATCTTTGAAAGAGTGCCCTTTGTCCTTCAAATGGAGGTGTACTGCTGATTCTGGTCCTGAGCTGTTACCCCTCCTGTGTTGGACCATCCTTCTGTTTAATGGCTGTTTAGTTTCTCCAGTGTAGAGGTCTGCACACTCTTCACTGCATTGGACTGCATATACTGTATTGCTCCTTTTATGGTTTGGTATCGGATCCTTTGGGTGGACGTCTCTGCCTTAGTGTGTTCATGGGTTTGAAATAAACAGGGATGTAGTGTTTGCCAAAAATCCTTTTAAGCTTCTCCGACACTCCCGCCATGTAAGGAATGACCAGGTTCTTCCGTCGGGTCTGGGTCTCAGACTGATCCCTTGTTCTTCTGGGATGGCCCACTGCTTTGTTGAAGGCCCACCTTGGATATCCACAGGCCTTAAGTGCTGTCTTCAGGTGCCTGTCTTCCTTCTTCTTGGCTTCTGAGGAGGTGGGGATGCTCTCTGCTCTGTGGCTTAGGGTCCTGATGACTCCTAGTTTGTGCTGTAGTGGATGGTGGGAGTCCAACAGTAAGTACTGATCTGTGAGGGTGGTTTTCCTGTAACCTTCTCCTCCCAGGCCACGGTCGGGTCTGATGACAATCCAGGAAAGCCAGCCTGTTGTCTTGGGTGTCTTCCCTAGTGAACCTAATATTAGGGTCCACCGCACTGACGTGGTCTGTAAAGGCCTGTACTTCCTGAGTCTTGATTTTCAACCAGGTATCATTAACTACATACCTGACCCAGTGGGATGGTGTCGTCCCTGGGAAGGTGCTGAGTGCCTTCTTCTCCACTTCTTCCATGTATAGGGAGCCTTATCCAAGGCTTTCTTCCTTTGGAAACAGCCAGCCTGGGCCTCTGATGACCACCTTGGAGGTTGGTGAGAGGGCACTGGGACCAAGGCTGGCTGGCTGGACGGATGGATGGATGGAAGGAAGGGTGAAACAGAACAGGCTGCAGGCAAAGCAGCACCTTGGGTCACCCCTTGGGCCACAGGGGGCCAAAATGGAGTGTGCTGTTCGGGGATCCTTCGTGACCTGCTTTTGCCACATACAGACACATTTGTGGGGAGCTAGTGCGTGGCAGTACCCGTGGTGGGATGGGGAGGGAAGAGGGGCCCAGAGAGGAGACAGACATGCACGAAACATGCACCCCGCACCATTCGCCCTTGACTTTTTTCTAGCACATTTCAGCCTGAGGTTTTTCTCCCTGGGGTCCAGATGCTGCCCTGAGACCTGGGGCCCACCGTGTGGTGGGCGGGGCAGCAGTGTTCGAAGCCAGACCCGGTGTGTGTGTGTGTGTGTGTGTGTGTGTGTGTGTGTGTGTGTGTGTGTGTGTGTGTGTGTGTGTGTGTGTGTGTGTGTGGTCCATATCAGAGCAAGGGGGGCCCTGGGGACAGCTGGAGGAAAGGTGGGCAAAGTACCAGCCATGGGCTTCTGCACCCCCCCTCCCCACTGAAGGCGTGGGGTGCACAGAAAGGGAGGGACCACCTCTGGGAAGCCCCATGTTTGCAATGCTGGCCAACCAAGGACGCTGGCTGGCATCCTGGCATTAGGTGGCCCTGTGCCCATCCCCGGGTGGCCTCTCTGCTGGCACTGAGCAAGGGCCACCCACTTGCGTTGTGATCAGCTAGGGGGTCGGGGGTCGGGTGGGGCCACGCAATGCTTCTGGGCGATAAGTGAAAGATATTCTGGCGGATGGACGCCGACTCCCATCACTGGGATTGTTGATTCCTACCATGTGCGCAGTGCCTCTGTCAGTTCTCATATTGATTAATATTGATTAATTGTTCAGTTTCTCTACACTTTGTTAGCTGCCTAGGATAATTTTATTTAATTATTCACTTTTAAAAAGTATTTTTATGATAAAGATCTCTGGGCACATACAAGGTGCAATACATCATCATTAAAAATCGAGGGCAACTGCATCAGCATTAATATGCACGCCATTCCTCACTTTCCCAACTTTCTAACTTCTGCGGATCAAATGCCCAAGCAGGAAATAATTATTTTCACCAGGTGCCAAAAAATGGACCAGCGTTGGCAGAAGTTTAACCCCTGCAGGAGAGGATTCTGCAGCTGAGGTCTCACCCTCAAAACCTCCTTGCGTGCATATTCTAGCCCCTCCCCCTAAAAACGAGGGGGCCAAAAAGGTGGAGCAGCGCCAAAAGCCTGAATATCATGTTTGCTTTTGTTCTGGTTTTGAAAGCAAACTGATGCCCAGGGGTTTTTTTTTGGGGGGGGGAAGAGGAGTCATTTACCATCCATGATTGAGTGAGAAATGCCTGATGTTCCAAATGGATTCCAAAAAGGAAGAGGCCCTTGAGGTTCCATATTTGCGAATACAGAGTGGTGGCCAGAACGCAGCAAAGACTTCTGGAAAAGGAGCAGCCTCTGCTCCATCGATTACAGCAAAGCCTTTGACATAGTCCCTCACCAAAGGCTGCTGGGAAAATTGCACAGTCAGGGGATAAGAGGACAGGTCCTCTTATGGACTGAGAACTGGATGAGATCCAGGAAACAAAGAGTAGGTGTCAACGGGAAATTTTCACAATGGACAGAGGTGAAAAGCGGTGTGCCCCAGGGATCTGTCCTGGGACCGGCACTTTTCAATCTGTTCATAAATGGCCTGGAGACAGGGATAAACAGTGAGGTGGCCAAGCTTGTAGATGAAACGGAACTTTTCCGTGTGATAAAAACCAGGGAAGATTGTGAAGAGCTCCAGAAGGATCTCTCCAAACTGGGCTGCGAAATGGCAAATGCGTTTTAATGTAGCCAAATGTAAAGTAATGCATATTGGGGCAAAAAATCAAAACTTTATCTATCAACTCATGGGCTCTGAGTTATCCGTGATGGATCAGGAAAGAGATCTTGGTGTGTTGGTGGACAGCTCCATGAAGGTGTCTCCCCAATGTGTGGCAGCAGTGAAGAAGGCCAATTCCATGCTAGGGATTATCAAAAAGGGGATTGAAAATAAAACAGCCAACATTACAATGCCATTGTACAAAACAATAGTAAGTCTCCACCTGGAGTATTGTGTACAATTCTGGTCACCGCATCTCAAAAAAGACATAGTGGAACTGAAAAAGGTGCAGAAGAGAGCGACTAAAATGATTACTGGGCTGGGGCACCTCCCTTATGAGGAAAGGCTAAAACATTTGGGCCTCTTTAGTCTGGAAAAAAGGCGCCTGAGGGGGGATATGACGGAGATGTACAAAATAATGCAGGGCATGAGTCAAGTGGATAGAGGGAAGCTCTTTTCCCTCTCACAAAATACAAGAACTAGGGGACATGCACTCAAATTGAGGGCTGGGAGAGTAAAAACAGACAAAAGAAAATATTTTTTCACCCAGCGTGTTGTTAGTCTGTGGAACTCCCTGCCACAGGATGTGGTGATGGCATCTGGCCTGGATGCCTTCAAAAGGGGATTGGACAGATTCCTGGAGGGAAAGTCCATCACAGGTTATAAACCATGATGGAGATGTGTCATCTCCAGGCTTAAAACCGGGGGCCTTCAAGGACCAGATGCAGAGGAGTGGTATGAAGAGACAGATATCTAGTCTCGTGCGTTCCCGGACACATTGTGAGATCCAGGAAGCTGGACTAGATGGGCCTTTGGCCTGATCCAGCATGGCTCTTCTTATGTTCTTATGTTCTTCTTATGACTCTCTGTGGATCATGAGAACCACCCGTAGCTCTTAAAAGACACGGGGATGCCTGGGGATTGGATTGTTTTGAAATGTCACCTATGATGTGGACAAGAAGATGCTGTCTAGAGAGAGAGAGACTGAAGGTTCCCCCACTGGTAGAGAGATATCAGACAAGCCTGGGTTTTAACTCAGGATCTGTCCAATCTGTCTGCGGAACACAGAACATAAAAGGCTGGACTAGAGGCAGAGGCAGAAAGCGTGGAAACATCGGCAATGTAAGATATGCAGAGGACCTCAAATCACTTGCGAGAAAATGACAGTGACTTGGAGCAGTAACGGATTAAGAGGAGACCAGCGTGGCTGAGAGGTCGGTCTCCCTTGGTCATCCGTCCCAATGGGGCTGTCTGCCAAGAAGCCAGGAAGAAGCCTGAACCCCCCCAGGTGGAGAGGAGCGCAAGGGGCACAGGGCGCCAAGGCAAGGGCCAAGGGCCACGGTGTGTATGTGTGTGTGTGAGACAGAAAGAGAGAGAGAGAGAGAGAGAGAGAGAGAGACAGGAAGGTGAGGAAAAGTGGGAGAACCAATTATGGAACAGGTTCACTCCATAAAGGCAGCACGGCCTCCATGGTAGCTGGCAGGTCTTTTCAAGGAAAGGCTCCTTGGAGGTCACCGGTTTGCAGGGTAGCCATCAGTCAGAAGTGACACAGTAGCTCCTTAGAAAAAAACAGCCCATCAGCAACCACCTTGGGGGCTTCAATCCGTGGAATGGCATAATTCAACACAGGCATGGCCTCCACTTTGGCCAATCGGCCCCCCGAGAACTGGACGAAGCAGCGATGGTGCTGGTGTCCCACCTGGGGACTGAAAAATGACCCTTTCTCCAACTTTCTTCCAGCTGAGCCTCGGTCTTTCCTGCCTCTGCTGATCCTAAAAAAGAAAATGGAAAGCCGGAGTTTTGTTTATTAATCATTATTTTGGGACGGAGGGAGAGAAATTAAAAGGAATAAGAGGAGCATCATTGCAGGGAGCATTTTCTATTAACTCATAAATCTAAAACAGGAAGGATTAAAACCAGGGCAGCCAAGAGGGAAAGGAAGGCGTGCCGGAGAAGACGGGGGGGGGGGGAGAGGCATCGGCACAGGCCACTCCTGGCAGCCGGGGGCCGAGCGGGTGCGCCTGCCAGCTTTGCATTTTGATTGCCTTGATGTTCCCTTCCAAAGTTTAATTATGTGGAAGAGGATTACGAGATCCAACGGAAGCCTTCAAATCAACAGCCTTGTTGGCACCACAACCTGCTGCCGAGTGGTTTTGTCAGCGGGACGGAAGGACACGGCCCTCCAAGCGAAAACTTGCCTTTTTTAAAGAAGAAGCATCCACTGGGCCCTGAACAGCTCCAGGAACAGCCCTGAGCTTTCCGATCCCCCCCCCGTGACCTTCCCCTACCGGGGCTGCCGCTGGCGTCGCTCCTCTTGCTTGAACCCAGAGCGGAAGGCCAGGGGCCTCCGTGCTGCTGCTCCTCACCTTGGGAGTAGGTTCCCTCTGGCTGCCCTTGCCATCAATAGTGGCGACTGGTGTGTGTGTGTGTGTGTGTGTGTGTGTGTGTGTGTGTGTGTGTGTGCAGCTGGCTGGTGTGTGGGCAGACACTCTCTGTGGGGAGTGGCTGGAGCGGGACTGGCCCCAGCTCACTGGGCTGGCCCCAGCTCACTGGGCTAGCAGAGGCTTGGACACAGCCCTTTCTTGCAATGGAAAGGTCCAGGTGCTGCGAAGGGGGTGGGTCCTTTTCCTGGAGAACCCTCAAGCACACCCACTGCAAAGCATCTCTGTTGAGCGTGGAGCCTTTTGGGGTGTCATTGGGGAGGCCCTGCATGGCCTCTGATGCCGCCTTCCACCCCTGCCTCTGACCTGGCCCTGCTTCCCCTTGAGATGGGCTCCTCCTGCTCTTGCATCCGCCATTCCTTTTTTATTTTTAAAAGCGACCTACCTGTCCTGAATCAAAGCATCATAAAATCGTGGAGTTGGAAGGGGCCCTAGAAGGCCATGGGGTCTGACCCCCGGATCAAGGCCCAAATATGAATCCAAGGAGACCTGCCAGGGAGCTGCCCATTTGTTCTCGTGAAGGCCTCCCATTGTCGGACTACTGCCCCCCCCCGCGCGATTCAGCTGCACTCCGGCTCCCTGTAACCTGACCCCATGGTTACATGTCCTTGCCTCTCCCACCACCCCACCCCACCCCATTTTAAACTCCTGCCATTATTAACAAACATAAGAACATAAGAACATAAGAACATAAGAAGAGCCATGCTGGATCAGGCCAAAGGCCCATCTAGTCCAGCTTCCTGTATCTCACAGCGGCCCCACCAGATGCGTTTGGGAGCGCATGAGACTAGATATCTGTCTCCTGATACCACTCTCCTGCATCTGGCCCTTGAAGGACCCTGGTTTTAAGCCTGGAGGTTACACATCTTCATCATGGTTTGTAACCTGCAATGGACTTTTCCTCCAGGAATCTGTCCAATCCCCTTTTGAAGGCATCCAGGTCAGATGCCATCACCACATTGTGTGGCAGGGAGTTCCATAGACTTACAACGTGCTGGGTGAAAAAATATTTTCTTTTGTCAGTTCTTACTCCCCCAGCCCTCAATTTGAGTGTATGTCCCCTAGTTCTGGTATTTTGGGAGAGGGAGAAGAGCTTCCCTCTATCCACTTTACTCATACCCTGCATTATTTTGTACGATGGAGCCACAGGTGGCTGTTGTGAGTGGGAAGGCTACCAGCAGTGGCCAGGAGGGATTTTCATTCCCTGACCAGGGAAGCACAGGGAAAGCGTTGCAACAGGCCTTCTCTTGACCTGAGCGGCGGCGGGGGGGGGGCAGACAGCAGGTCCAGGGCTTCCAGCTGGCTCTTCCGGAGACAGGGGTTCAGAGGTGGGAGCTGGATGCTGGAGAATGACAGAAGGGCAGGATTCTGGCCTATCCAATTGGGGGCCAGCAGGCTGTTTAAACCCTCCAATGGCCAGCCACGGGGATATCCTGGGAGTGTATATAAACAACAGGCCCTTGGGCCATTTTAGCAGTTGCATTTATCCCTATGCAACCTGTGTTTGTGTGGTGGAATAAAGAGCTGAATTATCACTTGGGGCGTCATTGGGTTCCATCAGACCCTCTACATTACACTCAGCATTGTGGGGCCATTGTGTCATGGTACAAATGTAATCGCGGAACAAGTTAGGATGTGAGGTAACTGCCTAAGACGCCCCTGGATTATGTTAGTGTCCTCCGCTGGCCTGCCCTGTAGGTCTGTGGTTGTGCTAAAGAACGGTGGCCTGGCCTTGCCCCCCCCATTGGACTCTGGCTATTTCCTTTCCCTTTCGTAAACCCTAACCCTAACCCTGACCCTGATCCCTGGCACGCTCTCTCTCCCCCCTTGGCCTTCTCTGGCACTGCATCATCACATTTTGAACCACTTTCAGACAGATCTCTTGAAAGAAGAAGGGAGAGGTACTTCTCTTTCAAAGACAAGGGAAAAACTAAACAAATAAAGGAGAAAACAAATGAACAAACAATAGGCAGGCAGGCAGGCAGGCAGGCAGGCAGGCAGGCAGGCTGAAAGAAAGAAAGAAAGAAAGAAAGAAAGAAAGAAAGAAAGAAAGAAAGAAAGAAAGAAAGAAAGAAAGAAAGAAAGAAAGAAAGAAAGTTCTCGGAAGCAGGGGACAGCAGTCTTAATTTGCAAAGAAACTCGGAGGTGGGATCCTTGGCTGATACTTCACGTCCCTCTCACTGCAGTTCGCAGCCCCGCTGGAGACCGTTTCGAAGGAACGTAACCTCACGTCCTTGTGGGGTCAATCCGAGTTCGAAGGAACGTAACCTCACGTCCTTGTGGGGTCAATCTGAGTTCAAAGGAACAGAACCTCACGTCCTTGTGGGGTCAATCCGGGTTCACCCCGACCACACCCCCTGAACTGCGCTCCAAGCAGGGTGAGAGATTCCCGTCCTGGAGCTCGGGAATCTTTTCAATCCACTTCTCGATCCGTGATCAAAAAAACCGATTTCAACACGGAGGCAAGTTCACCTCGGCTCGAGGAAGGACGTGAAGTAACCACCTCCTTAAGGGCTGTGACTGTGATTCACCTCTCCCATTGTCACAGCGCCTTCTCCTTGCTCTTTACAACCTGTGATTTGATTCCAAGAATAGGTCAAGAGATAGTAGGTAAAAAGCCATTACAGGGAATGTGATATAAAGCAGCAGAAAACCTGTGCAGTTGCTCCAGGGGATGGAGGTGCATGGGAGAGGCAGGAAGCCAAAAGCCAGGGGAGAAACTGAGATGTTCTCTGAAGATCTTGCAGGCGGGGGAAAAATGGATCCTGAAATAAGCTATAAAACGAAATTTGCTTTTTTAAAGGCACAGAGAGGCTGGTTTCCTTCCCAACGGAGGCTGGCACGGATGCCCTGCCTGGAGAGCCTTACCTTGGCCTATGAGAGGAGGCAGGCGGCTCCTTTTACGGATGGAAAAGAGAGTGGCTAACAGCACCAGGTTTGCATGTCTGGGGGCCCCGGCGGGGCAATGGCTGAACATTTAAGGGCTGGTATCTTTAGAATGTTTTCATGGCCTGCCTTAAAGCCACAAGATTCCAGGGTTGGGTAAAAGAAAAAAACAAAAGACACATTTAGGAGAATCGTAAATAATTATATACGTATAACTGTTACAACAATTTAAGCATTTGAAGACAGTGGAATACAGAGAAACCAGCTGGAACAAACAGAAGTTAGGTAGGATAGTGGCACACGGACCCTTGTCCAGCCAGCCTTCAGCCCCAAAGCCTTCCGTGAAGGGCCCCCCCTCTAGGGGCGGCAATGGGGGGCTCCAAGGGGGAGGGGATGGGGCAGCCCAGTTGCCCAGAGGAAGGGGAGGCCCTTGGAGGTGCCTCCAAGTCTTGCATCGTAGCTGCTGGGGGCAGGGGAGGCGAAGAGGGGAGTGCCCTCCCAGCGGCCTATTTCAGCAGTGGAGATGGGATCGGAGGCCCTGCATGACAGAAGGGAAGGAAGGACCCCAAACTGCTCCAATTATTAGAGTGGGAAAATGTCAGCCTGACATGAACTCTGCCCCCTGCCCCCCATTCATTTAAAACCCTCTGTTTGTGGAAGGATTCCCCCCTTGGCTCCTCCTTGCCTTCTGCTTTGTGCTCTGGTTCTGGAAGCATCGGGGCTGTGAAGCCCTCCCTAAGAAGCACACGGGGGTGGGGGGGTGCCTGGCATGTCCGCCCCTGAGCCAGACTGGGGGTCCCTTGAGCCGAGGAATCCAGAGGGTGGTGGGGCTGGGCTGGGCTGGATGGGTTGGGTTTTTCCTGCAGGGCCACGACTGCTGCCTGAGAGGGACCCACCAAGTAGGGCAATGGGTTTAAAGTGTTGATTGTATCTTGCATATCTTGAAGAATCTTGAAGAACCCCCTTGCTGGTCACAAATGCTGAAACACCATGCTCAATAATAAGAAAGGATCCTGGAGATACTGAGTCAATTGCGTTGCAGCTTTGAGAGAGAGAGAGAGAGAGACACACACACACACACACACACACAGAGACCCCACGGCAGGACTCTTGCAACCACAGCTGGCCTTCCAGGTGTCCTGCCTGTCCACCAGAACCCCCAAGGGAGAGGCCACCACCGTACCTGGAAGAGGATCACTGAAGCCCCCCTGTCCGGGGGCCCCAGCGGTGCCAATTGGCCCGTCCAGGCACACCGGAGGCCTTGGCCCGTGCCCCACGGAGGGCGCCACTTGGCAGAGCTCCTGGTGAGGCTTGGGGGAAGTGCCTCCAAGCGCCCCCCCCATTCCTCCCCCTCCCCCTCAGCTTCCTTAATGGAATATAGGGTGACATGATCAAGTGCTGATGAGAGACAGAGCCCTTCCTGCTGGCTTCAGCTGGGGTTCCTCACAGAAACAACTTGACGAGAAATCCAAGACTAATTGAATAATCACACTCGGCGGCTGGGAGAAAAAGAGGATTAATTACAGTGGAGCTGAAATGAATATTTTAGCCATCATTTGCATGCCATTCTTGATGCCTGGGACCCGCGTCTGGGATGTGGTGGCTGCACGCTCCCTCCCTCCTCGTGAGCTGGAATTAAGAGGGGAAGGGGAGGAAGAGGGGGTGCTTGGAGGCACTTCCCCCAAGCCTCACCAGGAGCTCTGCCGAGTGGCGCCCTCCGTGGGGCACAGGCCAAGGCCTCTGCTGTGCTTGGACGGGCCAGTTGGGACCGCTGGGGGCCAGGGGGTTCAGTGATCCTCTCCCAGATACGGAAACCAGGACTGGCAGGGGGCTCCAGCCTCCCTTGACAAGGATGGTGCCTCTGGAGCACCTGGTGGTGCTGGGGGCTCTTTCATGTGCACAAGATGCTGGGATGGGTCTGGGTGAAGGGGGGCACGCCTGAACAGCCGGGGGTGGGGCGGGGATGTTTCTCTGAGTCCTGCTTCTGTCACTGCAGGGAAGCAGGGCTCCTCCCGTGTCAACAGCACACAAAAGCATTTATTTGGGTGCCCAACGTGCCTGGGGGCGGGTGGGAACCTGGCCGTGACTCAGAGGCCGTGGGCACAGCCCCATCGTTGTGGTGTCCTGTGCTGGCTGGCTGGGCTTCCTTTACGCATCCACAACCACCCCCACCAGCAGCGCCAGTGTCTGCCTTTGCCCTGTTGTGTTGCCAAAGCTTAACGAAGCGCGGGGCTTCCCCGGAGGTACTCCCAAAGCATCCGCTGCTTCCTCCTTGTCACAAACCATTAAACCCACATCCTAATCCTGAAAGGTACTGATTTAACAAGTGTTCCCTCGCTCTCTTTGGCTTGTCTGGAAGATGTTCCCAAACAGCCCCTCCCTGGCTGGTGTTAAGCTCAAAACCACACAGACGTGCCGGTACCTGAGAGAGAAGGGGGCGCCACGCAGAGCATGAATATTACAGCAGCAGTTTTGCAGGCAGCTGTGAGCGAAGAAGGCGCCCGTGCTGGGATGCTCCGCGGCAGAGCCCAAGGGAGGCCGGGAGGAGAGCAGCTCCTGTCAGCTGGGTTTTCCAGGGGCTTTAGAGGCACGGCTCCCGATTGCCCTGACCGGCCTCTGCAGCAATCCCCACAGCCCACAGCCCCTCAAGCAATTCCATGACCTGATCCACCCTCGGACTTCTGGAATGTGTTCACTTGCCTGCTAAGTTTAGTTACTGTATGTCCGCAGCAAAAGGAAAAATTACCAGTTACTAACAGGAGACAAGGAAAAGGCAGAACTACTCAACACCTTCTTTGCCTCTGTTTTCTCCAAAAAAGAAGAAAGAGATCCGCTGGGACAAAGAGTAGATGAGGTAGGATGGGAATTGCAACATAGAATAGGTAGAGAGCTAGTACAGGAACACCTGGAAACATTAAATGAATTTAAGTCTCCTGGGCCAGATGAATCACACCCAAGGATATTAAAAGAACTGGCAGAAGTAATTTCAGAACCAGTGGCAATAATCATTGAGAAGTCCTGGAGAACAGGGGAAGTGCCCATCGATTGGAGGAAGGCTAATGTTGTCCCCATCTTCAAAAGGGGGGGAAGAAGACCCAAATACTGTAATTACCACCCAGTCAGCTTGACTTCAATTCCTGGAAAAATCCTAGAGCAGATTATTAAACAGGTAGTCTGTAATTATTTAGCAACACTGGTTTCTTAAAAACAAGTCATGCCAGACCAATTTGATCTCTTTCTTTGATAAAATTACAGGCCGGGTGGGTGAGGGGAATGCTGTGGATATTGCTTATCTGGACTTCAGTAAGGCCTTCAATAAGGTTCCTCATGGTATTCTTGCTAAGAAGTTAGTAGAAAGTGGGATAGATAGTGCAACTGTTAGGTGGATTTGTAATTGGTTGACTGATCGCACCCAAAGGGTGATCATAAATGGCCTCTCTTCAGCTTGGAGAGACGTGACCAGTGGGGTGCACCAGGATTCTGTTCTGGGTCCAGTGCTGTTCAATATCTTTATCAATGACTTGGAGGAAGAAATAGAGAGTATGCTAATTAAATTTGCAGATGATACCACATTGGGAGGGGTTGCTAATTCCCTAGAGGATAGGGTGAAAATTCAAAAGGACCTTGACAGATTAGAGTGCTGGGCCAAAGCTAACGGAATGGGTTCCAACAGAGGGAAATGTAGCGTGCTGCATCTAGGCAAAAAGAATGAATTGCACAGATATAGGATGGGGGATACCTGGCTGGAAAATAGTACCTGTGAAAGGGATCTGGGAGTCTTGGTGGACCATACATTGAACATGAGTCAGCAGTGTCACGCAGCGGCTAGGAAAGCCAATGTGATTCTTGCTTGCATCACATTGCTTGCATCACATAACCATAGTGTCTAGATCAAGGGAAGTGACAGTATCACTCCATTCTGCTCTGGTCAAACCCCACCTGGAGTACTGTGTCCAGTTTTGTGCACCACAATTTAAAAAGGATGGTGACAACCTCGAGCAGGTACAGAGGAGGGCAACCAGGATGGTTGAGGGTCTGGAGGAAATGTCTTATGAGGAACGGCTTAGGGAACTGGGAATGTTTAGCCTTTCAAAAAGAAGGCTGAGATGGGATATGATAGCTATGTTTAAATATTTGAATGGATGTCATATTGAAGAGGGAACAGGTTTGTTTTCCATGGCTTCAGAGACTAGGACTCGGGGCAATGGTTTCAAAGTACAGGAAAAGAGATTCAATTTGAATGTTAGGAAGAACTTCATACACAGTTAGAGCTGTTCAGCAGTGTGGCAGGGGGTTGGGCTGGATGGCCCTTGAGGTCTCTTTCAACCCTAGGATTCTAGGATTCTAAGTTTACAGCCAAGCCCTTGAGTGCCACCTACTCTCCCCAGACCCCTCCCTCCAAGTCAGAGACTCAGGTTTATTCTGCACCTTTTCAAAATACAGTAATACCTTGGTTTACGAGCCTAATCCGTTCTGGAAATAAGCTTGCAAACCAAAGCACTCTTATATCAAAGCAAATTTCCCTGTAAGAAATAATGGAAACACTGATGATTCGTTCTGGGGTCCCATAGATCACATACTGTGCCAAAACCAACAAAAGAAATTGGCTAGAACAGCGTTTTTCAACCGCTGTTCCGCGGCACAGTACTGTGCCGCGAGATGTTGCCTGGTGTGCCGTGAAGGAGCAGCCGATCGTTTGTTTGTTTAGAACTAGAAAGTGCGGAAAGGGGCTTAGAAGGAACCAGGAAGTGCAGACACGGCTGAACTGAAAGCAGCTGAGCGGTTCAAACAGAAAAGCAAAGAAGGCAAACACACCGGATGAAAGCAGGCTCCCCTACAGAGTCGAGAGCCTCCCCATATACGCTCCCATTTCGCTAACTCCTAAAATCATTGGCAGGAGAAGGGAGCGGCTGAGGGCCTGAGGGAAACAACGAGGGGCCGATTCCAACGGCCAGACGGGCAGGTGTGGGCGCCCGATCGAGCCAGAACTAACTTCAGGGCGGCACGCCACCTCTTTCCCGTTTTGCCTTCTTCTGGGCAGGCGCATTAGGTCGCCTTCTTTGCGGGCGCCTTTTTTTGAAAGTTGCGGCGTGGGCGAGATCGGATCGCAGCGGATCTCCCTGCGGAGCAGTGTCTACGTTCAGATCGCAAATAAGGCTCCTGGCTTGTGAGCAAGAGATCTGATCGCCGCGGAGCCTTATCTGCGATCCGATCACCTTCGTACGTCGGATTGCAAGCCTGGGTTCAACTACCTGGGCCCGCCGGGTATAGTAGCTCTATGCTGGGGTGGGTGGGTGGGGATAAGTTTTTCTTTGAAAGTACTGTAGCAGGAAGGAGGTAGGGGAAGGGGGATGGACAGTTATTAGCCGGTCTCAGGGGCGCTGCCGGTGGTGTCGTGGCTCCAGTCCTTTCCCCTCCCCTCCTCGGTGAGCTTGCCTCGGGCGGCGGGGGGGGGTCAGTTCCAAGGCCCCTCCAGAGGAGCCGGGGCTGGCTGGGTGGGTGGGTGGGTGGGCGGGCTTCCTGGCGGGCTGGCTGGCTATCAAAGCCGTCACTCGCTCGCTCGCCCCTCTCCTCCTCCTCCTCCTCCTCCTCCTTCCCCGCCGCGCGCCCTTGCCGGGCATCTGCCGCGCTCACAGGTCAAAGGCGGGGGGCTTGGCTCCTGTAAGACCCCGGCCTCCTCCCGAAAAAGGGCTCGGTGGGTGTGTGGGTGTGTTGGGCTTCCTGGTGCCGCGGGTGGCCAGCGCCCCAACCCGCCACGGGACCCCAAGGTCGCCCGCCAGGCCGGCGGCGTCCTGCAACCGCGCAGCCCATCATCCCCAGGTGCATGGGGTGGGGGTGAGATTTTGATACGGATGCCTTGGGAGGGCCTGGGCTAGAGGATGGATTTGTTGTTGTTTTTTGGGGGGGGTGAGAAGTGTGTTTGTGTGTGTCTGGACTCTGGAGGATGGATTTGTGAGGTGTGTGTGTGTGTGTGTAAAAAAAAGTGTAAGTGTAAACAGAGAGGGGGGTCAGAGAGACAATTTTAGCTGCGTGGGCATCTCTATGACAAAAGGGTCCTCTTCCTCCTCCTAGACTCCTTGAAGTGGTATGGGGCGGTATACAAGCAAACACTTTCTGCCTTCTTTCCTTCCTGCCTTCCTTCATCCTCCTCCCCTCCTGTCGCTGGACTTGCTGAAGGCATCTGCCTTGGCCACAGTGTGGAGAGCAAGATGGGCTTTTGGGTCTTATTTGTGTTCCTGGAGAGTCAGTGCCCCTTCTCAGGTCTCCACTGGACACAGAAGTCCATGCAGGGCAAAATGTATTTAAAAAAACAACACAGGTAAGTGGGAACTGGGTGCTAGAGAGCGGGCTGCCTCAATCTGTGGCCCCTCTGTCCTGCTTCTCCCTACACCAGCAATGGCGAACCTTTTAGAGACCGAGTGCCCAAACTGCAATTCAGAACCCACTAATTTTTTCGTAAAGTGGCAAATACAGCAATTTAACCTGAATACAGGTGGCTGTGAAGGGATGATGTCAGATGCCCACAAAAAGGGCTGACTGCCATCCATGCTATAGGTTCGCCTACAGTGCCCTAAAAAAACTGTTAATGTTTTGCAGCCAGTTAAATTTTTTAACATTTTCTAATGGTGGTGTGCCTCGTGATTTTTTTCATGAAACAAGTGTGCCTTTGCCCAAAAAGGTTGAAAAACACTGGGCTAGAAGTCCACGTCCACACCATGATTTAGGTACCTGGCTGCGGAATCTGCTCTGCTTGGGAATAACAACTGAATTTTACTCTGTATTTTTAATGTGACAGTTTTGTAGCCATATACACACTTGACCAGCTGCTCCATGACTAGAAATGGTTTGAGAAATAAGAAAGGATGTTGAAAACAAATTAAATAAAAATAGAGATATAAAGAAAAATAAAACCCTAACTTGCACATTCCTGGCTGGTGCAAGGGAGACCTCCATTTCTCTTTCCTCCTTCTGCTTTGGAGGGTGCCTGAGATAGAACATTCCAGACAGTCACCCACAATCGGGCAGGGGGAGAGAGGGAGGGAGAGACACCACTGGCTCACTTGTTACCTGCTCCAGCTTGTATACCAAGACACTGCTTGTTGATCAAGGCAAAATTGTCCAGAAATGTTCATTTGTCTTGCAAAACACTCTTAAACCAAGGCACTATTAAAACAAGCTATTGCTGTACATGTACGTGTTCCAGAGCTGCACATTTCTGTACCCCAACTTCCTCTTTTTTCAGAAGGACCAGGGGAATTTGGAAAAGTAAGAATTGCCAGAGTCTAAATGTGTGCCATTGCTGTGTTTTGTTGTTATCCACGTGGGAGCTGTTACGCTTCCGTCTGCTGTCTGGTCCATTCCATGAGGACCCTCTGAACGAACCCCATCCCGAAGGCCCTCCACTTTCCGGCCTTTCAGACTGACATCGGTGACTTCATTGAGGAAAGCCAATAGTTGACCTTGAAATCCAACAGAACCCAAGTCTTAAACTGGCAGCAGAGCAGATGCTTGGCACGGAGGGAGCGAGCCCTTTTGGGGGTGAGGACCAGCCTCCTCCACTGGCAGGCAGGAGGGGCCCTTGGCCATGGGGGCCAGAAGGAGGCAGCCGGTGGTGGGCCCACCTCCCCTGCATCCTGGCCCTTTTGTCAGGCATCTCCCAGAGAAAGCCCCAAACCCAGGGAAAATAGGGGCTGAGCGGCCCCGCTCGTCAGGCTGCTCTACGGAGCACATCTCCTGCATGCAGTTCATAAACCCTTTTAGCAGTGCGGCGCTGCCAGGCCCATCTGCTCCCCCAGACTGCCTTGCCAGAGGAACTGTGCGTGCAGGAGACGTAAAAGACGGGGGGGGGGACGCACCACGGAGCTCAAGAACAGCACCACAGCTTTGCCTGCGAGGGGCTGTTGAAAGCTTTATGGCCAGCACAGTAAACAAAATTAAAAGACACTTTAAAAAGATAACCATGCAGCACCCAGGGAAGAAAAGGCACGCCAGGCTGACAATTAACGGCATGTAGGGAGAATGGTGGAACGAGCCCGAATTAAAAAAAAAACCTCCCTCAGGCTCCAGTGGACTTGCCCAGTGGCCAGTGTGTGTGTGTGTGTGTGTGTGTGTGTGTGTGTGTGTGTGTGTGTGTGTGTGTGTCAAGCTGGATCGGGTGGGGGATGGGTGGGGGGGAGGTGTTGGTTCACATGCAGTGTGAAGGCGTTTCATTCACCCGCAGTCCCCAGCGTGCAAACGGGGGTATCTCTGAGGGTGGAAATCTTTCTGGTGAAGCTGGAGATTGGGGTCGAGCCACAACGCCCCTTCCGTGGCTGATCCCCGTTGGTCATCTAAAGAGGAGAGGCGGAGTCTTTTTAATGTGTTAAAAGTTAGCGCTAGACTTGGACCAAAGGGGGTCCAGGCAAGTGGGCCCAGCAGGCATCTAAACCCCGGGGGGGGGACCAGGGTTGGGGGGGGAAATCAGTCAACCCAGAGTATTTGTTTTCTGGCAACTGGGAAGGATGCCCAAATAGGTAGATCAGCAGCAGATGCTGCCCACATTCCCAGCCGGGAGCCTCTCAGGAGCTAAAGGGCTGGCAGGGCTTGTGGGAAGCTGCCCCAGAGAGAGTGCAAAGGAGGGAGGGAGGGCTGGTTGCCCCCCCCGCCTTGTGGGCCAGTAGCTTTCTCCTCTGGAACAGGCATCCCTGCTTTGGCCTGCCCTGCCTGGCTTTGCCTCACCCCATGGTGGTATGGCCACAAAGTAATGGGGCATGGCCTTACAGCCTGTCATTTTTTAAATGCCACCCTCCCACCCAAATCCACGGGCATGGCCATCCTCCCCCTCCCAGCAGCCAAAGACGGAGCCCCCCCGCCCCCGGGGGGAAGGAAAGGGAGGTCAACTGGATTTCACGTTGCTTGATCAGACAGCAGCTTCGATCAGAGTGGACATAAATGGGAGAGCGCATCCCGCGCGGAGGACGCAGAGGTCTTTTTTTGGGAATCGGTGGGCCTCCTCAGCGGCAACCGAGGGAAGCAGCAGCAAATGGCTCCAGCCTCCTGCCTTTGCATCATTCATGGAAACATTTCAAGGAAGCCACTCGGGCTCTGAAACAAGACCAGACAAGCGGCTCTTCTTCTGAGTGCCTCCTCGCCTTCTGTCTTCTGCAACCTTTCTGTGGGCCAGCCATCTTGCCGTCTTTTGTTTTGAGGATGTGAAAGGGGATCCTACCCCTCCTCCTCCTTCCCCTCCTGACCCGGGGGGGGGGGCGACGTGGGCCCTCAGTCTCACAGGTCAAGAGGAACAACCTCTAAGAACATAAGAACATAAGAAGAGCCATGCTGGATCAAGGCCAAAGGCCCATCTAGTCCAGCTTCCTGTATCTCACAGTGGCCCCACCAGATGCGTTTGGGAGCGCACGAGACTAGATATCTGTCTCCTGATACCACTCCCCTGCACCAGGCCCTTGAAGTACCCCGGTTTTAGGCCTGGAGATTATACATCTCCATCATGGTTTGTAACCTGTGATGGACTTTTCCTCCAGGAATCTGTCCAATCCCCTTTTGAAGGCATCCAGGCCAGATGCCATCACCACATCCTGTGGCAGGGAGTTCCATAGACTAATAACACGCTGGGTGAAAAAAATATTTTCTTTTGTCTGTTCTTACTCTCCCAGCCCTCAATTTGAGTGGATGTCCCCTAGTTCTGGTATTTTGTGAGAGGGAGAAGCGCTTCCCTCTATCCACTTACCCTTACAGAAGCCATGCTGATTTTCTCTCAGCAAGGTATGTTCTTTTATGTGTTTTAAGATTTTCTCTTGGATGAGGCTTTCCACCATCTTCCCTGGGACAGATGTAAGGCTAACTGGCCTGTAGTTTCCCGGGTCCCCCCTCCTTCCTTTGTTAAAAATTGGTGTGACATCTGCTATCCTCCAGTCCTCCGGCACTGTGGCCGTTTTAAGAGACAAGTTGCATATTACCGTTAAGAGATCTGCAATTTCATTTCTCAGTTCCCTAATAACCCTTGGGTGGATGCCATCTGGGCCCGGTGACTTGTTAATCTTCAATTTATCAATTACTCCTAAAACATCCTCCTTTAAAACCTGTATTTGATTTAATTCTTTAGTCAAGAGGGGCCGTTCAGGCAGCGGAATCTGCTCACAGTCCTCTGTTGTGAAGACAGAGGAAAAGAACTCATTTAATTTCTCTGCAATTTCCAAGTCCTCCTTAACTTCCCCTTTTCCTCTCTCACCATCAAGAGGGCCAACTGGTTCTCCAGCAGGTTTTCTACTTCTAACATATTTTAAAAAGCTTTTATTATTACCCTTTATATTGCTAGCCGTGGGTTCCTCAAAATCTTTCTTTGCCTCTCTTATCATCTTCTTACATTTCTTTTGTCAGAGTTTGTGTTCCTTTTTATTTTCCTCATTTGGGGAGGATTTCCATTTACAGAAAGACCTCTCCTTGCACTTTAGAGCCTCTCTAACTCCACTCGTTAACCATGCTGGCGCCCTCTTGGATTTAGAGGAGCTCTTCTTTCTTTGTGGAATGCACTTGTGCTGGGCCTCTGTTACCGTTGTTTTAAACAGGCTCCATGCACTCTGAAGAGATTGGATTCTTCCAACCTTCCCCTTCAATTTCTTTCTAACTAGTTTCCTCATCTGAGGGAAGTTTGCCCTTTGAAAATCAAGGGTTTTTATGTCTGATTTGCTTGACACTTCTTCCTCCAACATGCATGGCAAAGGAGATTGCAGCATGGTCACTGTTTCCCAGAGGCTGAGTGACATTCACATCCCTGACCAGGTCCTGAGTATCACAGGCTGCCTCCAACCCTCAGAAAGGACAGGAGCCATTGGAGGAAGAGGCCAAGGTCATCTTCAGAGCCCAACAGCCCAGAACCCAAAGATGGCCTGCCCCCTGCTGCTTAAAGCAGCCCCCTTTCCCCGCTGTGTTCTTCCCTGGAAAAAGCCCCGGACAAGGGTGGCAACGGCACTTGGAACCTCTCGCCCTCAACACAGAGGGCTCCTAGCAGCAGTTCTTTGGCAGCTTCACGCCAGGGCTCCCCCCCCCGGCCCCACTGGAGACCTCGAGGAGGAGGAGGAGGAGGAGCTGTTCCTTCTCCTCCCTGGTACCAGGCGCCCACCTGTGGCCTCCTCCTCCTCCTCCTCCTCCTCCTCCTGCTCTCCTAGCTGGCCCTCCTCATTATGGACCCCCCTTGGCCCTCCTTCTGGGACCCCTGATTTGCCTACTGCCCTGGGTGCCTGAGGGGGACATGGGGCAGCCCCAGCCAGCCTATCGGCAGCAACCCCCTCGCTGTCAGATGGATGGTATAGAAATCCAATAAACAAACAAATCTTCCAAGATCCAGTCTGACATTCCGAGCAGGACAAGCTCTCCCCGGTCCACGGCAGGCAAACGTGGCCTAGGAATCAAGGAAGTGATCTTCTGAGGACATAACGGGGGTCTGAACTGGTCATTTCCCCACTGAAGTCGCTGGGCAGATCTCTCAGTCCCATACAGTTTAGGTTACGTTTGCATTGATGCGACGGCTGCTGCTGCTGCTGCTTTCCTTGTTTCTGCGTCATTTTCAGAACTTGGCCAAGTTCATTGTGTTTCTAAGACTCAGCACGGATGCCCGAGAAAGCCAAGTGAGGGTGGAGGGATTTAGATGCAGGTGTGATGCCTGGAAGATTCCCCACCACCACCACCACCAGGCCTGCGGAAGGGCGTCTGCCTTTCCACTGATGGTGGCCATTGGGTCAGATCATGGGCTGGCGAGAGTGCCGTGGCGTGGCCTTCCTCTCCATCCAGTGGTGCCTGGGAGCACACAGGGCCTTCCAAGGCCGTTACTTCACGAACCGCTCGCTTCGCGGCAAGCCCTCATTTCTGTGCGAATCGATCGTTTCAGTCCGCACGCTCCTCCTTTTTGGCTGCGATGCCACCCCGACCACGCCCCCTTTACCGTGCTCCAAGCGGGGTGAGTGGTTCCCCTGCCAGCGGCCGGGAATCTTTTCGCTTCGCATCTTGCTTCGCTCCCAACGTGACGTGTGGTCTCGGTTTTTGGCTTTTATTTCAAGTTTTTTTAAAAAATATTCAAACAGGGATATCGATGCATCACTATATCGTTTCATCGCTTTGCGCTGTTACTTCCTCGCTCGAGTAGCGGCGGCGGGCGGCGGCGGCGGCGGCGGGGGCGGGAGCAGGAGGAGCCGCTGCCACCTCGCCTGGCCAGAGCAGGGCACCCGGGGCAGGCAGCGTGCAAGCGGCGGAGGGCGGGCGGCTGTGCCATGCGGGGCTCCCCCCGAGTAGCGGCGGCGGTGGCGGGGGGCTGCCAATGATGCCAGGAAACAGTTGAAATCAGTAGAGCCATTGCAACTGACAGTCCAGCATCAGTGCATCGATGCGCCGTCGGTAGGTATTTTTTTAAAGGACGGATGGGAAATAAGGAACGTTGAAAAGTGGCATGCGAATGCGAAGGGAGCACGTGAGGTTGTGCTCGAATCGGTCCTAAAACTGCAGCTCGTGAGTACTGAGAAACAGGGGCGGGAGCGAAGCGAGAACACGTGACCGCCACGTGACCGCCTCCGAATTCACAGCGAAGGCAAGGTCGGTTCAAAGCGAGGCACTTCGTGAAGTAACGGCCCAAGACACTTGACAAGCAGGTCCTTCCTAAAGCCACGGTAAAAGGGCTCATGAGCCAAAGGAAAGTGGCCCAGCTGGCCAGCCGGTAGGGCAGAGAGGAAGGTCGGAACAAGGCCCGGCGCTTGATACCCTTGTTCAGTGTAGGCACCGTGCCAGGGCTAGATCTAATTGGGAAAGCTTTTGCCAACAGAGAGCTCAGAACAGTACATTCGGTGGAAATGTGCTGCCTTGCCCCCCCCCAAATGGCAGCACATTTCATCGGGTGGTTTCATTGCAGCAGTTTCCTGGGAGGTGGGCATACGAGGCTGCCTGGATTCCAGGCGAAGGGGATTATCACCAAGCGGCAGCATTTGCTACAATGCCGGCTGCCTCAAAGCAGAGCTGCAATCTGAAAGTTGCCTATTGAGCTCTCATTGTAGCTCCATATGCAAGCTCCCCGTGGCCCAGAGGTTGAACTGTTGTCCTGCAGCCTAAATTGTGCTCACAGGTTCACTCATAGAACCATAAACTCCTAGAGTTGGAAGAGACCTCAAGGGCCATCCAGTCCAACCCCCTGCCATGCAGAAACCCCTGTCACAGTATTTCTGACAGATGGCCAGCCAGCCTCTGCTTAAAAACCTCCAAAGAAGGAGACTCCATCACTCTCCTTTGTAGCAGCAGATTCCACTGCTGAACAGCTCTAACTGCAACCTTCTGATAGGAACGGGTTAACATGCCTCAAAATCAAATTATATTATAAGTAGACCCAAATGAGCTCACAGGGTATAAGGCCAAAATTGACCCAGCAAACTTGGCATCACAGCTGGGAACTTGGCACCCGTGGGCGCCAGTCTCTTAACAGTACGCAAGACAGGAGATAAGATAGCCCATCATCTAGGATTGTTGACATTACCTCATGGCACCAGAAGCGTCAGTTAGATGAAGTCATTCTGGTGTTTGTAGCCAGATGGGCATAGGCCAACATAAACAAACACTTGTATGCGTACTAAAATACATCACCACATCATGCAAAAGAGTATAAAAGACCACGGAAACCATCACTCCGGGGGTCCAGAGAGCAGCAAGGCCGTCAGGCCATGCTGTGCTCAGATCCTAAGCTAACCCACTCTCTGTACTGTCTATGTTCTGTACTGCCTATGATGCACTTCTATTTGTCTTTAATAAACCTTTTGCTATATAACTAACTCAGCGTGGCAATTTTGATGAACCATCAATGGTGCATTGACAATTTATAATGGTGCATTGGCAACTTACAAAGAAAAACCACCAATACCAATTTTTAGATCAATTTTATTCTTATCACTTCCATCCTCCCAAGGTCGGTAAATTGAGAACCTAGCTCATGGGGGTAATGATGGGGGAGGGCAATATGTACCCCAAATAATATAATTTCAAACTGCCCAGTGAGTGCTTTAAGTGCTATGGGGTAGAAATTCGTAGAATAAAAGAAGTATGCTTTGCTTTTTGCTTTTTAAATTAAACTTGCAGGCAGGAACACCCAGCAAAGAGCGATCTAGCCCTACAAACAGATGCAGGAGCCAGCCTTGAGCAGAGTCAGACCTGGGGAATCTCAATGCAGTCTGACAATTTTTCAGCCTCCTTCTTGAAGTGCGGTGTCCAGAACTGGGCAAAGTACTCAGGATGAGGGCTAACTGGTGCCAAAGGGAGGGGAGCTGGGGCCTTGTGGAATTTGGAGACTACACCCCCCCCATTAATTCAGCCTAAAACAGCATTTGCCTTTTTTGAAGCCACATCACCCTGCCAGCTTGTATTCAGCTTGTGATTTTCTTGCTCATAATAGTCAACATCCCCTCTAATTTTGGGGCCACTGTGTGGGGGCTCTGTCCTCCACGTGCCCCTGCCTGCTCCCCCCGCCAGCTCATTCATGGTTCTCCCTTCACCCCCACATGGGCTCTGTTGCAACCAGAACAAAATGATTGTTGTGGGTTTTTGGGGCATTTGGATGTGTTCTGGAAGTTTTTTTTCCTTCCTGATGTTTTGCCAGTCTCTGTAGCCGGCATCTTCAGAGGGCAAGGGACTTGTCCTATTCAGGAGAATAGGTGTTAGTCGTTGTATTGTGATGTGGAGGGATTAATCTTAACACCTGTTCTCCTGAAAAGGACAAGTTCCCCCATTTCCTACAACTTTAAAAAAAAATCCACAGTTTCATGCACTCCATACCCCAGAGCACAGAGGAAACTCCCAGCTCTCCTGAGCTCCTTGCCCTCTGAAGATGCCAGCCACAGAATCTGGCAAAACGCCAGGAAGAAAAACTTCCAGAACACGGCCAAACTGCCCCCAAAACCCACAACAGCCATCAGAAATCTGTTGTGAAAGCCTTTGAGAATAAATAGAGGAAAAATGGTTACGGTGGTGGGTGGGTAAGGAAAAGCCGTCTTATTGAACTCCACTGGTAGGATATAAATTTCCTAAATAAATGAAGTTTCAAAGAGGGTGCCGTGTTAGTCCTTTCAAGAATGGCAGGCAATTTTTGCCTGCAATTCTAAATAAATGAGTTGCCGTTTTTGAAGTGGCTGCCATGTTAGCCTGTGCAAACCCATATCAACAGGAAACCAAACCAAACAAAGCAAAAGCAGTAGCAACAAGAAGTCCAAAACCTTGTAGCCCCTTAAAAAAAAGAAGGGCTCTATTTTAATGCCAGCTTTGGAGATCAACTCCTTTCCCTTTGAAGCTTTGTTCTGTGAGAAGCAGCAGTGGTTAGCGGGTAAAGGAGCTCCAGGCGAGAGATAACAGCAGCAGATGCAACTTAATCCTTCTGGTATTACACAGAGGCGATGAGTCAAGTGTTCCTGACTTTATCTTTGAAGCTTGTTCTGTAGAAGTGGCCGTGGTTAGTTGGGAATGTACTTGGCTAGGGAAAATAACAGTGGGTAACAACGTAATTATTGTAGTCGTGCACGTTCAGTAATGGCTTAGGGATCCTTGACTAATATATAATCCTTTGAGGTGTGTAAGGAAAAGAACGGGATATCAAAGAGGGGCCTATAAGCCCTCACCTGCTGTGAAAAGCCACCGTGACTCACATAACGTGTGTCTGTGAACCAACCCACTGTCTAATGGATTATCGAAGGCTTTCACGGCCGGCCGGGTTCTGGGAGATGTTGTGAGTTTTCCAGTCTTTTTGGCTGTTCCAGAACACGGCCAAACAACCCGAAAAACTCACAACAACCACCACCACTGTCTCTTGATTTTGGGGGCAGGTACAACTGTATAAATATTTCCTACATAGTCTCATTCTTCTGTCAAGAGGGAGGAAACAGGCATGATCCATGTGAAAGGTTCACCTCGGGTTACCTTGCCGCTATTAACGGGAGCCGAGAGTTGAAAGAACACGCCAAGGTTCAAAGGTACGGAGAAAAAGCTTTAATTCGCTGCAGCGAGGCGCCCAGCTGAATTCAGTCGGAAAACTGGGGCGCTGAACAAAAGAAACTCAACAGTCTTTATAGAAAAACATTCTCCTAGCACCCCTCCTTTATCAGAATAAACAGGGATGCATCTGGGCGCCGTAAATCACCCGCAAACAACAAAGAAAACTTCAAAAGATACATAGTTATTACATTGTTACACACACAGGATACTATTAATCTTTGCCCTTTAGCGCCACCTGTCATGCAGTTCCTGGAACTCTCAGCTTCACCGCCAAAAAGCGCTTGACAGCTCTATCGATATATCGATGTTTCGACGGATGTCTGGCTTATCTCTCGCAGGGCCCCCTTCTACCAGTGGTCTTCCCACACAGATAAGCCCTTGTCCGGTAATTTTATGGCCTGGTATGTCATGACACAGGCTTGGGGGAGAAGTGTGGTGCTTTGTGTTACAGTTCCATGAAGGGGGAGAGAGGTGAATTAAAGGACACAGAGCTGAATCAAGGATAGAACCAAAGTACTGCCATTTTATCTACAATGGCAGCTTATAGACTATAGAGAATATTAAAAACCCACTTCTATCACATGAAAGCTCACATTTAAATACAACAATTAGTCCTTAAAGTGCCACAAATGGTGTCTTTGTTTTGCTGTTGCTTTGTTTTCTTGTTGATATGCAAAATAATAAATTTTGATTAGGGGTGTGCCAAGCCAGCCCCCACCCCCAAAGCAACTTTGTTCCAGAGTAAGCAACACAACAAACGGGGCTGATCCATCTGGTGTTGTTTGGGTGACCCTTCAACCTGATCTTCTTCTAGGTACAGTGGTCCCCCGCCCTTTCGCGGTTCATATGCTGTGGTCCCACTATATTGCAGGACCACAGTATATGAAAAAAAGGCCCTCTAGGGTAAGGGGGAAAAGTCCTGTTTCAAGCCACCCATACTTACCCCAGGACTGGTGCTGCCCCGAACAGGCCTGTGAGGGCCTTCCTGGGCCTTCTGGAAGTGACTTCTGGATCGCTGAAGATCATTTCTGAGGTCTCCGAGAGCCTTTGTAGACCTGTCGGAGGCCTCAGAAATGATTTCCAGTTTAATGGAAGTCACTTCTGGTTCACAGGGAGGCCAGTTTGGAGCCTCCAGAAGGCCTGGGAAGGCTCTCACAGGCCCATTTGGGGTAGGGCCAGGCTGGGGGTAAGTGCAAGTGCCCCCAGCTAGGCCCCCCCAGGCCTAATTCGACCTGCATCTGCATATAGCGGATTTTCAATTATTGCGGGTCAGGTCAGGTCCCTAACCCCAGTGGATAGGCGGCGGGGGGGGGGATCACTGTACCGTATGTGACAGTGCTCTGGCTCTCTGGGAAGAAAACCCCTTTCCTGCAAATGGGAAAACGCAAAGATAGACGGCATGGTTTGGCTGGGAGAGAAGGGCCTCTGGAGGCATTCTGCTGAGTTGGGCACCCTGTTCCCTTTCTCTTTCCCCCTTCTTTCTTCCAGCCATGGGGAGAAAGCTGGCGCCAGCTTCCTAAGGCAGGTGCAAAGGAGGGAGTGAGGGAGGCAGTTTAAAGGGGCAACGGTCATGGTTTTCATCCATTCCTTCTTAAAAAGGCAAGGCTAGGGCCGACTGGCTGACATATTTCATCCTTTCTCTTTGTCACTTCCCTCTGCACTTCCTGGACTAGAAACCACCATGGCTGTCCTTGCAAGACTTTGGTATTTTAACCCCTGACTTTGCAGCAGGAACGAGATGGAAGGGACACTCTTAAGTGCCAGATCAAATTGTTTCTTCCTGAGTTTTCCTCTTTCTTCACTTTTTTTTTTATCATAGTGCTCTAATGCTGGATTTGCCACCAGGGATCCATGGGCGTGCCCTTGTGCCCTGCCAGTGCCTTTGGGCTCTTTGCTCTGTGCTGTGATCACTTTGGGAGCGCACACACATGCAATCACTTTGTTTACTTTTACACATTCATCCAGAAATGGCTCTCACCTCCTGCTTCCTCCTCTCACTTTTATCCCAATGAAAAACTCTGCTCCTGGTTTCAGGTGATTAAAAAAAACAACCAGATCATTTATTTGCTTATTTAAAATATGGTTAATTAATATTAATGGAGTGTCCATTGGGCAGAGAGGGGATTTATGGATCTGGCAAATAAATATGTAAATATTTAAAATTAATAACTGGTGCCAGAGTTTGACTGATTGCTTTCCTTTGCCTTCCTCATTCTTTTTCACCTCTTGTGGTGTGTCTTTTAGGGCCTAACTGTACATGACCAAAAAGCCACAAAAAATCTGGGCAAAGTTTAATGCGACAAAGCGAAGACAAAAACACTCAGCACCTTCAAGACTGTTATGTTTTAATGTGAGCTTTTGTGGACAAGTCTGCTTTGCCCAACCTGTGGAAATAGATTGATATAATGGATGAGACGTCGATTTTGCAAGTAGAAGGTTCTAAATATTCACTGGTTATGAGAGTCTTGGGCGTGTGGTTACATTTCACCTGCAGGGATTTATGGTGCTGCTGGGGTCCAAGCTGAAAACATCCTGAAAGCAATTGCAAACATCCCTCTAGGAGGCAAAAAAGGGTAACCAGGCCTGAGCAAGGAGAAGCAGAATGAGAAAAGAGAGAGAGAGAGAGAGAGAGAGAGAGAGAGAGAGAGAGAGAGAATGAAGACTGAGGGTTCTAGGGTTAGGGCAGGGGTGGCCAAACTTTTTGTAAGGAGGGCCAGGTTTGGTGGCTGAGAATGTGTCAGGGGCCAGTTGCTCCCATACCCTGCTACCCCACTGCAAGCCCCACCCACTGACCCATAAGCCCCACCCACTGACTCCTTGCAACCCCACCCGCACAAAGGAAGGCGGGGACCAAGGGAGGGAGGGAGGGAGGAAGGTGGAAACCAAGAGAGGAAGGAAGGAAGGTGGGGAACAAGGAAGGCAGGGAGGGAGGGTGATGGGGACCAAGGGAGGGAGGGAGGAAAGAAGGAAGGTGGGGACCAAAGGAAGCACAGGGAGCCGTGGCCACAGGTCGCCCCTTGGAAGAGGCGATCTGTGCAACCTTGCAGCCCCCCCAAGCTCCCCAGCGGTGGTGACGGCTCGCCCGCCAGCCCACCCCAAAGCTCCTTGGCAGTGGCGGAGGCCCGCTGGCCTGCCCACCCCCACACATTCCCCTGCGGTGCCGGTGGTGGCAGACCGCCTGCCTGCCCAAGCTTCCCAGCAGTGCCGGTGGCATGACCCGCCCAATCAGTGCCCCTCGCGTGCGCCCAACCTCACACATTCCCCTGCAGTGCCGCCCAAGCTTCCCAGCTATGCCAGTGGCGGCGGCCCGCCCACGTGCCACCCTGTGCGCGCGCCAAGCTTCACAATGTCCCCGACAGTGTCAGTGTTGGCGGAAGATATTTTTTAAAAAAATAAAACATGGGGCAAAGGACGGGGGGGGGCAGCCAGCCGCAGGCCACTCAGAATGGCCTGAGGGGCCGGATTTGGCCCCCGGGCCGGACTTTGGGTGGGCCTGGGTTAGGGTTAGGGTTAGGGTTAGGGTTAGGGTTAGGGTTAGGGTTAGGGTTAGGGTTAGGGTTAGGGTTTTTGTTTTGGAAATGAAATGATTTGTCCCAGCCTCTTGATCCAGCTGTCTTATTTTTTAAACTGATTTGTTTTCCTTTCTTCCTGTTCCTCAGCTCTTGAGATTGCTTATCTCCGATCTTGATCTGCCTGAAGCTAGTCAGCCCAGGAGATGATAGTTAAGCTGTTCCCTTCACTGCCTGTGTCTGTAAGTTGATTTAAACTGATTGTTTTCCTTTCCTTTTTAAGTAGGACTGTGGAGGTTATTTTTAAAAACTATTTTCTTTCTTTCCATCTCCGATCACTCCCTGCAGCAGCTAGCCATTAGGTTTCTAGCTTGTTTACAAAGGGTTCTTTGGTTGAAAGCAAATTGATTGGAATGTTTGAGGGTCTTTGATTTAGGGCAGTGGGACCCCTGTTAAATAAAAAAAGGTAAGCTTCCCATTATTTATAGCCTTATGAAGCATTTCATTTCATGACAGAAATTCTTTTGAAAACTCAGTTATTAATGAAATGAAATGAAATGAAACTGAAATGAAACGAAACATGTAATCCATTTATCTGGGTGTCCACCATGAGTTTTACCTCAGCTGTTTCCTTAATTTGTAACAATATCTAGCAATGGGCATTCCTTAAGGACTGAAAGATGTCTGATGGTCACTGCAGGGACTTTTCATGCCTTCTGAGGATAGTAAATTGGCTTGCTCTGTTTTCTGATTGGCTGTTGGAAAATAAACACGGACATCCTTTGCAAGTATGATCACTTTGTCCCAGAGGTCTGCCCAAATAACATCTCTGGAACACCAATGGGCTCCCAGCTCCTAACGAGAGGCTGTCCCTGACTTGCAGTTTCCCCCACAGGAGGTCAGCCTGCTGACCTGCAGAAGACAGTTTTTAGAGGGTGCAGTGGAGCCTCCTGGTCCTTTTTGGGCACTGGCCTGTTACCTCCTGAGGCCTGCTGGGGATTTGAACAGGTCAGGCTTTAGCCCACGGACTCTTGTCACTCCATCTAGGGACAAAGGGGGCCCAGGCATGTGAGGCGATTCCTTTGGTTCACAGCCTAGTGGCTGTCCAAACCCAGCCTTCAAAACACAACCCACGGCAGCAGCCAGTGCAGCTCCTCCTGCAGCCTTTGTCTGCGGAAGGACCGTTGCCCACTGCGGTGGCGGCTAATGAGGAGGAGGAGGAGGAGGCGAGGGGAAAAGGTTGAAACATTGGACGCAACAGGTTGTAGATGTCCCTGACAACAAATTTGTTGGGTTTTACGAGCACCAGCACAGCGTTTGCTGTGTTGCATGCCAATGGTTTTTGTGTGTGTTGCCTTGGTAATCGGGCACCAGATTTCAGCAGCCAGCTCTTCGCCTGAATTCCAAGTGCTTTGGGAAGGCCCAGGTGCTCCTCTCTGTTAGTGCTCCTCTCTGTTACACCCCTGGCACATGGGGGCATGCAAGAAGGAGGGAGGGAGGCCAGGCCCTGTGGAGATGACGGGCCGTGGTCGGGGGGGGGGGAGGGCAATGGCAGCCACATTCCTGGTGAAAGGTGTTCCACAAAGGGTCCTCCACACACCTCCTGGGCTCCTTCTGCTGTCAGGTGAGGAATGAGGTGCCAGGCACAGCCTGCATCTTTCTTCTTCTTCTTCTTCTTCTTCTTCTTCTTCTTCTTCTTCTTCTTCTTCTTCTTCTTCTTCTTCTTCTAATTTTCCAAAAGGTGCATGTTCTGCTTTTCGGATATTTATTTATTTATTTATTACATTTATATACTGCCCTATCTTCCGAAGTGGAACTCAGGAACTCAGAACTCACTTAAAAACAAGCAATAACAAACAAACATGAAAATCAGTAGCAGACTACCAGTAAAAATAGGAGGGTACAATACCCTCCACAAAGGATGGCATGGGCGGCAAAAAAATAAATAAATAAATAAATAAAAATAAAAAATAAAAACAAACAACCAAACAAAAATTAAATAGAAAGGTTGTCAAATGCCTCCTTGAAGACATGGGTTTTCAAGGCTTTTTAAAAGGCGGGCAGGGACACTGCTAGGTGCAACTCACTAGGGAGCTGATTCCACAGTGAAGGGGCCACCACAGAGAAGGCGCGGTTATGCGTAAGTGATTTCCACATCTCTCTGGGTGTGGCCACCCTAAGTGAGCATGCCATCCTCGTGGGCCTGGTCCCAGTTGATCTCTGAGAGATACGCTCTGCCAGATACTCTGGTCCCAAGCCTTGGAGGGCTTTGAAAATCAAAACCAGGACCTTGAACCTTATCCAGAGGGTGACGGGCAACCAATGCAGGCGAGCCAGAACTGGGGTGATGTGCTCAAATCTACAAGCACCCACCACCAGTCTGGCCACCGCATTCTGCACCTGTTGGAGCCTCTGGACAAGGGTCAAGGGCAGCCCCACGTAGAGGGCATTGCAATAGTCAATCCTCGAAATCACGAGGGCCTGCACGACTGTCCTCAGGGAGGACTCATTCAAGGTACTGTCGGATCTGGGTGATCCTGCAGAGGTGGATAAAAGTGGCCCTGGAGACTGCCATCACCTGGGCTTCCAGGGAGAGGGCTGAATTCAGGACCCCACCCAGATTCCTGACCCTGTGTTTAGGCTGGATGGAAACTCCCCCCAGTCTAGGGAGGGGGCCATTGTACCCAGACGAGGGCGCCCTGAAGAACAGAACCTCCGTCTTCTCCGGGTTCAGCTTGAGCTGGTTAGTCCTGGTCCGTTCCAGGACCACCTCCAGGCACAGGTTGAGGGAACGTACTGCCTCCTCTGCAGAGGAAGAAAAGGAGAGATAGAGTTGCGTGTCATCAGCGTACTGATGACAGCAGACTCCAAATCTCCTGATGACCTCCCCCAGCCTCATGTAAGCTGAACAGCAACCCACAAGGGAGTGTCCAAGGAGCTGAGTCCCCGGCTGAGTGCCAAGAAAGGAATGGAGCCAAGACAGTGCAAGGCCCCCAATTCCTGCCTCAGCAAGCTGGGCCAGCAGGTTACCGTGGTCAATGGTATCAAAGGCAGCTGGCAGATCAAGGAGTACCAATGGGGTGGAACACCCCCTGTCAGCCTCCCTGAGGAGGTCATCCTGCAGAGCGACCAGGGCAGACTCGGTCCCCCGACGTGGCCTGAACCCAGACTGGAAGGGATCCAGGATACGATTTTCCTCCAGGTACGACTGGAGCCGGACAGCGGCCACCCTCTCGACAACCTTGCCCAGGAAGGGAACAATGGCAATTGGACGATAGCTGGATAAGTCATCCGATGCCATGCTGGGCTTTTTCAATGTGGGCTTCACCACAGTCTCCTTCAGATGGGAAGGGAGAATTTCCTCCCCAAAGGAGGCTGTGGCAATAGCCGAAACCCACTCTGCCATGTTCCCTCCGGCAGATTTAACAAGCCAAGCTGGGCAAGGGTCAAAAGGGATAGCTGCTGGCTGGCAATAAGCCATATCCCTGGAGGCCTCCACTGGAAACACCGGCCCAAACTCAACCAGATGAGGAGACTGAGGGGGTGAGGCCCCAGGGACATCAGAGGATGAACTAGAGCAATTGGGGAGCAGATCGGAACAGATGGCCTCTATTTTAGATCTAAAATAGGCTGCAAATTGCTTGCTAGTGAACTCACTAGGAGGAAGCCCCAGCTGACCAGGATTGGAGAGGTCCCGAACCACCTGGAACAATTCAGCCTGGCGGTTCAAGGCCTCGCCAATTCTCAGGGAGACATAGACTGTTCTAGCATCCCTGATCGCGCGAACATAGTGGCCAGTCAACTGCTTAAGAGCAGCCCTACTCACTTCCGCCCAATCTGTCCTCCAAATGTCCTCAATCTTCCTGCGTTCTTGTTTCATCGACCGCAACTCTGCCATGTACCACGGTGAGGAGCGGTCTCTGCAGCTCAGGAGGCGCTTGGGGGAGATCCGGTCAACAGCCCCAGTGGCACCCTCATACCACCTGTCCACCAGGGCTTCAACCGGATCATCTGCCAGACCGCCAGAAAGCTCCCTGAAGGCCTCCATGAACCTAACAGGGTCCAGGAGCCTACGGGGGAGGACCCAAATGAAGAGCCAAGGCTCCCCGCGGGGTGGTGTGGCGATCCACAGGGAAAATTTTAGCAGATGATGATTCGACCATGACACGGGTAGGGGAAAATACCCCTGACCCTCAGACAAGAATCTGATGACATGGAGGTAAAAACCAGGTCCAGGGTATGGCCTGCCCTATGGGTGGGGCAATCAACATGCTGAGATAGATTCATGGAAGTCATGGATTCCATGAATTCCAGAGCCGCACCAGAGAGTTCCTCCTCGGCATGCACGTTGAAGTCCCCAACCACCAGTAAGTGGGGGGACCTCAACAGGTCAGCCAAGACAAACTCCGAGATCTCTGGAAAGGATTGTGCTGGGTTGCGGGGAGCACGGTACACCAGCACAAGACCAAACTTATCTCGCTGACCCACCGATAGAAGAAGGCATTGAACCCCAGGACACACCAATGCCGCAGATCTGCTAACATAAAGAGATTCCCTGTAAACGATGGCCACCCCCCGACCCTCCCACCTGCCGGCCCACTGAACCTGGAACCCGGGGGGGGCACAGAAGGGAGAGGGAAGCCCCTCCCTCTGCGCCCACCCAGGTCTCAGTGATATAGGCCAGGTCGGCTCGCATATTCTCGATAGCATCGTGGATAATAGGTGTCTTATTATGAACCGACCTGGTGTTAATCAGGAGGCAAGACAGGCTGGAGGTGCTGGCGGAGTGACAGCCAGGTAGATGACGGTGAGCAAGGAGATCAAACGGGGGACAGGCATCAACTGCCTGACCCAAGTTCTTCTTACCCAACGAACACACCCCCCCCCCCGCTCAGAGCCAGACACCTTGGGGATTGAAGTCCCTGCCAAGATGGCGACCGGAAAAAAAAAGGTGAAATACAAAATACACAAAACAAAATACAAACAACAAACTACAGACTACAAGCCAACCGTAACAGTATAATGCAGCGGGGGAAAAAATATGAAACACCACTTTGTCCAAATGACCGCATTTTCAGAGCACAGGCTGGCGATTTGCATGTCCTTCTCCAGCGTGCCCTGCCATCTTTGTTTTGGCCACCCACGTGGCCCCCGACCACAGATTTCCAGGTGGCACACAGTTTTGGCCAAGGTGGAGGGGCCTGCTCTGAGGACAGGCCCATACCAAGGGAGCTGGCTTTCTCTCGTTTTCTCTGTTATAGATATCATGCTTCTTTGCTGTCGGGTGGCATCTTTTGTGACACGTTAAGAGTGGGGATACCCAATGGAGCGCATGCACTTTCATGCGGCTTTCGGCACCCGCTGTTCCTGCCCATCGGTCTGTGCCATGGAGTGCCACCGAGCAGACTGCTGACTTGTAAGTCTTGGATTTGAGACAGCTTGGCATTCCTCTGTGGCAAAGCGTATCTGTGAGTTCTTACCATTGCAACCAGGCCTCCTTCTCCCTTGATTGGCTTGTTTCTGTGCTGTCATGAATATGGCCCTCAGCCTCTGACTTGTGTGTGCCCTCTCGCTGAGAGAGACTGCCTTCAAATCTGGAGAGAGAGGGGAAGGCTCCTTCTGGCAGCTCCTCCCACTTGGAACGGAGACCAGGGCCCCCATCCAGCAACGCTCTTCTAGAGGGAACGGCGGCTCTCCCACAGGTACCAAGGGAGGAAGCCGTCTTCCTCGGTTGGTGTTTCTTGGGGAGGCGTGGACCAGGGCAGAAGCTCTCCTTCAGGAGATACCTAACCCTGGATATTGTTCTGGACCCAGGAATTGATATTTGTGGAAGTGCCACCTGCCCCAGTGGGATGGTGGTGAAGGGGCCCTGAGAACATTGGGCCCCACTCCCTCCTTCCTCTTCCCACTTGCCCACCTGGGGGGGCTGGCCTGTTGCCAAGGCCTGTGCAGTGGTGGTGGCAGCCACGGAAGCCACAGCAGAAGCTCCAGGCATCAGAAGCTCCATCCCATGGTTGTGCTTTCTCTGGCTGAAGCAGCTGGCCTCTGTGCCAACGAGGTCTGGGTCTCCTTCTCGAGGGCACTTGGAGGGTTTGAAGATTTCTTTTCATGAGCCGAATTGCTTGGGGGTTGCAGAAGAGGGGAAGTCAACCAGCAGGGCCGCCTGGTGGCTAGTGGTGTAACCAGCAGTTCTGTCTCCTAGGACTCCACTCACCTTTTGGTTCAACTGGGGGGGTGGGGGCATCATGGGAGATTGGCATGGCCAGGAAGAGGACAGAGGGAGGGTGGGGGTGGGGGGAAGCACTTGGCTCCCAAGGGGTGCTACAGAGACCATAGAGAGTCCAAACTGAGCCAGGCTGCCCTGCTCTCTTTTTGACATGGGAAGAGCAGCCAATCCTGCCAGGAGCCTTGAGGCTTGCCTATTGGTCTGTCTCTTTGTCTCCCCCCTTTTTTGTTTTTGATGCTCTCTCAATCTCAGCACCCTGAGTCGCAGCCCCAACCACCCAGCCTGAGCAAGGGTCAGGTGAGGGATCCCCTCCCTCTCCTCCCTCTGCCAAGAAGGCAGGTGCTCTGCAGATCCCCAGGGCAGCTTTTAAGGCCTCGGCCTGTCCCCAGGCATGGGATGTGCAGATACAGACATGCACATGCACACGCACACGCACACAACGTGAGAGCTGAGAGTAGCATTTGGGCTGCCCAGTTGGCACCTTCCTACTGCTTCAAAGGAAGAATATTTCTGGGATTTTCTAAACCCCTCCTTGTTCTAAAAAAAAAAAAAAAAAAGAGAGAGAGAGAGGAAATGTCACCTTTACTGCGCTCTCTTTAATTAAAAAATGAAAGAAACCAAGCTGATCTCCCTGACATTTGCTTTCTTCGGGGCCCATAAAACAACCTCTTCCCCAGCAGGAACTAGACTGGAGGGGAGGAATGGCCCTTCTCTCCTCTTGCGGTGGCGGCGGCGGCGGTGGGGGGGCTTTGACCCAAAGGTTGCTGGCCTCCAACCTTGCCAAGGAAGAGGCAAGATGGGGCCCGTGTCTCTCCGGGCCAGGCGCACACATGCACAGGCTGCACAGGCAGCGGCTTTGCTCCTGGCGCAGCAGAGGGCCCTGGGAATGCATCGTTAACATGTGCTGCAACGAAGGTACGCCTGTGAAACCAGCAAGAGCTTCATGGACAACACCTCCCAGGATCTGGCAGTGGTAATTTCTTGGCTGAATTACGATACCACGATTCCATAGGGGAGAGGGATGGCCATTCAAGTGATAGCAAAGTGCTGGAACTCCTGCGTTACACACAGAGGCCAGGACCCTCTTGGGGTTTCTGCAGCACCTCCTAGCATAATGGGCATGTGTGGTTGGGGTGGCTGGCTCTTGCCCACACTGATATCTGCCCACGTTGTTTTTTGCAACGTGTTGTACACTGCCCTGAGTTCCCGCGGGAAAATCGGGCGGCCAACCAGTACAAAAACAAACAAACAAATAAAATGTCTGGGGACATGACACCCATGGGGCCCCTGGTGGGTGGTGGTGGTGGGGGAGGGAGCAAAGGCTGGGGTCCCTGCTCCTGTTCAATGGGGAGGGCCAAGAAAAAGGGTCCCAGCCCTGCCCCACATCCACATGGGGCCTCTGGGGCTGCTGGGCTCATAGGAGGGGGGCAGGTGTGTGTGTGTGTGTGTGTGTGTGTGTGTGTGTGTGTGTGTGTGTGTGTGTGTGTGTGTGTGTGTGTGTGTGTGTGTGTGTGTGTGTGTTGCGGGGGTGGGGGGGATGCCTGCCCATGAGCCCGACAGCCAAACGGCTGAGCACCCCCCCCACCCCATCGCTCCCGCCCCTTAAGGCCAGGGCCTCCCTCTTGGCCTCCCTGCCTGGGCTGCCCGGCGCGAGTCGGAGGCAGGGAGGAGGGACGCCGCCGCCGCCGCCGCCGCCGCCGCCTTCAGGACCAAGGAGAGCGACGCGGAGCGCCCGGCCAGGCAGGCAGGAGGGCAGGCAGGCAGGCAGGCAGGCAGGACGGCCACCCTCCGCCGGAGGAGGAGGAGGAGGAGGAGGAGGAGCGCCCGGCGACCCGGCCACGAGCGACGGGGATGATGCCCACCCACCCACCCCCACACACACAGCCCTTCCCAGGAGATGCTGGCAGAGGCCCCCGCTCAGCCCCCAGGGTGGCCACTAGGCCTCCTCCCGCGCCCCACAGCCGGACCCTGCCTGGGAATGGGGGCCAGGAGCAGCTCCCCTTCTCAGCGGAAAGAAAGGGGGGAAGGCGTGCGTGTGTTTGTGTTTGTGTAAGAGAGAGAGGGTGGGGGGGACAGCGTTCCCGGGTTGATGCTTCCCAGAGGACGACTCCGAGCCCACCGGCGGGGGGGCTGGCCGGGCTACGGATGCCGCCCTAACCGGGCATTTTCGAGCGTCGCCAGCGCCACCGGGAGGGGCCCAGGACCAGGGAGCCAGGGCGGGAGGGGGAGGGGGAGGGGGGCAGGAGAACCCGGGGGTGGGGGGTGGACCCCAGCAAAAAGCCAAGGGCACCAGGCGGCAGCTGTGGAACCCGCACGGCCTGCAACGATCCTCCAGGGCTGGGTGGTCAAGTCCCTGCAGTGCAGGGCACAAACCGGGAGCCACTTCTGAAAAGGAAACGCCCCCAGGAACCAAGCCTGGGTCTCTCTCTCTGGAAACCCTGAAACCACCAGAGGAAGGCTCCCCCTCCTCCTCCTCCTCCTCTTCCTCCTCCTTTCTTCTTCTTCTTCTTCTTCTTCTTCTTCTTCTTCTTCTTCTTCTTCTTCTTCTTCTTCTTCTTCTTCTTCTTCTTCTTCTTCTTCCTCCTCCTCCTCCTCCTCCTCCTCCTCCTCCTCCTCCTCCTCCTCCTCCTCCTCTGCCGGCTGCCCCCAGGCTCCCATTTGGACCTGTGGAAATACAGGCCAGCCCCACCCCCCTGCTGCTGTTTGTCTTCCTTGGCCTGTTTTGTAAACTCAGCTGGTTTCATTGGCACTCAGTCTTTTCCTCGGGTCTCCTTCCATTGCTCCCTCTAGTTTTCTCTCTCTCTCTCTCTCTCTTCTGTGGGTGTTTGAGGAAGGAGCCTGTTCAGTTCCTGAGGTGATGATGCCAGCGTCACACAGGCAGGAGGAGGGGGGAGGGGAGGGGGAAGGGCTGCCATCCAGGGCTTAGTGTGACCTTGGGTATGGCTTCCAAGGTCACCTGTCTGTTACCGTTGGGAACAACCCGAGAAAGTGCCATCCCTAGCTGCAACAGGGGCCTTTGGAGGGGAAAGGCAGGGTAAGAATATTTTTAAAAAACAAACAAAATTGCAATTTCCAGCAACTGCTGTAAGGAATGGGGAAGGGGGTGTTATCAGGCTTGGTGGGGTTCTCTCCCCCCCCATGCCTTCCCCCTCCCTGCCTTTGCCAGTGCTGAGGACGGTGTGCAAATAGCTTGTGTCAGCAGCATGCTCTTCTGCAGAAGTAGGTCACATGTTAGCTGGATCTTCCCAGACTCATCCCCCTCTCCCTATATTTAGTGCACATTTCTCCAGGCACCTCACCGAGCAGGGGAAGTCACTCACAGACAAGAGAGGCCTCTGGGTCCAAATCAAAGAGCTGGACTCTGTTTCTCAGTTTCTTAAAAAGATTGTGGCCTGGCTGGGCCAACTGCCCGGTACAAAAGGCGCACCCACCTACGGACGGCATGGTCTCCAGTGCCCCCTCCAAATTTCCTCTGTTTCCTTACCTTTCTCCACAAGCACCTTGTGGCTGCAGTTGCAAAAGATGCTGTCCAGGGTCCCTACACACACACACACACACACACACACACACACACACACACACACACACACACACACACACACACACACACACACACACACACACACACACACACACACACACACACACACAAGCCTGACCCTGCCTCTCCTGGAAGGGCTGCACCCCATGTTCCCGTGCCTCCGTCCATTTTAAGAGGTGGGTAGATTTTCTTTTCCACTTTATCCTCCTGGCCTATTTTGCTGTTTTTAACAAGGTCCACTGGTGTTCCGGAAAGCCTTTTCTTGATTTTAACCTGGCAGAGACTGGCAGCAACACTGCCGTCAGGAGGCCAGAACCCATCTGGCAAGGAAGAAAAGTCACCTCTGAGGCTGCAGCCTGCAACAAACCCAGCTTCCTCAGGAGAAACAGCCCCATAAGCAGACCTGGCCTCTCCAACGGTGAGGGGGGTGGAGGGGCATCTGGAGGGCAGCTAGTGGGCAGCGGTAGCAGCAGCAGCAGCAGCAGTGGTGGCTGAAAGTGACTCTGGTGGAGGACCACACCACCACTCCAATGAGGAACAGCAAGGTCCGTCCGGTTGGGCAGGATGTAGCTAGGCAGCCATGGAAGCAGAAATACCCCCCCCCCCTGTCGGAGTGTGTTTCACAGACACTGGCAGGGACACTCAAGCTAACTCTTGTTAGTACTGCACAGAAGAGGATAAGGGTAAACCACTTATAAATTCTTTAAATCTCCTGCAAAGCAACTGAGAGACTGGAAATCATGGAACATATAATTTATTTACTGGATGCTTCAATGATTCTTTGTGAGTGCCTGGGCTGAGCAGGCAGATATCTGTATGTGTCCAGAACAAAGACTATTCACACCTTCAATTGACCTCCTGTTAATGAACACTTCAAAGAAAGTCTGGGAGGCAACTAACACTTGTACCATATTTTTCTGTGTATACAACACTATTTTTTCTAAAACAATGGCACTAAAAATTAAGGGGCATCCTGTACACAGAAGTTCCTTTTCATACTAAAAAGAACAAAGCAGAGTGGAGGGCAATCAAGCACTGTCAGAAGGAATTGAAAGAGGGAGGTCACTTTGAATTCTCTTCCACCACGCCCCCTACAGTTTACTACCCCCAGCTGTTTTGTTTGTGGAAGCACTTGATTGCCCTCCTCTTTGCTTTGTTCTTGCAACTGACACTTGTACCGTATTTTCCCGTGTACACTCCCAAGCCTGAAAAGAAAGGTCAGTTCCTGCAAGAACAAAGCAGGGAGGAGTCTTCAGAACACAGAAAGGAAAGGAAAGGAAACAGAATGGGGTGGGGTGGAGAACTCAAGGAGGATTTGTTAATTTTCTTAATTTGGGGCCTTAAAATTGGGAGGCATCTAATATATGGCAGCACCCTATTGATGGAAAACTATGGTATTTCTTGACTTAAAAGATTGGTCCACTTAATCAGATACTGTCTCAGCTCACAAACCAAATGATGAGACTACAGAGAATACTTGCAGCTTTCCCTTTCTCTTTCTTTCTTTCTTTCTTTCTTTCTTTCTTTCTTTCTTTCTTTCTTTCTTTCTTTCTTTCTTTCTTTCTTTCTTTCTTTCTTTCTTTCTTTCCATTCCATTCCATTCCATTCCATTCCATTCCATTCCATTCCTGCCAGCCAGCCAGCCTGCCTGCCTGCCTGCCTGGTTGTTATTCTGCATAGGAAACTGCCAAATTCTCTGCAAACTGTCCAGTCAACCCTGCGCAGGAAGGATATCATTCTGCTCAGGACTTTGTCATTCCTGTGCAGCTGGGTGTTTCTTCTGGAGAGAAACAAATGCATGCACAAGCATGTGCAGGCACTCACAACACACACACACACACACACACACACACACACACGCACGCACCTTCTGGAAAGCTCCTTCTGTGGGAGGGAAATACCATGCTTCCGGTGTTTGCGCTTCCTCCCACGCAGGGGCGTGACTTCCCCGCCGCCACTGCCACCGCCGCCGCCTCCTTCCCAGGGGAGGTCAATGCCTGGCGATCCACCTGCAGGCTCACCCACCCACCCACTGCCTGATCCTGATTCTCCACTGCCTGGCAGCAGAGCACCCATCAAAATGAATGATTCTCTCACCTGTTTTGACATCCATCTGTTACGATGAGGCATAAACAAATAAGGCTTCCTTTGACAAGGTGCTTCAAAAGCTCCCTTTAGCAAGCAGACCTGCCATGTTCACTTTAGCTCTACGGAAAGCTGAGGGGAATGACAGTGCCATTAACTCAGAGAGAGAAGGAGGAGTTCACCCAGGGAGAAACCATCTTTGGTGGGACCTCAAGCCAAGAAGGGCAGCGATGGAGGAGGAGGAGGAGGGGGTTTCCATCTTTTCAGCACACACGCCTAAATGCTGGGCCTGCAGAGATCTTGGAGGACTTGTCGGAAGGATTGTGATGGGGGTTCCTGCATGGGAGGGGGTTGGACTGGATGGCCCTTGGAGGTCTCTTCCAACTCTAGGATTCTAGGACCCACCTTTCTGTGACTGGCAGGTCTGCCTGGACTCCTGCTGTCCCCCTTGAAGTGGGTCCCTTGGCTGAGCAAAGGGCATCCTGCCTGGCTGCCTTCCCTGCTCCAAACCCCAGCCTTGGGATTGCTGGCAATGCTTTGGTTGTGGGTGTCAAGCACTGCAGAGCATGGATCAGATCACTTGTGGGGTGAGATGGGGGGTGTGTCCCTTTCTTCCTCTCCTCTCCTGTGCTCCTCTGACCCAGACCCTTGCCTGGACAGGCTGGTTCCTGGTGCTGCTGCTCCTGCATCCTTCCGGTCCCTGAGGCTGGGAAAGGCTGCCCACTCCTTCACACCTTCGGCCACACGGTGGTGCCTGGAGGGAGACAGAGGCTCTCCTTTGAGTGCTCCAGGTTTGGAAGGAAGTTGGATTGTTTCTGATGCTTTGCCTCCTGGAACATTTCTTGTTAGGGTTGGTGACCAACATTTGGGTGAGAGCACAAAGGATCTGCTCAGCAAAGTGCTGTCCCTTGACGATGGAGGCTCAGCTCTTCAGCAAATGCCCGTCAAGGATGTTTGGAGGATTCAGGAGCTTTCAAGGAAGGCTAAAGAGCAGAGAATCCATAGAATCATAAGAGATGGAAGAGACCTCGAGGGCCATCCAGTCCAACCCCCTGCCATGCAGGGAGCTCCCTTCACAGTGCTCCCGACAGGTGGCCATCCAGCCTCTGCTTAATAACCTCCAAAGAAGGAGACTCCACCACCCTCCTTGGTGGCAGCATCTTCCACTTATGCCAAACATCTCTGGCCATCAGGGAGTTCTTTCTAATCTTAGGCCAGAAGCAGATCTTGGGGAGCGAGCACACCAGACCAAGGGGGGGGGCACTAAGGAGGAGTTTGTCTTCCAGATGAATCCTGTGTCTCTGGATCGGGTGGAAAGTGTTGTGCCGCACCTGAAGTGATGGTGCCAGCCAAACCTCTGCCCATTGGCACGGGGGCATTGGTGGCCTCCCCCTGGAGCTTCTTTTCTGCTGCCACCTCCCCATCTACCGGCCCTCCCCTCCCCCCCCACAAGCCTCCCCTTCCCTTCCTGCCACTGTATGATCAAGGAGGGAGCTCTCCCTGGCCCTTGGCATGGTTTGTGGCCTTTTCCCTCCCCTCAATGGTGAAGACAAACGATCTTCCTCCGCCAGCCTGTCACACACAGACGTTTCCAAGGAGCACATTATCGTGGAGTGCCAGGGCGCCATGTGGGCAGCTGAAGTCACGGGGGGGGGGGGGGAGAACGGGGACGTTTCTCGCTATTATCCACCTCCCCTCCTGATGGGCACTCTGTCCTCCTGCTCTTCATTAACATACAGATATCTTCATGTTCCCAAGGAGAGTGGGTGTCATTTCTGGGGAGGCCTCCCATTCATCTCTGTCTTGGCCTCTGCCCAGGATCCTGATAGCCTGTGGCTGCCTCCCACTCATCAGCCTGGCGTGATTCCTTGAGCCCTTGGCCCTGGGTGAAAGAATCAAAGGCATGCAGGGTGAAGTGGGGGCAGAAATGCTCCCTCAGGCTGTTTCCGATCCCACTGGAGATGTCCACAATCATTTCCAAGCCGTCAGATATCCTTTCAGGCCAACGGAATCAGACAGATGGCTTCCAGGGGTGTGTTTTCCCCCCACACTATGGTCTGTGCTGCAACATGATCTAGTACTGCAACCTGCAGTGACACTGCATTGCCGTGCATGTGAATCCAGTTTGGTCTGCAGGGGTCTGTAGGGCTTACCCATTCCACTGCCCCCCCCCCCAAGGATGAGTACTAGGCAATGCTTGGAATGGAGGTGAAACTAATTAGGAATGTCAGCGGGAGGTGGGGTTTCACTGGATGAGATGAACAGCCAGAGGCTCAGTGGAAAGCACCGCCACATCTGGACGTGAGCGGGTCTGCTCCTGAGAAGAGTTCATGGTGGATGGACAGACAGCTGCCCTTCTGGCTCAGCACTTGGGAAGGCAAACGTTGGTGTCGTCATAGCCGCTTAGAGTTCACATTGAAGATAAGCGGGATATAAATATAATAATAAATAAATAAATAAACCTGTTTGGTTACCTGAATGTTCACTGGAAGGACAGATTTTGAAGCTGAGGCTCCAGTGCTTTGGCCACCTCATGAGGAGGAGAGAGGAGTCCTTGGAAAAGTCCCTGATGTTGGGAAAGATGGAAGGCAAAAGGAAAAGGGGGCGGCAGAGAATGAGATGGTTGGACAGTGTCATCCATGTAACCAACATGGATTTGACCAAACTTTGGGAGGCAGTGGAGGACAGGAGGGCCTGGCATGCTCTGGTCAGGCATGATGGACCGACTGACCAACAACAACCTGTTTGGATCTTTGTGGGCTAAATTTAAGCCTCGGTGGACCCTGATCAGAATCTTCCTCCAATTTGTGGGAGAGGAGTTGGACACACACACACACGTGTGTGTGTGTGTGTGTGTGTGTGTGTGTGTGTGTGTGTGGTCCTTCCTGGGCTTTGGGCAAGGGAACAGCTCTTCTTCTTCTCCATAATGTCTCCTGGGAAAGGTGTGCTGCAATGGAGGGGCCCACAAGAACAGGGGGCTCCATAGGCTGCTCCTCTGCCCAGCGGGCTCTGCCTCTTAGGAAGTCCACCTTCTGAAGCAGGTTCCAGCAAGGTCTGCATTCCAGAGAGACCAGAAAGATCCTGTGCGTTTCTCCAACTTTCAGCAACTGCTGTCCCTATAAGGTTCACAATTGGCTCTTTATTAGACAGCTTCTCATTTCCCCCAGTAAATAATGAAAATAATAGCTGGTACCTAAGGTGCATAAGAACCTAAGAAGAGCCATCATGCTGGATCAGGCCAAAGGCCCATCTAGTCCAGCTTCCTGTATCTCACAGTGGCCCCACCAGATGCGTTTGGGAGCGCATGAGACTAGATATCTGTCTCCTGATACCACTCCCCTGCATCTGGCCCTTGAAGGACCCTGTTTTTTTAAGCCTGGAGATTACACATCTCCCTTCATGGTTTGTAACCTGTTATGGACTTTTCTTCCAGGAATCTGTCCAATCCCCTTTTGACGGTATCCAGGCCAGATGCTCCCCTCCAATGCCTCCACAGGCAACTGCTGTGCGTTCAGTCTTTATAAAAACTGGGACAGTGCTGTAAGCATTCAGTGCCTCCCAGGACAAGATGTATTTCAACCTTTAGGATGGCTCAGAGAAACAGACAGTGGAGCCCCACATTTTGTATTTTACATCCCAATAATCTCTCTTTTGAAGGGCATCCATTATGAGAAGAGGGGTGGAAAAATGTTGTTGTTAGTGGTCGTTGTTTTTGTTGTTATTTATTTATTTATATTTTTATTTTAAGGGAAAGCACATGTACTTGTTTTCAGGCATTCTGTTATTATTCTAGCATTGTACTTATCAATTGTGATAAAGACATAAAAATGCCAGTAATAATGCTGAATATAAACAAAGGCAAACAAAAATACTTATTCAATTAGTGATAATTCTGTTAAGAACACATTCCACTGCTATGCTAGCTGTAACCAGGGAGGAGATCCTTGCATGTCTTGTTAAACAAAATGCTAACAAATCACCAGGACCAGATGGCATCCATCCATGAGTTCTCAAGGAACGTAAAGGTGAAATTGCTGATGTCCTAGTTAAAATATATAATCTTTCCCTCAAATCAGGCTTTGTGCCTGATCCAGAGATGATCCAGGAAATTACTAACCGGTCAATTTGACATGTATCCCAGGCAAAGTGATGGAAACCATCCTAAAAGATAAAATTAATAGGTACATAGAAGAGAAGGTGATGCTGAAGGAGAGCCAACATAGCTTCTGCAAGGGCAAATAATGCCTCACTAATCTCTTGGATATTTTTGAGTGTCAACAAGCATGTGGATAAGGGAAATCCATTTGACATTGTTTATCTGGACTTTCAGAAGGCTTTTGAAAAGGTTCCACGTCAAAGGCTCTTGAATAAACTTGTCAGTCATGGAATCAAGGGACAGGCCTTGTCCTGGATCAGCAACTGGCTCAGGGACAGGAAACAGAGGGTAGTAATAAATGGACACTTCTCCAAGTGGAGTGAGGTAAGAGTGGGGTACCCCAAGGTTCAGTCCTGGGACCCCTGCTTTTCACCCTCTTCAAAAATGATCTAGAAGTAAATAGCAAGGTAGCCAAATTTTCCGACGGCACTAAATGATGCTGGGTAGTAAAAACTGAGAGAGACTGTGAGGAGCTCCAGAGGGATCTCTTGATACTGGGGGAGTGGGCAAACCAGTGGCAAATGAGGTTCAACATTAGCAAGTGCAGAGTGATGCACGTTGAGGCAAAAAAAAAAAAAAAAAAACCCAAAAACCCCAAAACCAACCCACAACACAACCCAATTTTATTTATAAACCGATGGGGTCTGAACTCTCTGCAACAAACCAGGAAAGGGACCTTGATGTCCTGGTGGACAGCTCAATGAAGGTGTCAACCCAGTGTGCCACGGCAGTGGGAAAAAAAGCAAACTCAATGCTAGGGTAGGGATCATTAGGAAGGGTGTAGAAAATAAGTCAGCAAGTGTCATTTTGGCTCTTTATAAATCTATGGTGAGGCCCCATCTGGAGTAGTGTGTCCAATTCTGCTCACCATACCTCCAGAAGGATATTATGGAAATGGAAAAAGTGCAGAGGAGGGCAATCAGAATGATTAGGGGACTGGAACACCTTCTTTCCATCTGAGACTGCAACGGTTGGGCCTCTTCACTCTTGAAGGATGGCGTCTAAGAGGTGACCTGATTGAAGTTTATATAATCATGCACGGTGTGGACAAAGCAGGTAAGGAATAGCTGTTTTCCCTATCACACAACACTAGAACTAGGGGGCACTCCATGAAACTTTTGGGTGCTAGATCTCAAACAAATAAGGGAAAGTACTTTTCCACCCAGAGGATCACTGGTTTGTGGAACTCCCTGCCAGAAGAAGTAGTGACCGCTGTCAGCCTTGACTGCTTTAAGAAAGGACTGGACAAGTTCCTGGAGAACAAGGGTATCCATGGCTATCATGATGGATGTCTAAGGACAACCTCCGGGTTGGATTGAGAAACAGGATAGCTCTCAATGCCATTTTCAGGGAATCGTAAGCAGGTGAAGACATCTGCTTGGGAATACCCTGAAGCACATGGTGAGCCACTCTGAGAGACAGAATGCTGGACTAGATGGTCTGTGGCCTGTTCCAGCAAGGCTGTTCTTATGTTCTTAAAATATCAATATAATAAATTTAAAGAATAATTGCATGTTATAGAGTACTTGCATAAAGAGGGGACAGTGAGACTGTGTGGACTCCTAGTATTTGTTACAGCAACCTGGCATCCCCATGTAACCCACATCTGTGTCCTCTCAATTGGCCACTGGGTGGGAAAGGAATGAAATGCACCAAGATGGGGAAAGGGAGAGAGGGAATGGAATCAATTTTCGGAGCCCTGGCACAAGGTATTTTTAAAAAATCAGTTCATTGGGTCACAGCCACCTCCTGGGGACTTCCTTAGACCCCAAACAGGTCTAAAAGCTAAAGCCTTCAACCTCCATGGAAGAGGATCGATTGGTCATACAATAAACACAAATGTTTGCCTCCACTCAATCTGAACCTTGAAGCAGACGCTCCCGTCAAGTCCTGGAAATGATTGTTTGCAAAATAGCACTTTCAGGAGCTATTTGGCACTGGAGAAATATTGGACGCCTAAAAAACATGGTTGCGAGATGGCTCTCCTCCAGCTAAAAGCATCCTTCATTTCCAGCTGAGTCCTGAACGATCCGGCTCGGCCAGAAGGAGAGAGTGGATTCACAGGAATGGCTGGAGCGGTGGAGCCGCTGGAGGAGGACACCGCTCAGCTGTGCGGTAAGAGCCTCTCTCGTACACATAGGATCCCCATCAGACTACCCCCGACCGATGGGCATCCAGCCTCTGCTTAAAAACCTCCAAGGAAGGAGACTCCACCACCCTTTGTGGCAGCATCTTCCACTGCCAAACAGCTCTAACTGTCATGAAGTTCTTCCTATAATGTTCAAATGGAATCTCTTTTGCTGTAGTTTGAAACCATTGCCCTGAGTCCTAGTCTTTAAAGCCATGGAAAACAATCCTGTTCCCTCTTCAATATGACATCCGTTCAAATATTTAAACATAGCTCTCATATCCCCTCCTCAGCCTTCTTTTTGAAAGGCTACACATTTCCAGCTCCCTAATTCGTTCCTCAGAAGACATTTCCTCCAGACCTTCAAGCATCCTGGTTGCTCTCCTCTGTACCCGCTTGAGGTTGTCAACATCCTTTTCAAATTGAGGTTCATAGAAATGGACACAGGACTCCAGGTGGGGTCTGACCAGAGCAGAATAGAGCACTTCCCTTGCTCTGGAAACAATGGTTCTGTGGATGTAACCAAGAATCACTGCATCACATGATCAGACAACATGCATCTAACAGGGGCAAATCCAGAAGGGCTCTTCATGAATCCCACCACTGCTCAGGTGAGGAATGGCAAGGTCCACCCTCAGTCCCATTGGGCAGTATGTATCTGAGCACCCATGGGAGAGGAAACAGCCCCCCCCCAGCCTCCATCTGTTTCTTTCATAAACATACCTAAGGGCCATGACAGTTCCTCTTCAGCTGGGAAATCAGGCAAGTGCAATGTCTCCCAGCTGGCCAAAGGCCATATCAAAGCCAGCTGATTGGCCACATGCAGACTCAGGTCTTTGCCTGCTTCTGGAAGGACAGAAAAGTTGGGCCTCCAGTGGCAGGGAGTTCCAAAGACTGGCACAGAGAAGGCCCTCTCCCATGTCCTCATCAGAGGCACCGGTGAAGGTGGCAGGACGGAGAAAAAGGCCTCCCCTGGTGACCTTCGCAGCCCAGCTGGCTCTACTTTGAGGTCGCTTGGACCCAGGCCATTGGGAGCTTTTGTAGGCTAAGACCATCCTTTTGAATGGTGCCAGGAAACTGATCGGCAGTGGAGCCCATCGGTGCTGCTGGAACAGCCCTTGTCAGCAACCTGGTGCCTGCAATGTTGGACCCATTGTTGAAATTCCCTGAGACTTTCCATCGGCAGCCCCACATAGAGCATGTTGCAGTAGTCCAGACGGGAAGTGGGTCTCAAGGAGGCATGGAAGAACACACCCACTTGCACACACTCTGAGGGTGGCTCTCAATCTTTGGAAAGTCATTGGGGGGGGGCAGGGAGGCAGAGCGAGGCCTCCCCCTCCCCTTGCTGGGGCTCAGCATTCAAGACGGCTCTTTTTCAGCCGCTGCATTCTTCCTCCCAGCGCAAATGCTAACAGTTGACTCGCTCTGGTTCTGTAATTTATGTATAAGGTTATTTTCTATGCTGACTTGTAGCAATTATCCCATAAACTGCACTCGGCAGGACCAGATCATAATTATACACACCGTTGTTTGAGGACACGTGCCAAAATATGAGTGTATTCAACCCAAGAACAAAAGAGAGGCGAGGAAGGGAAACAAATGCAGGCAGGAAGCAGCCGCCAAGCTGCCCTGCCACGGAGAGACATGGGGTGGGGGGAGCCCCGTGAGAGAGGGAGACACGGGGGGGGCACAGGGGGCGCACAGGGAGGCACAGTGCATCTCCCTCCCCCCCAGCTACAGCTTCTTCCCTTCCGCAGGACAGTCCTGTCCTCCACGGTGGGCCCTTGCTTGGAGAAACACGCCGGGGACGGTGCCAGCCCACGTTTATGCCTTTAATAGTCCACGGGGGGTCTTCTTCTGCCTCCAAAGGGTGGCTTGCAAACAGGCCACAGCTTTGGAAAATGAGGTGGTGGTGCTGGGTGAGATGAAAGGGAATGCTTCCAGCCCGAGATAAATTTGCCAGGCCCTGAGAGAGAAGCAGCCGAAACACACGGAGAAAAGCACTCCAAAGCAATGTCTGATGCCATGAAGGAGAGCCGACTGGTCTCCCTCTTGCGGTGGGGGGAGGGGGGAGACAGGGGACGAAGGGCCATGGGATCCATTTATGGCAGGCTCAACTCCACTGAGTGCTGGTGCTAATCCATAAGGCCTTGAGCGGCCTGGGGGCCAAGAGGCCTCAAGGACTGGGTCCCCCTCGGTGGGCCTGACAGGGCATCAGGATCACCAGCGGAAGCCTTTCTGTTCACAGGTGTCCTAGGTGGAGACATGGGAGGCAGGGCCTTCTCTGTGGCTTCTCCTCCCGGCCTCTGGAACTCCCTCCCACTGGAGGCCCTAACCCTGGCCCCATCCCTGACATCCTTCTGCAAGCAGACAAACATGCTTTTCTCCAGGAAAGCTTCCCCTGAGTGACTGGCCAACTATCATCTGACTTTTGGATGGATTGTTATTATGCACCACTGCTTGTAGTATTACTTGTGTTTTCCATTTCAATGCTTCCTTATCCTTGAAAGTTTGTGTGTGTGGGGGAGGGCTACCAGGATTGTTTCCCACAATTTGCTTTATTTGATCGTTTCTGCAATCCTGCTTAGTTGTTTGGGGAAGGCATCCAGTCCTTGTCCCTCACTAAGACCACCACAAAGCACATTGTCCTTTTGTGGGCCAGTGAAAAGGGCTCCCCAGTTTGCCAGCCCTCCTTGAGGGGACAGGACGCACAAGGTGCCACATGAGAAGAGTCAGAAACTTCGTGGGTGCCACCATTTCCAGGAAATGTGCCTTCCCAAGCTAATCAAGGATCTCCTGGGCACCCTGAACCTCCACCCACAGTCTTGGACCTCACAGGAAGCTTCTGCCCCCCTCTGCCCCCAAGAGCTCTTCTCTGCCTTGCCATCAGGTTGATGTCCATGGGGAAAGAAGTGGAGCAGCAGCTGGGGGAAGGGATACGGGAAGGAACCCAGACCAGAGGAGGCAATGGCCTTGGCTTGTGTCCCGCTGGGAAGTTCCACATGGGAAACATCTCCTGCTCCCAAGAGGGGTGTGTCTCTCAGGGGGCCATGGCTTGGCAGCTGGAGCCTCAAAGACCCAGCAGAGCAGCACATGCCTTGTTGCATGCAAAGTAAAACCCCTTTGGCCTACCTTCCCCCGCACTCCACGGGGACATGGGCTAGCAAAGATGCCACCTGATGGTCACGTTGCAAACACATGGGTTTTGGGAAGCCCAACCCCTCAGGTGCCCCTGGGTTGCAACAGGAGTTTGGTTCTGGGGAGACCCAGCAGGGCTACATCTGGTGGCCCCCGAGAAGTCCTCAAGGGGTGGTGGGCCATCTCTTTGTCCTCACTGGTGAACTCCAGCTGGAGCAGGCCAGTCCCCGCCTGCCTTCTGTCCCAGAGAAGATTCCCCTGCAATCAGATTTGGAACAGCTTAAAAAGGTGGAAGACACTCACACCAGTCGGGGGGGACGGACCTAAGGTTCTGCCTTATGTTCCGTTGCATCGGAAAATGAAGGGGCTTCCCAAAGAGCCATCTGTGTCAGAAAAGGCAAAAACAGCAAGTGGCCAATCTGCTTTTTGGGTTGATGAGCAGACTGGAAGCAGAATGTTTCCCCTTGCGTGGCTTCCTGATTTTATACTTCCACTTAAACGCAGCCTCTGGCTTCATGGCTGCTCTTTTTTGTTGGTTTTCTGTTGTTGTTGTTGTTGTTGTTGTTGTTGTTTTGGGGGCTTTCTCTCGTGGAAGGCCTTCTGTTTTCTGCCTGCCATGGCAAGGCACGTTCAGGAGACGGCACCAGTGCTGAAGGGATGGGCCAGCGGAGAGAAGCAGCAGGCAGGCTAGAAGGTTCCCTGTGGGTTGACCTGTGTGACTGGGGGTGGGGGGGGGAGGCTGCCAAGGAAGACAGCTGAACCGAGATGGGGCTCAGCATTCTTCACTGCACAGCCCAAAGGGAAGGCAGGCAGCTGTCCTCCTTGGAGGCTGGTGCCATCACTGGCTGGACTGGTGCCCTGTCTAGGGCCCTAACTTCACGAGGCGCGGCGCTCCGCAGCGATATTGCCTTCGATTTGAATTCGGAGGCAGTCACGTGGCGGTCACGTGTTCTCGCTTCGCTCCCGCCCCTGTTTCTCAGTACTCACGAGCTGCAGTTTTAGGACCGATTCGAGCACAACCTCACGTGCTCCCTTCGCATTCGCATGCCACTTTTCAACGTTCGTTATTTCCCATCCGTCCTTTAAAAAAATTCCTACCGATGGCGTATCGATGCACTGATGCTGGACTGTCAGTTGCAATGGCTCTACTGATTTCAACTGTTTCCTGGCATCATTGGCAGCCCCCCCCCCGCCGCCGCCGCCGCTACTCGGGGGGAGCCCCGCATGGCACAGCCGCCCGCCCTCCACCGCTTGCACGCTGCCTGCCCCGGGTGCCCTACTCTGGCCGGGCGAGGCGGCAGCTCCTCCTGCTCCTCACAGCGATGAAATGATATAGCGATGCATCGATATCCCTGTTTGAATATTTTTTAAAAAAACTTGAAATAAAAGCCAAAAACCGAGACCACACATCACGTTGGGAGCGAAGCAAGATGCGAAGCGAAAAGATTCCCGGCAGCAGCCAGGGGCACCACTCGCCCCGGTTGGAGCACGGTTAAGGGGGAGTGGTCGGGGCGGCACCGAAGCTAAAATGGAGGGGCGTGCGGACTAAAACGATCGATTCGGACAGAAAAGAAGGCTAGCCGCGAAGCGAGCGGCTCGTCAAGTAATGGCCTAGCTGGATCAGCCCCTGCGTCCAGCCTTTCTCTTAGGATGGGTTTATCTAACAAAAAGGTGCAGGGGGAACCTTGTTTGGAAAATTCCTCTGGCATGGGACAACAAAAACCAGGATTTGAATGCAACACCTATGTTGAGTCCAGGCTAATCCCAGACCCAGAATAACTTAGCCAAAAATTCTGAGACAAGCAAAGATCAAAATCATTCATTTATTCAGCTGGATAAAGGAAGGGGTCGACCTTTCCCCCTCGGAGCGGAAGGAAAAAGTCTCAACTAGCAGAGGCAGGGTACAAATTTAAGTACAGAAAAGCATGAGATGTCCCTCCCCAAACAACAACATTCTTAGGCAAGCTGTAACTCTGACATCCACCTAACCCATTCTCCTTGCATCCCCCATTGATGTCCTTGAACATATAACACAGGCTCTTCTTCTTTCTCTCTTGCCAAGGAACAAACATTCCAGTAAAACTGAAACAGTTTCAGACAGCTTACAAAGCAGTGAAAGCACAATAAGGTACAGATACGAGGCATACAGAGGAATCAACATGGCATCAGTTTGGTTCCCTTGAATCCGTTAGTTTTTATTAATTCCTGGTCTCAACACCTAAATCTCAGGTGCTGCCTTTTTATTTTTTTTTTATTTTTATTTTTATTTTTATTTTTATTTTTATTTTTTATATTTTGCTGTTTGCTGAGCCAGATCTTGGTTGCTGTAGCCCAGAACTCCATTCTAATCAGTAACAGCCTGCAACTGGTAACCAAAGCTTTCTGCCACAGAGCAATGCAATTCTTCAAACACCTTCTGGCTTAGGCATGTGGAATGCTATATGCTTTCATCTCCACAATTCAGAATGCCAGGAAGTGCTGCTTATCATGTTTATCTGGACAGCAGGGGTGGGGTGGGGGGAGGGGAAATGCCAAGCTTGAGATAGCAATGTCTGGACCGCATATCCATGACGCCGGTATCAAGATGGCCTGCTACCAGATACCTCCAGATGCTCACTGCTGTTCACAAAGTGATACCAAGCAAGGCAAAATCCCAGAGACACCGAGTGCCGGTGGGGCTCCCCCCTTGCCCTGTCCAGGGCCCTTGGCTCTTACTGCTCCTGGGGCAGCACCAGTGGGGCGGCGGTAGCAGCCCTTCTGGAGAGCAGGGGCAAGAGTCTTGGGGTGGGGGTGGGGGTGGAGGGATGGGGGTGCAGAGGACCGGGCTGTACAACGCCGATCTCCCTCTACTCATGCCAAAGAGGGGCTGGGTATTCTAGCGATGCCCTGGCCTCTGTGCCTGCTGTGGGGCTGATCTCTGGGGGCTGGGGGGCAGGAGGAAGACTTTCATCTGCTGGGCGTGGGGTGATACAAAAATGGCATCAGGCAGGAGGGTAGGAGGAGTCCTCCTGCCTCCACCCCCTGTGTGAGGCCAGTGCACCCGCCACCCCCACCGCCAGGAGCATGTTGGGATTCCTCTCGCTGGGGTGTTGTGGTGTGTGTGTGTGTGTGTGTGTGTGTGTGTGTGTGTGTGTGTGTGTGTGTGTGTGTGTGTGTGTGTGTGTGTGTGTCTGTGTGTCTGTGTGTCTGTGTGCTTTTTGATTACCTGCAGCCTGGAAGGAGAACCTTGCGCAGCCTGAGGCTGCCTGGGATGAACAGGAGGAGCCAGCTGTCTCTTGAAGAGGAAACGGCTGCATTGCAGAACGTAAAGCCGCTGTCTGTGTGACAGTCACACGCCCTCTACTTTAAGCACCACATCCTGGTGTGCTTAAACAGGCGGGACGCTTAATAAAGATGAGAACTGTTAGCTTAAATGTCTCCTTTCCCCAGAATGAGGCCTTTCCTGGGTGGCTTTTGTGCCATACCTCAGAAACGGACTCTTTGACCTGGAGGGTAGAAATGGAAGCCCCCCTGGAAGCCCAGGAAGGTTCTGGTGCAGGCGGGAATATTCTCTGCCAGCTCTCAAAGCTGCTTGGGGCTGCAGAGGGGCCTTCCAGGAAACGGGAAAGGGGGCTGAATCATCCACCCCAGACAAGGCACGTGGGTCATGCCAGGGCGGTGGTGGTTCAGGCCCCAGCAGGGGCTTGGAGGGGAAAGAAGACCGCCTAGTAGTTGTTGCCTCAAGAGAGCTGGCTGGGAATCCTCCAGCCCCGGAGAGGTGGAGGGAGGTGGCCCAGGCTCAGTTCCACCAGGAGAGAGGACCCCCCCCAGGGACCTTCCGGGCAAATGGGAGAAGCCTCTTGTGAGGAAGAGAAGGACTCCTGGTCAGGAATTTCCGAGCAGCCGGCCTTGTGGAGGGAAAGAACCCTCCCCCCCCAAGAGGATGTCCCCCTTGGCCATGGATTCCTCTCTGCTGCAGGGGCATCCACGGGGTGGCTCCGTGTCCCATCGGCATCCTTGGCTGCGCTGGGCACTGAGGTGGGGAAGGAGCCCCAAGGTGAGCTGGGGTGGGGGTGGCGGGGGCTGCTCCGTGGCCAGCAAGCTTCAGGCCTTGCCTCCAAAGGAGCCGGGTCGTCATGGCCCCCATCCAGTGGCTCATGGCGACCGCTGTTACTTCCTCGGTGGCTGGAGGGTGGGCAGGAAGAGGCCGGGGGGGGGCTGCCTCCCGTGTGCCTCAGGCCCCCCAGCTGCAGCCCCTCCACCGACCCCGTGGGATGCTGGGTCTGGTCTCGTCTGGGCACAAGCCTTCGTTCCTGTTACCACTGCCGTTGCGCTCAGAGCCTGAATCCCCATTCCCACAAAGGCACCCTGTGAGGAGACTTCTCGGGAGATGGCAGGCCAACCCGCTTGAGCCAAGAACGAAGCAGCCCACGGATGCTGTGAGGGGGACAGAAAACCGCCACAGCTCCCAAACCTGGGGCCAGAAAGAGCCAAGCTGGAATCTGGACGTGGAGGGGAGGCACAGAAGAGGCCTCCCCAGCAGAGTCCAGACTCCCTGGAAGGGAGGGACCCGGCAGGGATTGGAGGACGATCATGTCCGCCTGCCCCAGCAGGAAACCCCGAGGATCCAGATGGTTTTCCCGATGACTCCAGTCCTGGGGCATCCACTCAGCAAGTGATCCTGTTGGAATGGTGGGATCTGTCCAAAGCACCCCCTCCGAATGAAGGATAGGTTTTCTTGGGGTTTGGTCTCAGTGGTATAAGTTGGGTGCCAGCTGAAAACCCAAAACAGATCTGAACAAACCAGGGCCAGAACCATTCCTGGCGGGGACTGCGAAGAGCCTTTCTCCTCTGGCGGAGTTTCCATAAGCCTTCAAGGGCCCGTTATGCTCCAGCTCGCAAGAGGAAGAAGAATGTCCCTCTAGGCTAAAGGCCATTAATAAAAATGAAAAACATTGCAAGCTTTTGAGTGCAGCACACTCACGCAACACTTGGCAGGCCCCAATAATGTCTGGTTTCTCCATGGAGTTGATGCTGTGCCTGATCCTCGCCTGATGGATGAAAGATCCTGCCACTCCAGTGAGAACAGCTGCCTTTCCATCAGGAACCCTTCTCATCTTTCCCCAAGCAGGTGATCGGGACCCGGGTTGTATCAGTTGCAGATCAAACCTTCTGAAGTGTGGGATGTGAAAAAACTGTTTCCAGCCTGTGCTGCCACGCCTGGGACCACATGGCCCCTGTTGAGAATGCCTGCTCTCATCAGTCACTTAACTGCTGCTGCCCTTCCAGTGATGTGTACGGTCGTGGTTGTGTGGATACACACTGGCCAGGCAAAACCCACAAACCATGGCAAGGTGCCCCCCCTTGAATGTTGAGGGGGAACCATCCTGCATGGTGGGTGACTCTTCCCAAGAGATCCTTTTTGATCAACTCCCCCAGAAAACATGCCTTGGCCGTCTTGCCTTCTCCTGGGAAGGAAAGGGATGAGGACATCATCATCATCATCATCTGCAGTTGGAAGATTCTCTTCCCCGCCCCCAGCCACCGTTGGGGGGGAGGCAGCAAGCAAGGAGTTGCTTTGCTGGAGTGTCTTGATGTTTTCCGACTTGCTTGCACCTCCGAGAGGCCCTTCAGCGCCAACTTTCAAAGGAGGCTTCCCATTTTCTCAGCATCAGAGTGTCACCCAAAGATACCTTTCCACAGCAAACTGAGCTGATCTCTCCCTGGAGAAGAAAGGCCTGCCGTTTCTAAAAGGTGCGTCTTTTGTGAAATGGTGAAGATGCTATTTACCTGCAGGGAGCTCTCTCTCTCTCTCTCTCTCTCTCTCTCTCTCTCTGGCATCTCTGCCCACCAACCCCCTGCACACGTTCAGAGGGATAAAAAGGCTCAGGGAGAGAGAGAGAGAGTGGAGCTGGGCTACTGCAATGTTATTTCAACCTTTGCTTTTGCTTTGCATTTTGGGCTTAAACCTTTAGATTCTGTGGCCACAAAAGGGCAGAGAGGGCTTCGCCTTTGGCTTGAAGAAGCCACGTGTGGGGCAGTCCTGTGGTGGCCTGCCCGTGAAGGGTGGAGTGGGCTTGTGCACATATGGACGCATGCATGCTCTCTCTCTCTCTCTCTGAAGATTCATGGGGAGAGGAAACTCAGGAGGGTGCAGATGGGCAGGTCTGTCCAGCGCTTCTGCCCTGCTTGAGATCGGCTTCTAAAACACTTACGTTTTGACCATCTGTGGGCTTGCTTAGGGTGGGTGAAAGATCAAAAGAAGCATCGGAAGCCATTGCTTTGCAGGACTTGGGCTGGATCCAGTGATTGGTTCCCACCAGAGGAGACCCACCGAACCTCTGGGGTTCACATCCCTGCCCTCCGAACCAATGCCCCTCTCCCACAAGGTCGGGTCTAGTCGGGGGAATGAGCTCCCTGTTCTTGAAAGGTTTTGCCCAGCGAGGACATGTGCCTTCGCGGGATCATCTGCTCTCCCCCCAGGGGCCACGATTTCATTATTTATTTATTTAAACTATGTACAGGATGCTTTTTCTCCTGAAGGATCCAAGGTAGCTTATGGTATTATAAGAACCAAGTTAAAAACCAAATAAGAAATTATTACTATATTAAAAAAGGATTAAACCAATACCACATTAAACCTCACAATGAGAACAATATTATCCTTTTATCCTTCTGGTGACAGCTGGGGCAACCAGCCCACCTTTTCAGGCAGACTTTTAAAAGTCATGTCCCCAAATGTGGCTTTTTAAAGGTAGTTTTTAACATTTTTACGTGTCTTTACCAATTCAATGCATCTCGATCAGTGGCATAGTTTAATTGTAGGTAGTGTATAATACATTACATGGTGTTTTCAATCCTGTTCTCTTTAAAGCTGTGCTCAAAGAAAACAAGCAGCGCCCTGCCTTCCCTCTTGGAAAAAAACGCTCCCATGGAAGTCCTTCGTGGGGAGGCCATTCCTGCAATTGAGGTGGCCAAGAAGGAATGGGTTCTTCTGGAATGTCCAGCAGCAGCTGATCGGGTGGAGGGAAGCGAGGAGGCCACTTTGTGCCTCGTGGGGAGGTCTAGGAGGGGATGGTGGCACTTCGGGGACACCTACGCGGGCCACTCCCGAAGAAGGCGTTAAAGCAGCGCCCCTTCATTAGCCAGATCGGGGCTGAAGCTCCTGCCGTGGAAAGAGGGACCCTGCTCCTGGGTGATTCCTGCCAGCACAGATACATGCACACGCTCGCTCAATTGCTCATCCAGGCCCCAGACAGAGGAGTGTGTGTGTATGAACCATGTTCCTTTCTTTGAAGAACGGGGAATGTGAAACCTGATGCTTAAGCAGCTTTTACAAATGCCCTCCGACTTCCTGCCTGTAAGAAGACACCTTGCCTGGCGTACATCATCCAGCAGCGGAGAACTTTAAGAATAACCTCCTGGCAAAGCACATCTTTTGCCAAGTTTGAACTTTGAAGAAGCTTTGAAGAAGAGTGTGCTGCACTCAAAAGCTTGCTGCAATGTTTTTCATTTTTATTAGTGGCCTATAAAGGTACGGCCTTTAGCCTAGAGGGACGCTCTTCTCCCTCTCACAAAATACCAGAACTAGGGGACATCCACTCACATTTTAGGGCTGGGAGAGTGAGAACAGACAAAAGAAAATGTTTTTTTTCACCCAGTGTGTTGTTAGTCTGTGGAACTTCCTGCCACAGGATGTGGTGATGGCATCTCTGGACTGGATGCCTTCAAGAGGGGATTGGACAGATTCCTGGAGGAAAAGTCCATCCCAGGTGACAAACCATGAGGGAGATGTGTCATCTCCAGGCTTAAAACCGGGGTACTTCAAGGGCCAGATGCAGGGGAGTGGTATCAGGAGACAGAGATCTAGTCTCGTGTACTCCAAGAGGCATTTGGTGGGGCCACTGTGAGATACAGGAAGCTGGACTAGATGGGCCTTTGGCCTGATCCAGCAGGGCTCTTCTTAGGTTCTTAGGTTCTCATTTTTGCATTTGTGTTTTGTGATGGCCATGCAGGTCAACCCACCTCTTTTTCCCCCTTTAACTGAATGTGTGCAGATGATGATGATGATGCCAGTTAATTGAGAGCCCCGTAATATCAGAGCAGCATGGCAGCCTTTCTCCATCGGAGGGCCCGGACCCACTTCGGTTGTGTAGAGGCCCCTCTGCAGCCGAAGCCCACCTTGTGCTCTTCAGCGGCCCCCTGTGACCTTGCAGCTGGAGAGCTGACCCTTGGGCAGCTCCTCAACCGTGCCCGAGAGGGGCAAGGGGAGAGGGTGGAGGTGGGGTGTGATGGGGGAGGAGGAGGATGAAGGTACGCCTCCTGTGTGCTCAGGAAGGCTGTGGCCACGGCTGGGCAGCCGTCTCCGGACTGCTCAGAGAGTAATTGAGGCCAGATGCTGCGCGTGGAGAGGAGAGGGGCAGTTTTCCAGGGACGATTGGACAGGTGGCGGCCGGACTCAGCTGCAATTAGCCGAAATGAGCCACAGCCTCTCAATTGTAATCTGGTCACTGCTCCCGCCTTGCCTGCGCCAGGCACGCCGTTCCACCTCATCAGCCGAATGGACTCCCTCCAGCCATGAACTTCTGCCGGATGGCCGAGAAGCAAGTGTGTTCGGCTTGGCCGCAGCTGCCTGGCCTGTCGCTGGGACGGGTGCCCTTCCTCCTGCGTGCTTGAAGGGCCCAGCCGGTCCAGCTGCCTGCCGGGCCATCGGTCGAGGAGGAGGGGGCTCCTTTGGCCAGGCGGGTGGCGCTGGCAGCGTCCAGCTCCCTCTGGGCCAGAGAGGCCATTCCGTCCTCTGCCCCACTGCCTGCTCTTCTGCCTTCTGCCTGCAGTTATTGACGGCATGCTCTCACCCGTTACATTAAGACCCGACACGTTTTCATTTTCGTAAAAACGCCATGGAGGGGTGGGGATGGCATGTACGAAAAGGAACAGTAGCAGATGCTCCTGCTCTCCAGCCCCCCCCCCCCGAACTGCAAACCCTTTCTTGGACTCACCACACAACAAGGGTGTCTCTGGGCAAAGGCCAGTGCTTAGATATCTGTGAAGATTCTCAGTCATCCAGGTAGGGTTATCCAGACACCAAGTCATGGCAAATTGGACTTCCAGTTAACATGACTTAACTTCCAGGTCAGTGCTTGGAAGTAATGAGTTACAAGTAGTTCACTGCCTGCAATTTATTGCCAGCTTTTGGGTTGTGGGGATGTAATTAAATCACTATGTCCATTGCATCCAAGGGGTGCCTGCCCGCCCTGTGATGTGCCCTCTTGGAAACGCTCCCGCCAGCTCCTTGCTTGGATCCATGCCAGTACTTCTGCGACCCTGGTTCTCAGGGAGACCTCCTTCCCTGTCAAGGGGGGAGATAATATAAACAGGGCAAGAGCAGGTCCCCGGTGGAGTGGTCCAGACAGGGCAGAAGGGGCGCCAGCAGGCATCCACAGAGCTGGGTGCTCTCAGTTTGGGTCCCGTTCCTTCGCCTCTTTTCCCAGCCACCCCGAGGGAGGGAGGGACCTTAAAAGAACACGAAGCATGCTTGTCTCATATACCCGTCTTTAGAAAGCAGTGCGCGCGCGGGGGGGGGGCATTGTCTACCGCAGCCCTTTTTCTCTCTGTCCCTGTTCCTTGAATGTGAGATAATTGGTGCTGCAGCCACAGAAGAGGTGCCGATGATTCAATCAATGTCTTTGCAGAAGGAAAGATACAGAAGAATTTATGTGGCTCCAGAAGCAAATTGGTGTTTTGTGTGTCTGTGTCCATTTCTGAAGCAAAGCCAAGCCAAGGAAAAGAGCCGAGGACAGGACTCAGATTGAAGCGGGTCTCTTTGAAGCGCTAAATGCTGTTCTGCTCTTTGGTGGTTTAAAAAGCTGACAATTAAAAACACCAACTAAACAAACAAACAAACGATCACTGGGAGAAGAAACGTAATGTGGAAACAGAACCAAGAAGCCCAAAGCGAAGGGATGCTGACAGCTCAAGCAAGCACCAGTGAAAAGACCAGTCAGTCACCAGGCCCTCTGGGAAACCCGAGACTCACAGAACCCTTGGAAAGAGAATTCCTCTACCCGCGGGACTCGTCTGGCCAGTTTGTGACAGTGGCATGCGGAAGAATAGACAAGGACTGCAGCCCACTTCCCTTTCAGTTTCAGAAGCTATGGAGAACTGGGGGAACCTTTTTCCTTTCTTGTTTTTAGGCAGCTTCATATCTTAGTCCAATTGACTGAGCACCCATGTGCCACCATGTGGGGATTTGGGTGAGGAGGGTCACAAGAGTGGAGTGTAATTTTAGTGTAAGGTTTTAATTATTGTTTTAATTATTTATTGATATTTTATGTTTTAACTGTTTTAATTCTTTTGATAGGACGCCGCCCAGAGACCTTTGGGTAGTGGGCGGCCTATCAGTTGTAAAAATACAACAAAATAAAATACCATGACAAACAGCACTTGGCAGGAACCTTGAGCATTTGCAGCTGGAGGGAGAGGAAGAAAGGAAGCTGGCAGGACATTTGACTGCACCCTGGAGGCGGACCAGTCGCTGATGGTGCTGCATTTCATCTTTATCCCTGGTCAGAGCCCTTTATCGATCACATCTTTATGCTTTGTTTTGTTTTTCAGGATTCAGCTGAATGCAAACATGTCCAAATTCTTCAGAATATTCGGATACAAACATAAATGCATGAGCTACATCTTGCCTAGACGCTAGAAGTGTTTCCACACATTGCAGTCACAGAAGACTGGAACTGGAACTTGGCAAAGGGTCCCCTGACAACACAGGAGGAAGAAGGGCCTCCTTAAAGCGGTCCCTGGCAGGTGGTCTCCCAACATCTGCTTAAGCACCCCCTACCGTGGGGGAAATCTGCCACCCTGGGGCACAGCCCTTTCTGCTGATGAATGGCTCTCACTGCCCCTACTGCAGTACATACACTGTAATCTTACTTATTAATTAATTAACCACCTTTTTGGTCACCACATCTCAAGAAAGAGTGGAACTGGAAAAGGTGCAGAAGAGAGTGACTAAAATGATTACTGGGCTGGGGCACCTCCCTTATGAGTGTTATGGTTTTTAGCAGAGTTTATTTAACAAAGAGAAGTTTGAAGGCTTGTATTTACAAAAGAAAACAACTTGGCAGAGTAACATCTCACAATACAGCTTAACAGCATTCCTTCTTCTGCAGACATGCACGTTCTGAACAGCAACACAAAGCAGCCAGGATCATCATCAGGATCAAGTGATGAAGTGATCAAGTATTGCCCACACTTGCTCTTTACTTTATACACTGTTAATTACATATTCTAGTCAGCTGTTCCCTGACTTGCATGACCAGAGTTACCACTCTTCAGCAACTTACACACAATTGTTAGTTACTTTTACTGTAAATCCCTAACAATGAGGAAAGGCTAAAACATTTGGGGCACTTTACTCTAGAAAAAAGGCACCTGAGGGAGGATATGATTGAGACGTACAAAATAATGCAGGGCATGAGTAAAACGGATAGAGGGATGCTCTTCTCCCTCTCCCAAAGTACAGTGGACCCTTGTATAACAAACAGTTTGTATAACATAAAATTTGTACAACATAAAAAATTCCAAAGATAGGGGAAATTTGCTTAACAGAATTGCCTGTGGGGAGAATTCATACAACATAAAAATGGGATTACTCCGTTTTCAATGCATTCCTATGGGAAATTTGTATAAAGGAAAATTTGCTTAACATAATTTCATTTGGAACAAATTAATTCCTTTATACAAGGTACCACTGTACCAGAACTAGGGGACATACAGTGAGTTGCATGATGAATTCTTTTGGATAGTTACTTCCCAAATCTGGGGAAGGACAGCTATCTGGGGGGCGGGGGCTCAGTAGGGGAGAGAGCCCAGCTCCTTGGGCAGCCTCTTTTCCACTTACAGTCTGGACTCGCCTGGCTCCCTTCCTCTGACTTCTCCTGGGCTGCTTCCACCACCAGGTGCATCCCTGAAGGAGATGTCTCTGCTATCAGCAGTGCCCACCCCAAATGGCTTGCCCGGTGCCTGCCTGGAGTCTGCCGTCGCAGCTGCTGCTCAAGCCAGAGCCTCCTTCGTGGCCCCAACTCTTTCTTCATGGGGTGGCATTTGTCCCACGGTTGGTGGCCTTGCCCCCTCGCCAGTCATGGAGCGTGTGCGCGTGTGCGGATGTCTCTCCACTTTCTCAAAACCCGCGTCTGCTGCCCTGAAATCCATGGCTACATCACATCAAAATTCACAACATTTTTTCCTTCAGAAGCATTGCTCCTTAAACGCTTTATTCACTACTCAACATGTCTAGTGAATTCTGAGGCAATTGCTTGCTGCTCTTAATCCTTCACTTTAAGGTCCCTCCACAAGGTCGGGAAAAGAAGAAGTGGCCAATTTCTGATGCTGTACCTCAAAACGTTTTCTTAAAAATAGGCAAAAGACAAAATAAAGCAACATTTTCTGTGAAGTAGAAAAAACATAAAACATGACACATTCCTGTCAGGGTGGCTCTCAAAATGCCTTGTAAAATGTCTGGCAAGAATTACTCATTAGACCAAAAAACAAAGCTTTGTAAGCTATTGCTTACCCTGCTTCCGAACTTGATGGGGTGGGGATGACGACCCAACTAGTTGTCCGTTCCAGTTTATACTAACTACAGTTAATTCTAAGGGGAGGCAGCGACACCTCACAGGGCATCCACCTTGGCCCTGGAGAGACATGATGGACAGGTCTGGGCTGGGCTGGCCCTCCTCTTTACGCCTACCTGGGCCAAAGAGGACTGGGAGCATCCTGGGGGCCCCTCCAGCGGCCCCACTCATTGAACAAGGCCTCTGAAGTCAGGCTCTCTGCTGGGTCCGGATCTCCCGCAGGAGGTGCCAGCTGCCCGGAGCCCTTGGGGCAGCCGCCCCGCATAGAGGGCACCGCTTTTCATCACAAGGCACGTTTCCTCTGGTTGGAGCTGCAGCAGGCGGGCTCCTGGCTGTCGCCATGGCTTGGTTTCACCTCAGTGAGGCATTTTCTTCCACCTGCCCCTGGGAAATGGAGACCTGCCCTTTCAGACGATCAGCAGAAATACGGACATGACGTAATAGGAGCCTTTGAGTTGCCCTCTGGGAGAAGAGTGAGGGAATGGCAGCAGGGGTGGGGGTGGGGGTGGGAGCACACACACACAAAAAAGGCCAGTTGGTTCTGTGTTCCAGCTGCAGGTGGAGGGGAAGGCCCTGGCCTGGTGGTGGTGTGGACGTGTGTGTGTGTGGGGGGGAGCAGCTGAGGCAGCGGGGGCCGGGCGCAGAAGGTCCAATGTCTCAACCTAAGGAAGGGGTTTCAGCTCCAGTTCAGTGTCTGGGGTCAATGATGGGCTGGACAAGGGCGAATAAGGTGAAGCCCAGCCCAGGCAAGGCAGAGCTGCTCCTGGTCAGCCGAAAGGTGCAGCAAGGAACCGGGAGGCAGCCTACGCTGGTCACCCTCCCTCTGAAAGCCCCGGGGCCTGCAGCTTGGGGGGTGCTCCAGGATTCGTCTCTGAGCTGGGACAGGCAGGTCTGGGCAGTGGCCCAATTAAAGCCAGTGCAGCCTGCAATGTTTATCTCCGGAGAGATCTGCTCTGGCCACTGTGACACATGCCCTGGCCACTTCCCGGGCTGGATTACTGCAATGCACTCCATGATCACAGGGAACACACAACCCCCTTCTCTTCTTAACAATAGCTCCTCTGTGGTGTCTGATCCTGGGCACAATGCTGGTCTTAACCTTAAAGCCCTAAAGGCTTGACACGGAGCAGTCTAAAAGACAACCCCCATCTCCCTCTAGGAAGCCTCCCTCGGGACTCCCAGCATGGGCAGGCTTAGCAAATAGCTGTGGTGGAGTATGAGAATGTCTTGAGTCCTCGACCCATCCCTGGTTTTTTAAAAAAAGCAGCGGACACACCTGCATGCGGATAGATGCCTGTATTACACAGGCGCTGGTAGCCAACAGAGTGGCTCCTTCAGTCACATTCACGTGCCTTGGTTTTTCAGTTTGGAAGTAAGTGCAAATTTAAAATCTCATCATTTTTTCCATTAGCATCCATCCCCTGAACCACTGGGCACCACAGTCTTCCTCTTGGGACCTGAGAGGTAGGCGGTGGCGGTTGCAAATAAATGGAGCAGGGTGGTGGACCTTGAGCCCCCAGGTGACAGGTGAGGTTTGGAGCTTCCATGCACCCTCTCCCTCTCTCCCTCTCCTGGCGTGCAGGCCCGTGTCAAGGGGCCTCTTGGCAAGCTCATGGGGCCCAGCCACCGATGCCTCCCTCCATCTCAGTGTCCCCAGTCTCCTTTTCAAGGTCCTCCCAACAGCCCTCCTCTCCAAATGTTGTGGCAAAGAGTTCCAGAGTTCAGCTAGTCCCTGTTTAAAGAAGTTCCCCCCTTTGATTCATTTTAATGCACTCTAGGGTAGGTGAAGGACCGTTGCGTCCACATTCCCCAATCAGTCCTGAGATGAACGGATGGCACAGGAAGGGTCCTTGGCGTTTTGCAGGAGGATCCACACGATGCAAACTCAAGGGCGTCTCTTCTTTCTCCCAAGCCCACCCGCAGCCACGGAAAGATGGGCAAGGCGTGGCCTCCCGTGAGCCTCTCCAAGGACCAAATCCACCTGGGGAAGGTTCCAGAGGAACAGGGGGTTTGCTGAAATGGCCCTCTGGGAGCGGAGGAACCACAGGGGGTCCCGCCAGAAACGCTGGCCTGCGCGCACACACTCTGTCCTCAACGCTCACCACGAGAGACCTTCGGGGCTGTTCCAATACAGACGCTTTTGCTAATTAGAAGGGACTTTGGTGAGGCTGATGTCGCTTCAATCACATTGCCCTTATCAAGAGACAGAACACACAATTCCTTCTAATTCCGGTCGGGGAACAACACATCCATCTCAGCGCCTCCCTTAATGTCATGGCTAGCCTTTGGCCTTGGCTCCCTCCCTCCTTCCTTCCCTGAGACCGCAGTGGTGGGCTTCTCGGGGGAGGGGGAGGGCAGGGGTATGGGGCACCCCACACTCCCAGCCCTCTTCCCTCACTCTCAGGGTGCCAGAAGGTCCTTGAAAGCCCCAGAGGTTGCCAGGCAGGGTCTGCCCTGCCCCGTTAGGTCTCCCAGCCGGGTGGCGTGGTGGAAGGTGACCCTGCAGAGACCAGCTGGGCTGGCTGACCCTCCGAAAGCCCTCCGAAATGGACCCCAACCTGCTCTGGATGCTGCCTGCCTCCTCCCTCTTCCGTGCCTTCCTCCTGAGCCAGAGAAGGAAGACTGGCTCCCCGGGTTCTCCACAGTTGGACAAATGCATTTCCTTCCGTTTCCTTTCTACGCTGCCTTTCCTCCTGTGAGGGATTCAGGGATGCAAACAGAGAGTTAAAATAAATAGGAATTGAAAAATAAATAAATTAAAACATACTAATTTTAAAGCACTCAGGTAAAAACGATTTTTGCAAACACAAAAAAACATTAAAAAGACATTAAAAGGATATAAAAGCAGCAATTGTTTGGCACCTAATTTATGTTGAAATGAGATATGAAAAGTCGAAAGGTCTTCAGGTTAGAAGGACAGGAGAGAGAATGAGAGGGTTGGGGAGCACTAGCGTAATCCCACAGGGGAGGGCATCCCATAACCTCTCTTTCTGAGTCCCTGTGAGGGTGTTCGGACCAAGAGCCCCTGGGGTCCCTCCGCTGGCCTCCAACTGCACGGTTCAGGGCTTCATTGGTCAGGACAACCAGCACAAGGGAGGGTTGGCTGATAACGCGTGGAGGAAAATCTGCTCTCCCCCCCCCCCCGCTCACAAACATCCTCCCTCCAAGCAACCCCACCTGAATGGCCACCAGCACTGGTGAGGGCAGTCCACCCCCCCCCCCAATCAGACCAGGCTTCCCGAGGAGGGCATCCCTGAAGGGTCCCTTGGGGTCCCCTGGCCTGCCCTTCAGGCTGGTTCTGGCTCCTGGGTCGCCCTTCCTGCCTGCCTGCAGGTTTCCGGCACTTGTGTGTTTCTGCAGGAGCCCCCTTGGGAGAGCTGCCCCGCTGCCCCCTCCCCCAGAGCCTGACCCTGACCCTGACCCACGAACAGAGCCCCCTCCCTTGGAGTGGGAGTCTGCCTTGCTTCCTGCCCCGAATGTTGGCCTTGGCGGCTTGTTCCAAGGGAGAGAGCAACCCTTCTTAAGATCCACCTCCTTTGGAGCCTTTCGTGTTGCCCGTCTTTCGACGGCCTCCCGAGACAAACGTCCCAACTTGCCCAGGCTCACGTCTGTCCCTGTTGCTCCCTTGTTGTATTTTTGGAAGAAGCCGCCTTAAGTCATTCTGGGCAAGTATTCCAACAAAACCAAACTGAAGGCAAGACCAAAAGCCTTGTGGCACCTTAAAGACTAATTGCTGTTCTATTTTAATGCATCCTTTCTTGGGGCAACAGCTTACTTTAAAATATAATAGTTAGGTAGTCTTTAAGGTGCCACGGGCTTTGTCTTCTGTTTTGTTTGTTTGGATTTCTCAAGACGGTGCTTTCATTCCCTCATCTGTCTCTCTCTCTCTCTCTCTCTCTCTCTCTCTCTCATCCTCTTTGAAGAGGCCACTTTACCTCCCCTAACTGCTTAACAGGTCTCCTTGTGTGTAACGCAGCATTTCCCAGTGGCCTACCTTGGGTTAAAGAGTCAGAGGAGGGATAGACAGGGAGTCATATCAATTGATATTTAAAAGCCCAATTTGGGACCTGCCCTGCAACGAGATATCCAGGCCAAGACTTCTGTGTTTCTCTTTCTCCAGGAAATGGGGAAATGCATGCATTGGAATGTTTTTGTTTTAATTTTAAAATAAATTAGGGATTTATTCAGTTTCATTTTTTAAAATGTAATTTTAAGGTGTTTTTTTAAAAAAAAACATTTCACCCATGTGGCCTCTCTAAATGGTAGCAATGGGACTCTAGACAGTTCATGGGTAGGATTAACCCATGTAATGTTCTGCTGCATTCTGATATTTCTAACAGTAACTGTTTGATTTTTACCCACCTTGGCTTGAAATACAGAGATTTAAAAAAAAGAAAAAGGGGGGGACTTGTAGTTTGTTTTTTGCTAACTACTGAGCTCTGTGGAAAGATAGTAAATTTAATAAATTGGGGTTAAAATATTACTTGGGTTACTTTCTCTTTGCAACAGCAGCCTAGATCTTGGCATGGCTCACAGAAAAATAGTCAGAGCTCCGTGACGAGAACTGTATCATCCAACTCCAAAATGTTAGCATTTCATCTATATTTTATTGTTTGCACCTGCCCGGGAGTAATTGGCGGGGGGGGGGGAGGATGTTGCTGATAAATCATTTTGGCACAGTCTCAGTACATGTCCTGAAGTTCTGTGTGATGATACCATAGTGGGGGTTGGGGAGGGTTTGGAGGTCAGGGGTGAGACCAGACTAAATTCTAGACTCTTCTGCTCCATTGCAGTGCAGGAGCTGCAGAAGACAAGGGAGATGCTTGCCCAGTGGCCTTCTCTCTCTCTCTCTCTCTCTCTCTCTCTCTCTCTCTCTCTCTCTCTCTCTCTCTCTCTCTCTCTCTCTCTTTCTTCCTCTCTGCCAATCGTCTGTCTTCTCATCTCCTTTCAATGGGGAAAAAGTAAGGACTGTTAGGAGAAGTCCTGGCTAGAGATGGGCACGAACTAGCAAAATGGCTGGTTTGTTGGTTTGTTCAGGATTTTTTAAGCTCTCGAGACAGGAAGGCAACAGGAGCAGTGAGAAGGGGAATGGGCGGGTGGACAGGCTGTGGGGATGGGGGAAATGAAATAGGAAGTTCCTTACACCGCAAATGTTTGTTGCTTCTGGAGAGTTCAGGTTGTATAGTTTGAAGGAACTTGAACGGACACAAAGCAGCGAACCAGCAATTTCCCATGAGCAATGCAGTTCATTTGTTTGGTTCGTGCCCACCTCTAGTCCTGGCACCTCCTTGTAGGGAAGACAAAAGGCTCACTTTCCTTTTCTTCACCCGCTGCCATGGTGAGGAGGACCCACAGCCTCGTTCTCCCCACCTTTCCTGATGGCGTGGCCTAGAGGGCAATTCTTGGCCAGAAAGGGGACCTCAATGGATGCAGTGGTGAACTGGGAGCTCAAAACTAATATCAGGACCCTGGACAAGAATTAGGTCAAATTTCACCAGAGAGAGACCCAGGGCCAGTTTTCCCCAACTTGCATTCCCTTCGTTTGGGCACAGAAAGGGTCAGGGCCCCACTGCACCTCCCTAATGGGAAATGGTGGCCTTCTGGGGTCACCAGCCATCCGTTCTGTGCTTTGCTTCTCAACTGAAAGTTGAGTCATGGCGAGTGGGCTTCGTTTCCTGAGGGAGCGAAACGTTTCACTCCTCATCTAAGCAGCTTCAGGAAAGTTAGTGGTGAGGCCTCTATTTTATAGTTCACCTTGATTTCATATCATCCTGGTTTGAATAGGCTCAATATTCAGGCCATTGTCCATGTAACGAGCTTGTTCGGGCCATTGTCCAATTTAAGGGCCTATTCAGACCAAGGGGATGTGAAGTCAAGGTGAACTATACATCGGAGGCCTTGCCACTAACTTTCCTCAGACCGATGAAGCTGCTTGGATGAGCAACAAAACCATTTTCTCTCCTCTCAAGAAAAGAATTCCAGTTGCCATGACTCCACTTCAAGATCATTTTCATATATATTTTCTCATACACCTATAAGCATTTATATGTGTTTCTCTACCTTTATCTAAATATAACATTTCCCTGACAGTTGATCTTTGCATCACCTGGATCTGAAAAATTTCCTCTTCTGCCTCTTGCTATGTCAGTTTTTTTTATGATTAATTTTCTACTAATTTTTGTTAGTTTAAATTTATTCATTCTAGATTGTTATTCATGTTGCATTTTGTATTTTGTAATGTTACATTAATTTTCTTTTCTTTTCTTTTGTTTTATGTTCTTTATGTTTGGTTATTGTTAACTTATAATTTATATACTCTTTATTACTATAAACCGCTCAGAGAAGCCTTTGGGCTAAATGGCGAGGTATACAAACCAAACCAAATCAAAATGTGGTTTAGAACCTAACTAGAGAGCAGCTTCAAAATAGTTCTCTCCCTAGAAATATAGCTGAGTGTGACTTCACCATTTCTTGGGGAAATCACCTCCCTGCTGGCAAGTGTATTGTTCTTTTTAAATTTTGTATTACTTCTTCTTTTGATTCTTTTGCTTTGTATTCCTTTCTCTGCCCACCCTCCAAAGAGACCCTCCTTTACATGAGCATCAATTATTGTCTGTGTTGGGTTTCTCTCATGTTTAAGCAGGTCCTTGCCAGAAGAGGAAAATAATAAGCACAGAACTATTTTTCCTTTCCTCGTTTTTATTCCTTTTGGCCTCCTTGGACGGCAGATCCCTCCAATTCAGGCAGGCTGAACCGAGGTGGGACTATATAGTCATGCTGTAGAAGGACCCGGTGGACAGGGCTGCTTCCTATTCCCCGCCGGGCTGGGCTGCCCCAACTCCCCTCTGCAGGGCGGCGGCCCAAAGAGTGGTGATAGGAGCATTTTGGGTGGCAACTGATTGCATTTGGTTCTAACGAAGAATCATAGAACCACAGACTCCTAGAGTTGGAAGAGACCTCAAGGGCCATCCGGTCCAACCCCCTGCCATGCAGGAAACCCCCCCCCCCCCCATCACAGCATCCCCGACAGATGGCCATCCAGCCTCTGCTTAAAAATCTCCAAAGAAGGAGACTCCACCCACCCTCCTTTGTGGCAGCATCTTCCACTTATGCCAAACACGTCTAACTGTCATGAAGTTCTTCCTAATGTTCAAATGGAATCTCTTTTCCTGTAGTTTGAAACCATTGCTGCTGCTAATTTCCATCCTTGCCATGGAATCATTTATTTCTGGGCCGTTTCTTTCTGAAGATGTTTATTGCCAGCATGAAAGCATTATTTTTTCAAAGATTGGCTGATGTTTTTAATCTTGGAGCATCGAGCATCGCGTTCTCCGGGGAAGACCTGACATGGTGCTCATTTTCCCTTGGGAATACAAATGGCCTCTTTCAGGTCCAGAGGGAAACGGACGGCAGCTGGAAAGAGGGAGAAGGCCGGCTGCAGGGGAAGGGGGCAGGTGGAAAGGGAAGCAGTCTTGTGGATGCCAACTACTGCTGGGCTGCAGGCAGGCCATAGAATCATAGGATCCTAGAATCCTAGAGTTGGAAGAGACCTCAAGGGCCATCTAGTCCAACCCCCTGCCATGCAGGAACCCTCCATCACAGGACTCCCAACAGATGGCCATCCAGCCTATGCCTAAAAACCTCCAGAGAAGGAGACGCCACCACCCTCCGTGGCAGCATATTCCATTGCCGAACAGCTCTAATTGTCATGAAGTTCTTCCTAATGTTCAAATGGAATCTCTTTTCCTGTAGTTTGAAACCATTGCCCCGAGTCCTAGTCTCTGAAGCCATGGAAAACAAACCTGTTCCCTCTTCAATGTGACATCCTTTCAAATATTTAAACATAGCTATCATTTCCCCCCTCAGCCTTCTTTTAGAAAGGCTAAACATTCCCAGTTCCCTGAGCCATTCCTCATAAGACATTTCCTCCAGACCCTCAACCATGCTGGTTGCCCTCCTCTGCAACCGCTCAAAGTTGTCAACATCCTTTTTTAATTGAGGCGCACAGAACTGGACACAGGACTCCAGGTGGGGTCTGACCAGAGCAGAATAATGGAAAGGTTCTCGGTGCCCTCTTCTTGGACCCCTTGGTTGGGGTGGAATCCTTGGCACAGAAAGGATCGGAAGATTCTTGCCACTCTCTCTTACGGAGGAGGCGTCCATTGCAGGGAAAGGGTCTGCCAGAGGCCCCTTGCGAGTCTTGAGGATGCCCCAGAAGTGGGGAGGGCGGAAGAAAAGCAGGGAGGGCCCAGAACCCCAACCCAACATGTGAGCAAGTGTGCTGCCTCTGCCAGAGCCACCCCCTCCCTCTGCAGGATCCCGAGGAACCCCCCCACCCCCACCCCCACCCCAGGACAGCCGGCTCTGACAGGCTGCTTCTCACTCTGGCGCCTAATTGCCTGATCCATAATGCCAAGTGAGAATCGATAGGGAAATATTACCACAAATTATTTTTGCTTTTCTTTTCCAAAAGGATCTATTGAACATGACACTTCTAATTACACAGCGTAAATCACTTTCCTCTGGGTGCCTGGGATCTTCCCTGGGATTCCTCACCAAGGGGCTTGAAGGCCACGGGCAGGAGGGACGTCTTCCCCCAGAGGGCAAGCCCCGGGAAAGCCCCCCCGCCTGCTTCCAGAACACCCACCCCCTCGCCCCTGCCACCCCTTCAGCAGTAGGACAGCGCCAAAGACCCGGTGGCGCTCAGGGGGCCTGCTGGGATGCGGTGGGGGGAGGGGGCAGGCTGAGGGTGAGGCAGCGTTCTCTCATCCTCCTCCAGTCCCAGGACCCCACACATACAACAACAACAACAACAACAACAACAACAACAACACCCAAGTGCCTTCAGGTCCTGGGAGGCTGTAGAGGAAGACCCGGAGAAGACCCCAAAGGCTCAGCAGAGCAGCGCCCCTGAACCCACCACCTCTAAAAAAGAAGATGGGGGAGGAGGAGATGCCCTCCCGCACGGAAAATGGGCCAGCCAGCGGCCAGGTACGCTGTGTGTGTGCGATGGGTGGGTGGAGGAGTATGATTTTTAAAAAAACATATGTTTTGTTTCACCCTTTATTTATTTATTTATTTATTTATTTATTTATTTATTTATTTATTTATTTATTTATTTATTTATTTATTTGTATACCACATCAATTTCACATAGGGAACTCTAGGCAGTTCACATAAAAAGCACAGGAAATCCCCAAGGTAATAAAAAAGATTAAAAGAGGTGGAAGACTTGCATCTCCACATCAGAGATCAGACTTGAAAATGAGGCCCACATTTATCTTCAGATGATCAGTTACAGAAGAAGAAAAAAATCATCACCCGCACTGAAAGAGACAGAGGTGAGTAAAATCACAATCCTCTTTCAGCCACTGAGGCAGGTCTACAGCCCCATAGTTGTTGGTTTGTTGTTGCCCCATTAAGTGCATAGCTAAACCTTGATCGACCCAGAGCTGATAAAAGTGAGAAGAACTGCCTCTTTTCCAACTAGGCTTCCGCCTTCAGTGAGGAACCCCCTGAGAGAACTGCTGAGAAGGGTTTCTCCACCTTCCCTTTGAAGGATGAGGTAAGGAGCCAGGGGAAAGCCCTAGACTCCCAGGCAGGTGGCAGAAAGTGGCAAGCCTTCCATGGGACCGGAACCAAGAAGGCCAGGGGGTGGCCATTGCTCATAAGAACATATAAGAACAAGAGAAGGGCCATCGTGGTGGATCAGGCCAAAGGCCCATCTAGTCCAGCTTCTCACAGTGGCCTCACCAGATGTGTCCAAGAGTGCACAAGACTAGATCTCTGTCTCCTGATAGCACTCCTCTGCATCTGGACTGGTTTTAAGTCTGGAGATGACACCTCCCCATCATAGTTTGTCACCTGGGATGGACTTCTCCTCCGAGAATCGTTCAAACCCATTTCATAGAAGTCAATATCATGGCCACATGGACCCAGCAGAGGTGGTGGTGGCTCAGCATCTGGCTAATCTGGAGGCTTCAGCTCTCTGAGTGCAGGCCAACATTTCAAATCCAACACAATTCAGTTGTATTTTTTTTTTTTGCAGCTGATGTTCTGAAAATAGAATGTCCCCCCATGAATGCACGCCCCCCATTTTTAAATGGCAGAACCAACGAGACTGGTTTTAGAAAGAAAGGGGTGTTTGTGCTTGGTAAACGGCCACGAAACAGTGAGTGCTGACGGGGACAGTGACCCCGCCTCCTTCACCAGGGATGGGGGGGATCTGGGTGGTTTCAGGATTCCCACTGGAACATCCTTCCCCCTCCTTGCCTTCTAAGACCCCCTTGGCAAAAACCTATTTTCTGCTCAGAACTTCACACATTTGCAGGGCTTACTGTACACTTGAGGAAAATACAATGCACACAAAATCATGTGTGCTTTCATTGAATGCAAGCAGCTCATTATGCCTCCATCTGGAGAGAAAACCCCCCACCTCCACCCATGCTTCAGAGAGAGAAGGGGCGGGGGCATGTGCAACAATGGGATGCATCCAGAGAAATGCATGACTAAACACATCATACCCGGGAAATGTTGGTGCGCCCATCACCAAGTGGGAATGAACAGAAAATGATTCCTTGATCTGGAAAACAAAAGTGTGTGTTTGGGGAGTGCCAGTGGGGTTGGGAGGAAGGTGACCCAACCAAGGTGTGTGCGTGCCTGTGCAGGGGGTTCCCACGCCTTGCCCACCACTTCACCCCATCCATGCTACTGTCAGGACACCTTCCCTGCATGCATGGTGTAGGTCCCTTTCCAGGAGGTGCCGCGTTGGCCCAGCGTGGGAAAAGCCACGGGTGTTTTATCTGAAAGCGAGAAACACAAACAGGTCCCAGGTTTGATTCACCAAAGACGAGCACCTCCAGAGGAGATGCTGGCCACGGTGACTTCTTCCTGGCCACCTTTTTGTGGGATGACACATGCTGATCATGCCAACCGCTCACTCTTTCCTACCTCTGTGTAGATGCTTTGGTGCCTCGGGGTTATCTTTGCTGGGTCCTCCACAGGCCCTTCCCCTCCCGGCACCCATCAGCTGCTCTGTTTCTGCCAGGCCTTTCATATACATTTCGAGACTGTGCCCAGCTGCAGAGACGGCTGGTAGACACAAGACAGACTTAATCCAGGATGGGCTGACTGTGTGGAATTTTTGCAAGGGGATGCACCATCATCAGTAAAACATTGCTCGCGCCTCCCTCCCATCCCTCGCTAGCTTGTTATACTGGAGCCTTTCATGTAGATTTGCTCATTATAAACATGGGAATTTGCAAAATCGTTTTAATGTCTGCTGCAACTTTCGGTTAGACATTGCTGTCTCTCTGTGGGGCCAGGAAAGGCCTGCAACCCTTGAGTTTTCCAGAACCAGAAGAGACTGGTGGGTTCTCCCTCTCCGTGCTGCCCTCCTTGGCTGGGGCAGCATGGGGGTGGGGGGAGAGGCCCTTGGAAGCAAGTTTTTAATGCACTACCTTCTTTGTATCATGCCTTTGCCATTGCAGAGAGCGAGAATCTCCTGCGGGGGGGGTCGACGTCTGTGCAGCCCTGAGTTCATCTTGCCCGGGGCCTTCATCTTAGGACTGAGTTTGACCTCAGATCTGCACAGCTTAAAACCTCAGGCCCACTCCCTTGATACCCGCCCAAGGATTTTGTCATCCAGCCTGACGGATTTGTTCAGGGGAACCTGAATAGATGCACATTTTGCAAACATGGATTCTGGGAGCTGTTTTGGTGGGACAGAGCTGGCCTTGCCTTCTTTTCTGAGGACTCCCCGCGCTCCCTTGAGTGGTCTGGCCCCCTCTGGTTGGCCAGGAGCCCTCACAAGTGCAACCCCCTGGGCTCGCTGTCCTGTTGCTCCCCCCCGGCAGGACTCCAGCGGACCCCCCCCTCCCGAGGGTGGATGTCCTCACCCCTCGTGGCAGGGACAACTCGCTCCTTCCCTCCTTCCCCAGCCAGGTTGGGGTGGTGGTTTGGCTTCGTTTCTCTCCACACACACACACACACACACACACACACACACACACACACACACACACACACACACACACACACACACACACACACACACCGGTTCCATCCTGTGCTGGTCCCTCCCTCTGACCCTTGTGGCTGCTCCATTGCCTGCCTTGGATTCTTCCAGTCTGTTCCAGGGGCCCTCTCTGTTGGTTTGCCACAACCACAGCTTTCCTGGCTTGAGTTTTGGACCCTCCTGGGATGTGGGGGGCAGATCTCCCGCACCCGGCTTCCCCGGCCCTTTGGTCGTGTTAGACCTCTGCCTAGGTGGCCTCTCCTTCCCCTTGAGCAGAACCTGCTCCTGGGCTTGGCCAACCTGGGAGCTGGAGGCTGGCGGCGCCTGTTGTCTTCAAGCTGTGCTTTCCCCCCTGCAAGTTGGCTTTGTTTTGGCAAAAGATCCCACCATTCTCTTCTGTTCTCAAGCGGCAGAAAACATCTTGTGAGGAGAATGGGTCTTGCAGTTCCTGGTCCTCAGCTGAAAGGATGGGACTAGTGAGGATGGACCTTGTAACCTGAGATCCTGTGGTGTTTCAAGAGGCGATCCTTATGCAGCCATCAAGCAGAAGAAAAGTGGCTGAACAAGGAAGGGCGGCTGGTTGCCCAGGGAAAGAGGAAGTCCCGGGTCAGGTGGAGCCACCCTATCCATCTTTGGTGGCCTTTTGCCAAGACCTCCACATGGGTTCAGTGGTAGTGCAGAGAGGGGTGGCAAGCCAGTGCTCCAACCACCAGCTCCTTAGGCAGCTCCATCTAAGAAGGAGAAACTCTCCAGAAGTGCAGGTTCTGGTCCTGCCTCAGCACCTCTGGAAGCCATTGGGAGGGGGGCCTGTAATCTTGCAGGAATGAAGAGGCCCGTGAAAAATAGGTCTATAGTCATTACTCCAGGAAGACTCTTGGCATCCCTTCATTGCAGTCAGAGAATGTCACAGCTCTGCTTGGCAATACCTGCAAGTGGAGGCCGTTAATTCTTCTGACATGGATGACATCTAGAAGGCATTTGTGACTTTCTAGGTGTTCATCCCTCTGGCTAATGACCTGTCCATCTACCGAGACTGAATACGGAAAGATTACTTCTCAGAAGCAAAATGTGGCTTAGTAGGGTTTCTTGGGGGAAAACCAATGTGAAAACCCAAGTTTTGAGAAACAACTCAGAACTCTCTGAATTGGGGTCACAACTCTCTGCAACAAACCAGAAAAGGGACCTTGGTGTCCTGGTGGACAGCTCAATGAAGGTGTCAACCCAGTGTGCCACAGCAGTGGAAAAAGCAAACTCAATGCTAGGGATCATAAGGAAGGGTATAGAAAATAAGTCAGCAAGTGTCATTTTGGCTCTTTATAAATCTATGGTGAGGCCCCATCTGGAGTAGTGTGTCCAGCTCTGGTCACCATACCTCCAGAAGGATATTGTGGAAAAGGAGGGGAAAAAGAATGATTAGGAGACTGGAACACCTTCCTTACCATCTGAAGCTGCAACGGCTCGGCCTCTTCACTCTTGAATGACGACGCCTAAGAAGTAACCTGGTTGAAGTCTATAAAATCATACACGGTATAGACAAAGTAGATAAGGAAAAGCTGTTTTCCCTATCGCACAACACTAGAACTAGGGGGCACTCCATGAAACCTTTGGGTGTTAGATGTTAAAGTAATAAACGAAAGTCCTTTTTCACCCAGAGGATCCCTGGTCGGTGGAACTCCCTGCCAGAAGAAGTGGTGACCGCTGTCAGCCTTGACAGCTTTAAGAAAAGATTAGACAAGTTCATGGAGAACAAGGGTCTCAATGGCTATCACTCTGGATGCCTAAGGACAACCTCCGGGCAGGATATCTCTCAATGCCATTGGTGGGGAATCGTAAGCAGGTGAAGACATCTTTTTTTAAATTGTATTTTTTTTTTAAAACTGCCGACCATGTGGCCGGCTACCAGCTGTAGCACGGCCGGTCAGTTTTTTTTTCCTGGACACCCCCAACCTATAGCCAGGAGGACTGGACCAGGAAGGACCTCTCCAGGACCCAGGTAGGAGACACTGGCGAATGAAACCAACAGAAAAAGAAATGGAAAATTCCATTTCGTTTTGTTTCTCTTAGAGGGGGCAGTTTGTTATTCGTTTCGTTGTGTAACGAAACGAATAATGAATAACGAAAGGAACCAAAAGTTCGTTTCATGCCCATCTCTACGTGCAGATACTTCAGAGGCCTCAAGCACTTAATAGCCCTTGGTAGGCTGGCAAGACTCCCACCACCACCACCACCACCACCACCACCACCACCAGTGTCGCCTTCAAGTTCCCGCGGCCAGTTGGTCAGGAGGGACAAAAGGCACAGGCACCCCTTGGCACAGGACACGGGCAATCCCGTGAGAGGAGCCCAGCGCACGGTGCTCAGGCTTGCTTGCTTGGTTAATGAAAGTGATGCCAAACAGGGTTTGTATCTTTCATAAACCGAATGCAACCCGCAATCAAGAGGGTCCCATCAGTTTGGTCCACATTTATCTGGAGTGACTGCAGGTCCCGGGGAGGAAAGAGAAACTGCTGATCCTCCGTGGATTGGGACCATGACCCTGTGTTCATGATACTACGGAGACAACTGACCACGCGGTAGGAAAGGGGCCCTTTCCCCCTCCAGAGGCCCCTTTGACCTCCCTGCTTGGCCCAGAAGGCTCCTCAACCCACCCCGGAGGACCTCGGCCTCCTTGCCGCAGCTTCCACTGCTTCGCTTGGGCCGTTACTTCATGAAGTACTTCGCTTCGCAGCGGGATTGCCTTCGCTTTGAATGCGAAGGCGGTCACGTGGTCTCCCTTCGCTCCCACCCCTCTTTCTCTGGCCTCACCATGCGAAATTTTAGGATCGAATCCATTACTACCTCACGTGCTCCCTTCGCATTGGGAAGCTTACTTGCAACGTCCGGTTTCTGCTTTCTTTTATTTTTTTAAAAAAATTACCACGGCGTATCGATGCATCAATACCCGGCTGTCATTTGCGGTCAGAGGCGCACAAGCCAGCGGTCAAGCCCGGCGCTCAAAGGCCCCTGCGGTTTTCCCGAGGACTTGTGGGAGGCCATCGTGTTTCCCTGAAGCAGAGCAGCTGGGTTGGTTTTGGGGGGGCGGGCGGGGAGAGGCTTCTCTCAGCTTCATCGCCCTGTGTGCCCCGCCGCCGCTCTCTGGGTGGGCGCGCGCGGGGGTGTCTTGCAGCGGCGGCACCGACACCCCCTCCCCCTCCCTCTGCGCAGCCCTTCGCCATCCCTTGCCAGCGGAGGGGCTCCGCTCACATCACCCGGGGACGCTTGCCCCCCCTCTGTTGCCCCTGCCCCGTGTACAGAAGGCAAGATCAAAAGAACGGGTTAACCGAAATATCTATGCATCGGCATTTCGGAGAAAAAGTAAGTTATAAATAAATAAATATATATATTAACTGGCCACACGTGACTTTGGATGCGAAGCGGGATGCGAAGCGAAAAAGATTCCCGGCCTCCGGCAGGGGAATCTCTCGCCCCGCTTGGAGCACGGTTTAGGGGGCGTGGTCGGGGTGGCGCCGAATCCAAAAAGGAGGAGCGTGCGGACTGAAACGATCGATTCGAACAGAAATTACGGCTCGACGCGCAGTGAGAGGTTCGTGAAGTAACGGCCTTGGGAGGAGGCTTGATGCTGCCTGGACTGAATTACTCATCCTGCTCCTCACTGTGGCTGAAGCTCTTTTGGGGATAGTTGGATTTCCACTGGAGATGGGCCAATTCTGCCCGGAGACCCAGAGATGGCAGCAGAGGCAGCAGCACAATAGAGATGTGTCTCTCTCGCTCCTGCCCCCCACCCCCACCCCACCCCCACCCTGGTTGCTGGCATTCTTCCCTTTCTCTCTGCTGGGCCAGAAATATAAATGTCAGGACTGGAGTTCAACTGGCCACGACCTGTTGGCAAGCTCTCAGCTCCCCCCCCCTTTCAGCTCTGCAGGGCTCCGGCAAAGAGGCATTTCCAACCGCGGAGATGCTTAGCTTGCGTTTTCCAGCCAGCCGGACGCGGTCCCTTGGCTCCGAGGCGTGTTCCGGTGGACCTTCAAGGTTCAGGTGTCAGCCTCTCCAGCTGGTACAATACCGTTTGGTCCTCCCTTTCTCCCCTCCCCCCTTATCTGGAGTAGGCTCTAGGGCCAGATGGGCGGTATAAAAATGAAATAAATAAATAAAACAAAATATTCTCAGATTTCGTGGCGCAGGGCTTGTCCCTGCCCTGGGACCTGACCTGCAGTTCCCAAGGGGAGGCGCTGAGCATTCGGCCTCTCCCGATCTAAAGAGGGGAATCATCTCCTCTCCTTCCTCTTCTTTTTCTTTTTCCCTTTCTCTCTCTTTTGGCATTTCATCCACATGTTCGGCTTGCAAAAGTTGAACAGAACACATTTGTCCTTATTTGAATGCTTTCCCCCACTAATGTGTGCATTTATCTCTGTGATTTATCTCATTTACGCCTCCCCCTTCCCCCTTCATTCGGGAGCACTTGGACATATTTCCCCCCCTCCAGAGCATGTTTCGCTGTTCGCTGTTCGCATTGAAGGGCACCTTGTTTTGTGGGCCTTGTGTTTCGACAAGAGAACTGACCCACAAGCCCAGCTAAGGAAGCAAGGGGCACGCACACTCACGGGCCATCACAAACAGTACAGGAGGAAAACCCCTTCCATCCACACTGTTCAGCCGAACAATGGTATTTCCCCTTCCTCTCCAGCAGACACCCACGGGGAGCCCACTCCCACCACCACCACCACCACCACCACCACTGGTGGCCCCGGGCACAGGCCGCCTGGACCTGCCCAGCTCTGCCTTGACGCAGCCACGGGGACGTGCCCGGCGGTGCTTCTCCTGGCAGAGCAGGGCTTCCCACTGGACTGTTGCCACCTTGAGGCTCCCCGGTGCCCCCCGTGCCCCGAAACACCCCCTTCCCCAAGGGGGACAGAGCCACATGCCTGGAACAGAGGCTTTGTGGGCCAGAGGCTGTGGAGCCAACGACCTTCTCCCCATGCCATGTGGGTCACCGGCTGCAACCACAGGGATCAATCCAGAGGTGGGCTTGGTGGTGGCAGATCGGGGGGGAGAATGCCACAGTAGGCCACCCCCCATGGGGACAGATGATAGCCAAAAGAGGAAGGGCACCCAGCGGCAAGGAGAGAGGAGGAGGGTTGAGGGTCTCCTGTGAACCCCTGTTTTTCTCATGCCCCTCCCAATTATCCCCCCCCCGGTGGCTCTGAATCATTAGAAGGAACCGGTGCTCTATATGCTCCACCTGGGGCTTTGGGGGTTCTTCCCCCTTCCTCCGGCATATCCGAGGCATCTTTTCCTCTGCTCAGCAAGTTCTCCACTTCCCAACTAGCGGCTGCTGAGCGGATTCCAAGGGACCAGCCTGGGGCAGGTGGTGGTGGGCGGGAGTGGGTGTGTGTGGGGGGGAAGAGAGTGTCAGGGCCCCCCCACCTCCCACCTCCGAGAGGAAACCCACCTCCCCTGGGCCGTCCAGTGGGGAAAGTGATGACTTTGGGCCATATGCCTGCAGGAGGGCCCTTCCCTCCTGGGATTTGGGGGAGCCTGCTTTGGGGGCAAGAGGGGTCAGGGGCTTCATCTGCTCCCCACCTCCTGTGTCTACAGGTGCTTTTGGCTGACAGCACCCTGGGCCTGATCCAGAGCAGGTGTTTTGGGTAGAGATGATGCGGTTAATGTGCGCTTCAGAGGGGCGTGGGCCACTGGGGTGCCAAAATGCTGCACCTTCGTGTGGAGGCATGATCTTTTGCGGCGCAGTCATTCACAGCAAACACAGCACCAAAACGGTCGTGTGACCGGGGCCTTGCAAGTGGCAGGTGTCGTAGTGTAGAATGGTGGCTGAAACAAGTAAAGGAACGCAATCTTTCAACAGCTCTCATTCTTGCTGAGAGCTTGTGTGTGTGTGTGTGTGTGTGTGTGTGTGTGTGTGTGTGTGTGTGTGTGTGTGTGTGTATTGGGGGGGGGAATCACACCTTCTCACAGCAAGGAGAATATTTGGATGACTCCTGATGTGCCCCAGATAGTAGCCCAGGAGCGAATCTCTCTCTCTCTCTCTCTCTCTCTCTCCCCCGCTAGCCTTTTTTATGTCTGGGACCAGCTCCATGCGCGAAGGGGGCGAAGGCAGGAGAGGCAGACGCCACGCTTCGCCACAGCAAGGGCCACGTCCCAGAGAGTAAATCTCCTTGTCAAGAGATTAACCCGGGTCTTGTCATGGCCCCCAGAAAATGAGGCGAGCCGAAAGAAGCATCAAGGCATCATCGAGGAACACAATTAACTCTGGAAACGAGAGGCACAACAAATAGAATTAGGGTGGATTACAAAGAGATTAGCCCCTGAAATCTTGCAGCTTTCAAGAAAACAAGATTTTTGTTTCTGAAAGGCAAGGAAATAAGCAAGCTAAGAAATTAACCTGCCTCCTCCCGGAAGTCTATATTGGCTCGGCGGGCTCTGACATCGGCCACCACCTGCCTATAACTGATGAGAAAGTTAAAACAATAAGCGGCCGGGGAGGCGAGGGGGTGGCGGGGGGTGGCTCCCAAGCAGCAAATGGTTGGCTGGATCAGAGGCATAGTTAGGGTGTCCAGAGCCAAGGGCGACGGTCAGTTTTTGCGCCGTCCCGGTCATTGCAAAATATAATCTGGATAGCGGGTGGGGGGGGCAGCAGCGGGGGGTCGGTAGGCAATTTGGTGCCCCCTAACTGCTGTGCCCGGGGCGCCCTGCTCCCCCTTGCCCTCTCCACGCTATGCCCCTGTGCTGGATTTCTAACGTTCTGGCTCTGCTGGTTCCTGGCCTGGGGCTTGCAAGGACTGTGTGCAGCTTCGACAAGGGCTCAGGATTATTTGACCAAAATCCGGGAGGCAGTGGAAGACAGAAGGGCCTGGCGTGCGCTGGCCCATGGGGTCACGAAGAGCCGGACATGACTGAACGACTGAACAAGAAGAACAGGGATGGCCGCAAAAGCGTGGACCGCATACAGTGCTTGGGATCCTTGCAGAGGATGCTAAGGGGGTGGGGGGTGGGGTGGGGGTGGTGGAGGAGGACTTGTTCACAGCAGGCTAGCCAGGGTATCTTTTGGGGAAACTGGCCCGCAAGCTCCTTCTCATGTTCTTATACATACAAAATAATGCAGGGTATGAGTCAAGTGGATAGAGGGAAGCTCTTCTCTCTCTCCCAAAATGCCAGAACTAGGGGACATCCACTCAAATTGAGGGCTGGGAGAGTAAGAACTGACAAAAGAAAATATTTTTTCACCCAGTGCGTTGTAAGTCTATGGAACTCCCTGCCACAGGAGGTGGTGATGGCATCTGGCCTGGATGCCTTCAAAAGGGGATTGGACAGATTCCTGGAGGAAAAGTCCATCACGGGTTACAAACCATGATGGAGATGTGTAATCTCTAGGCTTTAAACCAGGGTAGTTCAAGGGCCAGATGCAGGGGAGTGGTATCAGGAGACAGATATCTAGTCTTGTGCACTCCCAGAGGCATCTGGTGAGGCCACTGTGAGATACAGGAAGGTGGACTAGATCGGCCTTTGGCCTGATCCAGCATGGCTCTTCTTATGTTCTTATGTTCTCCCATTTGGCTTCCGCCTGAAAGCGGCAGAGGAGAACTGCCAAGTGGAACCATCTCCCCACCTTTCCTCACCCGGCTGCACCCTCGCTGCTCGTGACCGGCCTCCATACAGATGAGATGGGACCCAGGTGGCAGGATGGACCCTGAAGGCCTGAAAGGGCATGGAGGGAAGCATTTGTGTCCCCTGGTACCGCTTTCTAAAGCTGACCCTCTGGATTGAGCACAGTTAGAACTGAAGGGTCTCTGCTTACAAGTGTCAGGAATTTCTTCACAGTGTTCCGCCAAAAGTCCCTGAGCGGTTGATGGAGAGCACAGTCAGCCATGAAAAATACCATTGTCTAAGCTTATTCTTCTTCATAGTTGCTGTCACTTCCCGCCTAAAAGGCCTTCCTCCACCAAAATGCTGCCAGAAAAGTGCTGCACAGAAAGAGTGGGTCAAAGCAACGTCCCCAGAAACACACTTTTTATTTGGCCATCAACCACCAAAGCCGAGACTGAAACCGAGGTGTAATTTCCTCCCCCAACCGCTGCCCTTCCCAACCATCAGCCCCCACAGACCACCCTGGAGCCCTGGGGAAGGCGAGCAAGGAGTTGCGGGGTGACCGGGCAGAACCAAACGACCCTCCACCGCCTGTCCAAGAACGACCTGGGCCCGTATGGACAGCATGAAACAGACCCCATGGAGAAGCAAACTTAAGACACCCATGAATATTAAACACAGAAATACAGGGAGCAGCCGGAGGAGCTTTTAAACTGATAACTGGGGGAAAGCTGACAGGAGCTGAGTGACATCCAGTTCGGAACACCTCATCCACAGGGAATGAGGTTGGAAAGGGTAGAGAATCACATAGAGATGACATAGCAGGTATTAGTACTGGGAGAATAATGGAATGTGATAGTTTGTCTACTGAAAATAATAGCTGTCGGGGGAAAAGAACAAAGCAGCAGCTGTTGTTGCAGAACCCACTGTACAGGTGCTTCTGCGCCAATGCTCGAAGCCTCCGACCAAAAATGGGAGAACTTGAACATTTGGCAGCTAGGGATAACATAGATATAATAGCCATAACAGAAACCTGGTGGAATGTAGCGAACCAGTGGGATACAGCAATCCCAGGCTATAAACTCTATAGAAGGGATAGAGAGGGGCGGGTTGGAGGGGGAGTGGCCATCTATGCCAAAGAAGGGGTAAAATCCAGCAGAATGGAGATTGACAGAGGATCTGACTCCACCATAGAATCACTGTGGGTTAAACTACCAGGTCCAAGGAGTGATGTGATAGTTGGGGTTTTCTATCGTCCACCAAATCAAAAACTTGAGGGGGACCTTGAAATGAGGAGAGAAATCATGGAAGTGTCTAAGAGGGATAGGATAGTAATCATGGGGGAGTTCAATTATCCCCACATTGACTTGGCAATGCGACCTCCGAGCAAGAAAGAGAAGCTGGGTTTCTTGACTTGCTGAATGACTGTGCCTTAGAGCAACTCGTCATGGAGCCCACCCGAGAACAGGCAACTCTGGATCTAATACTGGGTGATACTCAGGACCTGGTCGGGGATGTGAATGTCACTCAGCCTCTGGGGAACAGTGACCATGCTTCAATCTCCTTTGCCATGCATGCTGGAGGAAGAGTATCAAGCAAATCAGACATAAAAACCCTTGATTTCTGAAGGGCAAACTTCCCTCAGATGAGGAAACTAGTTAGAAAGAAACTGAAGGGGTGGTTAGAAGAATCCAATCTCTTCAGAGTGCATGGAGCCTGTTTAAAACAACAATAATAGAGGCCCAGCACAAGTGCATACCACAAAGAAAGAAGAGCTCCTCTAAGTCCAAGAGGGCACCAGCATGGTTAACGAGTGGAGTTAGAGAGGCTCTGAAGGGCAAGGAGAGGTCTTTCTATAAATGGAAATCCTCCCCAAATGAGGAAAATAAAAAGGAACACAAACTAGATAGCTGTCATAAGAACATAAGAAGAGCCATGCTGGATCAGGCCAAAGGCACATCTAGTCCAGCTTCCTGTATCTCACAGTGGCCTCACAAGATGCCTCTGAGAGCGCACAAGACGAGATCTCTGTCTCCTCATACCACTCCTCTGCATCTGGTCCTTGAAGTACCCTGGTTTTAAGCCTGGAGATGACACATTTCCATCATGGTTTGTCACCTGTGATGGACTTTTCCTCCAGGAATCTGTCCCATCCCCTTTTGAAGGCACCCAGGCCAGATGCCATCGCCTCCTCCTGTGGCAGGGAGTGGAAGTTTTTCTTCCTGGCATTTTGCCAGTCTCTCTGTGGCTGGCATCTTCAGAGGGCAAGGAGCTCAGGAGAGCTGGGAGTTCTCTCTGTGTGCTCTGGGGTATAGAGTTAGGGTTAGGGCTTCTATACACCAGAGCACAGAGACAACTCCCAGCTCTCTTGAGCTCCTTGCCCTCTGAAGATGCTGGCCAGGCTGATAATTCACATCCCTCTCGCTGCAGTTTGCGGCCCTGCTGGAGACCGGTTCGAAGGAACGTAACCTCACGTCCTTGTGGGGTCAATCCGAGTTTGAAGGAACGTAACCTCACGTCCTTGTGGGGTTAATCCTGGTTTGAAGGAACGTAACCTCACGTCCTTGTGGGGTCAATCCGAGTTCAAAGGAACGTAACCTCACGTCCTTGTGGGGTCAATCCGATTTTGAAGGAACGTAACCTCACATCCTTGTGGGGTCAATCCAAGTTTGAAGGAACGTAACCTCACGTCCTTGTGGGGTCAATCCGAGTTCAAAGGAACGGAACCTCACGTCCTTGTGGGGTCAATCCGGGTTCACCCCGACCACGCCCCCTGAACTGCGCTCCAAGCAGGGTGAGAGATTCCCATCCTGGAGCTCGGGAATCTTTTCAATCCACTTCTCGATCCGTGGTGAAAACCGATTTCAACACGGAGGCAAGTTCACCTCGGCTTGAGGAAGGACATGAAGTAACCACCAGAGACTGGTGAAACATCAGGAAGAAAAACTTCCAGAACACGTGGCCAAACAGCCCGAAAAACTCACAACGATGGGTAAACTGTCCAGAAAGTGCTTTAAGTGCAAGGGGCTGGTGTAGAAGCAGCAGGGTTGGCTTGGCTTGGCTTGGCTTGGGTTTGCATTTGCCCCAGGAAGGCAAAGGACAAGCAGCAGGGGACTGGGGGGGGGGAATGAGGCATCTGCCTGGTTTGCTGTTGCCTACCTGGGGTGGTGGAGGTGGGGGTGGGGGGTTATTCCCCCAGGGTGGTTTGGGGGGCATGGTTTCCTTCCAGAGCTGGAGGCTGCACTCCAGAAGCCAGAGGCGGTGAGGGCGGCCTGCAGGGATCAACATTTCCTCCTGGTGCCGGGAGGCCCACGTTGCTCCTGAACAGCTGCTTGAGCTTCACTCCTTTCCCCCTCTCCATCTCTGTCAATGTTTGATTAAATATCTCTCAACGAAATACAATTAAAGGCAGCACAGACGGCCTCTGCTGGGGGCTGAAACCTCGTAAGGTGGCCATAACGTGGACACCTGCTGGGCGGAAGCTCCAGGGCAGCCCACCTTTCCTCAGCCCCCCACCCCCACCTCCACCCCCAGCCAGACATACCAAAATGCCTCCCTCCCCCCTCTCGCTCTTGACTTGATGCATCTGTATAAGGAAAGAGGTGTGCATAAACTTCAGAGACACAAGGGAACCCAAAGGGGGATGAAAAATTTCCAAATTCAGGTGGCTTCTTCCAGGTATGAAGCACCTGTTCAGTTTGCTTTTCAAAAACAAAACAAAACAAAAAAAAAAAAAAAACAACAGTGGCGTTTGGGACCTATTTGTGCCCCATCAGAATCTTCTCCAGCAGGTCTCAATCAACTTGGAAATTGGATTTGCTTCAGCCAGAATCAAATCTGCTCCTTCTTCTGTTTAGACCTTGTATGGAGCAACTCAATCCTGGCAGGTTCAAATCTTGTATGTGTTCTGATTGGGTGCAGGCATCTTATAATCAGCTCCACGCAACGGCAGTAAGCCTCGTGCCCGATACAACATCCAGCTGAAGAGCTCCTGAGGAGGTTCTCCATTTCAGCGGCTTCCGTTCCCACCTGGAAAAGCTGCCAGAAAGCTGAAGGTTGGAAGAAGAACCCAGAAGCTAGCTCAGAGTCCGGCATCATCTCTTCCCTCCCCCCCCTACCCAGCTGAACACAGAAAACTAGTTCATTGGATCTGACTAAAGGCACGGGACATGGTCACAGGCCACTCTGGACAGCTAACTTATCCATCTGGCCACCCGTCCAAGCCATCCACCCATTCTTGGACTTGGGGGTGGTGGTGGGGGAGGACTAAAAATACTTATAGCACAAACTCAGTTACAATATAATAATTTAAAAAAACATTTTAAATTGAAAGGATTAAGTAGTTGAAAACTATTTTGAAATCTATTAAAATGTAGCAAATGCAACCCCCTCCCCAGTTAAAGTCCCCCCCCCCGTCCTCTCCTTGCTTGGCCAAAGGCCTTGGCCAAAGGTGAGGCAGGAAGGTGCCAGACTGGCTTCCTGGGGAAAGGGAATCTGGCACCCAGGGAGAAGCCCCTAAAAGACCCAGGGCTCCCCAGATCATCCCAGGTTTCCCCAGGGAATTGAGGCCCCCGGGATCTGGGAAAAGCAGGAGGCCAGACATTCCTGCCTTTAATAGTCCAGGAGTCAGAAAGGGAAACATCTCACTTCTCTCCCAGGAGGCTCCATTTCCAGCCAAACTATCCCCATCTTCTTCTGCCTAGGTGGGCGTCTGTACCAGCCCATGGGTCCGTCTGTCCGTCCGCCTGCTAGACAGCCCAATTCACCACTGGAGCCGCTGGCCAAAGGGGCTCTTTCTCCCCCTGTGGTCCCATCACCCCGCCAGCTTCTTCAGCAGGTCCAGCAGGTCCCGGGACTGATGGTTCCAGGCTGCAGGCCCAGGTCTTGGTGTGCACCAGTTCGATGCTAAACCGCACCACACCCCATGCTCTCTTGTGAAAGCTTTGTCACCCAGGGGTTAAATTTGGGGCAGCAGTTATGGGCCCAGGTGTGTTGTCCCCCAAAGCAGACTTCTTTTCCTCCTCCTCCTCCTCCTCCTCCTCCTCCTCTTCCATGACCTCCCCACCCCCTCCCCGGGCTCTGGCCCTGTCTTCTGCAAAGCCTAGGCTCCCCTGACGGACCCAAATTGGGACGAAGGAGGAGAGCCACCCCATGCTACTTCACAATGAAATAGAGCATAAAATGGAAGCCTGGCAAATTACAGAATTGCGAAGCTGGAAGGGGCCCAAGGTTCACCGAGTCCCTTCGAATCAATGACAAATGCGAAAACAAACCAATGCAGGCAATGCCCTGAGGAGGCCACCAGAACCAGGCCTGGCTCCGGTCCTGGTCCAGCTCTAATTGAGCTTCCAGTTCTTCCAGTTCTCTGGGGAGGGCAGCTCACTGCCACCCCCACAGCTTCATCCAAGAGGACTGCAGCGTCCATGAGATCTTGGAGGTCTGTGTTGTGGGGGATGCTTTCTGCCGCAGGATGTCCCCCCCCCCCTGTGTGTGGCTTCTGGCTCCACCTTCCCTCGCCAGCTTTTGGGGTGTTGCATTGTATGGCAGGCTGGCCTCCTTGGGTCCAAGCTCTTTGGGGTAGCGTGGTTGTCAAAAGCAGAGGGGGGGGGGTCCTTCACCTTTGCCCTGAAGTCAATGGAAGGGACATTTCATGCACCAGCTCTTGGCAGGATTCCAAACTGCCCCTTCCTTGAGGCCGTGGGCATGCCTTGATGTTTGCTTGCCTGTTTGTTCCTTCGTTCCCTCCCGCCTGGTCTGCCTGAATTACTCCGAGTCCAGAGCTTTGGTTGTTGCCTTCTGCCTTCCTGGGTGTTCTGGAGCAAGAATGATGATCCGTGAACATGTACTTGAATCCATAATAATCAGAAAGAGAAGAAGGGCTTGTGGATAGACAAGGTATGCAGGCACTGCAGGATGTATAAGGTAAAGGTAAAGGCTCCCCCCCACACCCACACACATGTGTGCTAGTCGTGTCTGACTCGAGGGGTGGTGCTCATCTCCATGTTCAAGCCGAAGAGCCAGTGTTGTGCAAGTCCATGGCCATGCAGCCGGCATGGCTGCAAGGAAACACTGTTTTACCTTCCTGCTTTTTACGGCAGTACCTACAGTACTTGCATTTACATGCTTTCAAACTGCTAGGTTGGCAGGCGCTGGGGTGAACAGCGGGAGCTCACTCCACTGCCTGGCACCCAGGATTATGCAGGGAAACGGCTAAGAGGGATGTCTTCTTAAGAGCAACAGTAAGGACCTCCTTGCTTGCTCTCCCTCTCTTCCCCCCACTCACCTTGTCTCAATTTTTCCCTCTCTCTATAAAGCCAGGAATAAACAACCAAAACAGGAGAGATTGAGAGAGATTGAGAGAGATTGAGAGAGAGAGAGAGAGAGAGAGAGAGAGAGAGAGAGAGAGAGAGAGAGAGAGAGAGAGAACGCCCCCATAAACTGGCCTGCTGTGACCGATTCGGAAAACAATTCGCCCCTCAAGCCTCCGTCCTTTTGCTCTGAGCTGGACTTGGCAATGGAGGCAGAAGCATCGTCGGGCCAAGCTTTGCTCCGCACTTCTTCGCTTATTTCACGTAGCCTCAAGGCAGGGTCCTGGGAACAACCGGGAGGGTGGGGGCAAACCATGGAGCAAACCAGGAGAAAACCATGGCCATCTTAACCAAGGTTGGGCCTCCTGGCTGAGGACCCAGAGCAGTGGTGGCTCCCAATGGAGATGGGCAAGAAATGAACCACAAAGCAACAAAACACAATCCCCGACAACCACACAAGGCAGGCCCTTTGGAGTCAGATGAAAAGGCTGTGGGGTCTGGGCTTCGGAGGGAAACGACCCCCCCCCCTACTGGCACCCCGTTGTTCCCAGGACCTTCTTGCCAGAATGCCTCTCTGGAGCTTGGGAGGACCTCTGCTTGGTGGGCCAGCCTTGACAGAGAGGCCACTGCCTGGGAGAGAAAACGTGGCCTCTGCCCCGCGAGGGAGAGGGAGAGGGAGATGACCAGAGGACCAGAAAGGGAGGGGAAGCCAAAAGCTGCCCTTGGTGGGGAAAGATGCAGAGGCGGTGGGGTCAGGCCAGCGGGAAAGGGAGAGAGCGGGGGGGGACTTGGTTGCCCCATGGAGGCCACACGGTCACCTGTGCAAGGTGTAGCCGCCCCGTGCTTCACCCCCGAGTCCCAAATCCATGAACAACCAGTTTGGGAAGGTCACAGAGCTTTGCACAGTTCTCTAAAGACCCAGCTGGTCTGAGCAGGGTGGCCTGGGGAAAGAGGGGTTGCTCAGCCAGGGAGGGGCAAGGGAGGGTCCAGGCGGCCCCCCTGGCATCCTGCTCATCCTCTCTGCTGGAGGTCAGAGCCCTCCCTTCACTTGTGGCTGCCCCCACCCCACCCCCGCCACGCCAAAACCTATGCCCTCTGTTTTCCTGTTTGCCTTTTCCTCATGGCCTGGCTGGCGCCTGGCTACTCCTCTTGAAAGGTTTATATTTATGAACTGCACCTGTAGAGAAGTAAATGAATTTAATTCTCTTCCGGCTCCCCTTGAGAGGAAGCCAGCTTGCTGCCCCCCCCGCACCCCTGATGCCATGCAAGTGGCTACCTTTTCTCCCCCCCCCTTCCTTTTTTCCTCCTCCTGCTGTAATACAAACGGCGGGTTCTGGGTTCTTTATAGGGCTTTTCACACATTCCTCGTAAAGCTTAATCACCAGCATAACTAGCACTTACCTAAATATATCTTTGTTTATGCTCTTTGATAACAAATCAGAGTGTGCTGAATTATTTACATGGAATGGCTCCCAGAAGCAGCGACGAAGAAGTGGACGGCTCTCTCTCTCTCTCCCCCCTCCCCACCCATTGGCACCGGAGCAGGAGGCAGGCCGTGGCAGCCACGGCCCGTGCTTTCTGCCACCGCCAGCCCCACCAGCCCCGCCAGCCTCCTGCAAAGGCGCTCACGAGGGGAGCAGGCGGCATAGGTCACTTAATGGCCCAGCATCTGGTGGATTAATGGCTGTCACAGCCAGGGAGGGAGGGAGGCAGCTGGAGGGAGGCCTGGGCGCTCCGGTGCCTCTTCCGACCCACGAGGGCCCACCCCAGGGCCTGGCAGCCACACACAGAGGAAGCCACGGAGGGCCTGCCTGCGGGGCACTATTAAGAGTTTGGACTGCAATGCGGCTGAATGGCAGCATTGCAGTCAAAACTCTTCTTGCCATCAGCAGCCCATGCTGGGAGCTGGCTCAAGGTCCACTCAGCCTTCAGTCCTCCCAAGGTCGGTCAACTGAGTTCCCAGCTCATGGCCAGGGGGTGGTAGTGGAGCAAACTGTATAATTACATTGTAAACCACCCAGAAAGTGCTTTAAGCACTATGGGGGGGCAGTATGGAAGGAACACCCTTTATTTAGCTGGGGTGGGGTGCTGCAGATGCGTGAGACAGACCTACAGTACCCCCACCCCCAAGCTCCACAACCACAAAAGGGAGGCTGAACTCCGGTGGATCCCTCCACAATGGGCAGATGCATCACTGGACCTTTCCCAGTGGAACCAGTTTGGTAACAACAACAAGAACAAACACAACACGTACAGGCTGGAGCCAGCTTCCAGGTGCATGGTACTGGGCGAGTGGGTGGCCTCTTCACCCCACTGCTACTGCCCACCCCACCCCCACCCTCAGGAAAGGCAAACCAGAAGGTGTTGGGGGGCACTAGGTGGGGAAGAAGAAGAAGAAGAAGAAGAAGAAGAAGAAGAAGAAGAAGAAGAAGAAGAAGAAGAAGAAGAAGAAGAAGAAGAAGAAGAAGAAGAAGAAGAAGAAGAAGAAAAGAAGAAGAAGGGTCAACCAAGCAAGAGTCTCCTTCCATGAACAGGATGTCCTCACACAGGTGGGTCCTCTCAGGACTTGCTTTCCATTTGGCCTACAGAGATGTTATTGAAGGCCATGTATGGAGGGTGGCATGGGTGGTGAAAGGAAGGAAGAGGTTTCTGATGAATAGAAGGAAGGGAGGCAGGCAGGCAGGTTCCAGTACCAAATGACCCCACCCTGCAAGGTGGCACTCCCAAGAAAGTCCTGGAGCTTTCGAGGGTCCTTCAGAAGTCTCCAGCTTCGTACAACTGATGGGGTTTGATGAGTAATTTGCAGACTGATGTTCAGTCTACAAGTGACTCATCAAACTCCGTCAGTAACCAGCAAAGCGTAATTTCACCCCACGTTATCCTGAGACCCGCACGGAGGGTGAAAGGATGGTTGCACTTCAGGCCAGGACCACCCCTCCAGGCACCCTCTGAACCTAAACCCCCAAAGTTCATTCCCCTGCCCTACTTCTGGTGTGGGGGGAGGGGAGGCAGAAAGTTTTGTGGAAAGAACAATGGGGGGAGGAGGAGGAGGAGGAGGAGGAGGAGGGCATGGAATCTTCCACCACCGTAGCCCCTTCTGCTGGGATATTTTGCCTTATATGCATCTGACCAGTGTGAGGGCCATAAGGAGGCAGGAAGGGGCTTCCTTTTGTTGGCCATGCAAACAGATGGGGTGCCATGTCAGGCCAGGTGGGAACTGGGAGGGAACCCATGGAAGACCTCATGGGGCAAAGCAGGAGTCACGCGGGGGGACTGGCTTTTCTTACGGGAGTCCAAAAACAGAGAACCTCACCCCCCACCCCTCAGCCTGCCTGTCTTCCTGGAGGTGAGAAATGCCCCCCCCTACCCCCACTCTTCCTCCTCCCACGCCCCAGATGAGCCTTGATTAATCTCTTTCACACGTGCCAGGCTGCCAGTCGCCATCTCAGGCGGGCTGGTGCTTCTGCTCATCCCTCCCCCCCCTCTATTTGCCAATAAAGACAAACGAAGCAACCGAATGGTGGAAACCGATAAAACATCCTACGCTTAGGTGTGTGTGTGTGTGTGTGTGTGTGTGTGGGTGGGTGGGTGTGTGGGTGTGTGTACCTTCTTTCAGCCCCCCCCCACCCATTCTGATGAGGCATGGGGGTTCTTCAGTAGAATGATGGATAGGCTGTAAAATGCGAAGAGCCATGAATCGAAGGCAGCCCCGGAACAGAGGGATTTGGGGTATGAATCAGAGCGCCACAATCAGCTTTGTCAGATGAATGGCGCTCGGGCTTAAATCTCCCCAGAAACATCGTGTTCTGCTCTGGAAGCGCCTGCCATAAAAAAAGGCACACATGGCTGATCAATGGTGCACCTGAAATTTGGGGGTTGGGGGTGACCTTATTTCCAACCGTGGTGATTAGGGACATGCACCACTTTCAGCGAGATGGGCCAAAGCAGAGAGGGGCCCAGGGGAGTGGGTGTGTTTCCCAGGGGCCCGTCCGGCCGAAGAAAGCCCATGTGGTGTTGCTCTTCGTGTTCCAGAATGCGCTCTTTCTCTCTCCTTTCCCCTCCTTTGCCTGACCAATGGCTTTATTGCTCCAATGGAAAAGGGAGACACTGGGCGAACCTCCTTCAGCCTTTGCCTTGATTGGGGAAAGTCAGCCTTCTTATTTCCCTGGAAAATCCATCACCTGCCAGCTTGTCCACAATTGCTAGAGGGGGGCTGTGGGCCGAAACAAAAACCCACCCTCCTGTCTGTCAAGGCCCACAGGTTTTGATTGATTGATTGATTGATTGATTGATTGATTGATTGATTGATTGAAATTTTACACTGCCCTGCCCATCAAGGAAACAGCTATGGTGCATTGCCGGCCTGCCTCCACTCCTTTCGACCCTTGCCCCGCCTGGCTAATTAGAGCTGCCAGAGGGACTATGGCCGAATGGGCTTCTGTCATCGCCACCGCCTCCTTCAGTGAGGGGGTTTTTCCCTCTCGCCTGAAGGAGACGGTGGTAAAGCCCATTCTTAAAAAACCGGGGCTGGCGGTGGACGATCTTTCAAACTATCGCCCAATCGCCAACGTCCCGTTCATGGGCAAGGTGATCGAGAGGGTGGCGGCGGTCCGGCTGCAGTCATACCTGGAGGATCGGCAGTGCCTTGATCCTTGCCAGTCCGGGTTCAGGCCTCGTCGGGGTACTGAAACAGCTTTGGTCGCCCTGCAAGATGACCTTCTCCGGGCGGCCGACAGGGGGTGCTCTACCCTGTTGGTCCTCCTGGATCTGTCAGCGGCCTTTGATACCGTCGACCACGGTATCCTGTTGGACCGGCTCTCTGAGGTCGGAATTGGAGGCACTGCTCGCAGTTGGCTCCGATCCTTCCTGGAGGGCCGGCCACAGTACGTACAGCATGGGGGGGAGTTATCGGCCCCTTGGATCCTCCCTTGTGGGGTCCCCCAGGGGTCATCTCTTTCCCCCATGTTGTTTAACATCTATGTAAGGCCGCTGGCGGGGGTCATCAGGAGTTTTGGAGTCTGCTGTCATCAGTACGCTGATGACACGCAGCTCTATCTCTCCTTTACCACCTCTGCTGTGGAAGCTGTGGAGGTCCTCGACGGGTGCCTGGAGGCCCTGGCTTGGACCGGGGCGAACAGGCTTAAGCTCAACCCCGAGAAGACGGAGGTTATGTTCTTCGGGGCTCCGGGTACGGTGGCCCCCTCCCTTGCCTGGGGAGTTTCCCTCCAGCTTGCGGAGAGGGTGCGGAATCTGGGTGTGCTCCTGGGCTTACCATGGAGGCCCTCGGTGACCAGGTCCGCCTATTACCATCTCCGTCGGATCGCCCAGGAAGCTCCTTGAGAACAGTGGTCCAAGCTCTGGTGATCTCGAGGCTGGACTACTGTAACGCCCTCTACATGGGGTTGCCCTTGAATCTCCTCCGGCGGCTGCAGTGGGTACAGAACGCAGCGGCCAGGCTGGTGGTTGGTGTGCTGTCGTTATGACCACATCACCCCAGCCCTGGTCCGCCTGCACTGGTTGCCCGTTGTGGCCCGGATTAGATTCAAGGTCCTGGTTTTAGTTTATAAAACCCTCCATGGCTTGGGACCAGACTACCTGGCAGAGCGGATCGCTCAGCGATCAACCTCGGCCCGTCCCTGTCGGGCAGGCGCGAGCGCACTTGCTCCGGGTCGCCACCCTCGGGAAGCCTGGAGGAAGACCCGGACCCGGCTTTCCTGGCGGCCCCCAGCCTCTGGAATTCCATCCCCAGTGAAGTGCGCTCTGCAGAGTCCCTGCTTTGAAATTGAAAACCTATCTTTTTGAGGCCTTTTGATGTTTAATTTATTAATTTTTTTTTCCTTTGATTGATTGAAGTGCTGCTTAGGTTTTAATTTTACAGCGTGATTTATCTGTCTTGTCCTGTCTTATTTTTAGTATTTTTTTTGTAACTTTGTCTGGCTATTGTAGCCTCGTGTAAGCCGCTTAGGGTACTTGTAGATAAGCGGGATATAAATCCAATAAATAAATAAATAATAAATACTCTGGGGCAGTTTGCAAACCAAATGAATAATATACAGAACAAAAATAAACACATTTAAAACACAAGGATAACAATGCACATGAAACAAACCACATTTTAAAAGTTAACAGAGGCAAAGGTGGAATCAGAAAAGGTCCAGATGGTAGAGCGCCAAAAAGTCATAGGCCAGGGAATCCTTGCTTGAAAAGACAAACTTTAATAAATGTGCATTTAAAAACTCCTAGTGAGGGGGCCAGGGTGATCTCTGGGGGCAGCCAGTTCCACAACCAAGGCCCCACCACCGAGAAAGCCCAGTTCCTTCTTGGAGGTCAGTACCTTCACACACACACAAACACACACCCTGCCCGATATGAACACAGGACCTGTTGGTGGCCACTTATGTTTCCAGCCTGTGTAGGAATGGTATTTTCCACAGACACCCTGGCCATGCCCGTACGTGGACATGAACGTGGACCAGGCTCAACCATTCCCCAAAGGCCCCCCCCCCAGCCCTTCCGCTCTCTTCCCACTGAGGGATGCCAGGAGAGCTGTGAGCGTGGCCCACGCGGCGTGTTGATGGCTAACGGCGTGGATAAAGAATCAAGAACGAGCAGAGGCCGTGGAGATCCACAATGGCCTAATCCTGACTCAGGTGAGGAAGGCAGGGCCAGTGGCGGAGGTGGGGCTCAGCAACCACCTGAAAACCAGGTCCTTTTTTATTTTTACCCCAGTGGGTAGGGGGGCATCACCAGAAGTGACCTTGGGCCACTTGTAGGTAGAATTAATGGATAAACAGGGAACAAGATTTAAGAAATGAAGACATAATATGAAATAAATCAAAGGAGAATCAATGAATTTCTCCACAATACAATGCAATAATCAAATGAAAAGTGCAAAACAAAACAACCCATATCTGAGTATCAGATGAAATGACAGTTATGCAGGATCAACCCCAATGAGCCATTATAAAGCACTGTGTTTGCCTTTAACCTTCCACCAGCCCTCTGGTCGAAGGTCACTACAGTCCAGTTGTTAGACCCCAAAGACTGAGAAAGAAAGACGTATAGCTATACCTTTTCCCAAGGAACAGGTGCCTGAAGATTCAAGGCAATGTGCAGAACTGATCCAGGAGAAGGCAGGTGGGAAAATCAGAAGGAAAAAAAAAACTAAAATAGAGTTGTAAAATCACTGTGCCTGCCTGCCTGCCTGTCTGTCTGTCTGTCTGTTTGGACAGGTCTTCTGACCAAGCAGAACCGATTTTTGCACCGTAAAAATATGACCTGATTAACAGCAATCCTGACTGTGTGGCTCAGTGGGTGGAGTATAGAAGTGGAGGAGTGCCAGGGATCGTCCAGTGCAGCGTGGCATGGTGTGCATGACTGGACTGGGCCTCACAGGGTCCTTCCCAGCAAGAAAGAAGAGCTGCCAGGTAAGATGTTGGACGGACTCAACCCCAGTGGCCGAGCTGCTCAAGAACGCCTGCGGGCGCTGTGGACCTCCCTCCCCCCTGGAGAGATGGCGCGTGGGAGTGAGTGCCTTGGTTTCCCCCTGACTGGCGTTCTCCTGGCAAGGGGCCGTCCCCTTGCTAGGAGGGAAGCAGCCCCTGCCTTCTCCTGCCACCCAGCCTGCCTGCCTGTTCATCAGAGACTGGGGAGGCCCCCCTCCCCCTTGCCCACTCCATCCCACCAGCATGGTTGAAGGTCTGGAGGAAATGTCTTATGAGGAACAGCTTAGGGAACTGGGAATGTTTAGCCTTTCAAAAAGAAGGCTGAGAGGGGATATGATAGCTATGTTTAAACATTTGAAAGGATGTCATTTTGAAGAGGGAACAGGTTTGTTTTCCATGGCTTCAGAGACTAGGACTCGGGGCAATGGTTTCAAACTACAGGAAAAGAGATTCCATTTGAACATTAGGAAGACAATTAGAGCTGTTCGGCAATGGAATCTGCTGCCACAAAGGAGGGTGGTGGCGTCTCCTTCTCTGGAGGTTTTTCAGCAGAGGCTGGATGGCCATCTGTTGGGAGTCCTGTGATGGAGAGTTCCTGCATGGCAGGGGGTTGGACCAGATGGCCCTTGAGGTCTCTTCCAACTCTAGGATTCTAGGATCCTATGATTCTATGGCCTGCCTGCAGCCCAGCAGTAGTTGGCATCCACAAGACTGCTTCCCTTTCCACCTGCCCCCTTCCCCTGCAGCCGGCCTTCTCCCTCTTTCCAGCTGCCGTCCGTTTCCCTCTGGACCTGAAAGAGGCCATTTGTATTCCCAAGGGAAAATGAGCACCATGTCAGGTCTTCCCCGGAGAACGCGATGCTCGATGCTGCAAGATTAAAAACATCAGCCAATCTTTAAAAAAATAATGCTTTCATGCTGGCAATAAACATCTTCAGAAAGAAATGGCCCAGAAATAAATGACTCCATGGCAAGGATGGAAATTATGTTTTCATTTCCAATGTAAAAAGAAAAGGGCCATTCCTTAGTTGATGACATTTGTGAATGGTTTTCGGTCTTTTAAGTACTTCTTTAAGAAGCATTTGGTGTCTGCAGGGGGGACCGTCACCCAGCACGTTGCTAAGCAAGGCAAAATGCAAAAAGAAAATAGAAAAAAGAAAAAAAGAGTTATTTTGTGAGGCCTGAAAGATCAATTTTTATTTGGCATTTTGCAGTCTGGGCCCCCATTCTCCAGATGTATCGTCGAAAGGAGCGGTGCTACATTTCACGAAAGCGGACGCCAAAGTCCCAACCTTCATCTTCAAAGGTGCCAGAAGAGTCTTCCTTGGTTTCACGAGGAACACACCCAGGTCCAATTCCCGAAGCAGCTGGGCTTTCACGCCCCTTCCTCCCAGTTTCTTCCAGTACATCAGGAGGGCTCTTGAAGCCCACTGGGATCTGCAGTTCTGCATCCAAACCCCACTTTTAAAAGCTGATTGACAAATAAACCACTTCTTTTCGAGAACTCCATTCTCTCGCTCCATAACTTGTCTTCCAGAGCAATTTCTGAATGTGTTTGTGTGCCAATTACATGCAAGTAGGGATCTTCCAATCCGGAAGCTCTGACCAAGGGAATGAACATCGTGGGAGGTGATCTAGAGCTAAACTCCACCCCTGGAACAAACAGGAACAAAAATAAACCCTGCCTATGCAAGAGGAATTTGGGGGACACACAAAGCAAAACATGGGAGAAACGTCCATCACTGTGCTAACGTTATGTAGTTTTATTAATGCTCCGGTGCCCTCTGTTTTTGTTTTTATTACACTTGCTACTTGGATTGTTTATTATACTGTGAGCAAACAAACACTGAGATTATCTACACCATTGGGCACATATTGTAATCAAGAATTAAAACAGTCTGGTGTGAGTGCCACTGGCCCCTCTGATAGTGGGATTGGTTCCTGTTTGGCCCTCAAGTAATCATTCCTTCCTCAATCAATCATTTTACATGAAGGATCCCAGTTATCTTTGACAAGCACCCCAAGTATTTATTGAGAGAGTATAATCTTACAAAGACTTGGGGTGCTATGCCAAAGATAACTGGGATCCTTCATCTGAAATTTGTTGCATAACTGAACAAGCTAGAAATTCTTTCCAGAAAATGAGGAACATCTCGACAAACCAGGACTTATCTGTGGTGTTGAAATTTGGACTCTTACAGACGCATTATGCAGGAAGCTGGAAGCATGTGAAATGTAGACGTACAGATGAATTCTGAAGATACCTTGGGACAGCCAGAGTCACTAATGTGGCTGTATTACAGCGCATGAATAAAAAGCTACAGTAGAAAGCCTCAATACCATAAAGAGAAGAAAATTGCAATATTTTGGACACATAATGCACAATGAGAAATACTTTCTGCTGCAGGTTATCCTTCAAGGAAAAATAGACAGGAAGCATAGCCCAGAGTGTAGAAGAACATTCTGGCTTAAGAACTTAAGCCAATGGTCTGCCATGAGCACAGCTGTTCTGTTTAGAATAGCTTTAGATTGAAACCAGTTCAGGCTACTGATCGCCAACGTTCTACAAGGACATGGCGCTTGAAGAAGTAATCATAAGAACATGAGAACATAAGAAGAGCCCTGCTGGATCAGGCCAAAGGCCCATCTAGTCCAGCTTCCTGTATTTCACAGTGGCCCTACCAGATGCGTCTGGGAGTGCACGAGACTAGATAGCTGTCATAAGAACATAAGAACATAAGAAGAGCCATGCTGGATCAGGCCAAAGGCCCATCTAGTCCAGCTTCCTGTATCTCACAGTGGCCTCACCAGATGCCTCTGGGAGCGTATGAGACTAGGTATCTGTCTCCTGATACCACTCCCCTGCATCTGGCCCTTGAGGTACCCTGGTTTTAAGCCTGGAGATGACACAGATCTCCTTCATGGTTTGTAAACTGTGATGGACTTTTCCTCCAGGAATTTGTCCAATCCCCTTTTGAAGGCATCCAGTCCAGATGCCATCACCACATCCTGTGGCAGGGACTTCCACAGACTAACAACACGCTGGGTAAAAAAAATTCTTTTGTCTTTTCTTACTCTCCAGCCCTCAATTTGAGTGGATGTCCCCTAGTTCAGGTATTTTGTGAGAGGGAGAAGCGCGTCCCTGTATCCAATTTACTCATGCCCTGCATTGTTTTGTATGTCTCAGTCATATCCCCCTCAGGCGCCTTTTCCCCAGAGTAAAGAGCCCCAAATGTTTTAGCCTTTCCTCATAAGGGAGGTGCCCCAGCCCAGTAATCATTTTAGTCACTCTCTTCTGCACCTTTTCCAGTTCCACTATAGCCTCAGTCAGGGCTGGCGCTAGGGTTTTTCGCGTCCTAGGCAAGGGGTGGGGAGGCGGGGTGGAGGTGGGGTGGCGGGGGGTCGGGCGGGCGGTGGTGGCGGCACAGGGGGTCGGGCGGCGGCGGTGGCAGGGGGTGGGGCGGCAGCGGCGGCGGCAGGGGGGTTGGGCGGTGGCGGGGGGCGTAGGGTGGCAGCGGCGGCAGCAGGGGGGGTCCGGCGGTGGTGGTGGCAGCGGTGGCAGCCAGCTGGGCGGCCCCCCCTGTCCATTTTGGTGCCCTAGGCAACTGCCTAGTTCGCCTTAATGGACGTGCCGGCCCTGGCCTCAGTCGCACGGCCATTAACGGTGCATCCTATTTTGAAGCGTACTAAAATCGCAGGTGATCACGTGATGTTTGGTGTGCATTTAACGCCCCGATGGCAGGGGTGTATTATACTTCTTTCTGAGTGGCCTGTCTTGCCAAATGCGCATTCCCCCCCCCCCTGCTTACTGATCTGATTTTCTCCATCATTCTCAGATATGTATAAAAAAGTGATTTGCTTGTCGATTACCGGCATGTCGGCTTTCTAGTATTACTGCAAGAGTTCATGCTAATGTTTGAGAATGTGGCAGTGTATCCCTAGTACCAGAGCACCTTTATAGTAACTCCTTTGTTTTTCTCTCATCTCTCACTTCCTTTCCCATCGGTCACTGTACCAGGTAATTTGCAGCTTGTAGAAGTGCTCAGTTATCGAAATGCCGGCAATTGATTATTAAGGTAGGACAGCAGAAAGAGGCAGAAAAGGGGGGGGGGACTGAAATGGTGCGAATTTTCACCGGTCGCACAGCAATTGCAGTGGTAAAAACTGTGCATCATTAAGAGGAGTAATTTGATCGAACCCCAAGTGGTGGTATAGCATGATACGGTTAAAGTGCGCTTCAGGGGGCGTGGTCCACTGGGGTGCCAAAATGCTGCACCTTGGAGTGGAGGCACGATCTTTTGCTGTGCAGTCATTCGCAGCAAACACAGCACCAAAACGGTTGTGTGACCGAGGCCTATGCCTTTTTTGAGATGTGGTGACCAGAATTGTACAACATACTCCAGGTGTGGCCTTACTATCGTTTTGTATATTGACATTATAATGTTGGCTGCTTTATTTTCAATCTCCTTTTGATAATCCCTTTGCATGCATTACTTTTGGGCTAGAAATCAGCCTGAAAAAACACAAATAATGGGCCAGAATGTGGACTCTCCTCCTCACATTACAATTTCTGAAAAAGAACTGGAAATTGTCCATGACTTTGTGTATCTTGGCTCAGCTATCTCAGATACACTCTCACTAGAGTCTGAGCTGAATAAACGTATAGGTAAAGCAGCTACTATGTTTTCGAGACTAACAAAGAGCGTATGGCTCAATAAGAAGCTGACAGAACATACAAAGATACAGGTCTATAAAGCTTGTGTACTGAGCACACTTTTGTATTGCAGCGAGTTTTGGACCATCCATGCCCGACAGGAAAGAAAGCTTAATACCTTCCATGTGCGCTGTCTTAGGCGAATATTCAACATTACCTGGCACGACAAAGTTCCAAATAGCATAGTCCTGAATCGAGTTGGAATCCCTAGCATGTACACTTTATTGAAACAGCGACGCCTACGCTGGCTTGGACACGTTGTGAGAATGGATGACGGTCGGATCCCAAAAGATCTTCTATATGGAGAACTAGTGCAGGGAAAGCGCCCCAGAGGGAGACCACAGCTGCGGTATAAGGATATCTGTAAGAGGGACCTGAAGGCCTTGGGAATGGACCTCAACAGATGGGAAACCCTGACCTCCGATCGCACTGTCTGGAGGCAAAAGATGTAGCATGGTCTACATAAATTCGAAGACGGATTTGTCCAACAGGCAGAGGAAAAGAGGCAGGCACGGAAAAACTGAAACCCGAGGACTGGGCAAGAAAGAGAATATATCTGTCCCCAGCGCGGTAGAGACTGTCATTCCCGAATTGGTCTATTTAGTCACACTAGGTGTTGTTCTTAGGATCTCTACTCCAGGCATGATACCATAGTCTTTCGAGACTGAAGAATGCCAATGAATGAATTTGATAATCCCTAGCATGGAATTGGCCTTCTTCACCGCTGCCACACACTTCATGGAGCTTTCCACCAGCACTCAAAGATCTCTTTCCTGATCTGTCACGGATAGCTCAGAGCCCATGAGTTTATAGATAAAGTTTGGATTTTTGGCCCCAATATGCATTACTTTACATTTTCCTAATTGGAATCCTTCATGTGAAATTGATTGTAAAACTGAACAAGCTAGAAATTCATTCCAGAAAATGAGGAATATCTCAACAAACTGGGACTTATCTATCAGACTTCGTACTCAAATACTTCCATCCTATGTATTCTGTATACTTCTCTGTGGTGTGGAAATTTGGACCCTTAGAGACTCATATTGCAGGAAGCTGGATGCATTCAAAATGTGGATGTACAGACAAATTCTGAAGATACCTTGGATAGCCAGAGTCACTAATGTGGCTGTATTACAGCACATGAATAAAAAGCTAGAAATAGGGATGAGAACAACATGCAAAAATGAAACAAAATTTAAAAATCCATATGAAAAAGATGAGTCCTGAACGGAGCTGCACTGTTTTCAAGGATGGCTGGCCCAACTTGCTTGGAGGTACGCGGCCCCTCTTAAAGTCCCTTCTGCCTCCCAGACTGGTTCTTACACAGCCAGCACGGCAAGTGGGAAACAGTGGGCGAAAAACCTGTTCGTTTTTCCAAACGCAAAATGTCTCCTCTGGGAGTTCCTTCAGCATCTCTGAGCCCCTTGTGGGATTTCCCCTTTTCCTTATTTTGAATTTTTTGGGGATGGGTGGGGGCAAGGCTTTGTGTTGTCCTCCTCCTAAACCAAGAGTTTCAAGGCTTTAAAGGTGTTTCTCCACCCCCACCCCGTGTGCCTTTGTTTGCCCATTTTATCTGGGATTCCCCCCCGCGGCCTCGGCTCCATTTGGGCGTCTTTCCCCAGTTCTGCATGTGTTCATCATCCACCTCTGGAAACCTTGTTCTGTGGGTATTATATCTCTCTGAAGTGCCCAATATCACTCATTACACTTTTGTAAAATCTTCTCTAACGAGGCACATTTCTTCCTAGAATGAGTCCTGGGAGATGTGAAAAAGATACCTCTTGCAAAATTGCCGAGTCGAAGGCAATTCGTTCGGTGCCATGTTTTTTTCTGAAATGCAGGGAGGAAACCTGACACACTCGTGTGGACCATCCTCTCCGCGTCGCCGTCTGTCAGGATGAATGGCTCTTTCTGCACAGGCAGCGGACGGAAGGGATGCAGGAGAAGTGCCTCTGCAGAGGGACCTGTTTTGAGAGAAAGGAGTGGCAGGGGAAGGAGCCAAAGCGCCCCTCCCCAGCTTCACACACACACACACACACACACACACACACACACACACACACACACACACACACACACACACACACACACACACACACACACACACACACACACACACGCAGCCCAAGGCCAACACTGCCTTTGTTGCACCAAACCTGGGAGGAACAAAGGGGGAGGGGGGAATTTCAAAACTCCAAGGCTCCGGGAGAAATGGAGAAGCCACGGATCTTGGAAGGCTCATGACCCTTCCCAGGCAGATGGGAAATAATGATGCATCTTCCTCTCCTTCTACACCTGCTGCTGCTGCTGCGGCTGCTGCTGCAGTTAATTGGCCCTGGAGTTGGGAGGCCAGTTTGCTCTGAATTCCTAAGCTGGGCAGGCGTTCCCTGGCAGGAGAGGCTGCCTAGTCTATGGGTCCAAATGGGTTTCCAGACAAGCCGCAAAACGGGCTCTTGAGTGAGCAGGAGGGTTGTGAGCCCCCTACTACTTCCAAAGAGCTGGAATTTATTTATTTATTATTATATTTATATACCGCCCCGTCTTCCGAGACAGAACTCAGGGCGGTGTACAATAAAAAGAAAAGAAACCACAGCAAGCAAGCACAAAATCAGAGGCATCAGTAAAAATAGGAGGGTACAATACCCTCCGCACAGAATGGCATGGGCGGCAACAGAGAGAGAGAGAGAAAAAATTAAACAAAAAGGTCTGAGGATCCCCTGCATTCCTGGGCCCCCAATGTGGATGGTCTCTCCCCCCCAACACACACACACACACACACACACACACACACACACACACACACACACACACACACACACACACACACACACACACACACACACCACTTGGTTGGACAGGGAGGGCCGGAGTTCAGGAGAGATGGCTGCACGTGCACTTGGTGGCTCACCAAAGATGCCGTTCGGGAAGGCAGAAGAGAGAACCTTCCCAGGCTCTTCTGTTCTGCCTACCTTGACACTGCAATGGGGCGGATCCTTCCCGTCTGTGTGTGTGAGTGTGTGTGTGTGTGTGTGTGAGTGTGTGAGGAGCTCCAGATGAGAATGGTGATCCAAGGATGATGAGACGCCCACCGCCCTCCTCTTCACCCCAGAGGGAAGCAGGCCTGGGCTCCACGCAGCTCTCCTGGGGCTTCCTGGTGGCTTCAGCCCAGCAGTTGTCCATCTCCTAGGAATTCTTGGGCTGGAAAGATCCCACCCACCCCACCAGACCCAGTCAGGACCAGCCCCCTCACCCCAAGGACAAGCACATTACCAAGGGCAGTCAGCTCAGTTTAGGCAGCAGTGGATTATTTCCAAACCGGGAGAGGAGTGAAGGCGATCAATGGCAGCCCCCTTCCTTCCGCTTCCCAGGCCAGGAAACGTCTCTTTTTACCGACAGTGTGCTCCAGACACAATAATTTGGCATCGGGGTGTGGAGGGGGGTGGGGAAATGTCAACGGCCCTTCCTCTCCTTCCAGGTGAGCCTCCCGTCAAGAAAAGGAGTCCTTGCATCGACTCTTCCACCACAAGGAATCTGACAGCTGGCCATCTGGAAAGGACACCCATTAGAAAGATCCCTCCCGCCGCCACCCCCCCCTCCACAGGGAAAAACAAACAAACAAATACTCTTGAATGGGCTTAATTCCCATCTTTTATCCACAGCCATCTGCTTGCCATTGTTCCTCTTCCAGGAAGGTATTTATCGTCATCATTATTAATTAAGCTCCGGCCTCATTTATTTATGAGTAGAGTGGAGCACTACTTGCAGGATCCTAGAGTCACGGACTTGGAAGGGGCCTAGAAGGCCATCAGATCCACCCCACCCACCCCCTGCTCAAGGCAGGGATACGAATCCAAGGGTCTACAAACCACAGGATCTTAACAGAGGTAGGCCAATATCCGTCAACAGGCTGAAAAGATCTACAAAAAAAATAACGAGTTTAGCTTCCATATAAAAACTTTAAAAAACGTTAATACATTTAAAAGATCAAGCTTTTGGCATGTATACCCGTCGTGCCATCTTCAGGATACAGTAACCCCCCCCATCTATCGCGGGGGTTAGGGACCCACCCGACCCGCAATCAATGAAAATCCGTAATCTGCGGTTGCAGATTGGGTGCCCCCCCCCACAATTTTAAACATTGCATGCCACTTCCCAGCACCCCGGGGGTGCAGGGGAGTGGCGTGCAATCTTTAAAAAAGTCAAACGCTTGGCTTCACAGCTGAAAGCCTTTTAAACATTGCGCACCGCTTGCCAGCACCAGAAGGGGGTGGGGAGAAGTGGTGCGCAATACCTCCATGGAGGCAAGGCCCAGGGTCCAGCTAATTGGCGCTGAGGTGGGGGAGAAAAACCTTTTGTTTCCCCACCCCAGCACCAATCAGCTGGAGCTTGGGGCTTGGGGAAATGGGGGAAGGTTTAAAAAGCCCCCAAACCTTCCCCCCTCCCTCAAGCGCTTTTGGGGTACTGCGGTCTCGTTGTATAGCGGGACCACAGTATATGAACCACGAAAGAGCAGGGGACCACTGTATCAGAAATGACAGTTACTGACTAATATTGCACGTTAGATATGGCAGAACAATCACAGGACATCTGTGCAAGTGACGGATTAACATTCAGAAGACCCCACACCCATAAAGCAAACTAAGGATGGACGGGTGAGTGAACCCTGAGCTGCCTACCTGGGACTGAACTCAGGTTGTAGGCAAAGTTTTGGCTCCTTTCAGTAAGTAGCACTTGGAAGAAGAAGGTGGCTGTTTGGAAAGGAACTCAGAACAACTGACAATTTCTACTTCTTCCTTCTAGATTTAGGTTTTAACAATGAAATTGGTGTCAATTTGCCATTAACATTTCAGTACAATGACTAAGCTTATTATGACACCGATACACCATACTTTTAACTGTCAGAAGTGTACAACCAAGAGAGATAAATGCTTTCTCCTCCTGAATATTTTATATTCCTTTCTTTATTCGTATCAGAAGCACCAACCAATTATGTTGACATATAAGCATACACTACTAATAAGTAGGATATCAAAAAGCTGTAAAATTACTATGTGCAAAAAGGTATATAAAATGAATAAGATTTTTTAAAAAACAAAAACTAGATGACATTCACCCAATATTGGGCCACATCAACCGCCTTCCCTCTTGCCAACGTGAACTCTTCCCCTGTGTACATTGAAGGGCATCGTAGGCATCGCGACTTGTGTGAATTGGGCTATTCTTCTGGCAGAGCAGCAGAGAGGAAGGAGCTGGTCAGAGGAGCACAGAACAAAGGGCAGAGCTAACTTCTTCTTTTTGCAGGAGCAAGGGGCGGAGTTTTAGCTTTAAATAGCTGCTACCAGCAGTCTCTCAGTCCTCTTCTGGCAGAGCAGCAGAGAGGAAGGAGCTGGTCAGAGGAGCACAGAACAAAGGGCAGAGCTAACTTCTTCTTTTTGCAGGAGCAAGGGGCGGAGTTTTAGCTTTAAATAGCTGCTACCAGCAGTCTCTCAGTCCTCTTCTGGCAGAGCAGCAGAGAGGAAGGAGCTGGTCAGAGGAGCACAGAACAAAGGGCAGAGCTAACTTCTTCTTTTTGCAGGAGCAAGGGGTGGAGTTTTAGCTTTAAATAGCTGCTACCAGCAGTCTCTCAGTCCTCTTCTGGCAGAGCAGCAGAGAGGAAGGAGCTGGTCAGAGGAGCACAGAACAAAGGGCAGAGCTAACTTCTTCTTTTTGCAGGAGCAAGGGGCGGAGTTTTAGCTTTAAATAGCTGCTACCAGCAGCACGCGCCTTACGGCGCGTACAAACTAAAAAAAAAAAAAAAAATTCTGGGTTTAATTGAGTTCCCAAGCCAAGCAACTCCTCAGGAGGTCCTACACTTCCTGACGTGCTTGTAGTTGGAGTAGAGGTGCTTTAGCGGCCCCTACACTGTTAGATTTTGACTAAACAATAAAAGAAGTAAAGAGTCTTACTAGATTAAAAAAAAAGTGCAAGTTTACATTTTTGAGACCTTGAATACATTTTATTGTAATAGTTAAAATGGAGTTGCAGGGAGCAGCTGTGGTTACCTGCAGTACTTGTGCCATGTTTGTTATCTTGACAGAGCGTGTGCAGAACTACATCTGCTGCAAGTGCAAGCTGGTAGCGCTATTGGAAGAGAAGGTCCAGCAGCTAGAGGCTCGCATAGTGGACCAGCAACATATTAAGGAGCTTGAGCAGTTCCTGGACAGAGCGGAAGAGACTATCCAGGTCCAAGAAGAGACAGGGCACACTTCAGAGGAGGAAGTCACTCCCCCAACTCAGGAGGTGGATGGGTGGAGGAATGTGACTCAAAGGATTAGAAGGCCAAGGCATCGCTCAGAGAGTCTCATCTCGCACAATCAATTTGAAGCTCTTTCCCTCAGCACACCTCATGAGGCACACATAGAGGAAGAAGTGGTTCCGCCGGAGGATCTCTCCCTCATCACTATTGATGAGATACAAGATCAGGTACATGTTGATGAGCAGGCTGCAGGAGAGAAGCTCATTGTGCTAGGGGATTCTATCATTAGAAATACGGAGGGATGGATTTGTGAGGAGCATGATAACCGGATGGTCACTTGCCTGCCGGGTGCAAAGGTTGCAGACATCACCAGAAATATAGATAGCTTGTTAGAGAGAACTGGGAAGGAGCCAGTGGTCATGGTACACGTCGGTACCAATGATGTCGGGAAGGAAGCCAAATTCAGGTTGCTAGGTAGAAGATTGAAGTCCCGGGCTTCCAAGGTAGCATTTTCAGAAGTGCTACCTGTTCCTCGTGCAGGTCCCGCCAGGCAGGCAGAACTCAGAAGCCTCAATGCGTGGATGAGGCGATGGTGTCGAGAGGAGGGCTTTAGATTTGTCAGGAACTGGAGAACATTTTGGGACAAGCCAAACCTCTTCAGGAGGGATGGGTTGCACTTGAATCATGATGGGACCAGATTGCTGGCACTCAACCTCAAAAAGGCAGCAGAGCAGCTTTTAAACTGATAACTGGGGAAAGCCGACAGGAGCTGTGTGGCATCCGGTTGAACACCTCATCCTCGGGAATGAGGTTGGAGAGGGTAGAGAATCACATAGAGATGACATAGCAAGTATTAACACTGGCAGAATAGCGGAATGTGACAGTTCGTCTACTGAAAATAAAAGCTGTGGGGGGAGAAGAACAAGGCAGCAGCTGTTGCGGGACCCACTGTACAAGTGCTTCTACGCCAATGCTCGAAGCCTCCGAGCAAAGATGGGAGAACTTGAACATCTGGCAGCTAGGGATAACATTGATATAATAGCCATAACAGAAACCTGGTGGAATGTGGAGAACCAGTGGGACACAGCAATCCCAGGCTATAAACTCTATAGAAGGGATAGAGAGGGGCGGGTTGGAGGAGGAGTGGCCATCTATGTCAAAGAAGGCATGAAATCCAGCAGAATGGAGATTGACAGAGGGTCTGACTCCGCCATAGAATCACTGTGGGTTAAACTACCAGGTCCAAAGAGTGATGTGATAGTTGGAGTATTCTATCGTCCACCAGATCAAAAACTTGAGGGGGATCTTGAAATGAGGAGAGAAATCATGGAGGTGGCTAAGAGGGATAGGATAGTAATCATGGGGGACTTTAATTATCCCCACATTGACTGGGCCAATGCGAGCTCCGGGCAAGAAAGAGAAACTGGGTTTCTCGACTTGCTGAATGACTGTGCCTTAGAGCAACTTGTCATGGAGCCCACCCGAGAACAGGCAACTCTAGATCTAATATTGTGTGATACTCAGGACCTCGTCAGGGATGTGAATGTCACTGAGCCTCTGGGGAACAGTGACCATGCTGCAATTACCTTTGCCATGCATGTCGGAGGAAGAGTGTCAACCAAATCAGACATAAAAACCCTTGATTTTCGAAGGGCAAACTTCCCTCAGATGAGGAAACTAGTTAGAGAGAAACTGAAGGGGAGGGTTAGAAGAATCCAATCTCTTCAGAGTGCATGGAGCCTGTTTAAAACAACAATAATAGAGGCCCAGCACAAGTGCATACCACAAAGAAAGAAGAGCTCATTTAAGTCCAAGAGGACACCGGCATGGTTAACGAGTGGAGTTAGAGAGGCTCTAAAGCACAAGGAGAGGTCCTTCTGTAAATGGAAATCCTCCCCAAACGAGGAAAATAAAAAGGAACACAAACTCTGGCAAAAGAAATGTAAAAAGATGATAAGGGAGGCAAAGAAAGACTTTGAGGAACGCATGGCTAGCAATATAAAGGGTAATAATAAAAGCTTCTTTAAATATGTTAGAAGTAGAAAACCTGCCAGAGAACCAATTGGGCCTCTGGATGGTGAGGGAGGAAAAGGGGAGGTTAAGGAGGACTTGGACATTGCAGAGAAATTGAACGAGTTCTTTGCGTCTGTCTTCACGACAGAGGACCTTGAGCGGATTCCGCTGCCTGAGCCGCCCCTCTTGACTAAAGAATTAAATCAAATACAGGTTAAAAGAGAGGAGGTTTTAGGACTAATTGATAAATTGAGGATTAACAAGTCACCGGGCCCAGATGGCATCCACCCAAGGGTTATTAGGGAACTGAGAAATGAAATTGCAGATCTCTTAACGGTAATATGCAACTTGTCTCTTCAAACGGCCACAGTGCCGGAGGACTGGAGGATAGCGGATGTCACACCAATTTTTAAAAAGGAAGGAGGGGGACCCAGGAAACTACAGGCCGGTTAGCCTTACATCTGTCCCAGGGAAGATGGTGGAAGGCCTCATCCAAGAGAAAATCTTAAAACACATAAAAGAACAAACCTTGCTGAGAGAAAATCAGCATGGCTTCTGTAAGGGTAAATCTTGTCTTACAAACCTCTTAGAATTTTTGAAAAGGTCAACAGGCACGTGGATTTGGGTGAACCGGTGGATATAGTCTATCTGGATTTTCAAAAGGCTTTTGACACAGTCCCTCACCAAAGGCTGCTGAGAAAATTGCATAGTCAGGGGATAAGAGGGCAGGTCCTCTTATGGATTGAGAACTGGTTGAGATCCCGGAAACAAAGAGTAGGTGTCAATGGGAAATTTTCACAATGGAGAGAAGTGAAAAGCGGTGTGCCCCAGGGCTTGGTCCTGGGACCGGTGCTTTTCAATCTGTTCATAAATGACCTGGAGACAGGGATAAACAGTGTGGTGGCCAAGTTTGCAGATGACACAAAACTTTTCCATGTGGTAAAAACCAGAGAAGATTGTGAAGAGCTCCAGAAGGATCTCTCCAAACTGGGGAGTGGGCTGAGAAATGGCAAATGCGTTTTAATGTAACCAAATGTAAAGTAATGCATATTGGGGCAAAAATCCAAACTTCATCTATCAACTCATGGGCTCTGAGTTATCCGTGACGGATCAGGAAAGAGATCTTGGTGTGTTGGTGGACAGCTCCATGAAGGTGTCTCCCCAATGTGTGGCAGCAGTGAAGAAGGCCAATTCCATGCTAGGGATTATCAAAAGGGGATTGAAAATAAAACAGCCAACATTATAATGCCGTTATACAAAACAATAGTAAGGCCCCACCTGGAGTATTGTGTACAATTCTGGTCACCGCATCTCAAGAAAGACATAGTGGAACTGGAAAAGGTGCAGAAGAGAGCGACTAAAATGATTACTGGGCTGGGGCACCTCCCTTATGAAGAAAGGCTAAAACAATTGGGCCTCTTCAGTCTGGAAAAAGGCGCTTGAGGGGGATATGATTGAGACATACAAAATAATGCAGGGTATGAGTAAAGTGGATAGAGGGAAGCTCTTCTCCCTCTCTCAAAATACCAGAACTAGGGGACATACACTCAAATTGAGTGCTGGGAGAGTAAGAACTGACAAAAGAAAATATTTTTTCACCCAGCGCGTTGTAAGTCTATGGAACTCCCTGCCACAGGATGTGGTGATGGCATCTGGCCTGGATGCCTTCAAAAGGGGATTGGACAGATTCCTAGAGGAAAAGTCCAACACGGGTTACAAACCATGATGGAGATGTGTAATCTCTAGGCTTTAAACCAGGGTACTTCAAGGGCCAGATGCAGGGGAGTGGTATCAGGAGACAGATATCTAGTCTCATGCGCTCCCAAACGCATCTGGTGGGGCCGCTGTGAGATACAGGAAGCTGGACTAGATGGGCCTTTGGCCTGATCCAGCATGGCTCTTCTTATGTTCTTATGTTCTTATGTTCTTCTCCACATTTGCACCAGGTGCTTTCTGTAGGGAAGCCCCATTTCCTCAGATCATCCTTTGATAAACCATTAAGCCAATGGTTTATAGTGAGCACAGTTGCTCTATTTAGAATACTTTTAGATTTTAAAAAAAAACAGATCGTGCCACTGATCACCAACATTCTACAAGGACATGACACTTGAAGAAATTCTTCTTAAAGGGCCATAATCTTAATGCTGGCATTCAGTAGCCTGAACTGGTTTAGATCTAAAGCTATTCTAAACAGAGCAGCTGTGCTCACCGTTTGACCAAAGGCTTAAGTTCTTAATCCAGAATGTTCCTCTACGCCCCGGACTATGCTTCCCATCTATTTTTCCTTGAAGGATAACCTGCAGCAGATGGTATTTCTTATTGTGCATTATGAGCCCACAATATTGCAATGTTCTTCTCTTTACGGTATTGAGGACTTCTAGCTTTTTACTCATGCGCTGTAATTACAGCCACATTAGTGACTCTGGCTGTCCAAGGTATCTTCAGAATTCATCTGTACGTCCACATTTCAAATGCTTCCAGCCTCCTGCATAATGTGTCTGTAAGGGTCTAAGTTTCAACACCAAAGAAAAGTATACTGAATACATAGGAATCGAAGTATGTGAGTACAAAGTCTGATAGATAAGTCCCGGTTTGTCAAGACTTTCCTCATTTCCTGGAAGAAATCTCTAGCGTGATCAATTCTGCATGAAGGGTCCCAGTTATCCTCGGGGCAATGGTTTCAAACTACAGGAAAAGAGATTCCATTTGAACATTAGGAAGAACTTCATGGCAGTTAGAGCTGTTCGGCAGTGGAATATGCTGCCATGGAGGGTGGTGGAGTCTCCTTCTTTGGTGGTTTTTAAGCAGAGGCTGGATGACCATCTGTCGGAAATATTGTGAAGGGGTTCCTGCATGGCAGGGGGTTGGACTAGATGGCCCTTGAGGTCTCTTCCAACTCTATGATTCTATGATTCTATGATTCTATGATTGACATAGCACCCCAAGTATTTATAAGACAATACTCTTTCAATTATATCACTGCTGATCTTGAGAAGGTTCTGTGGACCATTTTGTTTTTAACTGATAACTATCCACTTTGTCTTCTTCACATGAAGTCGCAATCCCATGGCATTGCTTTCTGCAGCAATGGAATCCAATAAGCCTCACAAATCAGCCAGACCTGTTGCAAGCAGGACAGTGTCATCAGCGTATCTTATGTTATTAACAAGAACTCCATTCATGTTTCACACCTTGGTTCTTTCCTTTGAGAGCATCCTAGAAAATTCTTTCTGAATAGATATTAAATGTAGAGGTGAAAGAATACATCCTTGATTAACACCTTTCATAACTGACAACTCTTCTGATATCTGACCAATCTATCAGGACACCAGCACGCTGATTCCAGTAAACATTCCCAATCAATCTGATTTCGTGATTGTCCAGGCTTAGTTCTTTAAGAATATTATTAAGTTTATCATGTTTATCATGTTTGACTGGGTCAAATGCTTTTTCATAATCAATGAAGCAAACAAAAACATTGATCTTGACATTGAGACATTGCTGAAGTAGTATTTGAAGACTAAATAATATCTCCTGGGTTCCAAATCCATTTCTGAATCCAAATTGGGTATTAGACCTGGCCTGACCCACCCAATCTTCGTTGGCCCTCTCGCTTCGGATTGCTACGCCAAAGGAGGCCCGTAAAGCGACCACCCGTAATCGGGTCTTTTCGGTTGTTGGACCTACCATTTGGAACGCTTTATCAAGCAAGATGTGGCAAGCGCCTTCGTTGGCGTCCTTCAAGAAAGTCTTGAAGACCTGGCTGTTTAGGGACGCCTTCGGAAACTGCTAGGGGTACAGGGTTTCTCCCCCCCCCCCGCCAACACTGGTTCGCCGTCTTGGATGCTGCTATTTCTGTTTTTAATTTCTTTTAATCCTGTGTTAACTGCCCTGAGTTCCCGTTCGGGAAATAGGTGTGGTATACAAATTTGAAAATAAATAAATAAATAAATAAATAAATAAATAAATAAATAAAATCTCCAATGCTCTTTTCACACTTCTGATATATTCTTAAATGCAAGGCTTTTAAAAATAACTTCAGGATGTGATTCATCAAACACTTGCTAGAAAATGTAAGTTTTGTGTTGGGTTTGGTTTTAAACACCCTGTGACCAGTCAAACTGTTTCATTGAAGGCCATGTCCACCTCTTTGGTGTGTTTTTATCTATACCAAATGGGCCTAGCATATTATTCTCCTACAGAGTAACACAGGGCTAGTGCAGAAGTTTTTAAAATTGAGCAGCACCCCATCTTGTCCCAGTTGTTTCCCTCAGAATGTTGTTCCTAGCAAAAACGTTTTGTATTTGACCTTTATATTCTGGAACAATCATCTTGGAGAATGTGGAACCATAGAATGAGGAAGATGTAGACCTGGAAGGGACCCAAACATCATCAAGTGCAACAGTCTGATGATACAGGGAGTCCACAAATAAAGCCTCCCAGACAGGTGGCAATCAAACTCTTGTCTTAAAATCCCCAGTACGTGGGAACCCATCACCCTCCAAGGTCATTCATCCTTTTCTTATACTTTGAACCCATCATTTCCAGTCCTACCATCTGGAAGTAGATGGGAGGAAAAACAGCTGGTGGCATATTCCACAAAGGAGCCTTTCAAATATTGGTATACTGTATGGCGGTCATCGCACCTCTTAGTTTTCTGTTCCCCAGCTTAAATTCACACAAACTTCTTCATCCATTAGAATCATAGACTCCTAGAGTTGGCAGAGACCTCAAGGGCCATCCAGTCCAATCTCCCCCTGCCATGCAGAAACCCCCATCAAAGTACCCCATCGCTGTGGCCGGGGGTCCAGAGGCAGTGGCGAGGCCTCCCACTGCTGGGTAGACCATCCTGCCACCACTTTCTTTTTTTCCAGTGCTGACCACGTGGCCCCAGGGCTGCTTTTTTTTTTTAATTTTTATTAACATTTTACAGTGCCAACCATGTGGCTAGCCAGCTGGGTCGGCACTTTTTTATTTTTACAGCCCCAATGCCAGGGCTCCCCCCCCCTTCACAGCTGAGAGGCAGCGCCTCTCAGCTGAGAGGCACTTGCTTCCCTGGGAGGCTGGGGCAGCATCATTTTTATTTTTATTTTATTTTTTATTTCCAGTGCCTCCAAAGAGAAGTCAGGACTCGGTGCAGTGGGAAGGTACATCCCCCAAATGAAAAATGAAATAAACGTTTCATTTCATTTTTCTTTGATGGGTTGGTTCGTTATTCATTTCATTAGCTAACAAATCAAATAACAAAATGAATTAAAAATTAAAAATTTGTTTTGTGCCCATCTCTGCTGAGATGAGGTCTGACCATGAAGGACTGTTGGACTATTCTCCATAATTGCAGCTTTGAAAAGGAGCTCAGTTACTGAGGAAGGACTTGCAAAGATGCTGGTTTGATGGACTGGGACTGATTGTGTACAAAGCTTATGCCAAAGCAAACTTGCTCAACCCCACTTGGTCCTTGGGTCTGAGGCAGGAGAAGGCAGGTTCCAATCATGGAATTTAGCTGAAAAGTGTTATTGCTGTGAAGGGTGCCCCTTATTGTGTAGCCATGGCCCTAACTGAGTCAGTCACCTCTTGTCTTGTTTGCTATGTGATTGATTCAGAAAGACAGCTGATCTATTAGAACAAGGACAGAAAGATTCAGAAACAGTTTTTACCCAATAGCAGTAACAATGCTAAATTCTGTTAAAAATAAGTTGATGGGTAATATCAATGTTAAATGTGTAACATGTATATTGCATGGGGAATTGTGTATGGTTGTTGTTTTTAAAATTGTAGTTTGCATGTATTGGGTATGAATGCTATCAGATGAGAGAGTGTAGGGCTGTGCATATGTATGTTTGGTTTTGTGTCAGTTTCAAAATGTGTACAAGTTATGTTCTGCGTGTGAATGTAGGAGTATGTGCATGGATGTGTGTTCTTAAGAGAAAATCTTAAAACACATAGAAGAACAAACCTTGCTGAGAGAAAATCAGCATGGCTTCTCTAAGGGTAAGCCTTGCCTGATAAACCTTTTGGAATTCTTTGAAAAGGTCAACAGGCATGTGGATTTGGGTGAACCGGTGGATATCGTATATCTGGATTTTCAGAAGGCTTTTGACACAGTCCCTCACCAAAGGCTGCTGAGAAAATTGCACAGCCAGGGGATAAGAGGGCAGATCCACTTATGGATTGAGAACTGGTTGAGATCCAGGAAACAAAGAGTAGGTGTCAAAGGGAAATTTTCACAATGGAGAGAGGTGAAAAGCGGTGTGCCCCAGGGATCTGTTCTGGGTCCGGTGCTTTTCAATCTGTTCATAAATGACCTGGAGACAGGGATAAGCAGTGAGGTGGCCAAGTTTGCGGATGATACAAAACTTTTCCGTGCGGTAAAAACCAGAGAAGATTGTGAAGAGCTCCAGAAGGATCTCTCCAAACTGGGGGAGTGGGCTGAGAAATGGCAAATGCATTTCAATCTAGCCAAATGTAAAGTAATGCATATTGGGGCAAAAAATCAAAACTTTATCTATCAACTCATGGGCTCTGAGCTATCAGTGACAGATCAGGAAAGAGATCTTGGTGTGTTGGTGGACAGCTCCATGAAGGTGTCTACCCAATGTGTGGCAGTGGTGAAGAAGGCCAATTCCATGCTAGGGATTATCAAAAAGGGGATTGAAAATAAAACAGCCAACATTATAGTGCCATTATACAAAACAATAGTAAGGCCCCACCTGGAGTATTGTGTACAGTTCTGGTCACCGCATCTCAAGAAAGACATAGTGGAACTGGAAAAGGTGCATAAGAGAGCGACTAAAATGATTACTGGGCTGGGGCACCTCCCTTATGAGGAAAGGCTAAAGCATTTGGGGCTCTTTAGTCTGGAAAAAAGGCACCTGAGGGGGGATATGATTGAGACGTACAAAATAATGCAGGGCATGAGTCAAGTGGATAGAGGGAAGCCCGTCTCCCTCTCACAAAATACCGGAACTAGGGGACATCCACTCAAATTGAGGGCTGGGAGAGTAAGAACAGACAAAAGAAAATATCTTTTCACCCAGCGCGTTGTTAGTCTGTGGAACTCCCTGCCACAGGATGTGGTGATGGCATCTGGCCTGGATGCCTTCAAAAGGGGATTGGACAGATTCCTGGAGGAAAAGTCCATCACAGGTTACAAACCATGATGGAGATGTGTAATCTCCAGGCTTAAAACCAGAGTACTTCAAGGGCCAGATGCAGGGGAGTGGTATCAGGAGACAGATATCTAGTCTCGTGCGCTCCCAGAGGCATCTGGTGGGGCCACAGTGAGATACAGGAAGCTGGACTAGATGGGCCTTTGGCCTGATCCAGCAGGATGGCTCTTCTTATGTTCTTATGTTCTTAAATGGTAGATTTTATGTCTTGGATTTTTATACTGGGGTGTGTGGATGAGCTGACTGGATGGCACTTTTTAATCTCGTAGTTTATACAATGACAATAAATTATATTCTAGTCTATAAATATTTAGCCCGAGTAAATAAATGTGTGCTATGGACAAATACATTCCCCCCGCGCAGATCTGTGCTTGGTGTTGTGCATCTCCTTCTCAGCCAGCTGGACTGGACTCTACGTCGCTATTATTTTGTTGGGAAGCACACCCTCTGTTTACCACCTGGCTTTAAATACAATTGGGTGCTGGGAGAACTGTCAGGTTTTATCAGCTCTGATGGAGAGCCAGGAATCTTTGGAGAGTGCCTGGGATCTGCAAGAAAGCAAATGCAGTTTTCCAATTAATGGCAAGAAGAGCAAGCCACCCTCCAGGCCAGCCGGCCGGCTCTAACAGCATGGTTTCACCCAAGCAGCTGCCTGGTGGGGTCCAGGAGGCATCTGCCTCCCCCCCCCCAGTCTTCCTGCCACAGCAAGGGTGTGTGTGTGTTTGTCGGAGTGCCGCTCTGGGATCACATCCTGTCCCATCGGCTGCTGTTTTTCTGTGCAGGCCAGATGCTTTGGAGACACAGAGAGCCTAACGTGGCTTTGAAGCTTTGGCCACGCTCCGTGGTTCAGCCAGAACACAAACCTAGGTCTCTCGAGTCCTGGTTGAGCCCTTAATCTACTTGACCCAAACTAGCTTTTGCTCCACAGACAATCAAGTCCATCCTGATATTCCTAGGTACAGAGTATTCAGCCGAGGTTTGCTCTTCCCTTCTGCTGGGGTTGGTTCTCTCCCTGAGAGGCTCAGTGGGGTATTGGACTCCCGGTCTGTGGCTCTGCTGATACCAGATGCCCAGTCAATGAGATGTTGAGTCTCAGCAAGGTTAGTCCCTTCTGAACACTGCTGGACCTCAAAATTTCCCAATAAAGAAAGTCCAGCATGAGAGAGTCCCAATTAATTGCCAATTTATTGAGCTCAGTAAATGTAGCAATCGTGAACAACCTCCACAAGGCAGAGAAGATTGCCCGCCCCGAAGACCAGGTGTACAGATGTTTTATACCCCTTGCCCCTCCCACAAGGTGTGCACAGACCCCTGGGATAGGTAGGTGGTGGTCTTCAGAGAGGCCACCAATGGTGACAGTCCGAGATGTCTCCCAGGGCGGTTCTGGGGGCGGCCACAGAGTCCTGTAATACTACTCCAGATTAGTCCTGCCATCCAGGTGTGGCTGAGCCATTTAGGTGTTTTAATGGGCCATAAGGTTTGTGGACAATAGAGCAGGTAAAGGGTGGCATTGTCCAATTATCTGAATAGTTACAGAGTCAATAGAGAGTCCGGAAGAGTCAATAAGGAAATCCTAAGCTGCCAGACAGGTTCATTGAGGAGAATGGATTGGAGACAATGAGGTGCTTCTGTGCTGAAGATGAGCCTGGTGTTCCCGGAGATGGCCCTTGTCCTGGAGATTTTCCCACCCAAACTGGAGTCAGTTGGTCACGTCTTCCAGCTGGGACAAAGACAGCCTCCATTTCCCTCCTTCCAGGTTTAGTCCAAGATGGTGGTCCCAAGCATAGAAAGACGAGGGGGGGTCCAGTGTAGGAACACGTAAAAGCACACCCAGGGAAGAGTGGGGTGGGGTGAATATTAAGAGAGGAGTAGGGGTTTTGTGTGGTGCTTGTGGCGGTGTGGGGCATGTTTGGGGGGGGGGGTCTCAGGGGACCCCATACGCATCTCTGAGAATTTCATTTTGTCCAATTGTGACTCTAAAGAGGCACCCCTCAACTGTTGGGGTGACCTCCTCATTGTGGCTTGGCCTCTGTCCAAGACCCTGTAAGCCATAGGCCCAGCTTTCAGGCCAAGGGAAAAGACAACAAGTCAAAACGTTGGAAATGGCTACATGCTCTGGCCTTCCTAGGGTTTTCTGGGGGTGGGTCAGCATCCCTGGTGGTCTAGTGGTTAGAATTCGGTGCTCTCACCACTGTGGCCCGGGTTCGTTTCCCGGCCAATGCACCACTGTGATCTTGTGGTTCAGAGCTCGTGGTTCAGTCTCTCAAACATGAGGCAAAGTGAGACAAAAAGGAGAAGTTTTCAGCGCTGATTTTATTAAGCAAAAGCAAAATGCAAAAACACAAAACCATTCGAATGGGGTCCCCCTCTACAATGGAGTGAGGACCCCGAACACCACTTTCCAAGGGTTTTTATACATTTTCAGACCCTTCCTCAGTCACTATCGGACAACCACACCCCTAGGACCACCCACGAACTGTCCATCACTTACTGAGTCCACCTGTACACCCGCAGACTCTTAGTCTAAACTTACTTCCTCTTTTCCATCATTTCGCTCTGTGCTTTCTTCACACATCCAGCTGCTTGCCTTTACCACATATGTTTCCGTTCATCTTCTGCTGGACTCATCAACAGGAAAACCACAGTAGCTTCCTCAGTAAGACACACTTTATTTTGCTGTCTTCCTTACAGCTGAGAATTGCATTTATGCTTGCTATTGATTACATATTTGTATCCATAAGCTTATTAGCAGGCATGATTATATCTTTTCATTTCTCAAAGGGGGTAGGGAGGTAAGAAGCTCTATAGTCCTGGGTGGTGCCAAGAAGGCCTCCTCCCCCTCCCAGTGGACAGGAGAGGAGGAAGAGGTGGGCAATCCCACCTCACCCCTGACCCCTGGAAGGGCCAAAGCTTCTGCTTTGAATGGGTTGGAAAAGGAATATGCGGGGAGCCAATGCTGCCCCCTCCCAGCCAGGGAGGCATGAGATGCCCCTGGCGGTTCACTGGCAATGCCAAGCAGCAGGCAAGGCTCTTGGGGACCAGCAGAAGTTCTGACGATGCCTCTGGAGGCTGCACGAATGGCCGAAGCACCTCCACGGGACCATCCATCACAGAGTGGTGGAGTAGGAAGGGAATGGGCGGGACCTCCAACCTCCCCCATGATGGGGAAGGAAGAGAAACCAGGTGAAGAGACTGACAAGCTCACGGCATCTTGCCACCCTTGGACTGTGGTTCCTAGACCACCCTTGATAGATCTCTCTCTCTCTCTTGAATGAGAGAGAGATGTGTTAATGCAATATTAACAGTATTTATTTGGGGGATATTGAGGCTGGGAGTGGGGGGAAAGGATTGATCTGACTCCACCCACACCAAAGACAGAGCGCTTACAAACCCAGGAAGACACGTAGAGGCTGCTCAGGTCCTCAGAACAGAGTCCCACGGAGTGTCCCAAGAAACTGAAGACTGGCTGGGGTGCCTAAGGTGGCATCTTCATTCAATGCCATCTCCCGTGTCTAAAAATGGCCTCCCTTAATTGTGCTTAATTAGGTTGAAATCTAGGCCCTAAGACTGCCTAGGCCTGCTTTTTCCATTGACATGGCACCAGCTTCCATGTGCCATTCTGGCGTTCCCTCTACGCACCAACTTGGCGATGGAGATGGATTTTTAAAATGGTGATTCGTCATGATTTATGAGGGCTGACAAATTGATGAAATAAATGAATCAACAAATTTCCAGTGATGAATTAATCAATCATTGAATCCATTTTTCTTCCCTTTAAAATGCTATTAACCACCACCACCACCTGCTATATAGAGGCCCAAATTTGTTGGGATCCTTCCTCTGCCTCACCTCTACAACACCTGCAAGCTTGGTGAAGACTGGGGTTCAGACATCTGAGTTATACACCCAAAACTCTAGGAAAGCACTATTTAGCACCTGGGTGAGAGAAACCCAATCTCCACCAACCAAGGAGGAATTATAGAGGAGAGACAGGGGATGACCCCCCTCCAATTTTGGTATCCCTTGGGGGGCATTATATACTCCAATGAATTCATGAATCAAAATGGCTAAAAAAAATCATTGATTTGTATTTGTAGCAGGAACTCCCTGAAAAAAATGAATCAACAAATTTTGATGAATTGGCCAAATTTGTCAGAAAATTTGTCAGATTTTCCCCGAATTCGTCCACATCTCTACTCCAAACCTTTACACATCTTGCACATTTCAGCTCTTTGGGGTGCATTTATTTGTCGAAGGTCGTCTGACTGTGACGCAGTTGCATCCTCAGCTTCTACCCTTGATAGTCTGAAATTTTAGGTATTTTCTAAATGGGCTAACCATCAGAACATTATGGGTTAACCAACAGAAGTAGCTTGCTCACAACTTCTGCATTCTCTAAGACTAAAATATCTTCCAGGCTGCAAAACCACAAAATTGTGAAATTATAGAAATGCATATGTGACAAGATGTTGAACAGACAAAGAAGTGCCACTTTAGAAGTATAACTTTAGATATGCTCAGATGGACACCAGGTCATATCAGGTAAAGAAAAAGGAACAATTATTAGTGCAACAGCAAGCTGGTCCGAACTGGTTCCCTTAAAAGTGGAACTGCTGTGGAAGATTCTGGACTCTGGCTAAAAAGGTAAAGAAGAAACATGCTTCATTTGGGGAATTCTTGCAATCATTATTAGTATTGCTGATTGCAATTTCCCAGATGGACGGTACCACCATCTGGCTTCCTGTCTCTGTGTTATGTGTTGTGTCAACTTTCTATGTTATGAAATAAAGCTGGCTTATAACTTTGCAACCAAGATGTCTCAGTGCAAATCTATTCCACCCAACCCCAACCCCAACTTATTAGTTGGTGCATATTCAATCTTATCACCCTACACAGGTCTGCTGCAAAAGTCATGGCTCCCCCTTGCCACCGGAAATCAGGGCTACCCTCCATCCTATTTAGCCATTCAAGAGACCTCCAGCAGGCTTGCTACTGTGTCAGTAACCGAGGCATACATAAGTGTGCACATGTTTATGGATTCTTGTGTCTTAAGCCTCAAAGAAAACAGACACTCTTTGTGATAAAAGCAAAAGAAGACCATCCTACCTCCCGTTGGCACTGAGGACCCTACTGCCAAGGCATCCCTGAGAGCTTTAGAAGGAGAAGCCCCCATCTTCTGGGTGGGTCCCTCCCATGGCTGCTCTCCCTACAGGAGCATCTGTCCCCCCTTCCCCAGAGGGCTCAGCTGATTGCTCCCTTCTTATAAAGGTCAATATCCCCCTGCTTTGAGTACATATTTCTAGAGCCATCAAGGGCAGCTTAGAAAGCCAAGCGGATGTTTGAAGAACATTGTCTACCTCTTTCCTCCTCCAGGTTAAACGTGTCTTGACTCTCTCCATGGTTCCTCAGAGAGCTTTGCGTCTCCACCCTTAACCCTACTTTTTGGCCCTCCTGTGGACCTTTTCCAAATCACTGAAGCTTGCTCCAAACTTTGAGGGGATAAAATGCAGAAATTTGAACAAAAATATGCCAGGAAAACAGCCTTATCTTTCAGCATAAATCCAACACAAGAGGAATGTTGGGTTGCTACGGAGGCACTGCAGACATTTCTGGGTTTTGCTCATTCTGTTGAAGACCTGCCTTCTCTGCTTATAGTCTTCCTCTCTTTGGAAGCTGGCATTTGGAGGCCGCGTGTGTTTGTTTTTGAACACCGATCAGAGACACTTGGCTGTACAGTCCTGGACGAGGCCCAGGCATCCAGAGCTTTGGGATGGATAAACCCACTTAATCCAAGGCACCTGGGCCGCTCGCTGCTGGAGCCGAGGCCCTTGCCAGCGATCAGAGCCGAGGGAATCTGAGCTTCACAGAAGGCGCTGGCCCTGAGTCAGAAATGAAAGGTGCTGCACGGATCTCTCCCAGCTGAGGTGTGTGAAGGGGTCATGCCGTTCTCCCCCAAAGGCTGACTAAAAGAGCCACTCATCGCTTCTGCCCTTTTCTCGTGACTTGCTTCAGCCAAGAGGCCAGCAGGGCCCCACGCAGGATGCCTGGCTCGTCCAGGGAGGAAGCCATTGCAGCCTCTTGCAGGAAACGCAGCAACCAGACTCAGAAACCAGAATGATTCGGGGACTGGAACACATCTGAGGCTGCAACAGCTGGGCCTCTTCACTCTTGAACGATGGCGCCTAGGAGGGGACCTGTTTGAAGTTTATACATGGGGCGTGGATAATGTAGATAAGGGGGAAAAAAACTGTTTTCCCTATTGTACAACACTAGAACTAGGGGTCACCCCATGAAACCTTTGGGTGCTAAATCTCAAACCAATAAGAGAAAGTCCTTTTTCACCCAGAGGATCACTGGTCTGTGGAACTCCCTGCCACAAGAAGTGGTGGCAGCTGTCACCCTTGACAGCTTTAAGAAATGACTGGACAAGTTCATGGAGAACAAGGGTCTCAATGGCTATCATTCTGGATGCCTAAGGACAACCTCCAGGTTGGAGAGGTAGGCAGGAGATCTCTCAATGCCATTTGCAGGGAATCGTAAGCAGGTGAAGACATCTGCTGGGGAATGCCCTGAAGCAAATGGTGACCCACAGCTGTGTGAGACAGAATGCTGGACTGGATGGGCCATAGCCTGTTCCAGCAAGGCTGTTCTTATGTTATTATCTTCTTATGTTTTGTCATGTTTTGCTCCTCAGAAGCTTCCGGGGGCAATCCAAAAGTGTGTGCTGGAGAACAGGCATGCTGCTGTCCCTTCTATGCAACCAGCAAGTAACCAGGGCGTGAAGCACAAGATGGTGTGTTTCCTTGGTGGCTCTTCCTGTGGGTTTGTGCAAATAAGATGGGAGGGGACTTCAAAATATTACACATGCCTGGATATGAATCCTGGCTACTGCCTAGCATGCTTTCTGGGGCTGCCCTTGAAGACTACCTAGCAACTGCTGCTGGAGCAGGCCCAGCACTCTCCTGCTGGGGAGGCAACAAAACATACCTGACAGATGCAGAGCTTGGCTTGATTTCCAACTCTGGACTTAATCTGAGATCTTCAGAACAACAAGGCTTCTCTTGGGCATAATATTAAAAAGGGAGCCTCATGCCCTGTTCACCTTGACCTACTTCGACCGATCTGAAGACAGGCAGTCCTTGCCATAACCCACCTCGGGCTCCTGCATCGGGACAAATGGCAGAAAACGCTGTGGGGGGAGAGAAATCAAAACAAACAAAGAAACAATATCTGAGTCCTTTTCAGGGAGGAAGCAAATAGCAAACGCCCCCTGAGTAGAAGCCAAGAATTAAACACACCACCCACCCCCTTCTCCAGTCTGGTTCACAGCCCCATGGCGACACTGCTGCCCAGGGAGGGGGCACCCACCCCTTTGCTTTGGCGTCGGGGTGGTGGTGGTGGTGGCACAGCCAGCCTGATCCCACTCGGAGTTCCCAGGAAGGTGGAAACAAGGAACTTCGGCTGGAGCAACCTTCCGAAAAAGGGAAGGGCGATCTCCTTCATTTTCCCGGGGGAATCCCAAAAGGGCACCCAAAAGAGCAGACTCCACAGAGGCCCGAGTCGGGCTCTCAAGGCAAGTGAGACATTTAAGGAATGGGTTAAGCCAGTTTCACTCCACACCCACACCCACACCCTGCGGGTTTCCATGGCTGAGTGAGGATTTGAACTCAGGCCTCACAACGAGTCCTGGTCCATCATCACTCCACGCTGGACATCGGCCTTCCTGCTTTCTCTCTCTCTTGCTCTGGTTTGCTGCTCAGAGGAAAGGCACACGAGAGGCCTCCTCACCCAAACGCCAGAGACTGCCCTCGACGGGAGGCATGGGGGTCGAGGGAGGGTCCTGGCCTGAAAATCTAGGCTGGGGTGATTTGTCCTGTCCGGGAGGACAAGAGTTTGGCAAGAGGGTTCCTTGGATCTGCAACCTCTCCTCCCTCCATGCTTGAGGTTGAGCTAAATGGAAACCCATGTAAGGTAGAAGCACGGAATGGAACCTTAAGGGTCGCATAACCAGAGTGCAGCAGGACACATGAGAACGGGCCCCCAGGTTATGGGAAGCCAAATTGGGTTGTAAATCTGCCAGAGAAGCCTTAGGAGCTGTCTATAAATTGATTTTTAAAAGCAAAAAGCAAAGTGTTCTGCTTATATACCACCTGCTTGAAGCACTCTCTGGGCAGTTTACAATTTATTTATGCAGGCTGCACATTGCCCTCCTACCCCACTTCCAGTGAGCTGGGTACTCATTTTACTGACAAGGAAGGAAGGAAGGAAGGAAGGAAGGAAGGAAGGAAGGAAGGAAGGAAGGAAGGAAGGAAGGAAGGAAAGCTGAGTGAACCTTGACTTGCCTCCCAGTGAATGCACGAGGCAAGTGGGTGTGCATGGGTGTGAGCCGTGGCCGTGCCTTCCTGTTGCCCCCACCACCACCACTGAAAGGAATGAATTCAATTTATGGGGTTCATTGCCGGCGTGCTAATAGCTTTGCAGAACGCAACAAGCAGTCTGAGTCTTTTTGTAGACAGAAAAGAAGATTTATTGATTGCAATCAAGGGTACTTCCACACTTTTTGCTGGTGAGAAGTCCCACCCAGAAAACGAAAGGAGATATTTTTATAAGGTTTTTCCAGCACTCTTTCCCCCTCCCATCTGCATCTTACGTCATATGCATCGGTTACACAGATCAAACATTAATTGGTACTCTTGATCATTATTTTGCACTTTTTGGCAACAGCTAAATATTTTAATTGGAGCGTTTGTTTGAACTGACTAGTACAGAGCTCCACGGAGCTGCAAGCGTTTTATGACCCTGGAATTTGACAAGTGATGGATTGCAGGTGCTGTTGCCTCGGCTGAGTGAAGAGATAAGATTTTCTTCGGCTGGCGTAACTGTGCAAGGCTTTCACAGCTACATAGGAAAATAATTAGATCTCTAAGTCTTATCTCTGCTTTTCTCAGCCAATATTATAACAGGGGCCCTTTTTCTTAAGGCTTGACCAGCGTTTGCAGGAATAAAGAATACATGTGTGAATAATAATATAAATGAAATATATATATATATGTATGTTTAGTAACATCATTACCTCTAAATATATAATTTGTGTGGCTTATACTTTGCAAGGCATAGCCTGAAATATCCCATATAATGCAGGGTATAGCTTGGGATATAGATGGTACAGCTTGGGATATAGATTGCCATGAGGTTTGTCTCTATAGGTTTTGATCCATACCCTTCACCACCACCACACGGGTGGCCTGAGAAGGTCTTTGTTGTTTGGCTCCATTCTGCAAGAGATCCTCCCCAAGAGCTCCCTCTCTGAGCCAGCTGTCACACAGCGACCAATGAGCCAGGCAACTGCCCCTCCGGCCTTCCTGCTCTGCCCCCTTGGACCTGGGGGCAGGCACTGGCACCTCCCTCCTATAATGCCAACAGGACTCCAGCTTTCCCAAGGAGGGAGGGAGGGAGGGAGGGAGGGAGCTGATTCTGCCAGGCCAGGAGGCGACTGGCAGGCCCACTGCCCGGGGAAGCTCCTTTTTGACCTCCCAGCCTTTGCGCTCCTCACTTGGCAGGTGGGAGGTGCCCCCCCCTCCATTTGCGGCACGTTGTCGCTGCATGCCTCTCGGCCTCCCTGAGCGCCCCCGCCTCCATCCCTCCTCCCAAGCCTCCCTTTTGGGCTTGGGGAAAGTGCTGGGTGCCAGGAGTGGGTGGGAAGGTGCACCCAGGTCGCCCATGGAGGCAGGTGGATGTGGCACCGGGCAGTGGCTCTGCTCCAGGTTTCGCCCTCTTCTCTGGGGAGGCTTCGTCACCTGCCCCAGATACATTTGGGGATGGCTTCAGCTGCAGCTTAATCCCCCCCCCGCCCCCGCTGCCACCTGTGAGCGTGCCGAGAAGGGGAAAAGGAAAGGCACGGGGAGGGAAAGGCAGAGATGCCTGGATGGTTAGCAAACTGACCTTGGCTGCAAAAGACAGCACTTTGTTTTCCCGAAATGTGTACCAATTAGTGTGCGAGCAAATCGCAGCCCAAGGGAGGGCAGAGGGGCTCCTTCCTCCGGCTCGGCAGCAATCAAGAAAGCAAACAAAGGCCCAACCACGAAGGGAGCCGGGGAGGG